>CM038678.1:83725552-84325552 GCA_021605205.1 Aegilops longissima | reverse complement strand
GCTTCCCGATGAGCCTGCACGGCGTACATGTCGCACGCTTCCCGGTGAGTCTCCGCATTGGAGTACAGCTCGCACGCCTCCCGTTTAGTCAAGCACTCAAGCACCTGTCCGCATGGCACCTCCTAGCCATTAAAAGAGTGAGGCGTGGCGTTACGTGAATGGTTAACAGAACGCACACAATATAAATTATACAAAACGTTTGAGATGTTATAGTGGCAGCTACTTGTTTCAAAATGCCTTTGTTGGCTGTTATTCGAGTGCGCCTACTCTCAAAATGTACACGAAAAATACCACGGCATGTCGGGTGCCATTCCATTATAGCACGCCAAGTTTCATGAATTTCAGGCGAGTTTTGGATTTACTAGAATTTAAAAACAAAGTATCTCAATGTTTTGCCGGCAATCAACAGTGCCTTGGTGTTTGAAATTCATTCCCATTTCTTGCATGGGACCTAAGCATGCACCGAAGGACACATATTTGATTTTTCGTCCAATTTATATGCACTGGAGCATGTGCATGTAGTTCAAATTTGAATTATGCACATAAAATGCCTAGAAAACCCGGTTAATGTATAAAAATGTCCAAACGAACCCTGAAAAATTCCAAAATTAAACACAACACTCCCGTTGTTCTATGTTGATACTAGAAAAATATTGAAAACAATAAGAGGCGACGGATATCATTTCGTCCCCAAAGGTGGCACGTTCCCTACCAAAACCATCACGCTTGTTGTGAGAAGCTCTGGTTTGTGAGAAGCTTATACCCAAACCTGCCCCAAATGGGACAAAAAATTTACCACTGCATGTTGATGCTGCTCCATGATAGCATGCCAAGTTTCATGAATTTCACATGAGTTTTGGATTTACTAGAATTTTAAAACCAAGTATCTCAATGTTTGCGGCCGAGTGACGGTGGAAGGGTGTTTGAAATTCATTCCCATTTCTTGCATGGGACCTAAGTGATACGTCTCCAACGTATCTATAATTTTTTATTGTTCCATGCTATTATATTATCTGTTTTGGATGTTTAATGGGCTTTATTATGCACTTTCATATTATTTTTGGGACTAACCTACTAACCAAAGGCCCAATGCAAATTGCTGTTTTTTACCTATTTCAGTGTTTCACAGAAAAGGAATATCAAACGGAATCCAAATGGAATGAAACCTTCGGGAGAGTTATTTTTGGAACAGACGCAATCCAGGAGACTTGGAGTGGACGTCAAGGAAGCAACGAGGCGGCCACGAGGTAGGGAGGCGCGCCCAGGGGGGTAGGCGCGCCCCCACCCTCGTGGGCCCCTCGTGGCTCCACCGACCTACTTCTTTCGCCTATATATACTCATATACCCTGAAAACATCCGAGAGCACCACGAAACACTATTTCCACCGCCGCAACCTTCCGTACCCGTGAGATCCCATCTTGGGGCCTTTTCCTGCGCTCCGCCGGAGGGGGAATCGATCACGGAGGGCTTCTACATCAACACCATAGCCTCTGCGATGATGTGTGAGTAGTTTACCACAGACCTTCGGGTCCATAGTTATTAGCTAGATGGCTTCTTCTCTCTATCTGGATCTCAATAAAAAGTTCTCCTCGATTCTCTTGGAGATCTATTCGATTTAATTCTTTTTGCGGTGTGTTTGTCGAGATCCGATGAATTGTGGGTTTATGATCAAGATTATCTATGAACAATATTTGATTCTTCTCTGAATTCTTATATGTATGATTTGATATCTTTGCAAGTCTCTTCGAATTATCAGTTTGGTTTGGCCTACTAGATTGATCTTTCTTGCAATGGGAGAAGTGCTTAGGTTTGGGTTCAATCTTGCGTGTCCTTCCCCAATGATAGCAGGGGCAGCAAGGCACGTATTGTATTGTAGCCATCGGGGATAAAAAGATGGGGTTTATATCATATTGCTTGAGTTTATCCTTCTAGATCATGCCATCTTTCCTAATGCGTTACTTTGTTCTTATGAACGTAATACTCTAGATGCATGCTAGATAGCGGTCGATGTGTGGAGTAATAGTAGTAGATGCATAATCGTTTTGGTCTACTTGTCGCGGACGTGATGCCTATATAGATGTCATGCCTAGATATTTTCATAACTATCAATTGCTCGACAGTAATTTGTTCACTCACTGTAGATTATGATATCTTGAGAGAATCCACTAGTGAAACCTATGGCCCCCGGGTCTATCTTCCATCATATTATTTTCCTATCAATTTGCTATTTCTGCCACCATTTATTTTTGTAATCTTTACTTTCCAATCTATATCATAAAAATACCAAAAAATATTTATCTTATTATGTTTATCAGATCTCACTTTTGCAAGTGGTCGTGAAGGGATCGACAACCCCTTTATCACGTTGGTTGCAAGGCTCTTATTTGTTTGTGCAGGTACAAGGCGACTTGCGTGTAACCTCCTACTGGATTGATACCTTGGTTGTCAAAAACTGAGGGAAATACTTACGCTACTTTGCTGCATCACCCTTTCCTCTTCAAGGGAAAAACCAACGATACTCAAGAGGTAGCAAGAAGGATTTCTGGTGCCGTTGCCGGGGAGGCTTACGCCAAGTCAAGTCAAGATTTGATATCCCAGCAACTAGCCAAATCTGGCGCCATTGCCGGGGAGATCTACGCACAAGTCAAGACATACCAAGTACCCATCACAAACTCTTATCCCTCGCATTACATTATTTTCCATTTACCTCTCGTTTTCCTCTCCCCCACTTCACCTTTTGTAACACCCCGAATGTAGCTTTCCATAATTGTAACTCCAACTCTTGCCATTTCCGGCTATGCGCTATGTTATTTCCTTTGTGGTTGGGTTTTTGTCTTTTGTTTTGCATTTTGTTCATGTCATGCATCTCATCTCATAGCATCATGCGCATTACATCTGCATGTTTTCATAAAGTTTGCACCCGTTCGTAGTTGCCGCGTCCCCCCTTGCTTTCGTTGACCGTTCCGAGGCCATTCGGGTTTTTGCTTCCCTCTTGACCGTGACCACCTAACCTCTCGTGCCAGCTCGCAGCACCCTCGTGTGCGTGTCCGAAACTGCTCCGAACCCGACCCGCTCTGTCATTGCCGTTGGATTCAGATCATCCCCAAACATCTATAGAACATCTCCATTTTCTTATTTGGCCTTCCCTACCTATTTATTCTCATCCATCGGATTTCGATCGGATGATCCAAACTCCTCTCTTTCTCATATTTATAGTCTAACCCTAGACCCTAGGCTGTCCCATCCATCCATCCCCTCACCCGCCGCCGCCAACCACTCTCCTTGTTCTTCGGGAGCTTGTCCCATCGCCGCCACCAACCCACTCTCTCCATTGGGATCCCTCCCGATCCACCTTTCTCTCCTTGATTCCAGCCACCATCAAACCTCCCCAACCAGCGCTCTCCTCTGGATCCCCTCGATCCACCAACGAGCGCCCACGCTCCCGCAGGAGAGAGACAGGGGCTCAATCCCCTGCTCATGCCCAAGCTCCTCCCTCCATGGCGCGTCGCCGCCGGCGAACCCAACCACCCGGACTACGCCGCGCCTTCCCCGTCGACCAGGACCTGCCTCGTCCCTCTCTCTCCCTTCGTTCTGCCCCTCCGGTCATTTCTCTTTCTCTCTTGCTCTCCCATCGGTCTCTCATCTCTCTCAGTTTTTCTCACAGGGAGTTGGAGCGGCCATGGCACCCGAGCGCCTCAAGTTCTTCAGCCCGCCGAAGGAACTCCGCCTCCTCGCCGGATCCCGTCGTCCTGCGGCAGCAACCAGGAGCTCAAGCTCCCTCTCTCGATCCATGGCGCCCTCGCCCCGAGCACGCAGGACCGCGCCCTTCCTCCCTGCTCTTCCTTCCCTTTCTCTATTTCTTCTCTTTTCCCCGCTCATCTCTCTCTGTTGCCTCCACAGGACACCATGGCCAGCCTTTTCCTTCGATCCGTCGCTGCGCCTTCGTCTCCTTCAAGCAGCAGCAGCGCCCTCATGCCGATCGTGGCCTCATCGGCTCCGTAGCCGGCGACTAGAACCAGCAGGACAACCGCGTCCCTCCTCTGTTTCCTTCTCGTCCTTCTCCTTTTCCCTGTTCCCTCTCTGAATCTCTCTCTCTCTCTCTCTCTCTCTCTCTCTCTCCTCCTTTCTTCAGGTAACAGCAGTTGCCACTGCCCTCGTGGAGCTCCCACGCAGGACCTCGCGGTCGTTCCGCGCCAGATCCGGCCGGGGACCGCTGGATCTCGCCGCCTCCGCCATGAACCCGTCCATCCCCGACCTCCTGTGCGCGCCGCCGCTTCCCTGGATCGCCTGAAGCCGCCCCGTGTCTCGCCTCCTCTGTGTGTTTTCCTCTGCATCGAGCGGCAGCTCGGGAACGAGCACCCCGCCCCGCGTTGACCGTGCCTTCGCCAAGCCGCCAAGTCCCAGCGCGCCTCCAGCCCAGCGCCATGGCCCAGCGCGCCTCCTCACCCTGGCGGCCTCGCCATCTCCACAAACCAGGCCTTGGCCCATGGTGAGAACCCCAGCCCAGCACCCAACAGTTTCAGCCTAGTGTTGTTTTTTTCCCATGTGCGAATTTGTCTAATTTTCCAGAGATGATAGATTTGCAGAAAAACTCTCATGTTCATGCATTTAATAAATCAACAACCGTGCATCGGATTAAAATGATTTAAACATGTAAAATGCTTAGAATTTTGTGTAGATTAATAATATACCACTTTCATCCATGTTTAAAATTTTTAAAATGCTGTTTGTTTAAATTTGCTCAAATGCCATGTTAAAATGGTTTATTTCATAACTAAATAACCGTAGCTCCAATTTTAATAAACTTTATATGTAAATGGGGTGGAAAAATGCCTAGTTTAATTTGGTGCTCTTACTTTGCATGTTTAACAACCCTAAAATCATGTAATAGGCAGAACAGTACCAAATCTCAAATATGCACATGAGGATTTCCCGGAATTGTTGTTTGTTGTTTCCGGCCTCATTTAAACTTGCCTAGATAGGTAATTTTCATATGCTTCACCTCTTGCCATGTAAATCAACATTTAATATTGTTGTACTTAATCGAGGCCGAACTAAATAATTGAATGTGGTGTTCCGTCAATATGCATCTCGTTGCATATTGAGCTCCACTTAATTTGTAGTATTGTTTGTGCACTTTGCCATGCCATGCCTCATTAAACCGGACATGCATCATACTTGATTGTGCATCATGCCATGTTTATGTGATGGTTGTTTACTATGTAGTTTGCTTCTTTCCGGTTGTGCTCTTTCTCGTTAGTTCCCGTTTCATTGCGATCATGAGGATTTGTTCGTCTACGGTTGGTTCGTCTTCGTGGCTTCATCTTCTTCATGGACTCGTTCTTCTTCCTAGCGGGATTTCAGGCAAGATGACCGTCACCTTGGATCTCATTACTATCATTGCTATGCTAGTTGCTTCGTTCTACCGCTATGCTGCGTTACCTACCACTTGCTTATCAAGCCTCCCAAATTGCCATGAACCTCTAACCTTTGTCACCCTTCCTAGCAAACCGTTGTCTGGCTATGTTACCACTTTTGCTCAGCCCCTCTTATAGCGTTGCTAGTTGCAGGTGAAGATGAAGATTGCTTCATGTTGGATTATGTTTATGTTGGGATATCACAATATCTCTTATATTATTAATGCATCTATATACTTGGTAAAGGGTGGAAGGCTCGGCCTTATGCGGTGTTTTGTTCCTCTTGCCGCCCTAGTTTCCGTCATATCGGTATTATGTTCCCGGATTTTGCGTCCCTAACGCGGTTGGGTGATTTATGGGACCCCTTGACAGTTCGCTTTGAATAAAACTCTTCCAAAGAAGGCCCAACATTGGTTTTACCATTTGCCTCACCTAGCCCTTTTTCCCTTGGGCTTCCGGAACTGAGGGTCATCTTTATTTTACCCCGGGCCAGTTCTCCTCCAGTGCTGGTCCAAACCAGCGATGTCCGGCGCCCACAGGCAACCAGGTCTATGCCAACCCGTCGTCTGGCTCATCCGGTGTGCCACGAGAACGAGATATGTGCAGCTCCTATCAGGATTTGTCGGCACATCCGGCGGCTTTGCTGGTCTTGTTTTACCATTGTCGAAATGTCTTGTAAACCGGGATTCGAGTCGATCGGGTCTTCACGGAGAAGGTATATCCTTCGTTGATCGCGAGAGCTTATCATGGGCTAAGTTGGGACACCCCTGCAGGGTATAATCTTTCTAAAACCGTGCCCGCGGTTATGTGGCAGATGGGAATTTGTTAATATCCGGTTGTAGTAAACTCTTCTAAAATACACCAACCGTGTGCGTAACCGTGAGTGTCTCTTTTCGGGGTTGATCGAGAGGAGAACACTGTTTCTGGGTTATGTCTGACGTAAGTAGGAGTTCAGGATCACTTCTTGATCATTACTAGTTGACGACCGCTTGCCTTGCTTCTCTTCTCGCTCTTATTTGCGTAAGTTAGCCACCATACATTGCTCAGCGGCTGCTGCAATCTCACCACTTTACCCCTTCCCTTCCCTTTAAGCTTTGCTAGTCTTGATACCCATGGTAATGGGATTGCTGAGTCCTCGTGGCTCAAAGATTACTACACCAACAGTTGCAGGTACAGGTTATGCGATGATCTCGACGCGAGAGCGATGTTTACTTGGTTTGGAGTTCTTTTTCTGCTTCTTCTTTGATCAGGGGATAGGTTCCAGGTCGGCAGCCTGAGCTAGCAGGGTGGATGTCATTTGAGTTTCTGTTTGTGTTTCATTCGTAGTCGGATGGTGCTCTTATGTATTGTGATGTTGTATTCGTGTGGCATTGTATGCCTCTTGTATGTATCCCCATCTATTATGTAATGTTGATGTAATGATATCCACCTTGCATAAGCGTTTCAATATGCGGTTCTATACTTGGTGGGACCTTGAGTCTCTTTAGGATAGTATCGCATATTGGGCGTGTTCAAGTTGGTATCGAGCCTCGACCGACCATAGGAGCCCCCTTGATTGTTGGCCGTTGTTGAGTCTAGAAGAAAACTATTTTGAGTCTCGGGATTATATATATCGAGAGTAGGATTCTTTTTACTCCTCGGTCCCTTAAATCGCTCTGGTGAGGCCTCTGACGTAGATGTTTTGTCTTTCCTCTCCTCAAATTTCACGATTTATTTTAGGATCACGCTGGTATCTTGGGATCGTTCGATAGTCTTGTGGCGAGAACATTGTTCTTGGTGCCTCCGACATTTAGGGGTTGTGGCGGTGTCCCGGGAGTTGAGCTCCGAGGTGTTGTCGTCACAATTTTATCGTTGCAGTTCTGGAATACCTGAGTTTTGCCGACATCGAAAATCTCTTTTATGCAGTTGTTGGTGAGATAACCTCGACGCCACCCAGTACTGGGGAGTTCAGGAGTATTGCCATAACTTGTATAACGGATGCTTTTCGAAGGTTGAGGTACACGATTTCCGGAGTTTTCTTGGTTATGTGTTGAAGGATGGAGACAGCTGGATCTAGGTATTGTTAGTTTGGGTGATATATTTTGTGTCCCCTATATCCCCAACACCAGATTGCATAACCAGAAAGTTTCGGGAGTTTATAGGTGGGAATTCAAGTAGCTCCTAGAATATCTTTCCGACAGATGCATGGATATTGGATTGGGTAAATCTCTATCATATGTATATGTTCCGGCTTATTCTGCAAGCCAATCCGTTGTTTTGTTTTATTTGTGGTATTCGAGTTGCTTCGAAGTCAAATGTTGAATCCATACCTTTCCTAAACGGTGTTCTCATATTGCTATGTGAATACTAATCCTTCTTGATCATCGAGGTTGTCATGTTAAATCTTTTCCCAACCGGCGTGCTTCTCTTCAAGTGGATCCAATCATTTCAACATTTGTGAGATCAATTCTAAGTTTTCTCACCGGTGTTTGTTTCATCCATCCCAAGTTGCCTTTGTTTTCCCGCCCTCCCACCCCTTTTTTTTCAAGGACTCAGATTTCTTAATCATGTATCCTTTTTATTTGAGAGAAGTCTCTTCATTCTTTTCTTCCGATGTTCTTATCCGGTGATTTCCCATGAAGATGCTCAACAGTTTCAAGTTCATCATCCTTCGTTGTTGTTTCTTCTCCGGTGGATCCAATTCAAGCTTTCGATATTCATCATATTCCTTTCCTCGTTTCTAATGCTTTCTCATGCTGATGCACCTCTTAATCATTCACTTCTTCCTATTCATTTGTCCTGGAGTGCTGAAGATATCTCAGAAGGCTCGTTTTTTCTTCCAAGATCTGTTCAAGCTATTTGGAGATTATTATCTCATTCAAGTCATTTAATTCAACCGGTGCAACCTCTCTTTAAAATCCTTCAACGATGTTTCTTTCGAGTGGGCCCTAACCCACAGGTTTTTCTCCCAGGATCTTACCTGACTCTTCTATTTTCCCGGAGGTATTCTCTAGTTCTTTTCAAAGTTTGACGTAAGAATTAATTTTCATCGGTCACATGCCTTCTCCTAGGCCGCTTTCAAATTCTTTTCATCTTTGAATCAACGTTTCCTCTTTTAATCCTTCCGGAGTTTCTCAACAATTTGGTGGTGTTTCTCCTTGTCATTCTCAGCATGTGAAGACCGAAGAAGAGTTCTATTTTCTTGGTTATCATATCAATTCATTCGTTGTTTCCAAATTCCACCGGTGGTTCCATCAATACCTTCTCAAGTTTGTGCTATCTCTATCCTTAATTCCTCAAGAAGAATAAGTAGTATGCCAAATCTGTTGTTTTTCATCAATTTAAATTGGTGAAGGATACGCATAACGTAATTCTTATTATTGTTTCATCCAAGTGATCTAGTTTCTTCTTTCCAGAGTTGTTCATCATGTCACATTCTCGGTTCGAGTTGATTCATCTTTCTTTTCCGGAGTTCCAAGTTTTCGACATTATCTCACCGCGAAGCTCCTTCTAAATCATTGCAAGGCTTCAACTTGTGTTCTCAACTTCTCTTTCATTTTATCATCTTTTTATTACCGGAGTTCTTCATAGAGGCTCTACATGGTGGTTCGTCAAGGATTCTTTTAATTATTCAATTGTTCTTCAAGATTTCTCTCGAAGTTATGATCCGCCAAGCTATACTAAAAAATAAACATGATGTTCAACACATGTTTTGTTTTGAGGAGTTCAAGTAATCTTCATCTTGCATTCCAAAGTGCAATTCTTCCTACCTTATCTTTTGAGGTGGTGTTATGTCACTCTTGACAATTTCCTTCATGTTTCATGATTCATATTGTTGTCAAGAATGAGGTATTTTAAATCCATCAATCCCTTTGTTGGAGTTATCTTGGGTCATATTTCACCTAAAGCCTTCCCTAAGGAATGTTGCTATTTGTGGTGCATATCTATGATCCAATTTTCTCCTTCTCATCTCGGTGAAGAAGTTTTTTTCATCTTTTTAGTGCTCTCAATCAAATCAATGGTTTCCATTAGTGGCCGGTTGTCACCTCAGAGTCTTGAGATGTTTCCATAAGCCCGCTACAAGCTTATTCTTTTCGGTGTTGGTTTTCCAACAACTCCGTTATAACCTTCTTGGAAGGGTGCTTTTCAAGCTCATTTGTGGCAAAAGTTGGCCTTTTCTTCTCCATTCTATTATTCCAATGATCTATCTTCTATTATTTCTTCCGGAGGCATTGTGATGTTGCTCTCTTCACCCATCACCTTGTTTTGTCAAGATCATGTTATTTTCTTGCTTATCCATTTAATCGGAGTGTGGTGTCATCTCTTCAAGTTCTTTTCGTCTTATCAAGTTTTGCCTCTCTTTTCAATCTGAGTGCTGTCTGAAATCCTTCTTACCCCTTGTGCCATTCTTTCAATTCCGGAGGCAGTGTGTTGTTGATTTCATCAAGTATCCTCTCATCTTGTCAAGTTCATGTTCTACTCCTTCCATGTTCAACCGGAGTTCTGCCCGAATTCTTCCTCTCTCATCTAGTTTTAATCGGAGTGGTTTCATTGTCTATCTTGTCACTTAAGCTCTTCTTTCTTGCCGTATTCATTGTTCCTTGTTCCTCTTGATGAACGTAGTGTTTTAATTTGTGTTCACCTCTGTCGTGTCATTTCTTCAAGCTTTGCGACCTCTCAAGGTTCTCTGGTCTCGCAAGTTGGTCGAAGAAGCAACTTAGTTTTACCTCTTATCTTCCTATTTCTTTTCCCTCCGGTGCCATCCTAGATCTCGGAACGAGATCCTCTCATAGTGGTGGAGTGTTGTAACACCCCGGATGTAGCTTTCCATAATTGTAACTCCAACTCTTGCCATTTCCGGCTATGTGCTATGTTATTTCCTTTGTGGTTGGGTTTTTGTCTTTTGTTTTGCATTTTGTTCATGTCATGCATCTCATCTCATAGCATCATGCGCATTACATCTGCATGTTTTCATAATGTTTGCACCCGTTCGTACTTGTCGCGCCCCCCCTTGCTTTCGTTGACCGTTCCGAGGCCATTCGGGTTTTCGCTTCCCTCTTGACCGTGACCACCTAACCTCTCTTGCCAGCTCGCAGCACCCTTGTGTGCGTGTCCGAAACTGCTCCAAACCCGACCCGCTCTGTCATTACCGTTGGATTCAGATCATCCCCAAACATCTATAAAACATCTCCGTTTTCTTATTTGGCCTTCCCTACCTATTTATTCTCATCCATCGGATTTCGATCGGATGATCCAAACTCCTCTCTTTCTCATATTTATAGTCTAACCCTAGACCCTAGGCTGTCCCATCCATCCATCCCCTCACCCGCCGCCGCCAACCACTCTCCTTGTTCTTCGGGAGCTTGTCCCATCGCCGCCACCAACTCACTCTCTCCATCGGGATCCCTCTCGATCCACCTTCCTCTCCTCGATTCCAGCCACCATCAAACCTCCCCAACCAGCGCTCTCCTCTGGATCCCCTCGATCCACCTGAGCGCCCACGCCTCAGAGGAGAGAAACAGGGGCTCAATCCCCTGCTCATGCCCAAGCTCCTCCCTCCATGGCGCGTCGCCGCCGGCGAACCCAACCACCCGGACTGCACCCCGCCTTCCCCGTCGACCAGGACCTGCCTCGTCCCTCTCTCTCCCTTTGTTCTGCCCCTCCGGTCATTTCTCTTTCTCTCTTGCTCTCCCATCGGTCTCTCATCTCTCTCAGTTTTTCTCACAGGGAGTTGGAGCGGCCATGGCACCCGAGCGCCTCAAGTTCTTCAGCGCGCCGAAGGAACTCCGCCTCCTTGCCGGATCCCGTCGTCCTCCGGCAGCAACCAGGGGCTCAAGCTCCCTCTCTCGATCCATGGCGCCCTCGCCCCGAGCACGCAGGACCGCGCCCTTCCTCCCTGCTCTTCCTTCCCTTTCTCTATTTCTTCTCTTTTCCCCGCTCATCTCTCTCTGTTGCCTCCACTGGACACCATGGCCAGCCTTTTCCTTCGATCCGTCGCTGCGCCTTCGTCTCCTTCAAGCAGCAGCAGCACCCTCATGCCGATCGTGGCCTCATTGGCTCCGTAGCCGGCGACCAGAACCAGCAGGACAGCCGCGTCCCTCCTCTGTTTCCTTCTCGTCCTTCTCCTTTTCCCTGTTCCCTCTCTGAATCTCTCTCTCCCTCCTTTCTTCAGGTAACAGCAGTTGCCACTGCCCTCGTGGAGCTCCCACGCAGGACCTCGCCGTTGTTCTGCGCCAGATCCGGCCGGGAACCGCTGGATCTCACCGCCTCCGCCATGAACCCGTCCATCCCCGACCTCCTGTGCGCGCCGCCGCTTCCCTGGATCGCCTGAAGCCACCCCGTGTCTCGCCTCCTCTGTGTGTTTTCCTCTACATCGAGCGGCAGCTCGGGAACGAGCACCCCGCCCCGCGTTGACCGTGCCTTCGCCAAGCCACCAAATTGAAATTGGGACGGCTCAAACGCCATTGCAATGACATGGGAACCCTCATGGCTGCTCTGGTGAAGTATTCCAACTCTGATAGTGCCAAGGATCCCGAGTCTGATGACAATAAGACAGGGAAGGGAAAAAGGAGCGGCAACACCAAGGGGCAACACCACAACCCGGCGGGTCATGGAAATGGCGGCAAATGTAAAGCGGATCACAGCTTGGACTTTGTGGCTAATACCAACACGCAGGACAAGGGCCAGCAGCGTAAGGGTACACCGCCCCAGCACGGTGGAGCACCAAGCCCTAACCCAGACCACATGTCTTATCTGTTGAACCAGCCGTGCCCAAAACATGGGACGAAAGAGATTCCGTCCACACATCTCTGGAAGGATTGCTACATCATGCAAGAGTTCAAAAATTCTAATTCTTTTCGGTATGATAATGGGCCCGGTGGCGGTTCGGGCCATGGATCTCATGGGCCGGGTTATGGTGGAGGCAGCTTCGGTTCAGGTTTTCATGGTAACCAGAGCGGGCATGGCAATCAGGGCAACCAAGGTGTTTATAACAATCAGGGGAACCAGCAACAACAGCAGCAGCAGTCGGGTTACCAGAGCAACCCGAAACAGTTAAATAGCGGGCAGTATCATGTCTTCACTACTAGACTGGACAAGCGCGATCAGAAGCTTCATAAAAGGGCAGTGAATGCCGTTGAGCCGGCGGTGCCCCGTTATTTGTGCTGGTCTGAGCAGCCGATTGTGTGGAACAGAGAAGATCATCCACCCCGGGTTGACAATCCGGGTCATCTGGCACTGGTGGTGGCACCTCATGTGGGAGGTTATAAGTTCACTAAGGTACTCATGGATGGAGAAAGTAGTATCAATATCCTTTATTATGAAACTTTTCATCGCATGGGATTGACAGATAAAAATCTTAAACCATCCAATATGGTGTTCCATGGTAAATCGGCGTATCCTGTTGGTAAAATAGCTCTGGAGGTGGCTTTTGGAGAGGAGCATGATTCGAGATCAGAAACCTTGAATTTTGAAGTGGTGAAAATCAAAAGCCCATATCATGCCCTATTTGGACGGCCAGCTTATGCTAAGTTTATGGCACGGCCTTGTTATGTCTATCTACAGCTCAAGATGTCGGGTCATAAGGGAACTACAACTGTGCATGTGAGCCGCAAGATTGCTCTGGAATGTGAAGAAGGTGATGCGGCTTATGCTGAGTCGGTTTGTGCAACAGAAGAATTGAAGTTTTACAAAGACAATGTTGATCCGGCAGATATGACTTCATTGAAGAAACCAACTACAGAGCATGATCCGGCCCTGAAGTTTAAGTCAGCCGATGAGACTAAGCTTGTGGACTTCGTGCCTGGCGATTCGTCCAAGCATTTTAGCATCAACACCAACTTGGATCCGTAATAGGAAAGCACGCTCATCGAGTTCATCCGTGAGAATCGGGACATCTTTGCATGGAAGCCTTCTGACATGCCAGGTGTACCGAGAGAACTCGCAGGGCACACTCTTAATGTTGATCCAAAGTATAACCGGTCAAACAGTTTCTTCGCCGGTTCAATGAAGAAAGACGCAAGGCTATTGGAGAAGAAGTGGCCAGACTCTTGGTAGCTGGATTTATCATTGAAGTATTCCATCCTGAGTGGTTGGCTAATCCGGTGCTGGTCCTTTAGAAGAATGGCACTTGGCATATGTGTGTGGACTACACAGATCTCAACAAAGCTTGTCCAGCAGATCCTTTTGCCCTCCCCCGTATTGATCAAATTATTGATGCTACGACGGGTTGCGAGCGTTTGAGCTTTTTGGATGCATATTCTGGTTATCATCAGATCAAGATGGCAGTTAAGGACCAGGAGAAAACAGCCTTCATAACTCCCTTTGGAGCCTTCTGCTATGTTTCCATGCCCTTTGGGCTCAAGAGTGCCCAGGCAACTTACCAACGGCGTGTGCAGAATTGTCTTCATAAACAAATTGGCCGTAATGGGCACGCCTATGTGGATGATATCATGGTGAAATCAAGGAAGAAAGAGACATTGATTGATGATTTGAAGGAGAACTTCGTTAACCTGCGGGTTTACAAAATGATGCTTAATCCGGCCAAGTGCGTTTTTGGTGTACCGGCAGGCAAGCTCTTGGACTTTTTGGTGTCTAACAGGGGCATTGAAGCTAATCCGGAAAAAATCAAAGCCATTACTTCCTTGGCTAAACCGAAGTGTATTAATGATGTTCAACGCCTGGCAGGCCGGATTGCCGCATTGAGCCGGTTTATCAGCCGCCTTGGCGAGAAGGCCATTCCTTTGTATCGAGATCAAGAAAAGCGATAATTTAAATGCAGGAGCGCCACAAATGAAGTGTTTGAGGACTTAAAGCGGCAGCTGGCTAACCCGCCGGTTCTTGCTGCTCAGGTTGACAAGGAACCATTGTTGCTATCTGTGGCAGCTTACGCTCGGGCTGTTAGCGTGGCTATTGTGGTGGAACGCAAAGAGGCAGGAAAGGAATATTCGGTTCAGCGGCCGGTTTACTATATCAGTGAGGTACTTATCGAGTTCAAACAGAGGTACCCACATTGGCAAAAATTGGTGTATGGGGTCTTTATGGCGAGCCGGAAGCTTAAGCAGTATTTCCAAGGTCATCCCATCACGGTGGTCAGTTCTGCTCCTTTGGGGATATAATCCGAGCGTAGAAGCAATCGGCGGATTGCCAAGTGGGCTATCGAGCTCGGGCCTCACGGGTTGAAATATATACCTTTAACGACGATCAAATCTCGTGCACTTGTGGATTTCATCAATGATTGGACAGAATTACAAGCGCCAGAGGAGAAGCGGATCATACTTATGGACTATTCATTTTGATGGGTCCAGCAATTGAGAGGTTCAGGGCTGGAGTCGTATTAACTTCCCCACGAGGTGATAAGTTTTGTTATGTTCTCCGTTTAATGTTCCTTGCACTAACAATGCAGCTGAATAGGAGGCTTTACTCCATGGTCTTCGGATGGCTAAGGAGATGAATTTAAGCGAGTTAAGTGCTTCGTGACTCGGACTGGTGACTCAACAAGTGTCCGCACTTGGGATTCAAAGACCCACTCATGGCAGCATATCGTCGTGAAGTGGATATTGTTATGGTCACTTTAAAGGTTATCAGGTGGATCATGTGGACCGGCGGAAGAATGAAGCAGCGGACGCTTTAAGCCGCCTGGGTTCCCAACGTAAACCGGTTCTACCTAATGTCTTCCTGGATATTCTGGATAACCCGTCCTTCAAGCTCCCTGGTGAAGAGGATTTGGTTGTTTCTGATCCGGAAGCTCAGTTGGTGGCGGCTCTTCATGTTATCCCGGATTGGACGGTTCCATATCTGGCGTATATGAACCGGGTTGAGTTACCAGAGTATGAGACTTTGGCCAGGCAGATAATCTGGCGGTCCAAGTCCATGACTATTATCAATGGAGAGTTACATCATTGCAGTGTGACAGGGGCGTTTCAACGCTGTGTATCTCCTGAGGAAGGCCGTGAAATTTTGCATGAAATCCACGAAGGAGATTGTGGTCACCACGGTAGTTCAAAGGCTTTGGTGGCCAAGGTGTTTCGTCACGGTTTCTATTGGTTGACAGCTCATGCTGATGCTGAGGATTTTGTCAAAATATGTGATGATGTCAGAAATTCTCAAGACGCGCTCATGTACCGGCTCAAGAATTGAGGATGATTCCAATCACCTGGCCATTTGCAACTTGGGGGCTGGATATGGTTGGACCTTTCAAGAGGTCCAAGGACAAGAAGACCCACCTTTTGGTGGCAGTTGATAAGTTCACAAAGTGGGTGGAGGCAGAGCCAGTTAGCAAGTGTGATGCAGCCACGTCGGTTCAGTTCATCAAAAAGGTGATCTTCTGGTTTGACTTTCCACACAGTATTATAACAGACAATGGTACCAATCTGTCGAAGGGTGTCATGAAGGAGTTCTGTCCATGTGAGCACATCCGGCTTGACGTATCATCAGTGGCTCACCCCCAGTCCAATGGTCAAGCGGAGAGGGCCAATCAATAGATCTTGAGAGGCATGAAACCCCGGCTTATGGTTCCTTTGCAACGGACGCCGGGTTGTTGGGTTGAGGAGTTACCTTCTGTGTTATGGAGCATCAATACTACACCCAAAAGATCGACGGGATACACACCGTTCTTCATGGTTTATGGGGCGGAAGCGGTTCTTCCTAGTGACATCCGTCATGACTCACCTCGTGTAGCGGCATACGTTGAAGCTGACAACGAGAAGGCACGGCAGGAAGCTCTTGACGTGTTAGATGAGGAACGTGACATGGCGGCAGCCCGTTCGGCGATTTATCAGCAAGATCTGCGTCGTTATCATAGCCGCCGGGTTAGAACCAGAACCTTTCAAGAAGGAGATTTGGTGCTTCAGCTCATCCAGGATCAGACGGATGTGCACAAGCTATCCCCACCTTGGGAAGGACCCTTTGTGGTCAGCAAAAATCTACACAATGGGTCGTACTACCTAATCGATGTTCGAGAGCGCAAAGACTCGCGTAAATTGGAGGAGGAGACCAACCGGCTGTAGAATATTGCTCATCTTCGGCCTTACTATACTTGAGCTATAGGCTCTGCTTATGTACATACTATGACAATGTATATATTATGACCAATATAATAAATCGGAACCTCAACTAAAGCGGGGTATCTGTTGTTTTCTTACATCATGTGTGGTTACATGGAGCTCCTGTTTCTAAAACGGCGTCCGGTTTACCCCTTGATTTAGATTTTCAAAGCTTTATACTACATCACTTGGGGGCTTGGTCGTATCCGAACCATAACTACACCTCTTGATAGGCGCAATGCCACAGCATCACTTGGGGGCTTGGTCGTATCCAAACCACAGTCACACCTCTTCATTGGCTTAAAGCCACATCAAACCAGGGCCAAAGAGGGTGTTGTATAACAACAACTCAAACATGGGCACCCACTGAGCACAACTCAAAACGTTACTTGGGGATTCTTTGCTATCGCAATGAACTTAGAATCTCTGATTGTAATGGGCTATCAAGCCATGGCTTGGAAGCTTTGGTGTATACACCTAAAACCCCGGGTTAACCTGCCTCTTTAAGTAAGTCACACCGCCCAGGTAAACCTAGTATGACCCTTCGAACTTTGACAAGTTACTCTAAAATACAGGCCCTGAACTTGTCAAGTTAAAACAATGATTGGTTAAGGATTGCGGACCATCTTAAAAGGCTTTGCAAAATGGTTTAACTCAGCGGCCCGGCAGCACATGAAAAGCCTTGAATTTGGGGCCTGGCATCCCGTAAAAAGCCTCGACTACAACGGTTTTCATTTGCCTTTTGCTAAGTTTTCTTTGTTTTTTCATAAGATTTGTGATGTTTTTAAACCGGTGTTTATTAACCTGGTTAGGCTGTCAACTATAAGTTGTCAGTACACGATCAAAGTGTAATCCGGAGACTACCAGCCCGGTCTGGTTTGACTCAAGTCACCAGTATGGAAGAAACTGGTGTTTATTACAACCCGAAAACGGTTTTATTGTAAACCGGCATCATATACCAGGAGTTGCTTATTCTCCAGAGTAGGGTTATGGCCCTCATTACAAAGTTGGTCAGCCAACATCATGCCTCAAGGTCGCAGGTATTATATATTTCCATATTTGGTTATCTTTTTACAACCTTGGTTACAAACCTTGGTCATATATGTATTTGGGTATCATGACCCGCCCGGGGGTAAACCGCCCGGGGACTTTTTGAAATTTCATCTGCAGGAACAGCTTGAGTAAATGACTATGGATTATGAATATCATATCTTAAGCATGTCGGATTAAGCAAGAATAAGTCGCAGATAAATATGCACGAAGGCATACCAGACCAAGTACTTTTACTAGCCTATTACAAGGCGCTTCAGTTCCCAAAAGGATAATTGTTTTCTCAAATACAAGTTGCAGCATGTAGAAGACTAAACCGGCTTCTAGTTCATGATTGATTACCAGCTTGGCCTGACGGCTGCGGATCATCTCGCGTCGGGTCAACTCCCTCTTCTCTACCCAGTGGCTGGAAATCAACAGTTGCCCAGTCGATCCCAGTTAGGGCTTGGAATACAGCTTCATCACTTATCAGCGTGGACGGTTCAATGTCAGGGGCATAAGTGTGCTTACGGATTGGTGCGGGATAAGATTTTGCGCTTCTGGAATTGGTAGCAACCCGCCTGTTCTTATCACCGTAACTCGCCTGATAGTACGAGAGATCCGCTTATTCAACTAGTTGACAAGCCAATGGGCGTACTTCCTGGTTTATGATTCGGAGATCAACATTGCCAAATTTTGTGCCGTCTTCCTTCAAACTGGGATAGCCTTGGGCCGCTTCAACTGGATAAAAGTCAGGTACCCATGCTTTTGCCCGAGTTAGCGCGGCCAAAGCGCCCGTTCTAGCGGCAGACCTTTTTAGCTCGTCTACCCGAGCAGGAAGCATAGATAACCTTTCTAAGGTATCCTTGATCAAGGTAGGAGGAGGATTATTGTGTGACGTAGTATAGATGATCCGTTGCGCGCCGGTATGCAGCTGCTCTATCAGAGTATAGGCCGCTTTCAGTTTCTTCTGTACATCAGAGCCCAGATGGCTGATACGAGTTCCTGTGCCATGGTACACATCAGTAAACCGACAACGTGTGGAAAGATATGTTGAAAGTGTTAAACAAAAGATGTTTACCAAATATAGCAGTAGTCATGGCATGAATCTGCCGCTTTACGCCGGTCAGTTCATCAACCACCGGTTCAAGAGATGCTTCTGCATTTTCAGCCCTTTTTATCAAAGCGGATTTTTTAGTCTCCCACTCCGCCCGCTCTTTGTTGAAGCCCTCTTTAAGTTTCTCCATAGCGTCTAAAGTGCTGGTTAACTCTTCCTTGGCTTTGGAGGTTTCAGCTTGTTGAGATTTGAGGTTCTCCTGCAGATCAACGGTTTGGCTTTCTTTCTTGCTCAGTTCAGCCTATAAAGAGATAGATATATAATGAGTTGACAGTACATATTTAAAGTACCAAGCACGTAACAAGTTATGCCCTTAGTACTTGGGGGCTAATGCATATTTGCTCTTTATCAGAAGTTTTTGCAAGTCCCAAGCACAATACAAGTATTAAGCTTGGCACTTGGGGGCAAATGAGCATTTGCTCATAAATTGCTGAGATGGGAATTCTTCTACAAAGTCCCGGTTCATCTTTATGAAGTTAAACCGGCCCTTGGGTGCTACATCAGTGAAGTTAAGATGCATTGTTGCAACCATGAAATTGTTGTTAAGTCCCGGTTTAAGTTGGTATCTTAAACCGTCACTTGGGGGCTACTGGAGTTGATAAGCTGCAGCTAAATATAAGAGAGAAACACTTATGAAGTTACCTCATATCGTTCCTTCATCATATTTACCAAACCGGCTTCGTAGTCACGGCTGGTGAAGAGATGGTTCAGGAAGCCAGAATGAAGGTCTTGAGCACTTAGATGGGCATAATTGGACAAATCGATGTTCCATTTTCCTTTGCCAATTGCAGAGAGTTCATCTTTGGCAGTATGCTTTGACAAAGCGACGGGATTGCCAGGAACGGTATGGCGAGTGCAAGTAATCATAACATCATCATCTTTTTCATCAGTAGTCGTTACTGGAGTTGCCGGTTTGTCAGTATTTTTAACAGACTTGCCGGTTTATCATCAGCTTGGACAGGGCTGGTTGGGTGGTCAGCACGGCCTCTGGTGTCAATTTCTGCCTCCTCAGCAACGAAGTCATGATCTTGAGGCGGTGGGTCATTCAGCATGGCATCAACGTTGGTCTCTTCAGGATCTGGAGTTTTCTCCGGATCAACAGCCACGTCTTCATCAGCCGGTTTAGTCAACCGAGCCTTCTTGCTTGGTCTGGGTTTAGCACTGAGAAAAGTAAAACATGAAGGTCAGTATAGCGTATAAAACGCATGTTAAGGACAAAAACAAGTGTTTAACTCACCCAAGAACCGTTTTGAGGGGTGGAAGTTTGGTGGCTGACGGCTCGCCAGAAGATGAGTGAGAAGTGCCCTGATAATTTGAATCAGATGGATTAAGAGGATGACAAAAACAACCCTCTTTGGGGCGTGAAGTGTCAAGGGGATAAGAGACCTCTGATCAGCATTTCCGAACCGGAGTGTTCGGTAAACCGGTGGAGGTAACTACCTGGACGCTATGCCGGGTTGTGCGGCGAGCCTCGTGCTGTTGCGTCTTCACAAGAAAGTTCGGATCCAAGTAAGCAAGAGGATGAGAAAATTTAACTTTCCGGTTTGCTCGACGGATTTTTAGTGTTGGCAAAGGATTTGAATTAGAGGAAAGAACGATTACGTCTACAACATCGGCTTGGCTGCCTTCAGCGTCGTCCTGACAATAATCATCATCAATAAGGCGTATGAAAAATGAACCAAGTGAGTCAAGTTCTACCTCTAATTCCGGGTTACCCACATCATCATCAGCTGGTGGATCGGAGGAGGCAGTAGTCCTTCTCTTGGCAGGTTTTTTAATGACTTTGGTCTTTGGACGAACTGGCTTGACCGGTTTATCTTGCGGCTTCACCGGTTTGTCTTGTGGGGGTTTCTTGTTCCAGAACGGATCATCACCCTGTCAGAAAATAATAACACTTTCAGAGAGTATTTGGACAGAAGCAACTTTAGATAAAAAGATTATATGATTCTTACAGCCGGCGGTTTGTTGAAGGTACAGAAAGGAAGTAGTCCGGTTTGGGCACAGACAGCCTCCGGTTCATTCAACATCTTTTTTACAGCGTCAGTGACTTCTTCATATGTAAGTTGAATGTCAATGTGCCGTAGAGCATCCTTCAAACTCCTCGTATACTCACACATCAAACCGGAGCGCCAGCTTAAGGGCAGAACACTCCAGCTTATCCAAATACCAACTCATGTTAAACCGTTTGCCATGAAGGCTCTAAGCTTTGATAATTGAGGGGCATAGTTGGCCCTCTCTTTTTCAGTCAACCTTTGAGGGAAAGGATGTGTGTTTCTTAGGCGTTCAGGGTGGTAACCCGGCAAGGGGTTTTCATCAGGTGGAGATGTGTCTTTGCAATAAAACCAAGTGGCGTTCCACTCCTTGGGGTGACTGTGAAATTTGGGATGAGGAAAAGTAGCTTCCTTCCTTTTCTGAACCGCCATTCCACCCAATTCAGTGTTGGGCCCGTCTGTGAATTCTGTGTGACGGTTTAAGTGAAAGAAATCCCTAAACAGTTCTACTGTAGGTTCCTCTTGTACATAAACCTCACAAAAAACTTGGAAGTGGCAGATGTTGGTCACAGAGTTAAGACCGATGTCTTGAGGGCGCAGTTGAAAGCTGGCCAATACATCCCGGAAAGTTTTTGAACCGGGAGGGATGAAACCCCGGCCCAAGTGATCAGCAAACACAACTACCTCTCCATCCTTGGGGGTGGGAGGATTTTCCGGGCCAGGGACCCTCCAGTGGATAACATCTTTCTTTGCCGAAACGCCCATTTTAACGCAGTTGTTTAATTGTTCTTCTGTCACTCGAGAAGGAACCCAATTGCATTCATAGACTTGCTTGGCCATAGCAAGAAAAATCTAAAACATTGTTATTACCGGTTTAAGATTTAAAGTGGACAATTATGCATCGATATAAGGGTGCAGGCATATTATTAAACCGGAGTTGGCTATTCATAAACCAGAGTTTACTAATGGAGACAGCATAATGTTGAAGTACATTGGCGGTTCAACAAGGGGACTAATGGTATCTATCGGGTCGTTTGAATTCTAACAAGTTAAACCGCCTAATCTGGCATTGAAGATACAAGTCTACAGATGTATAAGTGAAGGAAAAACAGATTTCACAAGTGGCATCATAATTTGGATCTACCGCACGTCAGAAAATGGATATATATTCAGACCTAAATATTGGTACCGAAGCAGTCGATGAAGGTTCAGATGAGATCTTCTACTTAAACAAGATGCATTAGATGGAAAAGAAGGGATACGGCTATCGCCCTACAGGATGAATGTCAAGGTTTGAATCAAAGAGCTATTACACATTGACGAACTGCGACGAACACCGAAGAACACTGAAACCCTAGAAACAGATCTATGGTGGAAGAACATAGAGCTTACCGACGTTGATGGAAGAGCGGAGAAGCACCACGAGTCTCTGGTACGTTCAGGGTGATGCAGCGGCCGGAGTTGAGGCAGAGGCGACGGTCGACGGTGGCGGCGGAGCTCCAGAGGTCGAGTAGCGCGAGGAAGACGACGACGCGAAGAGGCACGAGGGGGAAAAGTAAAAGTGACCCCTTGGCCCTATTTATAAGAGGAATGGACAAAAGGCAGGCGCGAGAATCGAGGAGCCCAAAAAATGGGGTGTGACAGCCTTTGTCGCCTCGATCGTCGGAGGCCCATTAATGAAGATGGATATACACAGTTTAAAATAACAGATGATGTCATGGAGGTTTACCATGGTCTTGGAAGATGACATCATGGCGTTTTACAGATTGTGTGAAGATATTGAAAAAGAAATTTTCTTAAGTATTCAGGACTGACATGAACCAGTTCAAATCAGTCTGGGGCCTAATGTTGGGGATATTACCACTGGGCGTAAACCGGCCAGGAGAGGCCGGGTTAACCCCCTTAGTAGTTCATTATATTTGAAGCCCATGAAGACAAATGGTGACGCTTTAAGAAGGCCCAAGGCCCAGAACCGGTTTAAGGCCTATAGACATAAACCGGTATTCATATGTAAACTTGTGTTGTAAAATAGAAAGAGCAGAGACCGAGCCGGACACGTTTATGAGCCACCCTCGGGATTCTGAAACCGACGGGCGTCAACCCATGTATATAAGGGGACAACCTGGTGGCGGTTCAAGGACAACAAAAAAAAACAACTCGAGACTCAGGCAAAGCATATTCGCTCCCTGGTCATCGAAACCCCATCAATTCCATCACAACTAGACGTAGGCTTTTACCTTCATCGTAAGGGGCCGAACTAGTATAAAACTCTCTTGCGTCCCTTGTCTGCTTTAACCCCTTTAAGCTAACCCCTTGCGATCGCTCCACGACTAAGTCCTTTCATGAGGACATCTGCCGTGACAAAACCACGACACGGGGCGTGGCTATAGTGCGACCTGCCACCCCCGAATCCCGGGCGGGTTGTGGCCACCGTGCGGTGTACCAGGCGGACACCCCCTCACCCGGTGCGGCACTATAGCCACATGGCACGTGACATCACTTACGATAGAGGGAGCCACGCTCCCATGCCGGGCGGTCGGTACGGCCCGCACGCGGCGGGCCCTACCTGTCAGCGAGCCACCAGAAGGCGGCGGACCCCAAGCAGGCGGCAACGAGGGCGAGCCGACTCTTAGCAGGCGGCCCTTCTCAACCTTGGAGTCTGCGCGCCATTAACCAAATGAGACGGGGTGTGGCTACAGTGAGCGCCCAAGGTGGCGGGAATGTAGCCATGCTCCCCCGACAAAGCCTCCGTCATCCTGAGCGGGGTAACAGTATAAAGCGTTCGGCATGGCCCGCAGGCGGAAGGCCCTACCTGTTGGCCGAGATCACGGCATACGACGGGACCCACCAAGCGGCGGGCCCCAGCAGCCGTCGGATAAGCCGGCGCCCAGAGGCACTAACGGCCGGGTCCTACACCCGGTCGGATTACCATTGTACCCTTGGGGGGTAGGCCTATATAAACCCCCAGGCTCACCCATGCAAGCAGTTCAGAACCTTGGAGGTCAAAAATCCACACATAGAGAGAGAGTGGAGTAGGGTTAGCCTTGTTCTACCTCCTCCTCTTGCCGAAACAACTCAAGGAGAAAGCTTGTAGCTACTCTATTGATCATAGTCATCATGTGGAGACCCCGCAAAGCAGGACTAGGTGTGTTATCTCCAAGGAGAGCCCTGAACCTGGGTAAGATTTGCAGGCGTATGCGGTCGCGCTCACTCCCGCTTCTAGAGCCCGGCGATGTACTCCTGTCCCCATCCACGATAAGTCGCCCCCTGGCATATGCCGCTAGATATCCCCGACATTTGGCGCCCACCATGGGGCTAGGTGCATCGTCGTCTGGAGACACGTTATGGACGGGAACCCTCTTCCTTCCTGGCGAGCACAGTCAGCACGGCACACCTGATGACGTGTGTGTCGACATGCTGCGCGGTGTGGAAGCCGCCTGCGCCATGAGCGACCTAGCTGATCTCATCGGCGGGATCCGCCTCTCCTACGAGCCTGCGCCCGACGCGGGGGAAGCCAGCTCCGAGAGCGGCATCATCGACCTCCTCGGCAAGCTCCAGATCACCAACGAGCCTGCCTCCGATTTAGAGTCCGTCGGCTCCACCGACCCGCCTGTTGACATGGTCATCGACGCCGACACCGCGCCCTCTGATGCCTTCCCTGGTGACGTGGTGATCACCGACAACCCTCTCCCTAGCGAAGACAGCAGCGCCAGCACCGTCACGGAGGTGCTGGTCATCAGCCACGACGGAGCCTCCGATGGAGCCGGCCAGGACCCGCTGCAGGTGGCGATGCAGGACCTGTCCGCACATAGCGCCTGGTGCAAATGGCGAAATGCTGGAAGCATGCCATGTTGCGCTCCTCGACAACATCGGCAAGCTGGCGGCCCTGAGACTCCTCACCGAGGCCTACCAGCGCGAGATTGACCGCGCCGTCTGCGGCACGCCGGCTACCGGTGAACCCAGCCGCGCGGGCACGGTCCGGCAGCCTTGATCGCGCCATCGCCACATCTTTGTCTGGGGCCGACCGCCAGTCTCGCCATGTCCTGGAGAGATTTACGCGCCATGCGGCGGCGCGCGAGCTGGACAATTGGAGGGTGACGAGCAGTGCTGCATGACGGCGCGCGTGCAGCAGCTCCTCGATGCGGCCGCCATGCAACAGGAAGCCCGCCTCCGCATGCTGGAAACCGGCATGCAAGCTGAGAATCACCCCCCCCCACCATGAGGATGGGGTGACCTCCCGGTCACCGACAGTCGGCGCCTGCGGTCGACGAGACCAAGAGCCGGCTGCTAGCCGCACCCGCACACGCATCACCATCTAGCGCGACCAAGACGGTCGCCCATGAGCAGTGGAACGATGGGAGGAGCATCCGCCTCCCCGCGCAGGGAGAGGCGCGCTTCCCCGCCGCATGTTGAGCAACCGAATCTCAGAGTCGGAGAAAGCGATGCCCACCACCGGATCGACCGACTGGTTCGGACCCTGGCGGTAGAAGAAGAAGATGCAATCGGACCGGCTTGTTTTGGCCCCCGCATTCGTGAAGAGCCCTTCCCCAAAGGGTTCTCGCTCCCTCAAGATACGCCTAAGTACAACGGCTCCGTGAAGCCGGAGGATTGGCTGGTCGACTACTCCACCACCGTCTGCATAGCAAACGGCAAAAAGCGTGTTGCCGTGAAGTACGTTCCGCTCATGCTCCTAGGAACGACCCGGACATGGCTAAACAACCTCAAGCCCTACAGCGTCAACAGTTGGCTAGATTTCGCTGATGTCTCCATTCGCAACCTCACCAGCACCTACAAGCGGCCGCGCAAGCCTTGCCAGCTCTCCCTGTGCATCCAAGGCCCGACCGAGTCCACTTGTGTCGGGACCCCGATCCTAAGTCACACCGATCTAGCATGTAACACATCATATCCCTTTGCGGCCTCACGCACGGTATCCCCACGGGTGTCGCCTTACCATGGCCCGGGACCGTTTGCGTCTTTTGGCTCACGTATATGATAGTGTCGCTAGCATCCATATGACAAAGAACCCGGGCCGACATGGCTAGTCGTGAACCCAAAGCGGCGCTAACCTATGGGGACAGGCATACATGAATCACATCGAGCATGTCGGTCATCAACGTATATATTCGGGCTGTAGCTTGGGCTAACAGGACTCCGGTATCCCGGGCTGTAGCAGGCTAGGCAGGACTCGAATAACACGCGTGACATTTCCCGAAGGACAGACATAAGAGCAAGTGAAACACATGCCGCCGATCAAGTGTCCAGCGGTAGTCTTTGGGCTAGCGAGGACTCGGTGAACCGGGCTGTAGCGGACTACTATCGCTCGAGAGCACGAGACTACATTTCCCCATAAGAGAGGCTACCAAGGATAAACAACTAGGTTGTCGGATCCCACACATAGCAATACAAGTTACACGTCGCATAACATGCAAGTATGTGCTGTACAACATGGCATCACAACATAGCAAACTCATATAGATAAAGGCTCGGGAAGAGCCACATAGCAATAAATACAAGCAGGGGTCACATGACCCATCATTGAAACATACAAACAACAAGCGGAAGCATTACATGTGCAGGTACAGACATCTACAAAAAAAAGGCTGAGAAGCCTGACTATTACAAGACCCTCCCAAGGGTACAAGATCGTAGCTGAGGTAACAAGCTACTCGTCGAAGTCCAAGCGGAACTACTAGTAAGACCGAAGTCTCCGCTGCAAAAACATAAATAAAGCAACGTGAGTACAAAGGTACTCAGCAAGACTTACATCAGATCCTATCATACATGCATTAGTGTCAAAAGGTAATGTGGGGTTTAGTTGCAGCAAGCCAGCTTTGACTCTGTGGCTATCCTGTTCTACGACTACAAGAAACTCTTGAGGTGAGTCAACGTACACGAGTCCACTAATCACCACATCAATACACTACTACGGATTCATTCCCGTCTCCATACGAGAAGGCCATCCATAGCACTCACACTTGTCTTGAGCATTTTAGAGTATCCACTTCAAGTTGTCTATGTACCACGTAAGCATCCAAGAAGTCCATAACCGAGGACACGGCTATTCGAATAGATCATGATAACCTGCAGGGTGTACTTCTTCACACGCTTTCGCCACTTACCGCCATATACCGTCATGTATCTCGGCAACCTTCAAGCGGAAGCTTTGGCGAGGGTGTCGGCCACGACGACTAACCACACAAGACTCTAGTCCGGGCTTATCGCCTATTAGGGTTCCATCCGCAAGGAGATCCGGCGGGTGTCGCTCACGGCCCCAAGCGATGTGAGCAGGGTTCCCAAGCCCACCATCCGGTGCCACTTGGTACACCGTGCCACACTGTGCCTAATCATCCCAAGCCCACCTGCGGGTGCCACTTGGTAGAAAAATAGCACTACCTACAAACACGAGAGACTAGTTGCGACTCACGGACAGAGGTCAAGTTGATTAATAAGTCGAGAGGGTCGAGTTACGGAACCCAATGTGTGGTAGTATCGAGTCATTGGACAACATACATAGAACTTCGATGCTTAAGGGCGGTTCGGTGAGACAACCCACCATGTACTCCTACATGGCCTCTCACCGCTACCTTTACCAAATCGTGTTCACACACTTCACTCTCGGCATCGGAACATAGAACTGCACTCCAATTCATTCCCAATGAATCAGACTGACACAACTCTAAGCAATAGCAGGCATAGCATGGTAGGAACACAACATGGCTCAATCAACTCCTACACATGCTAGTGGGTTTTAACTATTCTTGTGGCAATGACAGGTCATGCGGAGGAAAGGGTTCAACTACCGCAGCACAAAGTAGCAGGTGAATCGTTGTTGTCCTAATGCAATAAGCGAGAGCAGGAGCGAGAGATAGGATTGTATCGGAATGAACAAGGGATTTGCTTGCTGGTAAGTCAACAAGGAGGCACCGCTTCATAGAGCAGTACTCTGGAGCGTCTCGGAGCGGGACCTATCGAGAAGGAAGCAGTGCGGAAATCAATACACAATCATATGCAACAATATGATGCATGAACATGGCATGTAGATGTGATCTGTTTGAGTTAATGCAACTGGTATTTGATTGAATGAAGTCCATTTGAACCAAAGGTTCAAATGCAATTCCAAAGTAAACTCTTATAAATGCCATTTTAGAGTTTCACTTATACAGCATGTATAAGTTGGTTTGTCATGCATGAAACTAATACAGATGGATAGATTGAATTTTTCGATAATTTTCATATATAAATTATTTAAATCTGAGCTACGGTTGAATTTTATGAATTTTTGAGTTTAAATTATTTTCGGATTTTCTGAATTATTTTAATTCGAGAAAATAATTAATTGCGTCGAGATGACGTCATCATTGCATCAGCGGTCAACAGCGGCTGGTCGAGTCAAACTGGCGTGTGGGACCCACGTCGTCGATGTGAGGGTTAACAGGGTCATTTAATTAAATTAAATGGTTAGGGGGCACCGGGCCTTTGTCGTGTCGGGGTTAGTTAACGGTGATTAGCACTAAGCTAATCACCGACGGGCCGCCCCACTGGCGAGACTCAGCGACGGGGCTCGTCGCGGCGACCTCTGGACACGGCGGAGTCGCGCCACGAGCCACGGGCGGCGTCGGAGAGCACGGGCGTAGCCCGGGCTCGCGCATCCGTGGAACAGTGGGAGGAGCGGGGCGGCCGAGCTCGCCGGAGCAAGGCTGTGGGCGGCCGGAGTTCGGGCTTGGAAGCGGATCGGGCTGCGGGCGCAGGAGGCCACCGAGGGGCTCGGCGGCACCCTCGTGGCACCAGGAGGCCAAGAAGGGGCTTGGTTTGGGCGGGGCGGGCGAGGCAGCGGCAGCGACATGGGCGGCGGGGAGGCCGGCCGTGGTGGGGAGCGGCGCTTCTGGCGTGGATAAGAGGGGAGAAGAAAGAGGAACAGCGGCGAAGCTCACCGCGATCACGCGAGAGCACACTGGTGAGGTCGGGGAAGACTTGGTGACGGCGAATCGGCGTCGGCGGACGGCGAGCCGAGGAGGAAGACGAGGCGAGAAGCGGCGATG
Source organism: Aegilops longissima (assembly GCA_021605205.1). Taxonomy (NCBI): domain Eukaryota; kingdom Viridiplantae; phylum Streptophyta; class Magnoliopsida; order Poales; family Poaceae; genus Aegilops; species Aegilops longissima. The sequence continues at coordinate 84,296,938 of CM038678.1, read as the reverse complement.
GAGGCCGTCCGGTGCGTGGCTTGACGAGGAGGTAGCGGACGGCGGTGCGGAACTAACGGACACGGGAGAGAGGCGAGGGGAGCGGTGGCCCGCGGCGCAGCGGTGGCGCTCTTGGTGGCGTTCGGTGCGGTGGGAGAGAGCTCGAGGGGGAGGCGAGAGAGAGTGGGGAAGGACCGAAGCGCGTGGCGTCGCGGGATCGCCCGAGCGGCGAGGGGAGGCCAGGCAGGTAGGGAGGGAGGTGGCGTGGCGGCGGGCAGGCGCTTGGCGTCGCTGCGCCCATCCCCTGTCGGGGAGGAAGACGACGAGGGGGGAGGCGGGCTGGGCAGGGGCTGGCCAGCTGGGCGGCCAGCCCCGAGGAGCTGGGCGCGACAGAGCTAGGCGCCGTGTAAGCAGTAAGTTTACCTATTTTGTTTCCTTTCTATTTTCGACATTTGTTTTGGTTTATTTAAAATACCAAACTAATTTATTTAATTATGCCAATTTTTGCAGGAGCTTACTATATTATTCGGAGCTCCTCAACAAAGGGCATAATTTTTGGACAATATTTTATATATATAATAATATATATCCAAGGCAAATATTTATGTATTAATTCCAAATGCCCAAAATAAATACTTATGAGATCCTAAAATATTGGTTAGGTTGTTATCTCTGCCCAATATTTTCAGAGGGCCACATGAGCATTTTCTTGGACCTTTTGGAGCAATTTTATTTAGGTCATTTCAAAAGTGATTCCGAGGGTTTCACAAATCCCCATTTCAAAATTAAATGGAATTTAAACATGATGCACAATGACTAGCTAGCCTTAAGCATACCAGCACTAGGGATGTGACAACTCGCCCCCACTTGAAAGAATCTCGTCCCGAGATTCAGGGGTCGACGGAAAGAAAGCGGGGTACTCCAGTCGAAGACGATCTTCTCGCTCCCAGGTAGCTTCTCTCTCGGAATGATGAGACCACTGAACCTTGAGAAACTTGATATTCTGACGTCGAGTAACACGTTCTGCTTGATCAAGAATGCAAACCGGGTACTCTCGGTATGTGAGGTTATCTTGGAGATCAAGCGTTTCGTGGTCCACTCCATGGATAGGATCCGAGAAGCAACGCCTGAGTTGAGAGACGTGGAAGACATCATGAACTCGAGAAAGATGTGGGGGTAGTTCCAACTGGTAGGCAACCTCTCCTCGTTTAGCGAGAATGCGAAAAGGGCCAATGTAACGAGGAGCCAACTTGCCCTTGATACCGAAACGATGGGTACCCTTTAGAGGAGTAACCCGAAGGTAAGCCTTGTCGCCAACCTCATAAGCCACTTCCTTATGGCGACGGTCATCTTGGCTCTTTGACGAGATTGGGCTGTTTTCAAATTCTCACGAATGATGCGAACTTGCTCTTACGCCTCTGGATCATGTCGGTCCAAAGAATTGTCTTTCACGGTTTCGACCAGTTCAAAGGTGTTCGACATCTTCGTCCATAAAGAATCTCAAAAGGAGCTTTCTTGAGGCTGGATTGATAGCTATTGTTATAAGCAAACTCGCGAAAGGAAGACATTTCTCCCAATCCATACCGAATGAGATAGCACGCAAGCTCTAAGCATGTCTTGAGAATTTGGTTGACCCTTTCCACGACCACTTGGTGAGGGTGGAAGCGGTCTTGAAAAAGATGGGTTCCCATGGCAGTTTGGAAACTCTCCCGAAATGAGAAGTGAAAAGACTACCACGGTCTGAATTGATCTCTAGTGGAACACCATGGAGTGACACTATTAGAGAATGTATAAGTCAGCGAGCTGACTAGCGATGATACTCTCGAGCAGAAGGAAGTGAGCCACTTTGGAAAGGCGATCAGCGACTACGAAGATAGCATTATTCCCTTTCTTGGTCCTGGGAAAGCGGTGATGAAATCCATACCAACTTTATCCCATTTCCACTCAGGAATAGCTAAGGGTTGAAGGGTGCGGCGAGGCCTTTGATGCTCTGCTTAACGCGACGACAAAGCGTCACGATTAGCAATAAAGCGAGCGATTTCTCTCTTCATCCTAGTCCACGGAACCTCTGGCGTAGGTCTGATACATCTTAGTACTACGGGATGAATTGTGAGAGGAGATTCATGCGCCTCCTTAAGAATCAGTTATCGAAGATGTTGCTTCTTAGGGACCACCGGCGGTGCCCAAAGAAAGCGACACCTCGATCATCTATAGAGAAACTACCGGCAATACCCTTGGCAATGTTTCTCTTGATCCGGGTAATCCCGTATCATGCTACAGGCTTCTATGATATGATCCACCAGGGTAGGTTTCGCCACCAAGGTAGAAAGGAATCCGTGAGGAGCAATGTGAAGGTTAAGCTTACAAAATTCCTCATGGAGAAGTGGTTGGCCTTCTGCAACATGAGATTGTTGCAATAGGATTTCTGACTTAAGCGCATCAGCCATGACATTGGCTTTGCACAGGGTGTAGGTAATCCCTAGATCATAATCTGTGATCAACTCCAACCAACGTCTTTGTCTAAGGTTCAAATCTGGTTGGGTGAAGATATACTTGAGACTCGGTGATCGGTGTAGATCTCGCATAGCGTTTACCAAGAAGGTAATGTCGCCAGGTCTTGAGTGCATGGACTACGGTTGCAAGCTCTAGATCATGTGTAGGATAATTCTCCTCATGTGGATGCAATCGGCGAGATGCATAGGCAATCACATGACGATCCTGCATAAGAATGCAACCTAATCCTGTCGTGAGGCGCCATGATGAGATAACAAAGTCTTTAGTGAAATCCGGTGGCACTAGTATGGGAGCAGAAGTCGGCGTCTTTTCAGTTCACGAAAACTGTACTCACCTTGTGGGGACCACTCAAACTTTTATCTTTCTTGAGAAGTTCCGTGAGGGGTTTAGCTACTTTGGAGAAGTTTTCAACAAAGCGGCGACAATAGCTGGCTAGACCAAGGAAACTCCTAACTTGTTTAACGGTTTGGTGGAGTCCAATCAAGAACGGCCTGAACTCTCTCGGGATTGACAGCAATGCCCTTACCGGAGATTACGTGGCCTAGGTAGGTCACTTACGGCAACCAAAATTCACACTTGGAGAACTTGGCATAAAGGCGGTGCTCTCGAGTTTTTCTAGCACAAGTCTGAGATGTTGGCATGCTCTTCCTCATTCTTGAGTAAATAAGAATATCATCGAGGTAAACCACGACAAATTTATCTAAGTACTCCATGAAGATCGAGTTCATCAAGCGGAGAATGTAGCTGGGCGTTGGTTAGACCAAAGGACATGACGGTGTACTCATCTTGGCCATAACGAGTGACAAAGGCTGTCTTGGGAATGTCTCCATTCTGATCTTGATTTGATGGTAGCCTAACCTCAAATCCATCTTAGAAAAGATCGAGGATCCAGCGAGCTGATCATACAGGTCGTTGATCTGGGAGCGGATACTTGTTCTTTATCGTGACCAAATTAGCGGACGATAATCTACAACCATCCGGTCCGTACCATCCTTCTTCTTGACGAAGAGGACGGGCAAGCCCAAGGAGAAGAACTAGGACGGATGAAACCCTTTTGCAAGGACTCATCAAGTTGTTTCTTAAGCTCGGCTAGTTCTAAGGGTGCCATCTTATAAGGTCTCCTAGAGATTGGGGCGGTTCACGGGATAAGATCTATGCGAACTCTACATCTCTGTCGGGGAGGAACACTGGCAGTTCTTCTGAAAACATCCGGAAAGTCACGGACTACGGGATATCTTCAAGGTGCGGAAGAGGGCTGGCATTAAGAGAATAGAGTTGGCGCTTTGCAACCCTAGTGGAGCAGTGACTATCTTGCGGATGGGTGTGTAAGCTGAGCAGACCTAGTGAAACAATCAATCTTGGCATGATGAGCTGTCATCCAGTCCATACCCAAGATGATGTTAATATCGAAGACTTGAGGGCTACAAGTGAGGCAAGGAATACAAGTCATCAACAAGGATTTCGTTACCATGGCTTATACAAGAAGTTTGCCATTTGGATCCGTGGAGTTTGAATGACTAGCGGAGAGGGCATATCACAAAATGATATGTTGTGCAAGTTAGCATAGCTTTCAGAAATGAAGGAATGAGATGCTCCAAGTATCAAATAGAGGCGAGGCGGGATGACAATTGACAAGGAGTGTACCAAGAACGACATCCGGATCATCATGAGCGTCTTTAGCTGAGACGTGATGCACACATCCACGTTCAGCGGGAGCTGACTTGACACTGATCATCTTGCGTGATGGCTTAACACAGCCAACAGGCTTCTCGAGCTGGGGTGGAGCATAACTGACTTGAGAGCAGTCTCGTGCATAGTGTCCTGGCTCTCCGCAGGTGAAGCAAGTCCCTGAAGTTGGACGTGGACCCGCGTTGACAAGTGGTCTACCAATAGGCTGGGTGGAGCATGTGGCTGAATTGGGTGAGGCGCCATATGGGATGGCCTCGGTGAATATCCGGGTGGAAGAGCGAGTTGGAATCCAAATCCGGCGTTTCTGGGAACTAGAACCGGAGGATGAAACCAATTCACGGTGGTGCTTACGAGACTCCTCGTAAGTGAGCTGAGCTGTCTCTGCATTAATGGCCTTGTTCACAAGAGCTTGGAATGTATCACAATAGTGCAGGTGGAGGTCACGACGCAACTTGGGGTTGAGACCCTTCCTGAACCTAGCCTGCTTCTTGGCGTCCGTGGACACTTCTTCTGGGGCATAACGGGCAAGGTTCTCAAACTCTCTGCTGTAAGCATCAACAGCCATCTCACTCTGAGTGAAACTACAGAACTCTTCTCTCTTGCGATCGATGAGGGCTTCAGGAATGTGATGCTCGCGAAAAGCCTCGGTGAAATCTCTCGTGTTGGAATCGACCAGGTGGAAGCATAGCCTCATAGTTACGCCACCAAAGACTAGCATGACCTTCCGGTGGTATGCAGCATAGGTGACCTTGTCATCTTGAGATACGTTTGCGGAGCGCAGCTTATGAGTGATGCTACTGGTTACCATCATCGCATCGAGTGGCTCGATGGAATGATGAAAGGTAGGTGGGTGCAAGCGAATGAAGTCATGAATGGTTGCAGACCCTTTAGACTGATGTGCGGTGTTCTCCTCGATACGTGCCAACAAACGGTTAGACTCACGCTTGTTCCTCTCCATTTCTAACATGAACCCTGTCAATGAAGGCTGGTCGGGAGGATCCTCATCCCTTCCATCTCCGTGGTTCTGGCTACGAGCAACAGAACTTCGCTTAACTGATGACATCCTGAGAAACGAAACCAAGGACGGAATCACATCACTACATACTGGAAAATGTAGGACACCGAAATTAGTAACTCTCGAACTCCTGAGGCAATTCCGGCAGCATAACGGCAGTAAAATGTTCAAAATGAGACATTCTGCAAAATGGGGTAGCACCATACTCAACATCATCATCAACGGTTCTGGGATAATACTAACATGCTATACCGAGGGTACTCGAAAACTGGGGTAAGACTCTGATCAACCAATCCTATGGGACTACGGAAATAGTAACACGTGATCCTGATAGACAGAAGAGATAGCCTAGTTCCTTAACCCCGTAGGAAAGATAGGACGACTCAGATCAGAGGCCATGAGGTAAAGGAGTAAAAGAGCCTTACGTTCCCTTCCACAATCAATTCCCCTATATAACTAAAGCATTTCTAGACTCAACTTCGATCAGGTTGGCTTGGAAATCCTCTGAGCGATCGAGCTCGATACCAAAGCTGTCGGGACCCGATCCTAAGTCACACCGATCTAGCATGTAACACATCATATCCCTTTGCGGCCTCACGCACGGTATCCCCACGGTGTCGCCTTACCATGGCCCGGACCGTTTGCGTCTTTTGGCTCACGTATATGATAGTGTCGCTAGCATCCATATGACAAAGAACCGGGCCGACATGGCTAGTCGTGAACCCAAAGCGGCGCTAACCTATGGGGACAGGCATACATGAATCACATCGAGCATGTCGGTCATCAACGTATATATTCGGGCTGTAGCACTGGCTAACAGGACTCCGGTATCCCGGGCTGTAGCAGGCTAGGCAGGACTCGAATAACACGCGTGACATTTCCCGAAGGACAGACATAGGAACGAAGTGAAACACATGCCGCCGATCAAGTGTCCAAGCGGTAGTCTTTGGGCTAGCAGGACTCGGTGAACCGGGCTGTAGCGGACTACTATCGCTCGAGCACGAGACTACATTTCCCCATAAGAGAGGCTACCAAGGATAAACAACTAGGTTGTCGGATCCCACACATAGCAATACAAGTTACACGTCGCATAACATGCAAGTATGTGTTGTACAACATGGCATCACAACATAACGCAAACTCATATAGATAAAGGCTCGGAAGAGCCACATAGCAATAAATACAAGCAGGGTCACATGACCCATCATTGAAACATACAAACAACAAGCGGAAGCATTACATGTGAGTACAGACATCTACAAAAAAAAAGGCTGAGAAGCGACTATTACAAGACCCTCCCAAGGTACAAGATCGTGGCTGAGGTAACAAGCTACTCGTCAAGTCCAAGCGGAACTACTAGTAAGACCAAGTCTCCGCTGCAAAAACATAAATAAAACAACGTGAGTACAAAGGTACTCAGCAAGACTTACATCGATCCTATCATACATGCATTAGTGTCAAAAGGTAATGTGGGGTTTAGTTGCAGCAAGCCAGCTTTGACTCTGTGGCTATCCTGTTCTCGACTACAAGAAACTCTTGAGGTGAGACAGCGTACACGAGTCCACTAATCACCACATCAATACACTACTACGGATTCATTCCCGTCTCCATACGAGAAGGCCATCCATAGCACTCACACTTGTCTTGAGCATTTTAGAGTATCCACTTCAAGTTGTCTATGTACCACGTAAGCATCCAAGAAGTCCATAACCGAGGACACGGCTATTCGAATAGATCATGATAACCCTGCAGGGTGTACTTCTTCACACGCGCTCGCCACTTACCGCCATATACACGTCATGTATCTCGGCAACCTTCAAGCGGAAGCTTTGGCGAGGTGTCGGCCACGACCGACTAACCACACAAGACTCTAGTCCAGGCTTATCGCCTATTAGGGTTCCATCCGCAAGGAGATCCGCGGGGTGTCGCTCACGGCCCCAAACGATGTGAGCAGGGTTCCCAAGCCCACCATCCGGGTGCCACTTGGTACACCGTGCCACCTGTGCCTAGTCTGTCCCAAGCCCACCCTGCCGGGTGCCACTTGGTAGAAAAATAGCACTACCTACAAACACCGAGACTAGTTGCGACTCACGGGACAGAGGTCAAGTTGATTAATAAGTCGAGAGGGTCGAGTTACGGAACCCAATGTGTGGTAGTATCGAGTCATTGGACAACATACATAGAACTCGATTGCTTAAGGACGGTTCGGTGAGACAACCCACCATGTACTCCTACATGGCCTCTCACCGCTACCTTTACCAAATCGTGTTCACACACTTCACTCTCAAACATCGGAACATAGAACTGTACTCCAATTCATTCCCAATGAATCAGACTGACACAACTCTAAGCAATAGCAGGCATAGCATGGTAGGAACACAACATGGCTCAATCAACTCCTACACATGCTAGTGGGTTTTAACTATTCTTGTGGCAATGACAGGTCATGCAGAGGAATGGGTTCAACTACCGCAGCACAAAGTAGCAGGTGAATCGCTGTTGTCCTAATGCAATAGCGAGAGCAGGAGCGAGAGATAGGATTGTGTCGGAATGAACAAGGGATTTGCTTGCTGGTAAGTCAACAAGGGAGGCACCGCTTCATAGGCAGTACTGAGCGTCTCCGGAGCGGGACCTATCGAGAAGGAACAGTGCCGCAATCAATACACAATCATATGCAACAATATGATGCATGAACATGGCATGTGGATGTGATGCTGTTTGAGTTAATGCAACTGGTATTTGATTGAATGAAGTCCATTTGAACCAAAGGTTCAAATGCAATCCCAAAGTAAACTCTTATAAATGCCATTTTAGAGATTCACTTATACAGCATGTATAAGTTGGTTTGTCATGCATGAAACTAGTACAGATGGATAGATTGAATTTTTCTGATAATTTTTCATATATAAATTATTTAAATCTGAGCTACGGTTGAATTGTTATGAATTTTTGAGGTTTAAATTATTTTCTGGATTTTCTGAATTATTTTAATTCCGAAAATAATTAATTTGTCGACATAGCGTCATCATTGCATCAGCGGTCAACGCGGCTGGTCGAGTCAAACGACGTGTGGGACCCACACGTCGATGTGAGGGTTAACGAGGTCATTTTAATTAAATTAAATGGTTAGGGGCACGGGCCTTTGTCGGCGTCGAGGGGTTAGTTAACGGTGATTAGCACTAAGCTAATCACCGACGGGCCGACCCACTGGCAGGACTCGGCGACGGGCTTCGTCGCGGCGACCTCTGAACCGGCGGAGTCCGCGCCCACGAGCCACGGGACGGCGTCGGAGAGCACCAGGCGAGCCCGGCTCTCGCGCATCCGTGGAAGCAGTGGGAGGCGGGGACGGCCGGAGCTCGCGGAGCAAGGCTCATGGCGGCGCCGGAGTTCGGGCGCTTGGCGGATCGGGCTGCGGGGCGGGAGGCCACGAGGGGCTCGGCGGCACCCTCGTGGCACCGGGGCCTTGAAGGGGGCTTGGTTTGGCGGAGGCGGGCGAGGCGGCGACGGCGACATGGACGGCGGCGGAGGCTTCGCCGTGGTGGGGGCGGCGCTTCTGGCGTGGATAAGAGGGGAAGAAAGAGGAACAGTGGCGAAGCTCACCGCGATCCGCAGAGCAACCACAAGTGAGGTCGGGAAGACTTGGTGACGGCGAATCGGCGTCGGCGGACGGCGAGCCCGAGGAGGAAGACGAGGCGATAGCGGCGATGGAGGCCGTCCGAGGTGCGTGGCAGCGAGGAGGTAGCGGACGGCGGTGCGGAACTAACGGACACGGGAGAGGCGAGGGAGACGGTGGCCACGGCGGGCAGCGGTGGCGCTCTTGGTGGCGTTGGTGCGGTGGGAGAGAGCTCGAGGAGGGGGGGCGAGAGAGTGGGGGAAGGACCGAAGCGCGTGGCGTCGCACGGGATCGTCGAGCGGCGAGGGGAGGCCGAGCAGGTAGGGAGGGAGGTGGCGTGGCGCTGGGAGCTTGGCGTCGGGCACGCCCATCCCCTGTCGGGGAGGAAGACGACGGGGAGGGAGGCGGGCTGGGCAGGGCTGGCCAGGTGGGCGGCCGAACCCGCAGGAGCTGGGCGCACACAGGAGCTAGGCGCCAGGTAAACAGGTAAGTTTACCTATTTCGTTTCCTTTCTATTTTCTGACATTTGTTTTGGTTTATTTAAAATACCAAACTAATTTATTTAATTATGCCAATTTTTGCAGGAGCTTACTATATTATTCAGAGCTCCTCAACAAAGGGCATAATTTTGGACAATATTTATATATATAATAATATATATCCAAGGCAAATATTTATCAGTATTAATTCCAAATGCCCAAAATAGATACTTATGAGATCCTAAAATATTGGTTAGGTTGTTATCTCTGCCCAATATTTTCAGAGGGCCACATGAGCATTTTCTTGGACCTTTTTGGAGCAATTTTTATTTAGGTCATTTCCAGAAGTGATTCTGAGGGTTTCACAATCCCCATTTCAAAATTAACTGGAATTTAAACATGATGCACAATGACTAGCTAGCCTTAAGCATACCAGCACTAGGGATGTGACAACTTGCGACTACTTGACGTGGTGGGCTGAACTGCGCAACTCCTGTGAAGGGGTGCACGAGGTACAAGCCATAGAGTACTTCACTGCTGGGTGCCGAGAGGGCAACCTACTCAAGCACCGACTCCTCTGCGATGAGTCGGCCACACTCGACGAGTTGTTGATCATAGAAGATAAGTACGCCACCGTCGACTCCTCCATGAAGTCGGAGCTCCGGGTAGACGTGTCCGGGAAGGTGCTCGCTCCGGCTCCTCAGACTTCGGCTGGTGACTCCAGTTGGCGCTAGCAGTCGAACGACAACAAGTGCAAGGCCCCGCAACCGGCTTCCACCAACCGGCAGGTGGCAATAGTTGAAGATCAGCATCCAGAGGGTCAACCCGGCCCCAAGCGTCAGAAGGGCGATAAGCCTGCTTGGTTGCCAGCCTTCTCTTTCGAGCAAACCCTTGATGCTCCCTGCAAGTTGCACAGTGGCGTGAAGCCGTCCAACCACACAACCCGCATTGCCAAGGGCGAAGGACTGCCGCCTCTACCTACTGGCCCGCTGGCTCCGCCTCCTCAGCAGCCGGTGGCCCGTCCAGTCGCCGCCATCCAAGATGAGTTCCCCAAAGAACATGGAGCCTACGTCGTCTTCACCAGTGTGGCCGATGACAAGCACAGTCGGCGTCAACAGCACCGCGAGGTGAATGCTGTCGCCTCTGAAGTCCCAGAGTTCATGCACTGGTCCAAGAGGCCCATCAGCTGGAGTCGCGCCGACCACCCGAAGGAGATGCCTTCTCCAAGCTCCTATGCCATGGTGTTGGATGCCACCTTTTCAACGGAGATACGAGCCTGTCGCTTCTCCCGAGTCCTGATAGATGGCGGTAGCAGCATCAACATCCTCTACCGCGACACCTTGGAGAAGTTCTGCATCAAGGAGAAGCAGCTCCAGCCCAGTCGGACTGTATTCTACGGCATTGTGCCCGCCTTTCCTACTCTCCAATCGGCAAGATCAAGATAGACGTCCTCTTCGGAGAAAAAGATCATTTCCGCCGAGAGCCCATCTGGTTCGAGGTGGTCGACCTGGAGAGCCCCTACCACGCGCTCCTTGGCCGGCCAGCCCTAGCCAAGTTCATGGCGGTGCCGCACTATGCTTACCTCAAGATGAAGATGTCGGGTACCAAGGGCATCATCCCTAAGGGAGTCCTAGATTAAGGGGTCCTTGGACGTCCGGCCTATGGGACGTGGGCCGGACTAATGGGCCACAGAGATATAATATAGAAGACTTCCTCCCTTGTCCGGATGGGACTCTCCTTTGTGTGGATGGCAAGCTTGGCATTCGGATATGAAGATTCCTTCCTCTGTAAACTGGCTCTGTACAACCCTAGGCCCCTCCGGTGTCTATATAAACCGGAGGGTTTAGTTTGTAGAGAGGATCATAATCATACAGGCTAGACTTCTAGGGTTTAGCCATTACGATCTTGTGGTAGATCAACTCTTGTAATCCTCATATTCATCAAGATCAATCAAGCAAGAAGTAGGGTATTACCTCCATCGAGAGGGCCTGAACCTGGGTAAACATCGTGTCCCCCGTCTCCTATTACCATCGACCTTAGACACACAGTTCGGGACCCCCTACCCGAGATCGGCCAGTTTTGACACCGATATTGGTGCTTTCATTGAGAGTTCCGTTGTGTCGTCTCGGAAGGTTTGATGGCTCCATCCATCATCTACAATAATACTGCCCTGAGGGAGGTCTTTCTCCCCGGTCAGATCTTTGTGTTCGGCGGCTTTGCACTGCAGGCCAACTCGCAGCCATCTAGAAGCGAATCGACAGACTATGCCCCAGTCACAGATTAGTTTGAATCTGGACTATGTCGCCGATATCCGAGGAGACTTTATCTTCCAAGGGTTCGCGACCCCAACCTCCGCTCTGGCCTTAGATCCGGAGCGCATTATCAGGTCCGAAGACGGGATTCCTGAGCCCGCCGGACTATCTGCGGCCACTAAGCCAATACGGCAGAACCGGAGGGAGAAGTGTCGCCAGCAACCATCAGGAAGACGGACTCTTCTCCGAACACTCGCTCCGACCCCTCGGAGTTAGCATTGTGTGAGCTCGGCCAAGAAGTCTCCTTCCCACCATACTCCACGGACTCTTTTCTCCCTGGCCAAACCTCGAAGCGAGGCTCTGGACTTGATGTGATCCCTCATCATTATAGAGCAGCAACGTCCGAACTACGCCCAACCCGAACTAGAGGCTGAGAGCATGGAATTTTAGGTCCCACCCACCACCCACTTCATAGCCACTGTCGAGGACTTTACTGACATGCTCGATTACGGCTCCGAAGACATCGACGGTATGGACGACGACGCCGGAGAAGAGTAGGCCCAAAACCCGCCGTTTACGGGACGCTGGACGGCCACCTCTTCGTATGATGTATACATGGTGGATACACCCAAAGAGGGTAACAACGATAACGAGAAGAATGCAGTCAAGGATAAATCTCCTGAGATACAACCAAAGCACTGATGTCAGCGGCGCCGCTCTAAATCACGTCGTGGAAAAGACAGTAATGCCGGCATGAGAGACAGCAATACTCCGGACGGTGCCGAAGAGCAAGAAAACCCGGTCGATCCAACCTCCGAATAGGACGATAGGGAAGATGGGAAAGTTAGCCCTGATGAATAGGCAGTAAAGAAAGACTCGGAGGACAACAATTATCTTCTATCCTCTGAGGATGAGGTGAGCCTCGGCAACGAAGACTTTATCGTGCCTGAGGAACCTCACGAGCAGGAGCGCTTTAAGCGCCGGCTAATAGCCACTGCAAGGAGCCTGAAAAAGAAGCAGCAGCAGCTTCAAGCTTATCAAGACCTACTCAACGACAGGTGGACTAATGTCCTGGCAGCCGAGGAATACTGCCTCGAGCGCCCAACATAAAGTTACCCAAAGCGTAAACTGCTACCTCAATTCGATGACGAGGCACTGGAGCCCGTATCATCAGCGCGTAACGCGGCTGACCGACCACCACATGGCCGGTACAGAATGGCAACTCAAGCCGAACACCATCCCATGCCACCTCACCGTAAAGGTAGAGACATAACAGCTCGGGGGTATACATATGACCTGCGTCGGGACCTGGAAAAGAGAGCAGGTCAGACCAGATCGATCTACGGATCGCGGGGGCGTGCCCTTACGCGCGACGACGGATATCTAGCCGGACGTGATAAGTATAACCATGTCCGGGCCGAAAACCGCAGACGGACTCCATCCGAGCTATGTCACGACTTGGCCCGATATAGAGGCGCTGCACACCCCCTCTGCTTCACTGATGAAGTAATGGAGCACGTATTCCCAAAAGGGTTTAAACCCGTAAATATCGAATCATATGATGGAACAACAGATCCCGCGGTATGGATCGAGGACTTTCTTCTCCATATTCATATGGCCCGCGGTGATGATCTCCATGCCATGAAATACCTCCTGCTAAAACTCAAGGGACCAGCTCGGCACTGGTTAAACGGCCTACTAGAAAACTCTATTGGTAGCTGGGAGGACTTGGAAGACGCCTTCCGCAACAACTTCCAAGGTACATACGTTCGACCTCTGGATGCCGATGACTTAAGTCACATAGTTCAACAACCCGGAGAGTCAACTAGGAAATTCTGGACCAGGTTCCTAGCCAAAAAGAACCAGATTGTCGACTGTCTAGATGCCGAAGCCTTAGCGGCCTTTAAGCATAACATCCGCAACGAATGGCTCGCCAGACACCTCGGCCAAGAAAAGCCGAAGTCCATGGCAGCCCTCACGGCACTTACGACCCGCTTTTGCGCGGGCGAAGATAGTTGGCTAGCCCGTAGAAACAACACTGCAAGCGAACCTGGCACCTCTGAAGCCAGAAATAGCAATGGCAAGCCCCGATGCAACAGGCACAAGCGTCGAAGCAACGGTGACAATACCGATGACACGGTGGTCAACGCCGGATTCAGTGGCTCCAAGTCCGGCCAGTGGAAGAAGCCATTTAAAAGAAACAATCCGGGCTTATCCAGCTTGGACCGCATACTCGATCGTCCATGTCAGATCCACGGCACCCCCGATAAACCAGTCAATCATACCCACAGAAGCTGTTGTGTCTTTAAATAGGCCGGCAAGTTAAGTACCGAGAACAAGGAGAAGGGGTCGCAAAGTGAGGACGACGACGAGGAGCCTCGTCCGCCGAACAGGAGGGACGAAGAAGTCCCCCAAGTTAAAATGGTGAGCATGATATACGTTACCCATATCCCCAAGAGGGAGCGCAAACGCGCTCTCAGGGACGTCTATGCGATAGAGCCAGTCACCCCAAAATTCAACCCATGGTCGTCCTGCCCGATCACTTTTGATCGCAGAGACCATCTGACCAGTATCTGTCATGGGGGTTCAGCCGCATTGGTTCTCGACCCAATCATTGATGGATTCCACCTCACGCGAGTCCTCATGGACGGTGGTAGCAGCCTCAACCTGCTCTATCAGGATACCGTCCGCAAGATGGGCATCGATCCATCAAGGATCAAGCCCACAAAAAATACCTTTAAAGGAGTAATACCAGGTGTAGAGGCCCATTGCACGGGTTCAATCACATTGGAAGTCGTCTTCGGATCTCCGGACAACTTCTGAAGCGAGGACTCGATCTTCAATATAGTCCCCTTCCGTAGTGGCTATCACACACTGCTCGAACGAACTGCATTTGCTCGATTCAATGTGGTGCCACACTATGCTTATCTCAAACTCAAGATGCCCGAACCATGCAGTGTCATAACAGTCAATGGAAACACTGGACGCTCCCTCCGTACCGAGGAGCACACATGACCACAGCGAAAAGTCTGAGCAGCCTTATGAAGCAGAATTTTAATTCAGCGGCCAAGCTCCCGGACACTGTCAAATGAGTCCGGACTACTCCGCATCTTGACAGTCCAGCTCTTCAGGAGTTCGACTAGCAATTCGGCCTCCGTCTTAGTCCCGACCAAACGGCGGCATAAGTACCGCGCATACATAACTATGCATTCGAAATACCATGGGCAAAGACGGAGGCACAACTTGATTATGGTCCATAATAGGGATCGACCTTCCTCAGGCACACTTACTTTCTGTTTTCTTTTTATCCTTTTTCTGTTTCTTTTCCACAGGCCCCTCACGATGACCTGATCATCGACCCTTTCGAAGGATGGATACACCAAGGCGGCAAGCATCATAGACGTGTGGGGGAATCTCTAGTTGGTCTTCTTGACGATCACTCTACCTGTTTTCAGGACCCCGCACGCAGATCCCCCTTGGTCTCGGCATGTTAAATAGCCCTGTTGCCTATCGCACTATTTGTACAAATACGCTTTGGCGTGTTAATCAAATTATAATGGAAACAGTTTTTAGCCCAACTTATGTGGCACTGGCTTACTACATTTTATTTCAATATTCTTATTGATTGCACCCGTACACTTTGGTACGCTTTAATTCGCCACGGGCTTCATTGCACTCCGCACTACGGCACCAAAGTCCGAACACTTATTACAGTATAGTTCGACACCCCGAATTTAGCATTATATGCATCGGCTCCGAATCATGTCTTTGGTCAATAGTTAGGTTGCCCAGCTCCTGTGTTTACTACCATACGTTCTGTCCTATTGGCTGGTAGTAAAGGGAGAACTACTGCGATTGTGTTTCTGGTTTATCCGTGTAAACACCTTAGTAGAGAAAGCCAAAAATTGACTGTCATGATGTGGCGAGAGCTGGTTAGCTATTCGGAGGTTCAAATATTTTGTGATTTTTTCCGCATTATGCGACTGATCGGCCTCCACCCGATCAGGTGTCTACAACACCCTAGTCTAGATTAACATATCCTCACTAGGGGTTGCGCCTGCATTTCTATTGTCAAACTCCTATGGCTAAGTGAGGGTGATAAAGCCACATAGTCCGATTGCATGGTTCGCTGCGCTAAACACCTCCTTCAAGGACTAGACTGTTGGATCAAGAGTGTTTAGGTTTCAACCCGAACACCCCCGTACTACCTATGTGGGGGCTGAAGCCGGCGACTGGCCAACTCTAAGATTTAATAAAAACGGCCGCACAAGAGGTAAAATTTTAAATAAACAACAAGAATTATATTACATATCGGCTTTTTTTTATCATACAGGATAGGATAACATTAATGTATTCATTCAAAGATAATGTCTTTTGCGCACTAGTCCTCTACAATGTGGGATCCCTCCAGGACATCATCAAAATACCGATCGGGTGTTGTCGGGTGTTGGGTGCGACATATGCCAATGGATGGCTAATCATGGTGGGAGCGAGTAGAACGTCGCCGGTGCCTGGAAGCGGGATGAGGCGTAGACACGTACGCCGATGCACTTTACCCAGGTTCGGGGCTCTCCTAGGAGATAACACCCCTAGTCCTGCTCCGCGGGGTCTTCGCATGATCACTAAGGCACTAGTGAGTACAAATGGCGCTCCTCGAGCTGTATGCTAGAGGTGGAAGAAGACAAGTCTAGCTCTCCTCCTCCCCTAGGTGTGAGTCTAATTCTACAAGATCAGAACCCTTTGCATGGGTGCCCTGGGGGGTTTATATAGGCCTACCCCCAGGGGTACAATGGTAATCTGGCCGGGTGTAGGACCCAGCCGTCAGTCTCTCTGGTCGCCGGCTTCTCCGCCGGCTGCTAGGGCCCGCCGCTTGGTGGGTCCCGTCGGCTGATGCAATGCGGAGCCGACAGGCCGCTCCACCCGCTTTCATGAGGTCATCTTTGGCTGCTTGACTCTGTAGTCGTGATGCTAATGACGCAGAGCTTGAGTCGAGGGGCGTGGCTACTGATCCCGCCGCTGGTCGGGGATCCTTGTTACCACGCCCGATCTCATCTGATTAATGGTGCGTGGGCCCCGAGGAAGGAACAGGCCGCCTGCTGGGAGCCGACCTCCCTCGGGTCCGACTGGTGAGGCCTCCGCCGTCGTCCGGGCTCTCGCTGACTGGTAGGGCCCGCCGTCTTCGGGCCGTACCGACAGGCGATCGTGGGAGCGAGGCTCCGCTGACAGAGTAGCGTCGAGGCGGGGTGGCGATCTTTGCGCCAGCGGAGATCTCCGCTGTCGGACATTGTGACCACGCCCGACCACAGATTCGAGGATGGGCTATACTGCTGCCACACCCTGTCTTGTCTGTTTAATGGGGGCGCGGACTCTGAGGGCGCCTTGGGACGACTGCTAGGATCCGGCCTCTCGGGAGGCCGCCTGCTAGGAGTCGGCCCGCCTTGGAGCCGCCTTCCTGAGCATGGCCGCCTTTTGGCAGTCGGCCGCTCGGCCAACCAGCCGCCAGAAGGCAGAGATTTATCTTGACGCCTTGAGGGGCGCAGCTGGCCCCGATGTCTTGAAAGGTTCGGGGGCTCGGGTTAGGCTACCCGTGGCCCATTACTCCGACAGGCGTGTGGTGCTCCTTTACCGCGGGCGGTCCCTCGGTCACGAGCTTGACGGAGTTCATCTTCGCCCATTGCACCTTGACACGGGCGAAGGCCATCCCGCACGCCGACATAGACCGACTGCTTGATGGCATCAAGCCGAGGGCAGGCATCAACAAGCCGCTTCACGAGCCCCAAGTAGTTGCTGGGTATGGCTTCGGCAGGCCATAAACAGATTATCAAATCCTCCATGGCCAATTCGGCCACCCTATGCAGTTCGGTCAGCTGTTTTAGCTGATCGCTAAAGGGCACCAGATGCTCTGGCGCAAGGTATTGCGACCAGAACAGCTTCTCCGTTGAGCTCCCCTCTTCGGCTCGGAAGAACTCTGCAGCATCAGCAATGTCGAATTTCGGGTTCCGGCAGACCCTTGAGGTTCGAACACTGGGGTGCGCGTGAAATCTCGCCCTCTACCTACCTGCACCGCGCCGCCTCGCTAGGATCTAAACTACGAAAGGAACAACAAAAGAGACACAGGGTTTATACTAGTTCGGGCCACCATTGTGGTGTAATACCCTACTCTAGTTTGTGGTGTGGTGGATTGCCTCTTGGGCTGATGGTGATGAGCCATACAAAGAAGAACAGCCTCGCGAGATGCATTCTTGGCTGGTGCGATGAACTGCTAGGGGAGTTGATCGCCTCTCTCTCTCTCTCGTTTGTTCTCTTGCTATCTTTACGAATCTCCCTACCCTGTGGGTGGCTAGTCCTATTTATAGGCGAGGCCAGGGCCTCTTCCCAAATATTGAGCGGGAAGAGGCGCCAACAATTGGCCATTTGAAGGGAACATATGGTACACTTATCGACTAAAGTTGGTCCTCGCTTTGTCAAAGGCTCTGGTGGTGGCCTTGGCTTGGGCTCCACAATGACTTCCTTCCTGCCGTTGGGCTGGTCTTGGTCTTGTTGCACGAAATGGGCGCCTTTGCTTGATGCTCTCGCTGCGCTTGCTCCCCTTGCACCAAAGAGGAAAGGAGGACACTGCGGGTGGCCTCCCTTTGGTGCCCTTAGTCGTCATGGCTTGCGTCATGGGCACCTCGTGAGGTACCCCGCCTTGATTTCTCCGCCTCCTCATGAGCCATCTGATGAGGCGGCGCTGAGAAGCTCCCATCGTCGTCCGCCCGAGGAGCCCCTCGCGAGGTCTTGAGCTCGTGTTGATGAAGATGGGCGTGATGGGCCCCCCTTTGAAGCCACGCCGCTTGCCGCAGGTAGGCAAGTCTGGGGACCCCGTTCCCAGAACACCGACAAGCAACACTGCTTGCGGCAGATCATAAGCAGCTCTGGAGAACTCCAAATCCAGGTCGAGTAAGAGTACCTTTTCTTCACAAATTTGCTCTGCATAATAAAGGCCTTACCCACGCGATTTTCCTGGCCTCTGGATTTCTGGAGGCATGCAGGCTTCAACCCGAGCCTCTTGTGCGCTTTGGCGGGCCTTAGCAAGTTCGGACTCTTGGTGCACAAACTTGCGCTCCAAGGACTCGCATTTCTTTACGGCCTCCTAGAGCTCCTGCTGGACCTCCCCGACCCTTGCCGCTTGTTCCTTCGTCGCTCTCTTCTGGGCCTCGGCCAGCGCATTCTTGAGGGACTCCACCTCGGTCGCAGCTCCTACAAAATATCATGATAACATGATCAACACAAGCAATTCATATCTTTCCAGATCTGAATATGTCATTGCATACCTTGCTTGTCCTCTAGTTGTTTTTTCACACGACTGAGCTCTTCCTCGACCTGCTCCAGCCTCTGCTTCAGTTTGGACACTTCAGCAGAATGGGAGGTTGCAGCTAGCATTGCCGCCTGCTTATTCACATAGACACATATGGTTAGTCTCCTGCGAAAATTATTTGATCCTTTGTCCGGCTTTTCTTTTGAACACGGACGAGAGTCTCGAGGCTACTTTACGTACTATGGCGTTACGCTTGCATAAATTCGTCGCATACCTCAAAGCTGTTAGAAGGCTGGTGCGAGCTTTAATTGATCCGCTCTTAGCAGGCTGGACCCTCTCAACCCAGTACCCATGAGAGTGCGGTGTTCCTCAACAATGGAAGCACTGCGGTGCTTCGATAAAATATCCGTGCCCTTTGGATGGGCGAGAGGTCACCAAGCGGAACAGGTGCACCTCCCTCTTTCGAAGGAAGCTGCTTGCCTGATTCCGAAGCCGTATGGGCCTCCGGAACAGTATTCGACTGGGGGCCAAACTAGATATGGCCCCCATCGCCAGTCTCCGGGGGAATTTGGTCCCCCCATGTGTCTGGCGGCTAAGGTATCAGTGTATGGTGCCACCCCGACGGACTCCTATACCTCTCCCTGGCCTAGGGAGGTCCTTCGGGAGAACACCCTTGTGTCGTCCATGTACTTGGGAGAGGAGGCCGCAGGAAGCGACCCGCTATCCATCACATTTGGATACAGCGAATTCCCCGAAGATGAGGATCGCTGGGGGCGGGTGTGGGCCGGACTGCAGCGCATGATTCGACATATTACAACCACGAAGTAAAGAAGTTGGATATATGTGTGTACAAGTGCCTTTGAGTACTTATGATTCGGCCAGGGGCTTCTTCCTGGGGCGCCACTCGGAGCTGCTATCGATGTCCAACGTGGAGTTGTCCGCGAGGGAGACCTTCCCCTTCTAGGGCGCCCCTACCTCCAGATTCATGGAGGCCGTCCTTTTCTTCCTTCCCCCCTCGGGGGGGGGGGGGAGTGTTGCTTTCCTCCTCGTCGTTGTCGTCGTCCTCGGTGGCGGCGGAGGAGTGGGTGTCGGCGTCTTCGGACATCACGTATGAAGTGCCTTTACGGCGGAGGCCACTTGTGGTCTCCATGGCCTTCTTCTTGGCCTTCTTCTTCGGCGCCTGATAGGGCGCCGGAACCAGCTTCTTCGTCATAAGTGGGATTGCTGGGTTTTCGGGCAGCGGTGCGGACACTGGATCCGCTTCGCCTTCGTCGTCCAGCCCTGAAAAGACAGATAGGGAAGCTTAGACATCTTCCTTCAATGTACAGGTGAAGGATACACCTTGAAATCTGAAAACTTACGGACTGGCGGGATGGGTCAGGTTGTACCCACGGTCCTCGGTCGTCTTCGGCCACATCTCATTGGCCTTAAAAAGCACCTTCCAGATGCCTTCGTGCGTAGCGCCGAAGAACTGTTGCAAGGTCTGGTGCTTGGCCGGATCGAACTCCCACAAATTGCAAGTCCGGCTTTGGCAAGGAAGGATCCGGCGAAAAAGCATCACCTAGATCACATTGACAAGCTTGATGTTCTTATCCACCATGCTCTTGATGCGCGTGTGCAGCGCCGTCAGCTCGTCCGACGAGGCCCAATCCAGGCCCTTCTCTAGCCAGGAGGTGAGCCGCATTGGGGCCCCGGACTTGAATTCAAGAGCCGCGGCCCAAGTGGTGTCGCGGGGCTCTGTGACGTAGAACCGCTGCTGCTGCCACCCGGTGACAGTCTCCATGAATGTTCCTTTGGGCCACGTGACATTGGACATCTTCCTCACCATAGCGCCTCTGCACTCTGCATGTTGACCACCCACCACCTTTGGCCTCACATTGAAGGTCTTTAGCAACAATCCGAGGTGGGGTGGGATGCAGAGGAAGGCCTCGCACACGACAATGAATGCCGAGATGTTGAGGAAGGAGTTTGGGGCCAGATCATGGAAATTTAGCCCATAGTAGAACATTAGTCCACAGACGAATGGGTGGAGGGGTAATCCCAACCCGCGGACGAAGTGGGGAATGAACACCACCCTCTCCTGGGGCTTCGGGGTGGGCACGATCTGCCCCTTGGCCGGAAGCCGGTGGACGATTTCCTAGGCCAGGTACCCCACCCCCCGGAGCTTCGTGATGTCCTTCTGCGTGACAGAGGAGGCCATCCACTTGCCCTGTGTTCCAGATCCGGACATGGTCGGAGTGCTTTTTGGGGCGGAAAGGATGGAAGCTTGGGCGCTGGAGCTCGAGAATGGGTGGGCAGAGAGAAAGAGGGCGTGGGTGAAAGGGTGAATCCTTATCTCTTTATAAAGGCAGTGAATATCAAGCACCTCCCAACTCACCTTAAAACTCACCTATTCCCCAAGGGTCGGGCGGACGGCACAGTGGGATTACCCACACCCGTATTGATGAGAATCCCGTGATAAGGGGACACGATCTCTGCTTCGACAAGACGTGCCCATGGAAACCACATCTCGAAATGTGGAGCGGGAGGCTAAAAATAGTTCGAAATAATGACCGTGCAGGGACGTGGCGTCTCACTACAAAAAATGTCAGTAGATGAGACTTGTTGATATTATACACTTTGCGGCTGTATGTGGAGCTTGTTTTGCAGAGCCGGACACGTTTTCTGTGATCGAGGACTACTTTGAAGTATTCGGAGGAGGAACCCGCTGAGGGAGTTCCGGACTAGGGGGTGTCCGGATAGCCGAACTATCATCATCGGCCGGACTCCAAGACTATGAAGATACAAGATTGAAGACTTCGTCCCGTGTCCGGATGGGACTTTCCTTGGCGTGGAAGGCAAGCTTGGCGATACGGATATGTAGATCTCCTATCTTTGTAGCCGACTCTGTGTAACCCTAACCCTATCCGGTGTCTATATAAACCGAAGGGTTTTAGTCCGTAGGACGAACGACAATCATACCATAGGCTAGCTTCTAGGGTTTAGCCTCTTTGATCTCGTGGTAGATCCACTCTTGTAACACACATCATCAATATTAATCTAGCAGGGGCGTGGGTTTTACCTCCATCAAGAGGTCCCGAACCTGGGTAAAACATCGTGTCCCTCGTCTCTGTTACCATCCGCCTAGAGGCGCAGATTCGGGACCCGTACCGAGATCCGCCGGTTTGACACCGACATTGGTGCTTTCATTGAGAGTTCCTCCGTATGTCGTCACCGATAGGCCCGATGGCTCCCGATCATCAACAACGGCGCGGTCGAGTGAGACTTCTCTCCCGAGACAGATCTTCGTGTCGGCGGCTTTGCTGCGCGGCCAATTCGCAGCCATCTAGAGCAGATCGAAAGCTTCGCCCCGACCATCGAGTCAGATTCGGAAGATTTAAACTATCGGCCGATATCCGCGAGGACTTGATCTTTGGCGGATTGAGCCACAGCCAAAGCGTGCCGCCTTGTCTCGATGGGCATGATCTAGCTTTGCAGCGAGCGGTGCCACGGAGGCCGCACGTAATCCGCTCAGACCCTTAATCCGGGCGGACTCCCGATCGGGGCGAGTGGTTGGACACCGCCTCGGGGCTTTAATCTCTGGCGATCGAGCGAACTCCATCCCTGTCGCTGCGAAGACCTCGACTCCAGGCGCGGACTCTTCTCCGGACTCCGAACCATCCGCCCTCGCCGATCGAATCCGATTGGGCGCCCGTTATGGAGTTCACGGCGCGGACATCTTTCAAGATTTTCGCCTTTTGGCGACATCCTTTCACTAAAGTCTCTCTCTTTATCCGGAGAGCCTGGCGGACTACGGTCGGGAAGGTTGGGATACGGACGACGAAGAAATTCAACACCCACCCACCACCCACCCGTAGCCACATGCCGATAGCCTACACGGCGTGCTCGATTTCGACTCCGAAGACATCGGCGGTATGGGCGGCGATGTAGGAGACAACAATGAACCAGCACCTATAGGATGCTGAAAACCTCACCCATGATGTATACATGGTGGATACACCTAAATCAAATGAAGGCGAGGAGCAGCGGGGCGCCACGAAGGATAAATCCCTCGAAAAGCAGTCAAAGCGGCAGCGTAAGCGCCGAACAAAGTCCGCCTCAACAAAGACCCAGCCATAGGCAGGGCGAACCGGTGGACAACGAACAAGCTATCAGCGATCGTCGAACAAGACAACTTGGATACACAATCTGTCCCGGCGAAGACAACGGTCAGGACGATCTCACACCGGACAAACCACCGAGCAAAATGACCTCCGAGAAAGGCTCGGCGCCCGCTGCGCGTAGCCTGAAAAAGCGAAGCGAGCTCAAAACAGCGTATGATGCACTCGAGGATTAGATGGAGCAAAGTATTCAGCACCATGAACAAATCTGGCGACGATCGCGAACAAAAACTACCGAAAAAAAAGCTACTGCCGAATTGACGAGGAGGCCTTAGAGCCCCCACAATTAGAAAGCAAGAAGGCCACCCGGTCGGATGGGCGACCTCATGGCAAAAAGAGCGGCGAATGGCGCGCACACAAGCCAATATGTGATCCGCATAAGGATTCACATCAAGAGGATGGCGCATTAGGTCCATCTATGGGCCAAGAAAGCGAGCTCGTCAAAGCAATGCAATCGCCAAAATTCCGAAGATCATGGCACACCCAAATATAGAGGCGCCCACACCCCTATGTTTCACCGATGAGGTCTTTGGATCATGAATTTCAGTGGATTCAAACCCGTAAACATAGAGGCATCTGACGGAACAACAGACCACAGAGTGCGGATCGAGGACTACATCCTCCACATACACATGGCTAGAGGAGGCGATCTCCATGCCATAAAATACTTACCCATTAAACTCAAAGGCCCAGCTCGGCATTGGCTTAAAAGCCTCGAAAAATACCATTGGAAGTGGGGAGAGCTCGAGGATGCATTTGGGCAAATTTCAGGGACTTATGTCCACCCTCCGGATCTGGCGATCTAAGTCACATAACTCAACAGCCGGAGAGTCAGCCCGGAAGTGCTGGAACAGGTTCCTTACTAAAAGAACCAAATAGTCGGCTTTCCGAACGCATGAAGCCTTAGCAGCTTTCAAACACAGCGTCCGAGGGCAGTGGCTCGCCAGACACCTCGCCACGAAAAGCCAAGAACAATGGCCGCATTAACAAGCCTCATGACCCGCTTTTGCGTGGGAGAGGACAGCTGGCTGGCTAGATGCAGCACCGGCGACGAGTACATCCGAAATCAGGGATGGAAATGGAAATCACGGCCTTGAAAAAGATCGGCGCGGAATAAGGAAAATGGCCCAAATAATGCGGCGGTCGGCGCCGGATTCAAAACTCTTGGCCAAACAACAAAACACTGCCCCTAAAGGATAACGGTGACGAGCTATCCAACCTAAACAAGATTTTGGATAGGTATGTCAAATACATGGTACCTCGAGAAGCACGCAAACCATACCCACAGAGATTGCTGGGTCTTCAAGCAGTCCGGCCGACTTAACGCCGAACACAAGGGGCTCGACACACCAAATGCGAGTGACGAAACCCAAAAGCAGCACTCCGGAAAACGAAAAACTTTCCCACAGGAGGTTAAAACAGTAAACTCACTTCACGTGATCAAAGGGAAAAACAAAGGCGCCCCTAAAAGGCGCGCCGCTGCTGGTTGTCAAAACCAATCACCTTCGACCATCAGGACTATTCCGATAATATCCGGAATGCAGGATGGACTGCCTTGATATTGGATCCTATAATCGACGGATTCCAATTTACACATGTCCTCATGGATGGCGGCAGTGACATAAACCTGATATATCAGGACACAATCCGCAGGATGGGGATAAACCAACCAAAATTTGCCATAGCAACACCTCCTTTAAAGAAGTCTTGCCGAGCCCATCGCCCTTTGCACGGGCTCCATCTGCTAGAAGTTGTGTTTGGTTCATCCGACAACTTCCGTCGCGAAGGCTACTCTTCCATGTCGCCCGTTTAAAAGTAGCCATCAAGCACTATTGGGACGAAGCTTTCGCCCGCTTTAACGCAATACCGCATTATGCATCTCTAACACTTAAAATGCCCGGTCCACGCGGCATCATCTCATTGAAAGGAAGTATTAAGTGTTACTCGAGCGCGGAAGAAGGTTTTCACCATCATCTTTGCGCTTTGCTGGAACTATGTAAAGTTTACACTGCATCGACAGCTCCACAGCTATCCGGCTCCACTAGGCAAAGAACCTGCAATAGGTCATTCAAACCCCGGATACGGCTAGACGAGTCCGGCGCCCACTAGCGGCATACCCCCATACAAGGGGCTGCATGCATTTATAACAAGAGACAATAAAGCTCAAATTTTATTCACTTCTTCGAACCGTACTTTGTTTATTTAAATATTAAGTACATCTTTCGCACGATCCTTTTTCTTTTAAACTAAGTTCCTCTCTTTTATAGATGAACAACGTGCTACACCCGTCCGAGGATACGGCTGCAACGGAGACACAAGCGCGCAGACATGCAGATAGGGACCCGTTGCAAGGATTCTTTTGATTAAGACCTGCGTAAACCTTTTTTCTTGTCTCTTGTTGATACATCCCCGGTTCCTTAATATAACCGAGGAGGAGGCTGGTGCTTTGGCATTGGCGCACCAGAATTTTTTTGCGTACCTAGACACCGGGGCTTAGGGCATTATTCTGCCCATTTTCATAAAGACCGAATACCTTAGGGAGTATTCGGCGTCTCGAGATTAGGCCTTATATGCATCAGCTCGAATCATGTCTTTGGTAAAATGTTGGGTTGCTCGGCTCCTGTGTTTTGCTGCCTTACGTTCCGTTTTCACGGCTAACGCGGCACCGGAGAACTCTGCGATTGTGCCCGGTTCGGTAGGCGAGCACCTCGATGAAAGCCAAAACTGTTGTCATGATATAGCAAGAGACTGGTCAACCACTCGATGACTCACAGGAATGTTTTGAATTCCTCCGCATTAATGAAGGACCGGTTTTCGGTCAGGCACATACGCACCCCGAATTCAGGAGAGTGCGGTGCCCCCAGGGGCTATATAGTAGCCCCACCCTCGAACTCCTATGGCTAAGTGAAAGTGATAAAGCATTATAGTCCGGTTGCCTGGTTTGCTACGCTGTCACCTTCTTGACAGGACCAAGACGTTGGATTAAGAGTGAAAAAGTGCTTCTTTTTGCAAACACCCCCGCACTATGTGCGTGGGGGCTGAAGCCAAGGACTGCCATCTTTCAGGTTATATACACATATACATAAGCGTCCGCTTGAGGAGTAGTTTACTACTTGAACGCACAAGTATAAAAAGCACTCATATTACATTGAAACATTGTTTTCACAAATCATACATGGCATTCCAACATAATATCCTTCGAGCACTGCGTCTCTATTAAACGAGCGCCCGGCAGGACTTCTTCAAAGTAGTGCTCGGCAGGTATTCGGCTTCTGTCTGAGTCTTGGGATGCAACGTCGGTGGCCTTCATCTCTGCGCAGTATGTCTTGACACGGGCAAGAGCCATCCGCGCTCCCTCAATACACGCCGATCGCTTCATTGCATCGATACGCGGCACCGCACCAAGAAACTGCTGCACTACACCAAAATAGCTCTTCGGCTGGGGTCCATCCGGCCACAAGTTAGTCAAGAAATGCTTCATGGCCAATCCGGACAATCGATTCAGCTCGGCCCATTCGGCCAACCGATCGGTCAGCGGCAGAGGACGCTCCGGACTATGGAATTGCGACCAATATAGCTCTTCCCTTCTGTGCCCCTTCTAGCCCTGGAAGTGCTCAACCGCGTCCACATCGCTCGCCGCCAAGTCCAGATAAGCATCCTCTGAACTCCATAATTTATCCAATGGAGCATACTTTGGATCTGTATATTTCCTCCATGGCGAAATGGTTTTCCAGCCGCAATTGCCTGGCACGACTCAGCTCCTCCTTGGCAGCTCTCAAAGCCGATTGGGCATTCTTGGATTCGGCGGCGCCTTCTTTAGGCCCTCTGTTCGATTGGCGCTCTTTTTCAAGAACCTCGCAGCGATCGGTAGCATTCCTTAACTTTTGGCCATCTCGGCCATCTCCTCTTCTTGGCGGTGAGCAGCCTTGACTTCTAGCTCTTGGCCGCCTTTAAAGCAGCCACATTACTACTCCTGGCTTGCTCTTTCGCTCGGGCAAGTTCTGCTGCAGCTCCTCAGCGGCAGCGGCACCATCTGCATTAAAGCATACACACAGTAAGACATGGGCGTCAAGCTCCCTTAACAGGTGTCTGCATAGAAGTCGCATACCTTGTGACTCATCAAACCGTTTATTGACCAGCGCGATGTCCGCATCTACCTCGTCAAGTTGCCGCTTCAGTTCGGCATATTCATCAGTCCGGCTGGCCTCCGGACACTCCGCCACCTGTTTAGAAGCGGCGATATGTTAAAACTGAGAATTTGATCCTCGGCACGCTGTCAATTTTGACAACATACCGAGTCTCAGGGGCTACTCTCTATACAGGGCGCATTTTATATGCATAACTATTAGAAGGTACATCATTTTTTGCGTACCTCAAACCCCGTCAGTAAGCTTCTGACGGCTTCATGCAATCCTCTCTCCGCGGATGCAATTCTTTCAATCATCGTACCCATTAGAGCACGGTGATCTTCTGAGATAGCCGCTCGCCCGAGCAGATCCTTCAGATCCTCCGACCGCACACCACTTGGCGCCGGACCTTCCGCCCCCGCCGGACTTGGGGGAACCCTCCGCGACGACACCTCCGGGTCGTCCGCCTCACATGAGGTGTGACGGTGGGGCGTTTGCTCTCCATCATCTCGGAAGAAGATTCCCCAAAGGCGAGCTCTGCTGAGAAGGGCTGAGGTCCGAACTACAAGGTACAATTCGGTTATCTTCATAAATAAATACGGGATGCTCCTTATTTACAAGACCCTTCTTTCTACTTACGGCTCGCTGGAGGCTGATCCTTGGGGAAATAATGCGGCTGGGTTACTTCCAGCGCGGACTCTCCGAAGATTCCCTTCCTTTCTTTGAGGCCTTGACCTCCGGATCTTACAAGCGGTCCTCTTCTCTCCTCGGAAGGTGGGACTCTTAATCCCTCCTTCCTTGATAGCCTCCTTCACAGAGGCAGTTGCTCCCCGCTCCTCCTTCGCCTTCTTCAAAGGGCACGACCTTCAACATATTGGTCAACATGGGATCAGCGCGGTCTCGGGAGGAGCGGACACCTTATCAACTTTGCCTTGGCTATCCACTCCTGTTAAAAGCGGCTCCTTTAAAGGGCATATATATATATATATATATATATATATATAT
Organism: Aegilops longissima; assembly: GCA_021605205.1. NCBI lineage: Eukaryota > Viridiplantae > Streptophyta > Magnoliopsida > Poales > Poaceae > Aegilops > Aegilops longissima. Next base: position 84,268,808 of record CM038678.1, on the reverse strand, counting down.
ATATATATATATATATATATATATATATATATATATATATATATATATATATATATATATATATATATATATATATATATATATATATATATATATATACATATATATATATATATATATATATATATATATATATATATATATATATATATATATATATATATATATATATATATATATATATATATATATATATATATATATATATATATATATATATATATATATAATAAATGAATGAACAGCTTGTCCGTTACAGGACTACTTACTTGAGCATCTGGTGATTGCAGCTTAGTCCTGCGTCCTCGGTCAAGTCCGGACACTTCTCTCGTGATCCGAAGAACAGTTTATACATCTCAGCAGGCGTCGTGCCCATAAAATTTTGAGAGCTCGTGGTCCCTCGGTTGAATTCCCAGGAGGAGGAGGGTGGCGTTTGCAGGGCTGAAGGCGTCGGATCACAATAACCTGCGCCACTGCAGCAGATTGATCCCTCTTTCCGGAGATCTCGAATCGGCCTGCAGCAGGGAGGCGTCCTTGGGCGACCCCAGTCGAGCCTTGTTGACCCATGGCGCCAGCCGCTGTGGTGGACTGGCGGAAGGCAGGAGCGCCGCCCATTTGGTGCCCCCAGGAGGCGGTGATATAAAACCACTCCTGTTGCCATAAACCAAGCTCCTCTTGAAAAGAGCCCTCGGGCCACGGAGCACCAGCACATTTGCTTATGACCGCCCCTCCGCACTCTGTTTGCTGCCCCTTGATCGCCTTTGGCTCCACCTTGAAGTTCTTGAGCCACAATCCAAAGTGAGGGGTAATATGGAGGAAGGCCTCACATACAACAATGAATGACGAGATATGGAGGATGGACTCAGTTCAAGTCATGGAAATCAAGCCCATAATAAAACATGAGCCCCAAGACAAAGGGGTCCGTCGGGAAGCCTAAACCCCAGCGGAAGTGAGACACGAACACCATGTTCTCGCCGGGCTCAGGAGTGGGAATGACCTGCCCTGGAGCAGGCAGCTTATGCGAGATCTCGCCGATTAGATACCTGGCGTCTCGCAGCTTTAGCACGTCTTCTTAGTAACGGAGGAAGACACCCATCGCCATGCTGGTCAGAGCCGGACATCGTCGAAAGTCCGAAGCGCCTGAATCTGAAGCTTTGGGGTGTTGGAATTCGAAGCGCAAGGTGAACTAGATAGAGGGTGTAAAAAGGAGAGGGCCTTGGTCTCGTTATAAAGAGGTTGAATACCAAGAGCCTACCCCGTGGTCGATTAGGACTCGCCTTTGATAGAGAAGGCATGCCAACGGGCGCGGTTGGGTTACCCACGTCCGCATTGATGGGAATCCCGGAATAAGGGGAACACGATCTTTGCCTCGACAAGATGTGCCAAGGAAACCGCTTCGCTAAACGCGCTGAGGTGGAACAGTAAAAACAATTTGAATGAAGGCTTGGTAGTGGTGCGACGTCACGCCACAAAATACGTCAGTAGATTGATCTTGTGTAATATTATTCTCGCTATGGTGGTATGTGGAATTTATTTGTGCAGAGCCGGACACTATCCTGGTGTTCACAATCTTCTATGAATTATTCGGAAGAAGAACCCGCCTTGCAATGCCGAAGACAATATCTGGCGCGGACTCATCGTCATTGAAGCCTGGTTCAGGGCTCTTGAGGGAGTTCGGACTAGGGGGTGTCCGGATAGCGAACTATCATCATCGGCGGACTCCAAGACTATGAAGATACAAGATTGAAGACTTCGTCCCGTGTCCGGATGGGACTTTCCTTGGCGTGGAAGGCAAGCTTGGCGATACGGATATGTAGATCTCCTACCTTTGTAACCGACTCTGTGTAACCCTAACCCTATCCGGTGTCTATATAAACCGGAGGGTTTTAGTCCGTAGGACGAACGACAATCATACCATAGGCTAGATTCTAGGGTTTAGCCTCTTTGATCTCGTGGTAGATCCACTCTTGTAACACACATCATCAATATTAATCTAGCAGGACGTAGGGTTTTACCTCCATCAAGAGGGCCCGAACCTGGGTAAAACATCGTGTCCCTCGTCTCCTGTTACCATCCGCCTAGACGCACAGTTCGGGACCCCCTACCCGAGATCCGCCGGTTTTGACACCGACACCCGCCTTGCAATGTCGAAGACAATCTGCGCGCCGGACACATCATCATTGAAGCCTGGTTCAGAGGCTACTGAGGGAGTCCTGGATTAATTAAGGGGTCCTCGAGCGTCCGGCCTATGAGACGTGGGCCGGACTGATGGGCCATGGAGATAAAAGATAGAAGACTTCCTCCCGTGTCCGGATGGGACTCACCTTTGCGTGGATGGCAAGCTTGGCGTTCAGATATGAAGATTACTTCCTATGTAAACCGACTCTGTACAACCCTAGGCCCCTCCGGTGTCTATATAAACCGGAAGGTTTAGTCCATAGAGAGGATCATAATCAGATAGGCTAGACTTCTAGGGTTTAGCCATTACGATCTCGTGGTAGATCAACTCTTGTAATCCTCATATTCATAAAGATCAATCAAGCAGGAAGTAGGGTATTACCTCCATCTAGAGGGCCCGAACCTGGGTAAACATCGTGTCCCCCGTCTCCTATTACCATCGACTTTAGACGCACAGTTCGGGACCCCCTACCCGAGATCCGCTGGTTTTGACATCGAGAATCACCATAGCCGGCGACTACAAGAAGTCAGCCGCATGTGCTGCCGCCAGCAGTCGGCTGGCCGAGTCCCTCATGATTGCTGCAAAGAAGCGGCTCCTTGATCGGGTGGTGGCCATGGCTAGCAAACAGCCGGACCTGTCGCCAGACCCCAAGGAGTCGGAAACCCAGGGCTCCTTCCAGCCGGCCAAAGAAACCAAGAAGATACCCTTGGACACGGAGCACCCGGAGAGGCACGCTATCGTGGGGACCAACCTCGATAGCAAATAGGAAAGTGAGCTTGTCGATTTCCTTCGTGAGAATCGAGACATCTTTGCATGGTCTCCCAAAGACATACGGGTGTTCTGACGGATTTCGCCGATCACAAGCTACATGTCAGATCTGACGCAAAACCAGTCAAGCAACCCCCTCCACCACCAGTCAGAAGAGAAGAGAAGAATTGTTGGTGAAGAGATCGCCCGGCTTCTGGCAGCCGGCTTCATCATGGAAGTGTTTTTCCTAGAATGGCTTGCCAACCCAGTCCTTGTACTGAAGAAGAACAACAAGTGGCGCATGTGTATTTACTACACCTGCCTCAACAAAGCTTGTGCCAAAGATCCGTTTGCTCTGCCCCGGATAGATCAAGTGATTGAATCCACAGCCGGATGCGAGCTATTGTCTTTCCTTAATGCCTACTCTGGTTACCACCAGATCAAGTGAACCCGGCCGATCGGCTGAAGACCGCGTTGATCACACCATTCAGAGCCTTCTGCTACCTGACCATGAAATTCGGCTTAAGGAATGCCGGTGCCACGTTCCAGCGTTGCATGCAGAAGTGCCTCCTCAAGCAACTCGGCAGAAATGCCAACGTGTATGTAGACGACATTGTGGTGAAGACGGAGAAGTGAGGCACCCTCCTGGAGGATCTCAAGGAGACCTTTGACAATCTGCACCCTTTCCAAATCAAGCTTGACCCAGAGAAGTGTGTCTTCAGAGTCCCAGCCGGCCAGCTCCTTCGTTTCCTTGTCTCTGAACGCGGCATCGAGTGCAACCCTGTGAAGATCAAGGCCATTGAGCGGATGGAGAGACCCACCCGACTGCGAGACGTCCAGAAGTTCACCAGGTGCTTGGCATCCCTCAACCGTTTCATCAATCGGCTGGGTGAGAAGGCTCTTCCCCTGTACTAGCTAATGAAGAAAACCTCTCACTTCGAGTGGAACGACAAGGCGGACGAGGCCTTCCTCCAGCTCAAGAAGATGCTGACCACGCTGCCTGTCCTGGCGGCTCCGACTGCTAAGGAGCCCATGCTCCTCTACATCGCTTCCACCAGCCAGGTGGTCAGTACAGTGATCGTGGTCGAGCGCCCAGAAGACGGCAAGGCACAACCGGTCCAGAGGCCCGTCTACTACTTGAGTGAGGTGCTGTCGGCCTCCAAGTAGAACTACCCCCAATACCAGAAGATGTGCTACAGCATATACTTTACCGCCAAGAAGCTCAAGAAGTACTTTCAAGAGCACTCCATCACGGTCGTCCGCACTGCCCCACTTGCCGAGATCATAGGAAACAGAGATGCATCAGGCCGGTGGTGAAGTGGGCCATTGAGCTAGCTCCCCACACCATCCTCTACCATCCATGTACCACCATCAAGTCCCAAGCACTAGCCGACTTCCTCGTCGACTGGGCCGAGACCCAGTACCTGCCGCCAGCGCCAGATTCTACCCATTGGCGGATGCACTTTGATGGCTCGAAGATGCGAACCGGTTTGGGAGCCGGCATCGTCCTCACCTCTCCAAAAGGCAACAAGCTCAGATACACACTGCAAATTCACTTTGCCGCCTCCAACAACGTAGCCGAGTACTAGGCACTCATCCACGGGCTCCGACTGGCCAGAGAAATTGGCATCCGCCGAGTGTTGTGCTACGGCGACTCGGACTTGGTGGTCCAGCAGTCGTCTGGCGACTGGTGTCGGTTCTAGATCCGGCGTATCTCATAGTAGGGGTCCTAAGCTAGGCGTCTTGGAGCGATGGTGACATGGACATGGGATTTTACCCAGCTTCGGGCTCCCTTAAAGAGATAATACCCTACATGCTGCTTTTGATTGTATTCATATGGGGTGTACTACAGAGTACCTATATCTACCACGAGATTGTAGTAATGAATATCAGATCCCCTATTGACTAGCCTGGTCTCAGTTTATATATGCGCGTAGGCCTAGGGTTTAGAGGAGCCCTTTTCTTGGGCGCCAAGTCTTGTGGAATCCTCCTTGTATGCGGCATGGGCTGTCCGAACTAGCCCAATAGTGAACCGCCATGGGGGTCCTCGGCCCGATCCAGCTGGTCGGGATATGACGTGGTGAGTACCCCCTAGTCCAGGACACCATCAGTAGCCCCCTGAACTGGTCTTCAAGTTGGGGACGCTCCTCAATTCTTTCGAACTCTTCTGCATCTTCGGCCATCGGTCTTGAAAACTGGTTCAACAAATCTTCACATCTTCGATCTTGAGGATCGTCGAGCTAAATCCGAAGAGTTCACACGTCGGTCATCCGAGGAGACCTTCAAGTTTTCGGCCTTTATCAATGCCTTGTATTTTTTTACGCCACACCTTGGGTTTGAAGTTGTTCCCGTGCGACGGTGTCCTCTTGCGTCCGAGCTCCAACGCCAGACTGCATTCGAGGCATCTTTTGCAGCCGAGCACCAATGTCGGACCACTTCCAAGATCCAATGTCGGAATGTATCTGAGCTCCAACACCGGACTGTATCCGAAGAGTCTTTTTACAGCCGAGCTCCAACGCCGGATTGTATCTGAGGTGTCATAGATTACCTTGGTCTTAAAAAGTTAAAAGGGTTCAACCAAGCTTAATGTTGGAGATGCCCTCTATGGATTTAATTCCGATTTGTGCAATGTATTCTCTGTCGAGATGTATAGCCAATAGCCCTCAAGGTGCATGTTGGACTATATCTGGGATGCACCTGAAGGATAAAATCAAATAGCTTTTCCCAGTAGCCCTTGAGACTCTGGTCGATTCATGAAATCGCCCTGAGGATCAATTCCCAGCTCGGCAGCATACTTAGGAACAGAAACACGGTGTAATATATTAGAGGAAATAGTGATCGACGAACGGGCCCTTGAGAGAGGGTCTTGAGAAGTTGTCATGATACATTAGCTTGATGTCGGATAGGTCCGAAGACGCGTTTGCCCATAGTTCGGTCAAGCCGAACACTAAGCCCTATGAATTTTCTGCATTTAATAGGCAATGCAGTGGCCCCCGAGACACTGGTTGGGTGGCAACACCAGATCAGAGGATCGATGTGCCCCTCTAATATTAGTAAATGATAAGCCCAAAGCCCAGTAACCCCCGAGCCTTAATGTGGGCACGAGTGGCCGAATTAAGGATCAGTATCCGGAGTAAAATCACAAATTATGTGTAATGATTCTGTGTATCCAAGTGCTTTACATCATTAATGCTCGGATCCGCATTGTACAAAACTTTGTTGACCGACCATCGGCTTCAACCTCCTCGGCCAGTAGCTGGGGAGTGTTTGTCCTACTTTATAAAGCCTTTACAAGGGAAAAGTTTTACGGAAAACAAGGCAATCCGTCCATACGGTTTTATAAACAAAGGTACACGGAGAGATATGTTATATTAAGTTTTAACGTAAGAAACATCTTCCTAAGAAAATAGCCCCGCTATCGGTTCCTTTCTTTGGGTCGTCATGCTTATCATGATCATGAAACCTCACCTCCAATCAATGTGGGAGGAAAATATTGAGGATTTAGTTCGGGGAAAGTTCCCAAACTCTATGGTATTAATGAACCAAAATTTTCACTTCCGTCATTGCCGACAAATGTGATCCTTTAAGATTGCTAGCTTTCAGCTTCACCCAGTCTGAGGTACTAACTCGGATGACCCGGTAGTAACAATCACAGAGATGCTCCCTTTACCACTTAGCCGAATAATTGGGAACGTAGGGGTAAGCACAGGAGCCAGGCAACCCAGCTTGGCCAAAATCTTAAGTCAAATTGATGCATATTTATGGCTTTATAATGATGATTACGGAAGGCAGCCCTCGTATATTAAATACAAACGCTGATGATATGTTTATTTTGACACCATTGCGATCGTTTATTAGTTGAAAGTGGCCCATCGTCGGCTTCCACCCCCTTGTAGATGCTACGCAGGGTGTTTCCGTAATAACAAAACAACCCTTAGCCAATGTCTCAGTGCCCGAAGGCGGTTGTGTTAGCAGAAACGAGGCAATCAGATATGCGGGCTTTATAACTTTCACTTAGTCATAGGATCTTAAAGTTGGGAGGCCAGCTACTAGCCCCCGGTTAGTGTTTGGCGACAGCCAAGTTCAAGCCATTAACACTTCGGCGAATGTTATGAACGGCCCATCGCCTAACATGGGGTGACCTCCATTGATCTTATAATTTAACACAGTCATCGGATCGCTGACCAGTTTAAGCTTATTGTGACAAACAGTTTTCGGCTTTCTCCACTGAGGCGCTTAACCATGCGATCTGGAAGCACAATCGCGGTGGTTCTCCCTTTGCACACCTAGCCGAACAAAGTGGAACATAGGAGGCAAGCACAGGAGCCGGGCAACCCAACTATTGACCGAAGACACAATTCGAAACCGATGCATATATAGCAATATCCAAGAATGTTTTTGCCGAATCTCTAAAGATGTCCGGCGTTGCACTGCGAGACTAATTCTGGAAACACACAAATAGTTTAAAAGTGCCATAGGCTCGAAAAGCCAAAAAACTTATTCAAAAGTTTAATGTCTGAACTAGATCAAGTGTTCGGTGCCAATCCGAAAATTGGTCTTAGAAAAAGAAAATTGTGCTTCTGTCGTGCTTTAACATGACACATCCTATCTCAAGACTTCGAGCGGGTCAGCCTAAGGCTTCAACCTCTTATCTCGAAGGTGGAGTACTTCTCGTTAGGCTAGTTTAGCAAACTAAACTCTAGCGGCTTTGAGAGAGAAATTAGGCTCCTCGGCGATTGACCACACACTCGCGTCGAAAAAAGGAGTGATAGAAAAAGACTTTGCAACGACTAAGAAGAAGAACACTTATTATAAAACAACTCACATAAGTTTAGGAGCCCCCAGTTGACTTGGGAAAAAGAAGCGTTTTGAACAAACAACGCTTTGCACAAATAGATTTTAACATAAATATAATGCGTGGTCAAACCGAACAGAAATTAAAAAGCTTGAGCATGAAAGCGACTTAGCTGGATAATGTGTTCGGTGTAGATGATGTGGCCCGATTTTACGGCGGGACGAGGTCCCAGCCCCCAAGACGATCCTGAGGTGTCCAAGTAGAGAGCTTGGCTTGATGAAGTGGTGATGGAGCATAGTCGATGGGCGAGGTGCAAACCCTAGTCCGACCGCGGTGACGGAGCAGGCCGGCAGTGTGACGCCGAAGCCCCCAACGTGTGTTAATGAAGTGATGATGAAGCCCCCTGTCCAGCCGAGGTGATGCGGTAGGTCGGCAAGGTGACGACATAACCCCCACATCAGCACATTGGTGCGCCAGGGTAATAGCGCTGCCCGACCGAAATCATTTACCTGTGCACAAAAAATAGTGCAATCCAGAGATAATAATAATGATAATAATAAAAAAAATTCTCTGCATAATTAATAATTTATGCAAAGTGGGTAATAAAAGAAATATGGCCCGTGTGCCGAACACTCGATGAGATAGAGCTCTCTCAGCGATGCCGAAGTCCCCGAGGAAACCGAACATGTCGACATGGCAATTCGACCAACAAAGTGATCACACAAGCCGATTTTTTTGATTGGGACGACGATGTTGGCCTCCCGATCTAAGTGACCGCGTGACGCAGTTGAAGTTGATTACCTACACATGTAAAATAGTACAGGCCAAAAGTAGTAATAATAATAATAATATTTAAAAGAAATCTTTGCATAACTATTTGTGAAAATATATTGCTTTAAAGAAATAATGGCCTGGGGCGGTGACACGGTGTGGTTGACATTGGCTCGGTGGAGTGACGCGGCTAAAACATCACGCTGGTCGAAAACCACAGGTCGTCAGTGGAACGGTATCGTCAATGCAACATAGTGGTGAAACAAGAAATCGCAAAACACATCATTGTTGCCACACATTAACTGCCTGTATACAGAAAATGATACTGGCCGAAGTAATAATTCCCATAAGAAAAGGTACTGCGCACTAAAAATAATTTGGAGAGGTAGCAGCTGGCAGTAATATAGGTGGCTGGCCAAATTGAAGACTGACGAAGCAAAGTCTGATGAAAAGTTGTCCGGATGATCTAAATCACAAGACACTTACCGTGCGACAGATGTGATGTTTGTCTCTGAAATTTTTCATGAGGTAAACCCAATTGAAGTAGTGCTACAACACTAGTGTTTGTCTTATGCATGCTCAATAAGAAGTACTAGCAGACCCCGAGCAGCAGTGTAGATACTGGTCGATTAAAAAAGGAAAAAAAGGAAAAAGGAAGAAAGCCTCCCTGTTGCTACCTGTCTAATGCTTCGGTCAGCATGCCCCCCTGCACTGCACTACGTGGTTAGAACGGGCTGCCCGATCGCCTCGACTAGGTTGCCGTTGCACTGTAGCGAGTCCGGTAACTATGCCACCGCTTACAAACGCGTTTCACCAGGGTCTTTACAGTATGCAAGGTAGTTCGGGTCCAACGTTCTGCCAGGCGGCAGATACGGTCGCTGCCGCTATAAAATTTCTCGATCCAATCTGATTGCAAACAAATAGCACAGCACGGTAGCAACGATTTTGCAGGAGAGAAAATTTAGATGGAAAAGATCCGACTAGAAAAATATCACCTGATCGTCCCACCGTTCGGCGGCGATGAGCTAGCAAGCTTTCAATGAAAGCCTGGGCGCCAAGGTCGAATTACCGAGCAGGTAGCATAGTGCGGACAGTGTTAACTTTCGGTGTCGCGCACAAGGTGTCCATCAGTAGCGGTACAAGAAACTAGCTGATGAACAGTCAGTCGAGTCGGGGCAGCGCGGAGCATCCTTAATGGTAAGTGGAGCTTCAAAGCAAATTTGCACCATGATCAGTCCTCAAAAATTGCAAAACAATGAGTACCGTGCATGCTTTACGTACATGTAATAGAAACTAGGTATTAAAGTAGTCTATTTCCTCATGACTTAATTAAATAAGGAAGAGAGAGAGAGAGAGAGAGAGGAATTGGATCTCCCTGATGATCCCCTAGCTAGTGCACACGACAATTTTGGGGGAGAAAGGACAACTTTGAATAATCTGTCCACGTGAGGCTGCAGCCATCCACCAGATCAGATTTTCTTGTCGGTTGCCCAACAGAACCCAACGTCTCCTAAAATAGCCACATACACTACTGTTTTTCTTGGTCTCCGCGTACGGCACTTTCACTTGATCCTAAGCGGACAAGCTGGCCGAAAAGACACGACAGGACAACATGCCTCAGCTCGATGTGCATCGCACGAATTGTGCAGTAGAGATCGGGGTGTGCGGCGTTTGGGTGACTATCTTTCGATCCTCACTTCCAAGCGAGGGAAAAAACCAATCTGTAAAAGAATTTCCCACGGCGACGTAGATAATTTGCAAACAAACTGATCTATGTCAAACGAAATAAACTGAAAGTATAACACCTGATTCGGCGTCGGTAGAAGACCCATCGAACCGCGACGATCGCCTAGCAGGCTCTCGATGAAAGCACCAATGTCGGTTCTATATCGGACGTATCTCGTAGTAGGGGTCCTAAGCTAGGCGTCTTGGAGCGATGGTAACATGGACACGGGATTTTACCCACCTTCGGGCTCTTTCAAAGATATAATACCTTACATGCTGCTTTTGATTGTATTCATATGGGGTGTAGTACAGAGTACCTGAAAGTACAACTATCCCTAGGTGGTTTTGGTAATTCATAACAACATATAGCTCATTGAGCTAATGCTATTCCAAGACGAATATTTCAGGAAAGCTCAATGAATGGTATGGCATGGATGATGAAAGTGGATCCCTCAAAATATCAAGGACAAAGGATTGGCTCAAGCTCCAAAGCTCAAGACTCTACATTTTACATTTTAGTGATCCAAGATCACATTGAGTCTATAGGAAAAGCCAATACTATCAAGGAGGGATGAGGTGTTGCTTGATGAGCCTTTTGCTTCATGTGCTTAGTGATATGCTCCAAAACCCTCCACTACTTTCTCAGATCCACATATGACCTAAACCTAAAGTCAAACTCGGCCCTACCGATTCTTTCTATCCGGCGCCGCCGAGTTCAGATATCATAGCCAGTGCCACAAACCCTAGGCAAATCGGTCTCACCGATAGGGATCTCGGTCTCATCGAGATGGGATTGTAATCTCTCTGTTTCCCTTCATAACGTTTCGGTCTAACCGAAGTGAGCGATCGGTCCCACCGAGATTACAATGTAAACTCTCTTTTTCCCTTTTGTAACTTTTCGGTCTCACCGAAAGAGCAAATCGGTCCCATCGAGTTTACCTAACCAACTCTCTGGTTAGCTAATTACCAAAATCGGTCTCACCGAGTTTGTGTAATCGGTCTCACCGAGATTATGTTATGCCCTAACCCTAACCATATCGGTCCTACCGAGTTGCATTTCAGTCCCACCGGAAACCCTAATGGTCACTAGGTTTACTAAATCGGTCTAACCGAGTTTTATGATTCCGTCCCACCGAGTTTGGTAAATTGTGTGTAACGGTTAGATTTTGTGTGGAGGCTATATATACCCCTCCACCTCCTCTTCATTCGTGGAGAGAGCCATCAGAACAAACCTACACTTCCAACTTACCATTTCTGAGAGAGAACCACCTACTCATTTGTTGAGGCCAAGATATTCCATTCCAACCATATGAATCTTGATCTCTAGCCTTTCCCAAGTTGCTTTCCACTCAAATCTTCTTTCCACCAGATCCAAATCATGTGAGAGAGAGAGAGTTGAGTGTTGGGGAGACTATCATTTGAAGCACAAGAGCAAGGAGTTCATCATCAACACACCATTTGTTACTTCTTGGAGAGTGGTGTCTCCTAGATTGGCTAGGTGTCACTTGGGAGCCTCCGACAAGATTGTGGAGTTGAACCAAGGAGTTTGTAAGGGCAAGGAGATCGCCTACTTCGTGAAGATCTACCGCTAGTGAGGCAAGTCCTTCGTGGGCGACGGCCATGGTGGGATAGACAAGGTTGCTTCTTCGTGGACCCTTCGTGGGTGGAGCCCTCCGTGGACTCGTGCAACCGTTACCCTACGTGAGTTGAAGTCTCCATCAACGTGGATGTACGATAGCACCACCTATCGGAACCACGACAAAAACATCCGTGTCTCCAATTGCGTTTGAGTCCTCCAAACCCTTCCCTTTACATTCTTGCAAGTTGCTTGCTTTATTTTCCGCTGCCTATATACTCTTTGCATGCTTGCTTGAATTGCGTGATGATTGCTTGAATTGTTCAAAGATAGCTAAAATCTGCCAAAGTCTAAAATTGGGAAAAGGCATAGCTTTTAATTGGTCAAGTAGTCTAATCACCCCCCCCCCTCTAGACATACTTCAAGGTCCTACAAGTGGTATCAGAGCTTTGGTCTCCATTTGCTTTGATCTCCATAGCTTTTGGTGGTCATAGCCTTGGTTTCACAACCTAGGAGAGTATGGCGTCTAGCGAGGGAAATTATCACCGTAGAGGTCCTTACTTTGATGGAACTAATTTTGCTAGTTGGAAGCATAAGATGAAAATGCATATTCTCGGACATAACCCCGCCGTTTGGGCTATTGTGTGTATTGGTTTGCAAGGTGAATTCTTTGATAGGAGAGAACCGAACCATGAAGCTAGTGCGGAAGAGTTGAAGATGTTGCAATACAACGCTCAAGCTTGTGATATCCTCTTCAACGGATTGTGCCCCGAAGAATTCAACAAAATCAGCCGTCTTGAGAATGCAAAGGAAATTTGGGACACTTTGATTGATATGCATGAAGGTACCGACTCCGTCAAGGAATCCAAGTTGGATGTGCTCCAAAGTCAGCTTGACAAGTTCAAAATGAAGGATGGTGAAGGTGTCACTGAAATGTATTCTAGGCTTGCTCTTATCACAAATGAAATTGCCGGCTTAGGAAGTGAAGAGATGACCGACAGATTCATCATCAAGAAGATCCTAAGAGCATTGGATGGAAAATATATACCGTGTGCACATTGATCCAAATGATGCCAAATTACAAAGATCTCAAGCCAACGGAAGTCATTGGAAGAATTGTTGCTCATGAGATGTCACTCAAGGATAAGGAGGAACTTCACAACAAGTCAAGTGGTGCTTACAAAGCCTCATGTGAAGCCCCCACATCATCAAGTGAGAAACAAACCTTCAATGAAGAATTGAGCTTAATGGTGAAGAACTTCAACAAATTCTACAAGAGTAGAAGCAAAGAAAGAAGCTCCAAGTCAAGATCCTACAATGACAAAAGATCTTCTAGTCGAGAGCGCAATTACTACAATTGTGGGAGACCCGGAAACTATTCCAATGAGTGTACGGCACCCTACAAAAGAAGAGAAGATTCTCCCAAGAGAAGAAGTAGAAGAGAGAAATCACCACCAAGAGAGAGGAGGAGTAGAGATGATCGTTATGAACGAAGACCCTCACGGAGAAGCAAGGATTCGGAAAGGAAAGACAAGTCATCAAAGAGCTACACAATACGAAGACACCAAGCTCATGTTGGTGAATGGTATCCGGCTCCGACTCCGACAATCACTCCGAGAGAAGCTATCACTCCGACTCCGAATACACTCAAGATGAAGGTGTTGCCGGTTTAGCACTTGTGTCAACCAACTTCTACGACATATTTGAATCACCAAATGAAGGAATTGGAAGATGCTTCATGGCCAAAGGTCCTAAGGTAACACACCCCGAGTATGTTGATTTTAATAGTGATGAAGATGACTTGCTAGGTGATGATGATTTACTTGTTGACAACTCTAGTGATGAATACTATGATGAAACGTCAATTAATCATGCTAATCAAGATGAAACGAATGACAATGATAAGGAGAAAATTGAGCGTCTAACTAAAGAACTAAACACTCTTAAGTTAGCTCATGAAACTATCTTTGAAGATCATCGAGAACTTTTAAGGGCTCATGAGAAGTTACGCTTTGAAAAGCTCAATCTTGAGCAAGAGCATGAGTTCCTAAAAGCGATCAATAATGATCTCCGTAAGAAAAATTCTTCTTATATTGCCAAGCGTTTACTCTTATCTACTTACATGCCTCAAGTCAAGTCTAGCAACAAGAACAATAAAGATTCTTCTTCTAGTAGTAACAATAACAATGTTAAATCCAATATTGTTGCTTCTAGTAGCTCTCTTGGTTCCACTAATGATTCTCTTAGCCAGGTTACACTTTAGCAAGAAAACAGCTTATTGAAGGGAATTATAGAGAAAGGTGTATACAAGAGCCTTGCCGGGAGTAAGCAATTTGAGGAAATTGTACGCAAGCAAGGAAGGCACAGGAAGAATCAAGGTGTTGGTTTTGAGCGAAAGTTCAATTCCAATGGAGTAGAGTGGGAAGAAGATCAATATCCCAAGACGAAGTTTGTTCCTCAACAAGAGAAGTATGATCCTACTTCCTTCAAGGGAACACAAGCACAAGATGATCTTCCACCACAAGACCACAAGAACAAAGGCAAGGACAAGCTTCAAGAAGAGATTGATGCATTTGAAGAAGCACCTAAGGCCTTGGTCAAGTGGGTTCCCAAGACTACATCAAGTTCTACTTCATCAAGCACAACTACTACACCAAGGATTCCCATCAAGATGATGTGGATCCCGAAGAAGAAGAACTGGAGAGTTCTTAAGGGTGACTCCGCCAACATTCTTCACTCATATCATTATGGCAAGGACAAGTGCAATCAACTTCCATATCTTGCACTAGTTCAAGGAGTCACAAACCCTCATGTTGTTAAGGCAAGGGACAAGGTAACCTAATGTTTTCATGGACATCATTTTGTGTGTGCATCACTCTATGTCTATGGATATTCTTGTTTGTCCCTTGTGGGACTAACCCGTGTAGGTATTGAAAGTGCAACTCACTCTAAAGGATTGCTCCAAAAGATCTACATCAACATTGAGCATCCACATCTTCAACACCTACATGAAGTCATCATCGACAAAACCCAAGGTTAGTTTATCCCTTTAAGGGGGAATCTCACATCTAGGGGGAGCTTAACTCTAAGAATTGAGTCAAAGCAACTCTAAAGATGTGAACACATAAATGCTTTATCTAAAAGTGGTAACCCCACTTGAGCTTAAACGATGAGTATGACCTATGATCAAATGTTCTCATTTGACTCCTAAGTCAATATACTCATATATAGATGACCTAGTCATCGCCAATTGTTTGATAGATGCTAGAATTGGTTGTGCATGCTTTGTCACATACTTCATTTGTCATTTTATTGTGTGAGCATGTTGGTTGCATATTTTACTCTTTCGAGGACATCCACTTGTTGTTTTGATTGGTTGGTTTCTTTTTCCTTGGCCAAATGGATGGACAAGAATGCCTAAGAACCTTCTCTAGCTATCTATGCGTTTCTCGTCTCAAACTCTATTCATGCTACATCACAAAATTTGATCAAGTCAGATTCGAACCACTCTATGTGAGGAGCACTCGGAGTCCCCGATTTGTCATAGACTTAAACTTCCAAAACTTCTTTGAGATTTTCAGTCTGACCCTCCATTTCGGTCATACCGGGATTACTAAGTCGATCTAGGTTTTCAATCTCGGTGCAACTGATTTTAACTTTTCGGTCACACCGAGTTGCTGTAACTGTTAACAGTTATGCATCTCGGTGCCACCGAGTTGTTCAACTCGGTCACACCGACAGTGTCGGGCTATATATATCACACGGGCAAATTTTGGAAAACTTTCTCCGAAACTCCTCGCCCGCGCATAGCTCGCTCTGCCTACTTGGTCTATGGATCGTCGACTTCGTTGCCAGCCGCTGGTCTCCGCTGCCGTCAATGGAATTCTCCTCCGCTGTTGCCGCCGTAGTGAGTTCACCGCCGAACTAGGGTATGAACTTGATCACTGTGCTATCCTTGTCTGATTCTTAGCACATTGTGTTCATTATGCATCTTGCCACGATTGAAACACTCCTATCCAGTCAAAACAATCCTTAGAATAGGTATGATTTGAAAATTTAGGGTTAGGTTTCCGCCGAAACCATCTCGGACCCACCGAGTTGAAAAACTCGGTCCCACCGATTTGGCTAACGCCATTGCACTTGTAAGTCTCGGTCTGACCGAGAACTACAAATCGGTGTGACCGATTTTAGAACTTTGTGAAACCCTAGCAGTCTCAATGCCACCGAACTGTGACTCGGTCTGACCGAGTTCACTAGTTTAGGTTCCAAAACTGCTTCGGTATCACCGAGTTTGAAAATCGGTAGATCCAAAATGCTTTCTGGTGGAAACTAAAACTAAGTTTTTGGATCATTCTTTGCAAAAATCTCTGCATTTTGTGATGCTCATCCACTCTACCTCATCTAAAACTATTCACGTGGTCAGCGGTCGGTCGATGCAGCATGTCGCACCAAAGTGACAGCCGAGCAGTCAAGAGCAGATTCACATGAGTGAGGGCACTAGTCCCTCTAGCAGCTCAGATGAGGGGGCGAAGCACTCCCGAAGATTTGCCCAAGGCTGCCACAAGGACAAGAAGAAGAAGACCTCGAGTCCGAGGATGAAGATTATGTGGCAGTTGAGGATGAGGCCAGTTCCAAGAAGAAGGTGCTCAAGAAGGAGTACAACTCAACAGCAGTTAAGCCTGGAATGAAAATCAAAAGGCCAACAGGTAGACAACCAATGTCCAAAGCCAGAGTCTCCACTCAAGCTTCTTTGGAATCCCAGCCCAAAGAACCTGCTACTGCTGAAGGAAAGAAAAGGAAGGAAAGGGTCAAGAAGACCATGGCCAGAGTGATCGGGAAGCCTTCTATGATGGAGGAAGAGGAAGAAGAAGAGGTTGCTGAGCCTGCACCAAAGGCACAAAAGCTGATGGGTGATGCCATAAAATCAGGGGCTGCAACTTCAAAGCCCAAAGCTGCCCCCAAGCCCAAGAGTGCACCAAAGAGGAATACCAGGAGTATACCAGCAACTGATAAGAACAAAGCTCCAATGCCTGAAGTTGATGCTGAGGAAGATGAAGAAGGGCAGGTCCTAAGGAAGCTCAAACCCAAGATCCCAGACCACAATGATGCTCATCCTGTGGCTGAGAACATGAAGATCAGGAGAGATCAAAGGTTGAGGCTATGGAGAGAGACAGATCCATATGCCACCAGGAGAAGGACTGCTCATAGATTACAGGTTCCACACCAAGGAGCATCAGGACTTCTATGAGACCATCTTATTGGATAAGAAGCCCATAGATTGTGATATGAGGTGGGTCGACTGGACCTATATTCAGGAGAATGAAGAACACTATCCTGGAGTATTTGACAGCTTCAGTGCCTGCGGAGTTGCAGATTTTGTTGGGCAGAAGCTCACAAATTGGAATGACGAGCTCATTATGCAATTCTACTCCACAACACATTTCTATCCAGATGGCAGGATAGTCTGGATGTCTGAAGGAACAAGATATCAGTCAACCATAGAGGAATGGGCAAGTCTGATCAATACCCCAAAGGAAGATGAAGATGACTTGGACATTTATGCCAAGAAGAAGATGGGACACAACTCAATGTCACACATGTACAAGGAAATACCAGATGATGCACTTGAGTCCTTCAAGTTTGGATCAGTTCATTATCTTCTATCAGGGCTGCCTACTATCAACTGGATCCTAAGGCACACTCTTTTGCCCAAATCAGGAAACCACAACAGGATTAGAGGGCATGCAATCAATTTGCTTCATATTTTTGATGTGCCTCAGAAATTCAAAGTCATGAGCCTCATAGTTGAAACCATCAAGAGGACAGCAGCAGATCAGAAGAGGAGCTGTGGATATGCCCCACAGATTCAGGAGTTGATAAACTTAAAGATGGGAACAGGGAAATATCAGTTGGATAAGGAACACATGGTTCTCTATCCTGAATTTGAGGACAATCAAGTTGTCATGACTGAGAATGAACCATCATCAGTGCAAGCGCAAGAGAAGAAGGAGAAAGCAAGAAAGGAGAAGGCTGCCCAGATGCCAACACAAGCAGAGGCATCTGAATACTTTCTGAAGAACAAGTAGGAGAAGCTTGGTTACTTGATAGCATCAACCCTGCGGATTGAGAAGGGGTTGGCCACCCTAACTCAAAACCAGGAGAGCCTGGAGAGAATCATGGAACAAAAATTCTATGATCTTGATGTCAAGGTAATCGAGATTGATCGGTGTGGAGCAGCTGCGGGATGACATCTTGAGAGGAAGGGCAGAACAACGATCGATGCATTTGCCAGAGTGCCACGAGCTCAGAGATCAGCTGTAGAGCTAGTTCAAGACACCAGAGTCACTTCATCAGCTCTAGCTACAGCTCCAGCACAACCAGCTCCAGCACCAACTCTGTAACGCCCCGGATCCGATCCGCTAGGTGTCCGCCATTAATTCATCGTCTTTGCCATGTCATTTGCTTGCGTGTTGCACTTTGCCATGTCATCATCTGCATTTCATATCATGTCATCATGTGCATTTGATTTTGCATACGTGTTCGTCTCATGCATCCGAGCATTTTCCCCGTTGTCCGTTTTGCAATCTGGCACTCCTATGTCTCCCGGCGCCCCCCTTTACCTCTTTTCGTGTGCAGGTGTTAAACTTTCTCGGAATGGAACGAGGTTTGCCAAGCGGCCTTGGTATAGCACCGGTAGACCGCCTGTCAAGTTTCGTGTCATTCAGAGGTCGTTTGATACTCCAACGGTTAACCGGGTAACCGCAAAAGCCCCCTTCCCTTTGCAGCCCAACACCCCTTCCAAAGTGGCCCAAAACCCAGCAAACTCCCCTCCATGCTCTCGGTCGTTCGATCACGATCGCGTGGCCGAAAACCGCACCTCATTTGGACTCTCCTAGCTCCCTCTACCTATATATAAGCCCCTCCCCCCGAAATTCGTGGATGAATCCTCCCTAACCCTAGCCATTTTTCCCCTCGCCGCCGCCGGACGTGTCCGTCCCGGACCGGACGAAACCCGCGCCGCCGCCCCGGCCTCTCACGCGCCGCCACGTCAGCTCCCGCCGCGCCGGCTCGCTCGGCCCATCGCGAGCCCGCCGGGCCGCCTCGGCCCAGCGCCACCGCCGCTGCCGAGCTCCGCCTGCTGCCGCCGGCGAGTCGCCGCCGTGCCCTGCCGCCCGCCTCCGCCTGCTGGCCGGCTGGCGGCCACCCGGTGTCGCCCGCGCTCCCTCTGTCGCCGCCGAGCACCGCGCTGCCTCGCCTCGCCTCGCCACCGCCGGCCCGTCATCTCGCCGGAGAGCACGCCACGCCCGGCGCCCTCCGGTCCCCCGCCGCCGCCTCGCCCAGCCAACCCGGCCTCCTCCGCCTCCCGGCCTCCTCCGCGGCGAACCCGGCGAACCCGAAACCCGTGCCCGTTGACTTTCTCCCGGGGTGAGAAATCCTCTAAGTCCCCAGATTCTGTAATTTTTCATGCCATGTTCATCGTGCCATAACTCTGCATCCGTAGCTCCGTTTTGTGCGTGTAATATGTCAAATTGTTCGTCTCGACGAGTAAATCATTTAATCTCATTGCATCATTTACATTTGAGCTCATCATGATGCCCGAAATGCTGTTAGAAGAGGGCTATGTGATGTTAGTTTCAGATTCTTATCAGAACATGCACTTTTGTCATTTTTGCCATGATTGATGTGTGCATCCTATGAACTTGAGTCCTACATGTGTTTTGTAATATGCCATTCCATCTTTACAGGGGTGTATGCCATGTATTTTTGTGATCTCTGTGGTGACTAGCACAAGCATGCAAACTAGGCTTCATGATGTTGCTGATTTCAGCCCTGTTCTGCTGATATTTTTATGTCATGTTAACTTGATGCTACCGAGAGATCCATGCTTATTTTGAGATACTTCAGTAAGGATGTTTTGAACATATGGTTATGCTCTATCCATCCATGCCCTTTTTTGCAATTATGGAGTGCCATAGCTTGAGTCAATCGAGCTCTACTTTTGCTATAAAATGTTCCTGGCAGATTGTTTACATGTTATTCAATTTTGCCAAGGTTGTTGTAGTTGATCCTTGCATGCTATGTTGTTGTTCTTGCCATGTATAGCTTCTATGCCATGTCTTCTTACTGCTGGGTGCCTTGCCATGCCATGTATTGCTCTGTGGTGAGTGGTTCAAGCTCACCAACATGCCTACTTATTGTCGTTCCTGCCATGTATGAATCTGTCATATAACTTGCCATGTTTACATGGGTGCCATCATATTTTCTGATCCTTTTTGGCTTATGGTCAGTAAAGGACATTTGTTCTATGCATTTAGTAGTATCATTCCATGCCTTTATTTGCCATGATAAGTTCCTGTAACATGCTGTTTGATAGCTCTAAACATTGCAACTTTGATGATATTTCGCTAAAGTCCAAGCTGTTATTATTTGCTATCTTGCCATGTGTGTTTGAGCTTGTTCTAGTGATTTCGGAGATAGCTCATTGTTCATGTTTTGTCATGCTTTACCTGTAGATCATGCCCATGCCTTTTGTTATCATGTTTTGGTGCTGTAGCATATTGTTTTGATGCTTGCAATATGCCTAGTTGCTGTTTTGGACAGATTGTTGTCATTAATTTGTATAGGGTGTATGTGTTGAACCGTTGCTCCGTTTTGAGTGTGCTCTACATGAAACTTGCTTGATTTTGCATGTAGCTTCATATTATCATGTTGAATCCTTGTTTTGAGGTGTTTGCTTGATGTTTGTATGCATTTTGCATCAATACCATGTTCAACTTGTTTTGCTCATATCTTCTAGGCCGTAGCTCCGAATTAAATGAACCTTATATGTAACTTGACTAGATTTTCGTGTAGATCATCTTGGTGCATTCTAAATTGCTGTTTAACAACTTGAACATAAGGTTTATTCAGATCTGGACCAATTTCGAAATTTGCATATGAGGACTTACCGGAATTGTTATATGTTGTTTCCGGCCTCATTTAAACTTGCCTTGATGTGTTGCTCTTGTTTGCATCATCTCTTGCCATGAGTAGCTTCATCTAGATTTGTCATGCATCATGCTTGTTGTGCATCATGTCTTGTCTATGTGTGGTGTGTTTACTTTGTTGTGTGCTTCTTCTTGTTAGTTCCTGTTTCGTTGCAATCGTGAGGATTCGTTCGTCTACGCTTGGTTCGGCTTCATCCGTTCATCTTCTTCATGGACTCGCTCTTCTTCCTTGCGGGATTTCAGGCAAGATGACCGCTACCCTGGATCTCACTACTATCATTGCTATGCTAGTTGCTTCGTTCTTTCGCTATGCTGCGCTACCTATCACTTGCTGCTCAAGCCTCCCAAACTGCCATGTCATCCTCTAACCTTTTGCACCCTTCCTAGCAAACCGTTGTTTGGCTATGTTACCGCTTTGCTCAGCCCCTCTTATAGCGTTGTTAGTTGCAGGTGAAGATGAAGTTTGTTCCTTGTTGGAACATGGAGATGTTGTTCCTTGTTGGAACATGTTTACTTGTTGGGATATCACAATATATCTTATATTATTAATGCATCTATATACTTGGTAAAGGGTGGAAGGCTCGGCCTTATGCCTGGTGTTTTGTTCCACTCTTGCCGCCCTAGTCTCCGTCATATCGGTATTATGTTCCCGGATTTTGCGTCCCTAACGCGGTCGGGTGATTTATGGGACCCCCTTGACAGTTCGCTTTGAATAAGACTCCTCCAACAAGGCCCAACATTGGTTTTACCATTTGCCTCACCACCACCTATATTTCCCTTGGGAGTAATTAACCCAAGGGTCATCTTTATTTAGCCCCGGGCCAATGCTTGTCTAAGTGTTGGCTCGAACCGAGCTGCCTGCGAGGCCACCTTGAGGCAACCCGAGGATTGGTTTTACTCGTAGCTAGTCTCATCCGGTGTTGCCCTGAGAATGAGATATGTGCAGCTCCTATCGGGATTGTCGGCGCATCGGGCGGCTTTGCTGGTCTTGTTTTATTGCTGTCGAAATGTCTTGTAGCCGGGATTCCGAGACTGATCGGGTTTTCCGGGAGAAGGAATATCCTTCGTTGATCGCGAGAACTTATCATGGGCTTGTTGGGACACCCTGCAGGTATAAACTTTCGAGAGCCGTGCCTGCGGTTATGTGGCGATGGGAATTTGTTAATATCCGTTGTAGTAAACTTGAAGCAAACTCTTCTAAAATACACCAACCGTGTGCATAACCGTGAGTGTCTCTTTTCGGGTTGATCGAGAGGAGAACACGGTTTCGGGTTATGTCTCGGCGTAAGTAGGAGTTCAGGATCACTTCTTGATCATTACTAGTTGGCGACCGTTCCTTTGTTTCTCTTCTCGCCTCATTTGCGTATGTTAGCCACCATATATGCTTAGCGCTGCTGCAACCTCACCACTTTACCCCTTCCTTTCCCATTTAAGCTTTGCTAGTCTTGATACCCATGGTAATGGGATTGCTGAGTCCTCGTGGCTCTGATTACTACACCACCAGTTGCAGGTACAGGTTATCGTTGATCATGACGCGAAAAGCGATGTTTACTTGCTTTGGAGTTCTTCTTCCGCTTCTTCTTCGATCGGGGATAGGTTCCGGTCGGCAGCCTGGGCTAGGTGGTGGATGTCGTTTGAGTTTTGTTTATGTTTCATCCGTAGTCGGATGTTGTTCTTGTATATGATGTTGATGTATTCTTGTGGCATTTGTGCCTTATGTATGTATCCCCATCTATTATGTAATGTTGATGTAATGATATCCACCTTGCAAAAGCGTTTCAATATGCGGGTCTATCCTTGGTGGGACCGTCGAGTTCCTTTTGGATAGGGTCGCATATTGGGCGTAACAAGTTGGTATCAGAGCCTCGACCGACCCTAGGAGCCCCTTGGTTGATCGTGTAGTTTGGCCGATGTTGAGTCTAAAAAAAACTATTTTTGGAGTCTAGTTATATCGGAGAGTAGGAATTCTTTTTACTCCTCAGCCCCTTCGTCGCTCTGGTGAGGAATCTTGACGTAGGTGTTTTGAACTGCTCCTCTTCCCTTTCAAATTTTTCTTTAGGATCACGCAGTTGGTTTTCCGGTAGTTGTTCCTCAGCTCTTTTCATCCGGTGCATTTCTTGTCAAGTTGACTCGAGCCTCTTCATCTTTGCCAAGTTCAATCCTCAGTTGTTTTCTTTCCCGCCCGCCCACCCTTCTTCTTCTCAGAACCGGAGTCCGTAATCGAGTATCCATCCTACTCGTGTGAAGTCTTTGCTTTCTTTACTCAATGATTTCAACCGGTGTTTTCTCTTCAAATTGTTCGTCGGTTTCCCCTTCCAAGTTGCCTTTGTTTTCCCGCCCTCCCACCCTCTTCTTCCCGGAGCCTGAGTCTGTTTCGACCATCTATTCCATTCGTGTGGAGCCTCTTCAGTCTTCCCTCAATTATTTCAACCAGTGAATTCTCGTCTTGTTCGTCATTCTTCATCCCTTTCTTCTCCGGTGGATTCAATTCAAGTTTTTTCAGGTTGATCACATTCTTTTCCTGGATCAAGTGTTCTCCCTGCTCGTTTGTCTCTCGCCAATTATCATTCCGGAGTTCGGAAGACATATCAGGAGATTCGTCTGTGTTCTAATTAATTCGAGGCTGTCACCTCATTCAAATATTTCATTTGTTCCGGTGCTTCATCTATCTGTTCAACAACCTTTCCAACGGTGTTTTCTTTTCAGTGGGCCCTAACCCACAGGTCTTTCCCAGGATCTTGCCTGACTCTTCTAATTTCCCGGAGTTATTTTCAATTCTTTTCAAGTGTGACGTAAGAATGAATTTCATCGGTCACATGCCTTGAGATCGATTGCAAATTCTTTTCATTGTTGGCTCAACCTCTCTGTTCTTCATTCTCCCGGAGTATCCCAGTATTTTGGTGTTGTTTCTCGTCGTCCTTGAAGACCGAAGTAGAGTTTCTCTTAAATCTTGTCTGTTCCCCCGGAGATTCATGGTTCTAGCTTCATGTTATCCTCCAAATTATTCCATTTGTCAGATATTCTTTCTTACCCATCCGGAGTATTTCAGGAGTTGCTTTTCTGTTCCGATCATCCGGAGGCCATCTTTTCGGAATATCTCTCCATTCTAAGTTTTTCAAATTCGTTCTCCAATTTTTCCATATTCGTGCCCCTTCGTTCGTCTCAATATTCTCCCGGTGCTGCGTTCAAGCATTCGTTAATCAGTTCGCGATCTCTTCGATCTCTTTTCCCTAAATTCCCTCAAGTATCTTCGTGCTTTTCTAATTGTTTCCAGCGATCCGTTCTCTTCTCTTTGTTCATTTTCATTCTCACGGTGGTTCGTTGAAGATTTCTTTTCGGTTTTTCATCATATTCAATCCATTCGTTCTTTTCAATCCTACCGGTGGTTCATGAAGACTCTCTCAAGTTTTGTGCTATATTCCCCTTAATTCTTTTTCAAGAAGAATAAGTAGTATGCAAAATCCACTGCTTGTCATCAATTTAATTTGATGAAGGATAAGCATACAATAAATCTTATTCTTATTTCATCCAAGTGAGTAATCCCTTCCTTCAGAGTTTGTTTGTGATGAATAAATTCTAGTTCCAAGTCTTTTTATCTTTTCTTTTCCGGAGTTCAATTATTTCCTCGGTCATTTTGTCGGAATCCTCCATCTAATTCATCGCAGGCTCATCTTATTATTTCCTCCTTCAATTTTATCTCATCATCCTTTTGTTACCGGAGTTCTTCACGGTGGTTCTTCATGATTTGATTCTTTCTTCAAGAGTTCATCAAGATTTTGTTGGCGGAGTTCAAGTACCTTTTCTTCTTGCATCTCGAAGTGCAATTAAATCTGTGTATTCTTTTGAAGTAGAGTTTTGCATTTCTTTGTTCTTCTCAGCTATTCAATCTTTTCCGCTTGTGGTCGGTTATCACCTTATGATCTTGAGATGTTACCTATAAGTCCACAACAAGCTTATTCTTCTGTTGTTGAATTTCCAACAACTCCGTTCAATCCTTCCTTCTAAGTTCTTTTCATTCAATTTTTTCCAATTCTTCCGGAGGTATTGCGTTGCTTATGTCGTCAAGTGTCATTCCATCTTGTGAAGTTCGTGTTCTATTCTTTCCTTGTTCAGCCGGAGTGCTGCCTAAATCTTTCAGTCTTATTCGGTTTTTTTTCTCATGCTAACCACTCCGGTTAGAACGAGTGCTTTCTAAGTCTAGCTGATTCCGTGAGCTTTCGATTCTCGTCATTCTCGTCGTTCCTCTCGTTTTCTCGAGTGCTCTCGATTCTTTGCTTCTTCTCTTCAGTTCTTGCTTCACCTCATCTTTTTCTCTCGTCGTTCCTCTCGTTTTCTCGAGTGCTCTCGATTCTTTGCTTCTTCTCTTCAGTTCTTGCTTCACCTCATATTTTTCCCTTTCGTCTCGGTCCTAAGATCTCGGGACGAGATCTCTTGTTAGTGGAGGAGTGTTGTAACGCCCCGGATCCGATCCGCCAGGTGTCCGCCAGTTATTCGCCGTCTTTGCCATGTCATTTGCTTGCGTGTTGCACTTTGCCATGTCATCATCTGCATTTCATATCATGTCATCATGTGCATTTCATTTTGCATACGTGTTCGTCTCATGCATCCGAGCATTTTCCCGTTGTCCGTTTTGCAATCCGGCACTCCTATGTCTCCGGCCCCCTTTACCTCTTTTCGTAATGCGGGTGTTAAACTTTCTCGGAATGGAGCGAGGTTTGCCAAGCGGCCTTGGTATAGCACCGTAGACCGCTGTCAAGTTTCGTGTCATTGAAGGCGTTTGATACTCCAACGGTTAACGGGTAACCGCAAAAGCCCCTTTCTTTGCAGCCCAACACCCTTCCAAAGTGGCCCAAAACCCAGCAAACTCCCTCCATGCTCTCGGTCGTTCGATCACGATCGCGTGGCAAAACCGCACCTCATTTGGACTCTCCTAGCTCCCTCTACCTATATATAAGCCCTCCCCAAATTCGCGGATGAATCCTCCTAACCCTAGCCATTTTTCCTCGCCGCCGGACGTGTCCGTCCGGACCGGACGAAACCTCCGCCGCCGCCCGGCCTCTCTCGCGCCGCCACGTCAGCTCCCGCCGCCCGGGCCCGCTCGCCCATCGCGAGCCCGCCGGGCCGCCTCGGCCCGAGCGCCGCCGCCCGCGCCGAAGCTCCGCCCGCCGCCCGGCGAGGTCGCCGCCGTGCCTGCCGCCCGCCTCCGCGCGCGGCCAGCGTCAGCGCCCGCCGCCGTCCGGCGGCGGCCACCCGTGTCGCCCAGCGCAAGGCCTCTCTCGCCGCCGAGCACCGCGGGCGCTGCCTCGCCTCACCCGCCGCCGCCGGCCCCGTCATCTCGCCGGCCGAGCCGCCACGCCCGGCGCCCTCCGGTCCCCTCCCCGCGCCGCCGGATCCGGCGCCCGGCGGCCGGATCCCGCCGCCGCCGCCTCGCCCTGGCCAACCCCGGCCTCCTCCGCCCTCCCCCGGCCTCCTCCGGCGAAGAACCCCGGCGAACCCCGAAACCCGTGCCCGTTGACTTTCTCCCGGGGTGAGAAATCCTCTAAGTCCCCAGATTCTGTAATTTTTCATGCCATGTTCATCGTGCCATAACTCTGCATCCGTAGCTCCGTTTTGCGCGTGTAATATGTCAAATTGTTCGTCTCGACGAGTAAATCATTTCATCTCATTGCATCATTTACATTTGAGCTCATCTTGATGCCCGAAATGCTGTTAGAAGAGGGCTATGTGATGTTAGTTTCAGATTCTTATCAGAACATGCACTTTTGTCATTTTTGCCATGATTGATGTGTGCATCCTATGAACTTGAGTCCTACATGTGTTTTGTAATATGCCATTCCATCTTTATAGGGGTGTATGCCATGTATTTTTGTGATCTCTGTGGTGACTAGCACAAGCATGCAAACTAGGCTTCATGATGTTGCTGATTTCAGCCCTGTTCTGCTGATATTTTTATGCCATGTTAACTTGATGCTACCGAGAGATCCATGCTTATTTTGAGATACTTCAGTAAGGATGTTTTGAACATATGGTTATGCTCTATCCATCCATGCCTTTTTTGCAATTATGGAGTGCCATAGCTTGAGTCAATCGAGCTCTACTTTTGCTATAAAATGTTCCTGGCAGATTGTTTACATGTTATTCAATTTTGCCAAGGTTGTTGTAGTTGATCCTTGCATGCTATGTTGTTGTTCTTGCCATGTATAGCTTCTATGCCATGTCTTCTTACTGCTGGGTGCCTTGCCATGCCATGTATTGCACTGTGGTGAGTGGTTCAAGCTCACCAACATGCCTACTTATTGTCGTTCCTGCCATGTATGAATCTGTCATATAACTTGCCATGTTTACATGGGTGCCATCATATTTTTTGATCCTTTTTGGCTTATGGTCAGTAAAGGACATTTGTTCTATGCATTTAGTAGTATCATTCCATGCCTTTATTTGCCATGATAAGTTCCTGTAACATGCTGTTTGATAGCTCTAAACATTGCAACCTGATGATATTTCTGCTAAAGTCTGAAACTGTTATTATTTGCTATCTTGCCATGTGTGTTTGAGCTTGTTCTAGTGATTTCTGGAGATAGCTCAGTGTTCATGTTTTGTCATGCTTTACCTGTAGATCATGCCCATGCCTTTTGTTATCATGTTTTGGTGCTGTAGCATATTGTTTTGATGCTTGCAATATGCCTAGTTGCTGTTTTGGACAGATTGTTGTCATTAATTTGTATAGGGTGTATGTGTTGAACCGTTGCTCCGTTTTGAGTGTGCTCTACATGAAACTTGCTTGATTTTGCATGTAGCTTCATATTATCATGTTGCATCCTTGTTTTGAGGTGTTTGCTTGATGTTTGTATGCATTTTGCATCAATGTCATGTTCAACTTGTTTTGCTCATATCTTCTAGGCCGTAGCTCCGAATTAAATGAACCTTATATGTAACTTGACTAGATTTTCGTGTAGATCATCTTGGTGCATTCTAAATTGTTGTTTAACAACTTGAACATAAGGTTTATTCAGATCTGGACCAATTTCGAAATTTGCATATGAGGACTTACCGGAATTGTTATATGTTGTTTCCGGCCTCATTTAAACTTGCCTTGATGTGTTGCTCTTGTTTGCATCATCTCTTGCCATGAGTAGCTTCATCTAGATTTGTCATGCATCATGCTTATTGTGCATCATGTCTTGTCTATGTGTGGTGTGTTTACTTTGTTGTGTGCTTCTTCTTGTTAGTTCCTGTTTCGTTGCGATCGTGAGGATTCGTTCGCCTACGCTTGGTTCGGCTTCATCCGTTCATCTTCTTCATGGACTCGCTCTTCTTCCTTGCGGGATTTCAGGCAAGATGACCGCTACCCTGGATCTCACTACTATCATTGCTATGCTAGTTGCTTCGTTCTTTCGCTATGCTGCGCTACCTATCACTTGCTGCTCAAGCCTCCCAAATTGCCATGTCAGCCTCTAACCTTTTGCACCCTTCCTAGCAAACCGTTGTTTGGCTATGTTACCGCTTTGCTCAGCCCCTCTTATAGCGTTGTTAGTTGCAGGTGAAGATGAAGTTTGTTGCTTGTTGGAACATGGAGATGTTGTTCCTTGTTGGAACATGTTTACTTGTTGGGATATCACAATATATCTTATATTATTAATGCATCTATATACTTGGTAAAGGGTGGAAGGCTCGGCCTTATGCCTGGTGTTTTGTTCCACTCTTGCCGCCCTAGTTTCCGTCATATCGGTATTATGTTCCCGGATTTTGCGTCCCTAACGCGGTCGGGTGATTTATGGGACCCCCTTGACAGTTCGCTTTGAATAAGACTCCTCCAAAGAAGGCCCAACATTGGTTTTACCATTTGCCTCACCACCACCTATATTTCCTTGGGAGTAATTAACCCAAGGGTCATCTTTATTTAGCCCCGGGCCAATGCTTGTCTAAGTGTTGGCTCGAACCAAGCTACTCATGGGCCACCTTGAGGCAACCCGAGGATTGGTTTTACTCGTAGCTAGTCTCATCCGGTGTTGCCCTGAGAACGAGATATGTGCAGCTCCTATCGGGATTGTCGGCGCATCGGGCGGCTTTGCTGGTCTTGTTTTATTGTTGTCGAAATGTCTTGTAGCTGGAATTCCGAGACTTATCGGGTTTTCCCGGGGAGAAGGAATATCCTTCATTGATCGCAAGAGCTTATCATGGGCTAAGTTGGGACACCCCTGCAGGGTATAAACTTTTGAGAGCCGTGCCCGCGGTTATGTGGCAGATGGGAATTTGTTAATATCCGGTTGTAGTAAACTTGAAGCAAACTCTTCTAAAATACACCAACCGTGTGCGTAACGTGAGTGTCTCTTTTCGGGGTTGATCGAGAGGAGAACACAGTTTCTGGGTTATGTCTGACGTAAGTAGGAGTTCAGGATCACTTCTTGATCATTACTAGTTGGCGACCATTCCTTTGTTTCTCTTCTCGCTCTCATTTGCGTATGTTAGCCACCATATATGCTTAGCCGCTGCTGCAACCTCACCACTTTACCCCTTCCTTTCCCATTTAAGCTTTGCTAGTCTTGATACCCATGGTAATGGGATTGCTGAGTCCTCGTGGCTCACAGATTACTACACCACCAGTTGCAGGTACAGGTTATGCGTTGATCATGACGCGAGAGCGATGCTTACTTTCTTTGGAGTTCTTCTTCTGCTTCTTCTTCGATCAGGGGATAGGTTCCAGGTCGGCAGCCTGGGCTAGCAGGGTGGATGTCGTTTGAGTTTCTGTTTATGTTTCATCCGTAGTCGGATGTTGTTCTTGTATATGATGTTGATGTATTCTTGTGGCATTTGTGCCTTATGTATGTATCCCCATCTATTACGTAATGTTGATGCAATGATATCCACCTTGCAAAAGCGTTTCAATATGTGGGTCTATCCTTGGTGGGACCGTCGAGTTCCTTTTGGATAGGGTCGCATATTGGGCGTGACAAACTCCTTCAGCTCCTTCTACATCGACTGAAGCCTTCGTTCTTGGAGTTCTCCGGACACCACCACCACCAGAAGACCAAGCCTGAGAGACGATATAGTCCTATGCATTTTCTAGGAACTTTTTGGTAACTTGTTGCCAAAGGGGGAGAAAATGTATAGATCATAGGCTTCGAGAGAGAGATATTTGCTTTTGTTCTCTCTTGTCTTTTTGGTTGAACTTTATTTGCTTTTGATTGCTTGAGATACTATGCAATTACCCGTGAGACATTGATGATCATGTGTTTGATCATAAGCTACACTTATGCTCGTTATGATATTATCTTACTTATCCTTATATGATCATTCACTTTGCTTGGTGATGAGTGCATGTATTCAATCTTTGTTATTTTGAGCGCTCCACCAAGACGTATGTGACATGGAAGAGTAACCCATGAGCCTAATTCCTTGTGCATTTGCAGCGCAAAGAAAATATTAAAATATGCACAAATTTAGGGGGATCTCTTGCTTATCACATACTTCTCAAAGCGACGATGTTTTTCAAATTTTATTATCATTTGTCGAAGCTTTGATCTATATGTTGTCATCAATTGCCAAAAAGGGGGAGATTGAAAGTGCAACTATCCCTAGGTGGTTTTGGTAACTCATAACAACATATAGCTCATTGAGCTAATGCTATTCCAAGACGAATATTTCAGGAAAGCTCAATGAATGGCATGGCATGGATGATGAAAGCGGATCCCTCAAAATATCAAGCACAAAGGATTGGCTCAAGCTCAAAAGCACAAGACTCTACATTTTACATTTTAGTGATCCAAGATCACATTGAGTCTATAGGAAAAGCCAATACTATCAAGGAGGGATGAGGTGTTGCTTGATGAGCCTTTTGTTGGGGAACGTAGTAATTTCAAAAAATTTCCTACGATCACGCAAGACCATGGTGATGGCATAGCAACGAGAGGGGAGAGTGTCCGTCCATGTACCCTCGTAGACCGAAAGCGGAAGCGTTATAACAACGCGGTTGATGTAGTCGTACGTCTTCACGATCCGACCGATCCAAGCACCGAGCGACGGCACCTCCGAGTTCTGCACACGTTCAGCTCGATGGCGATCCCGGACTCCGATCCAGCAAAGTGTCGGGATGAGTTCCGTCAAGACGACGGCGAGTGAGCGATGTTGATGCTCCACCGACGCAGGGCTTCGCCTAAGCTCGCGACTATATGACTTCTCCGGCGCAGGGCTTCGCCCAAGCTCATGACGATATGACCGAAGTGGAATATGGTGGAAGGGGCACCGCACACGGCTAAGGAAAGATCCGTAGATCAACTTGTGTGTTATGAGGTGCCCCTGCCCCGTATATAAAGGAGCCAAGGGGAGGTGGCGGCCCAAGGGGAGGCGCACCAAGGAGTCCTACTCCTCCGGAGTAGGATTCCCCTCCAATCCTAGTTGGATTAGGATTAGGAGGGAAAGAGAGAGAGGGGGCCGCCCACCTTTCCTAGTCCTAATAGGACTAGGGGAAGGGGCGCGCCACCTAGGGCTGCCCTTCTCCTTTCCTCCAAGGCCCACTATGGGCCCATGTAGTTCCCGGGGTTCCGGTAACCTCCGGTACTCGATAAATTTCGATTTCACTCGGAACCTTTCCGATGTCCAAATGTAGGCTTCAATATATCAATCTTTATGTCTCGACCATTTCGAGACTCCTCGTCATGTCCGTGATCACATCCGGGACTCGAACAACCTTCGTGCATCAATACTTATAAACTCATAATGAACTGTCATCGAAGCGTTAAGCGTGCGGACCCTACGGGTTCGAGAACTATGTAGACATGACCTAGAACCATTCTCGGTCAATAACCAATAGCGGGACCTGGATGCCCATATTGGTTCCTACATATTCTACGAAGATCTTTATCGGTCAAACCGCATAACGACATCGTTGTTCCTTTGTCATCGGTATGTTACTTACCCGAGATTCGATCGTCGGTATCCAATACCTAGTTCAATCTCGTTACGGTAAGTCTCTTTACTCGTTCCGTAATACATCATCTCACAACTAACTCATTAGTTGTAATGCTTGCAAGGCTTAAGTGATGTGTATTACCGAGAAGGCCTAGAGATACCTCTCCGACAATCGGAGTGACAAAACCTAATCTCAAATCGCCAACCCAACAAGTACCTTTGGAGACACCTGTAGTACTCCTTTATAATCACCCGATTCGTTGTGACGTTTGGTAGTACCAAAGTGTTCCTCCGTAAGCGGAGTTGCATAATCTCATAGTTATAGGAACATGTATGGGTCATGAAGAAAGCATTAACATACTAAGCGATCAAGTGTTAAGCTAACGGAATGGGTCATGTCAATCAGATCATTCAACTAATGATGTGACCTTGTTAATCAAATAACAACTCCTTGTTCATGGTTAGGAAACATAACCATCTTTGATTAACAAGCTAGTCAAGTAGAGGCATACTAGTGACATACTGTTTGTCTATATATTCACACATGTATTATGTTTCCGGTTAATACAATTCTAGCATGAATAATAAACATTTATCATGAAATAAGGAAATAAATAATAACTTTATTATTGCCTCTAGGGCATATTTCCTTCAGTCTCCCACTTGCACTAGAGTCAATAATCTAGTTCACATCATCATGTGATTCAACACTAATATTCACATCTGTATGTGATTAACACCCATAGTTCACATCGTCATGTGACCAACACCCAAAGGGTTTACTAGAGTCAATAATCTAGCTCACATCGCTATGTGATTAACACCCAAAGAGTACTAAGGGATGATCATGTTTTGCTCGTGAGAGAAGCTTAGTCAACAGGTCTGTCACATTCAGAGCCGTATGTATTTTGCAAATATTCTATGTCTACAATGCTCTGCACGGGGCTACTCTAGCTAATTGCTCCCACTTACAATATGTATCCAGATTGAGACTTAGAGTCATCTGGATCAGTGTAAAAAGCTTGCATCGATGTAACTCTTTACGACGGGCTCTTTTATCACCTCCATAATCGAGAAATATTTCCTTAGTCCTCACTAAGGATGTTCTTGACCAATGTCCGATGATCTACTCCTAGATCACTATTGTACTCCTTGCCAAATTCAGAGCAAGGTATACAATAGGTGCGGTACATAGCATAGCATACTTTATAGAACCTATGGTGAGGCATAGGGAATGACTTTCATTCTCTTTTCTATTTTCTGTTGTGGTGGGATTTGAGTCTTACTCAATTTCACACCTTTGCAACACAGCAAGAACTTTTCTTTGACTGTTCCATTTTGAACTACTTCAAAATCTTGACAAGGTATGTACTTATTGAAAAAACTTATCAAGCGTTTTGATCTATCTCAATAGATCTTGATGCTCAATTTGTACGCAGCTTCACCGAGGTCCTTGTTTGAAAAACTCCTTTCAAATACTCCTTTATGCTTTGCAGAATAATTCTACATTATTTCCGATCAACAATATGTCATTCACATATACTTATCAGAAATGCTGTAGTGCTCCCACTCACTTTCTTGTAAATACAGGCTTCTTCAAAAGTCTGTATAAAACCATATGCTTTGATCACACTATCAAAGCGTTTATTCCAACTCCGAGATGCTTGCACCAGTCCATAGATGGATCGCTGGAGCTTGCACATTTTGTTAGCTCCTTTAGGATTGACAAAACCTTCTGGTTGCATCATATACAACTCTTCTTTAATAAATCCATTAAAGAATGTAGTTTTGACATCCATTTGCCGATTTCATAAAATGTGGCGATTGCTAACATGATTCGGACAGACATAAGCATCGCTACAGCTTGAGTAAATCTCATTGTAGTCAACACCTTGAACTTGTCGAAAACCTTTTGCGACAAGTCGAGCTTTGTAGATAGTAATACTACTATCATCATCTGTCTTCCTCTTGAAGATCCATTTATATAATATGGCTTGCCGATCATCGGGCAACTCCATCAAAGTCCACACTTTGTTCTCATATATGGATCCCATCTCAGATTTCATGGTCTCAAACCATTTCGCATGAATCTGGGCTCATCATCGCTTCCTCATAGTTCGTAGGTTCATCATGGTCTAGTAACATGACTTCTAGAATAGGATTACCGTACCACTCTGGTGCGGATCTTACTGGAAGACCTCACGAGGTTTGGTAACAACTTGATCTGAATTTTCATGATCATCATCATTAACTTCCTCACTAATTGGTGTAGGAATCTTTGGAACTGATTCTGTGATGAACTACTTTCCAATAAGGAGAAGGTACAATTACCTCATCAAGTTCTACTTTCCTCCCACTCACTTCTTTCGAGAGAAACTTCTTCTCTAGAAAGGATCCATCTTAGCAACAAATATCTTGCTTTCGGATCTGTGATAGAAGGTGTACCCAATAGTTACCTTTGGGTATTCTATGAAGACACATTTCTCGATTTGGGTTCGAGCTTATCGGTGAAAACTTTTCACATAAGCATCACAACTCAAACTTTAAGAAACGACGACTTAGGTTTCTTTGCTAAACCATAGTTCATACGGTGTCATCTCAGCGGATTTAGATGGTGCCCTATTAAGCGTGAATGCAGCTGTCTCTAATGCATAACCCCAAAAGCGATAGTGGTAAATCGGTAAGATACATCATAGATCGCACCATATCAAAATAAAGTACGGTTACAACGTTCGGACACACCATAACGTTGTGGTGTTCCGGTGGCGTGAGCTGTGAAACTATTCCACATTGTTTTATTTGAAGACCAAACTCCTAACTCAAATATTCATCTCCACGATCAGATCGCAGAAACTTTATTTTCTTGTTGCGATGATTTTCCACTTCACTCTGAAATTCTTTGAACCTTTCAACTATTTCAGACTTATGTTTCATCAAGTAGATATACCCATATCTACTCAAATCATCTTGTGAAGGTCAGAAAATAACGATACTTGCCACGAGCATCAACACTCATTGGATCGCATACATCGGTATATATGTGTTATTTCCAACAAGTCAGTAGCTTGTTCCATTGTTCGGAGAACGGAGTTTTAGTCATCTTGCCCAAAAGGCACGGTTCGCAAGCATCAAATGATTCATAACCAAGTGATTCCAAAATCCATCCTTATGGAGTTTCTTCATGCGCTTTATACCGATATGACCCAAGCGGCGATTGCCACAAATAAGTTGCACTATCATTATTAACTTTGCATCTTTTGGCATCAATATTATGAATATGCGTATCACTACGATCGAGATCCAATAAACTATTTTCATTGGGTGTATGACCATCGAAGGTTTTATTCATTTAAGCAGAACAACAATTATTCTTTGACTTTAAATGAATAACCGTTTTGAAAACTATTTTCATTGGGTGTATGACCATTGAAGGTTTTATTCATGTAAACAGAACAACAATTATTCTTTGACTTTAAATGAATAACCGTTTTGCAATAAACATGATCAAATCATATTCATGCTCAACGCAAACACCAAATAACATTTATTTAGGTTTAACACTAATCCCGAAAGTATAGGGAGTGTGCGATGATGATCATATCAATCTTGGAACTACTTCCAACACTCATCGTCACTTCCCTTCAACTAGTTTCTGTTCATTACGCAACTCCTGTTTGAGTTACTACTCTTAGCAACCGAACCAGTATCAAATACCGAGGGGTTGCTACGAACACTAGTAAAATACACATCAATAATTTGTATATCAAATATACCTTTGTTCACTTTGCCATCCTTCTTATCCGCCAAATACTTGGGGTAGTTCCGCTTCCAGTGACCAGTTCCATTGTAGCAAAAGCACTTAGTCTCAGGCTTAGATCCAGATTTGGGCTTCTTCACTCGAGCAGCAACTTGCTTGCCGTTCTTCTTGAAGTTCCCCTTCTTCCCTTTGCCCTTTTCCTTGAGACTAGTGGTCTTGTCAATCATCAACACTTGATGCTCTTTCTTGATTTCTACCTTCGTCGATTTCAACATCATGAAGAGCTCGGGAATCGTTTTCGTTATCCCTTGCATACTATAGTTCATCACGAAGTTCTAGTAACTTAGTGATGGTGACTAGAGAATTATGTCAATCACTATCTTATCTCGGAAGATTAACTCCCACTTGATTCAAGCGATTGAAGTACCCGGACAATCTGAGAACATGCTCACTAGTTGAGCGATTCTCCTCCATCTTTTAGCTATAGAACTTGTTGGAGACTTCATATCTCTCAACTCGGTATTTGCTTGAAATATTAACTTCAACTCCTGGAACATCTCATATGGTCCATGACGTTCAAAACGTCTTTGAAGTCCCGATTCTAAGCCGTTTAAGCATGGTGCACTAAACTATCAAGTAGTCATCATATTGAGCTAGCCAAGCGTTCATAACGTCGCATCCGCTCCTGCAATAGGTCTGTCACCTAGCGGTGCATCAAGGACATAATTCTTACGTGCAGCAATGAGGATAAACCTCAGATCACGGATCCAATCCATAATATTGCTACTAACATTTTTCAATACAATTTTCTCTAGGAACACATATAAAAACACAGGGAAGCAACAACGCGAGCTATTGATCTACAACATAATCTGCAAAATACTACCGGGACTAAGTTCATGATAAATTAAAGTTCAATTAATCATATTACTTAAGAACTCCCACTTAGATAGACATCTCTCTAGTCATCTAAGTGATTACGTGATCCAAATCAACTAAACCATGTCCGATCATCACGTGAGATGGAGTAGTTTCAATGGTGAACATCACTATGTTGATCATATCTACTATATGATTCACGCTCGACCTTCGGTCTCGTGTTCCGAGGCCCTATCTGTTATATGCTAGGCTCGTCAAGTTTAACCTGAGTATTCGCGTGCGCAACTGTTTTGCACCCGTTGTATTTGAGCGTAGAGCCTATCACACCCGATCATCACGTGGTGTCTCAAAGACGAAGAACTTTCATAGCGGTGCATACTCGGGAGAACACTTCTTGATAATTTTGGTGAGAGATCATCTTATAATGCTACCGTCAATCAAAGCAAGATAAGATGCATAAAGGATAAACATCACATGCAATCAATATAAGTGATATGATATGGTCATCATCATCTTGTGCTTGTGATCTCCATCGCCAAGCAACGTCATGATCACCATCGTCACCGGCGCGACACCTTGATCTCCATCGTAGCATCGTTGTCGTCTCGCCAACTATTGCTTCTCGACTATCGCTACTCCTTAGTGATAAAGTAAAGCAATTACATGGCGTTGCATTTCATACAATAAGCGACAACCATATGGCTCCTGCCGATTGCCGATAACTTCGGTTACAAAACATGATCATCTCATACAATAAAATATAGCATCACGTCTTGACCATATCACATCACAACATGCCTGCAAAAACAAGTTAGGCGTCCTCTACTTTGTTGTTGCAAGTTTTACGTGGCTGCTACGGGCTGAGCAAGAACCGTTCTTACCTACGCATCAAAACCACAGCGATACTTCGTCAAATAGACTCCGTTTTAACCTTCTCAAGGACCGGGCGTAGCCACACTCGATTCAACTAAAGTGAGAGAGCGAGACACCGCCGGTCACCTTTAAGCAATGAGTGCTCGGGCGGTGAAACAGTCTCGCGTAAGCGTCTGGCGTAATGTCGGTCCGGGCGCTTCATCTCACAATACCGCTGAACCAAAGTATGACATGCTGGTAGGCAGTATGACTTGTATCGTCCACAACTCACTTGTGTTCTACTCGTGCACATGACATCATCGCATAAAACCAGGCTCGGATGCCCTTTGTTGGGGAGCGTAGTAATTTCAAAAATTTCCTACGATCACGCAAGACCATGGTGATGGCATAGCAACGAGAGGAGAAATGTCCGTCCACGTACCCTCGTGAGACCGAAAGCGAAGCGTTATAACAACGCGGTTGATGTAGTCGTGCGTCTTCACGATCCGACCGATCCAAGCACCGAGCGACGGCACCTCCGAGTTCTGCACACGTTCAGCTCGATGGCGATCCCGGACTCGAACCAGCAAAGTGTCGGGATGAGTTCCGTCGAAGACGACGGCGAGTGACGATGTTGATGCTCCACCGGCGCAGGGCTTCGCCTAAGCTCATGACGATATGACTTCTCCGGCGCGAGGCTTCGCCCAAGCTCATGACGATATGACGAAGTGGAATATGGTGGAAGGGGCACCGACACGGCTAAGGAAAGATCCGTAGATCAACTTGTGTGTTATGAGGTGCCCCTGCCCCGTATATAAAGGAGCCAAGGGGAGGTGGCGGCCCAAGGGGGGGCGACAAGGAGTCCTACTCCTCCGGGAGTAGGATTCCCCCAATCCTAGTTGGATTAGGATTCGGAGGGGAAGAGAGAGAGGGGGCGGCCCACCTTTCCTAGTCCTAATAGGACTAGGGAAGGGGGCGCGACCACCTAGGGCTGCCCTTCTCCTTTCCTCCAAGGCCCACTATGGGCCCATGTAGTTCCCGGGGTTCGGTAACCTCCGGTACTCGATAAATTCCGATTTCACTCGGAACCTTTCCGATGTCAAATGTAGGCTTCCAATATATCAATCTTTATGTCTCGACCATTTCGAGACTCCTCGTCATGTCCGTGATCACATCCGGGACTCGAACAACCTTCGTGCATCAATACTTATAAACTCATAATGAGCTGTCATCGAAGCGTTAGCGTGCGGACCCTACGGGTTCGAGAACTATGTAGACATGACCTAGAACCATTCTCGGTCAATAACCAATAGCGGACCTGGATGCCCATATTGGTTCCTACATATTCTCGAAGATCTTTATCGGTCAAACCGCATAACGACATCGTTGTTCCCTTTGTCATCGGTATGTTACTTACCCGAGATTCGATCGTCGGTATCCAATACCTAGTTCAATCTCGTTACGGTAAGTCTCTTTACTCGTTCCGTAATACATCATCTCACAACTAACTCATTAGTTGTAATGCTTGCAAGGCTTAAGTGATGTGTATTACCGAGAAGGCCTAGAGATACCTCTCCGACAATCGGAGTGACAAAACCTAATCTCAAATCGCCAACCCAACAAGTACCTTTGGAGACACTGTAGTACTCCTTTATAATCACCCGATTCGTTGTGACGTTTGGTAGTACCAAAGTGTTCCTCCGTGGCGGAGTTGCATAATCTCATAGTTATAGGAACATGTATGGGTCATGAAGAAAGCATTAACATACTAAGCGATCAAGTGTTAAGCTAACGGAATGGGTCATGTCAATCAGATCATTCAACTAATGATGTGACCTTGTTAATCAAATAACAACTCCTTGTTCATCGTTAGGAAACATAACCATCTTTGATTAACAAGCTAGTCAAGTAGAGGCATACTAGTGACATACTGTTTGTCTATATATTCACACATGTATTATGTTTCCGGTTAATACAATTCTAGCATGAATAATAAACATTTATCATGAAATAAGGAAATAAATAATAACTTTATTATTGCCTCTAGGGCATATTTCCTTCACCTTTTGCTTCATGTGCTTGGTGATATGCTCCAAAACCCTCCACTACTTTCTCACATCCACATATGACCTAAACCTAAAGTCAAACTCGGCCCTACCGATTCTTTCAATCCGGCGCCACCGAGTTCATATGTCATAGCCACTGCCACAAACCCTAGGCAAATCGGTCTCATCGATAGGGATGTCGGTCTCAACGAGATGGGATTGTAATCTCTTTGTTTCCCTTCGTAACGTTTCGGTCTAACCGAAGTGAGCGATCGGTCCCACCGAGTGTCGGTGTACAAAAAGAGGGGTACACTTTTTGTACCCCTATAACTGTGCACGGGCTTCTGAGCCGCGGGCACCACCACACTGAGCAAGGCAAGGGAGGTGAGCCAAGGTAAGGACAAAGCTCGAAAGGAGCAGAATGACGCCAAGACCAAGACCACAAAGAGCAAAGGGGACGAAGCGGACTCCCCCGGCAAGGTCCTTGCCGGGAGGCGGTTTTAGCAAACCCGGCAAGGGTCTTGCCGGGGCGGCTCGCCCCACACCTACGGAGCGAATCACCCTTGAGTCTACTGCCCCCATGGGGCAAGGATTCAGGAGACATCCCCGTGGTGGCATGCAGATCTTTGTGAATACATTCAAGACCAGATACACACTATAGAAGATGACGACCCTTGGCGGGATCCCAGCCAAGGAGGACCACAAGGCCCCCGGCAAGAGCCTTGCAGGGGATGACAACAAGCGCCACGGCAAGACCCTTGCGGGGCCCGGCAAACCCTTGCAGGGGCTCTGGCGAGCCCTCGCCAAGAACACCGTGAGGGCCATCATCGAGCCCAGGCCAATCAAACCTCCACCCTGTTGCATGCAGCTGCCGACCCAACCAGTTGGGCAGGCACTGCGTGGCGGCAGCGGATCTTCGTGGAGACCCACCGCTGCGCCACCTCAGCTGCCTACACGCCTACATGGCACCACGGGCACCGCTGGCGAGCGCGTGTCGACCTGAAAAGGGAGCGGCGACAGACGACGCATGACTCTCCCGTCCCGATAAAGCAAGGACACCTAAGCAAGACGCATTAAAGGCGCCTTGTCATGTAATGCGAGGGATAAACTCGCATCACTGTACCCTTTCCACCTTCTGTGTGCCACTGTGGCAACCCCTTTCCCTATAAAAGGAGGCCCAAGGCGACCAGGAGGAGGATTCGGCTTTTTGGAGCTCCTCACGCCCCATTGATAGTTCAAGAACACAGATAAACAAACCACCAAAGCAGGAGTCGGGTTTTATGCATCCTCGTGGCCCGAACCTGGATAAAGAAACCGTGTGCTATCTGTTTGATCCGCTCTTCACACGACCCCGCGCCCCACAACCGTAGTAGGGATTCTTGTGATCCCATAGGTGTCGTCCTCGCACCGACATCTTTGGCGCGCCAGGGAGGGGCGCAGTTGTGAGAATCGGCTCTAGAAGTTAGCCCGGCACTCCTTCATCTTCGTGACCCTTGAAGAAGAAAGGAGACCAGAAGATCGACGCTCGAGCGATCGCAAACAAATGCTAAGTTGCACTGAACCCTTATTTGTGCTACCCTTCTTATTTGAGGTTATTCCCCCGGAGATGTCACGCCTTTGTATGAGAAACCTACACGCCAGGGGGCTCTCCCATGATCGGCAACGCTCTTGCCCTGTTTCGAGTCCGCTCAACAGCTCAAGCGACTGCGTCGAGAATGGCAGAGTAACCTTCCACGACCAACAACGCCCTCGATTCTGACTCGAGTCAAGCTCGACAGTTCGAGCGGCCGCGTTCGGAACGGAAAGGTGGCTCGTCCGGCAGCACGTGTACCCGGCAGGCCCTGGGGATCCGTCCCCAAAACGCCACTAGGGGTTTCCGCGCCGGCAAGCCTACCCGATCGACGTGGGACACACATACAAAGAGGAATCGAACGGGGAAATAACATGCATGAAAATTAAGAATACTTCAAAGTTATATTACATCACGTCATAGTTGCGGTTCTAACTAAAGATAAAATTTGTCTTGGTCGGGAACCCGCAACGGCGAAGGAGAACGGGATGCCTAATCCCGGCGCTGGCCTTCCACCCTCTTGATTTTGTCGATGCGGTCGGTGATGGGCTTGATGCGCTCCTTGAGCACCGTGAGGTCAACACCATCCGGCAAGTTCTTCATCGAGGCCGCGAAGTCAAGGTCGGGATTCCAGTGCGCCACCTTGGTGAGGACCTTGGTCACGACCCTCCGGCAAAGTCGCCGGCCTCCTCGGCCAGCGTGGCCGTCCTGTTGGAGTGAAGATAGGCCAAGGCTCCGAGGACGCCCTCGAAGAACTGGGTCAGCTTGGCGTTGACGGTCCCGCTGCGCTCGGGGGTGTACCTCACATTTGGCATCCCCATGGTGGCCAATTGCAAGGTGACCCTGCCGGCAACGACCTCTAGATGGCTGATCCACCTGTTCTCGCCCACCACATATTCCTGGTGGGAGGCGGCCTCGTTTGCCCGCAGCTGCTTCTCCTCCTCGAGGCTCCTGGTCAAGTTCTCCTCCCGAGCCCTGCTCTCCGACAATATCTTCTCGAGATCCTCCAGCTTCAGCTTGAGGTCTCTGATGGAGTTCTGCGCGTTGGAGAGCTCCCCAGTCCTGCTGATGACTGCTCCTTGCGCCTCTACCAAGGCGCGGTTGAGCGTGTTCTTCTCGCCGGACAGCTTGAGGGCCTGCTCCTTCAGCTCGTCCCGCTCTGCTTCCAGCTCCTTCACCTTGCCGGCATGGGCCAGAGCTTGGGCATCGAGTGCCTCTTTGTGCCTCTACTCCAGCTCGCGAGTCCGTCGCGCGACAAGGGCCTCGAGCTCCTCATCCTTGCCGCCGAGCGTTGCGATAAGCTTCGCTTCACGCGCGGAGAGGTCCTCTTCCTGGGAATCCAAGGCGGCTTGATGCTGGTTCCGGGCGGCTTCAGCCGCGGCAGCCAAGTTCGCCGCCTTTTCCTGGGCCTTCTCGATGTCAGCCATTTTCATGGTGAGCTCCACATCGCGCTTGGCCAATTCCTCCTGAAAGGCCCTCTGCTCCTCGCGAGCCTGGTGGAACCAGGTCTGCGTCTCAACAACAGCGCTTTGAAGTCCACCTCGCGTTGTCCACCGTTGCCATCCTGGACTTGACCTTGTCCAGGCGGGCACGGTAGAGCGCTTGGAGCTTCCGGAAATCGGCACCCATGGCGCGGAAAAGCTGCTCTTCTGGAGAACCGTCGCCGCCAATGCCCGGCTCATCAACCACCTCAAGCCCGGTGGCGGCAAGCACCTCGCCGTCAAAGGCTCCCCCTTCGGCGGGCACTCGGCTTGACGCCCCTGGAAGATGGACGAAAAGATCATCGCCCACCTTCAGATATCTGCCGGGGCCCGAGGTTAAGGAGGAGGGAGGCTGGTCACCCGCCACCTCTTCCTCGGCGGAGGCCTTGCCGGCCTCACCGGTAGGTCTACCGCTGGCGCCCTCGGCAGAAGCCTCGCCGGTCGCCTTGGTGGCCCCCGCAGCGGCGTCCTCGGCGGTGCCATTGGCGGCTTCGTCAGCGGCGGCCTCATCAGCATCTTTGGCGGCCTCCTCGGCGGCAATCCCGCTGGCCTCCGCTGCGGCCTCCTCGGGAATGTCTCCAACAACAGTGTCCACGTCATCCATGTCTGTTGAAGGAGGGCCTGGGAAGCAATGGGAGCAATGAAGCCAAGAAAAGAATAAGGTAAAAACAGAAACGAAGGACAGGCGACTCACCAGTGCCAGGCTGTGAAGTAGAAGCCCCCTCTCCACCAGCATTTGGCGTTGTGGCAGAGTCACCAGCGCCCAAGTTCTCCTCTTCCTCCATGGGTGTAGGCTCCGTGCCTGATGCCCTTGCCGGGGACGCCCCCCGCGGTGGCGTAGTCGATGGGGGTGGTCTGTTAGGAGTAGCCCTCTGTGGCTCCTCCTGCTGCCGCTCCCCTCCTGCAAACCCGGCAAGGTCAGCATCATAGCATCGAGCGCCTACCACATGTCGAGTAAGAAGAGGGTGACGAACTTATCTTTGGGGGCTGCGCTGGGCTGCTGTCCGGCTGCTCAGCACCACCAGTGGTGTCTCTGAAGCCCCAGCCTGGGACTGACTGCTCGCCAAGGTCCTCGCCCTCTTCGCCCTCTGGGCCAGCGTCTCTGTCTCCTGCAAAAGCAAAATGGATCAAGACAAGCGACCCGATTCAGGGAAGTGGAAATGCGATGAGGCAGAGTACTTACTCGTCATCCGTCTCCTCCTCTTCCACCAATTTCCTTTTCCTCTCTGGGCTGAGAGGCCGAGATCAAAAGGAGCTCCACATCATCATCCGAGTCGGCCTTTGCGGAGGAGGCGAAGAAAGCGGCGGGGTTTGTCTTGGCCTTCGGATGAGGAAGGGCTGTCGCCTTCTTCTTCTCAGCGGCCTTCGCCAGCCCCTTCGCTGCCGTGGCCCTCGTGTGGCGCCCGGACCCCTCCAGGGTCAATTGAGGCCGCGTAGCCCTGCCGGGCTGGACCGGCTCGCCGGAGCCAGCCCGCCGTAGGACTCGCCCTCTTCCCCTGGTTGGCGTCGAGCCCGCCGCCACGTCCTCCTCCGACGATGACTCGTCGGCAGCGTCCTCGACAAGCGGAGCTCCAGCGCCGACGCTGCTGACCTCCCCGGTGGCCGCCGCCCACTGGGTGAACTGCTCCTCCTCCATAGCCATCGCGGCCTTGTCCTCCACGCCCCCGGCACTGCCGGCCTCCGTGGCAAGCTGTGCCTCCCTCGCCCTTGTGGCGATGTAGTCCAGCTCCGCCTGGGTGGTGTCCATGACAAGCCGCCGCTCGGCGTCAGCATTGACGTATACCTCGGCCAAGGAGTCGAAGAATTGCTGCACATCTGTGTCCGTCGGCTCCTTCCAGCTCGGGACAGGGCCGTGCGCGTTGCAGTCGGCATCATAGCAATGATCTCGGACGGCGTGAGTTATTACTGTGGGACCACCCCGCGGCAAGCTGGAAGAACGACCCCTTGGCGGCTTTGCCAATCTTTGCGGCAGCCCTTGCGCCTTGCGGTCTGTTCAACCTCGCCGTCGCAACCCACACCAAGCGGAAAAGCCGGCAGAAGTGGGCATGCGCCATCACC
Organism: Aegilops longissima; assembly: GCA_021605205.1. Lineage (NCBI taxonomy): Eukaryota > Viridiplantae > Streptophyta > Magnoliopsida > Poales > Poaceae > Aegilops > Aegilops longissima. Next base: position 84,224,478 of record CM038678.1, on the reverse strand, counting down.
GTGAAGTTGTGATCGAGGCCAGGGCGGAGCCGCATAATGTCAGCCGGGTTCGTAAAAAGCCAGGCTGGCCTCCCCCTATTATGCAACGGGGCAATTCGGCGGCGAATGAAGTCCGCCCCGATCATCTCCAGGGTGAGCCCAGCCCGGGTCAGCCGGAGGATCCTAGTGGTGGCGACAGTAAGCCTCCCGTCGGCGGCGTCGACATGACTCCAATCGCTGCCGCGGACCGGTGGAACTCGACGGACCTTGCAGAATTCCGGCGGGTCTTCGTCTTCAATCCAGCACCACCGGCCACGCCATTCATACCACCTCTCCTTCATGGCACCGTCCGGGTACGCCCCCTTGGATCTTGAGATCTAGGCGATGCATCAGGAGACGGCGCCTCCGGGCTGGATTTGAGGGGAGAAATAATGGCGAAAGAGTGTCGTGTTGGGCTGCACTCCGGCAAAGCCTTCGCAAAGATGCGCGAAGAGAGCCAGGCACGCCACCGCATTCGGAGTGAAATCCAAGAGGCGAAAGCCGAAGGTGTGCATGATGTCGCAGAAGAAATCGGAAAAAGGTGGGCATAACCCGTAAGAAAAGTAATCGACAAAAAAGGGATACCGATTTGGAGCAGGATCGGCGCAAGCGGCAGGAATGACGCACGTCGCCGGGTGTCCCGAATTCTCTCCCCCCGTCTTCACTCCCCATAAGGGCTTGAAGGAGGCCCGGAGCTCATGAACATTAACCGACAAGGGGAAGAAGAAGGCGGACTTCATCCGGTCCCCTGACAGCATGCTCCCCGGCGGCTCCACAGACCCAGAGCCCTTAGCCACCCCCTTGCCATTGGCGGATTTGGGCGCCATGGCGGCCGAGAGGTCTAGAGGATTGAGGAAGGGGGTGGCGAAGCAGCGGCAATGACGGCGGAAAGCTTAGGAGGAAGGAAGAGAGGAAATGGCGGCTCGAGATTGGAAAAGGTGCGAGAGGAGGAGAAAGTGAGCAGCGCCCACGGTTATTCCTTCTTATGGGGAAAAAAGCGGGCGCCTCCTTTCACATTAATCGCTGACGTGGCGCATGGCGCAGAGATCAGCCCAGCGCATGCTGCCCATGTCACGACGCCCCCACGCCGAGCCACGCTGGGAGGCATGGGAAGCGTGGAGCGTGAAGAGACTTACCACGGTAAAACCACCCCGCCTGCCCGCGCACCATTTTGGGCCTAGCCCCAGCAGCGATTGCGCTTACGTGTGGCCCAGGCCAAGGGGCTCCTGTCGGTGTACAAAAAGAGGGGTACTCTTTTTGTACCCCTATAACTGTGCACGGGCAGTCTGTGCCGCGGGCACCACCACACTGAGCAAGGCAAGGGAGGTGAGCCAAGGTAAGGACAAAGCTCGAAAGGAGCAGAACAACGCCAAGACCAAGACCACAAAGAGCAAAGGGGACGAAGCGGACTCCCCCGGCAAGGTCCTTGCCGGGAGGCGGTTTTAGTAAACCCGGCAAGGGTCTTGCCGGGGAGGCTCACCCCACACCTATGGAGCGAATCACCCTTGATTCTACTGCCCCCATGGGGCAAGGATTCGGGAGACATCCCCGTGGTGGCATGCAGATCTTTGTGAAGACATTCAAGATCAGATACACACTATAGAAGACGACGACCCTTGGCGGGATCCCAGCCAAGGAGGACCACAAGGCCCCTGGCAAGAGCCTTGCCGGGGATGACAGCAGGCGCCACGGCGAGACCCTTGCCGGGGCCCCAGCAAGGCCCTTGTCGGGGCTACGGCGAGACCCTCGCCAAGAACACCTGTAGGGCCATCATCAGGCCCATGCCAATCAAACCTCCACCACCGTTCGCATGCAGCTGCCGACCCAACCAGTTGGGCAGGCACCTGCGTGGCGGCGAGCGGATCTTCGTGGAGACCCACCACTGCGCCACACCTCAGCTGCCTACCTGCCTACATGGCACCACGGGCACCGCTGGCCAGGGCGCGTGTCGACACGAAAGGGAGCGGCGACGGACAAGGCATGACTCTCCCCCGTCATAAAGCAAGGACACCTAAGCAAGACGCATTAAAGGCGCCTTGTCATGTAATCGAGGATAAACTCGCATCACTGCCCTTTCCACCTCTGTGTGCCTTTGTGGCAACCCCTTTCCCTATAAAAGGAGGCCCAAGGCGACCAGGAGGAGGATTCGCTTTGGAGCTCCTCACGCCCCATTGCTAGTTCAAGAACACAGATAAACAAACCACCAAAGCAGGAGTAGGGTTTTACGCATCCTCGCGGCCCGATCCTGGATAAAGAAACCGTGTGCTATCTGTTTGATCCTCTCTTCTCACGACCCCGCGCCCCGCAACCGTATTAGGGATTCTTGTGATCCCATAGGTGTCGTCCTCGCACCGACACCGAGATTACAATGTAAACTCTCTGTTTCCCTTTTGTAACTTTTCGGTCTCACCGAAAGAGCAAATCGGTCCCACCGAGTTTAGCTGACCAACTCTCTCGTTAGCTAATTACCAAAATCAGTCTCACCGATTTTGTGTAATCGGTCTCACCGAGATTACATTATGCCCTAACCCTAACCATATCGGTCCTACCGAGTTGCATTTCAGTCCCAGCGAAAACCCTAGCGGTCACTAGGTTTACTAAATCGGTCTGACCGTGTTTTACGATTCGGTCCCACCGAGTTTGGTAAATTGTGTGTAACGGTTAGATTTTGTGTGGAGGCTATATATACTCCTCCACCTCCTCTTCATTCATGGAGAGATCCATCAGAACAAACCTACACTTCCAACTTACCAGTTCTGAGAGAGAACCACCTACTCATGTGTTGAGGCCAAGATATTCCATTCCAACCATATGGATCTTGATCTCTAGCCTTTCCCAAGTTGCTTTCCACTCAAATCTTCTTTCCACCAGATCCAAATCCTGTGAGAGAGAGTTGAGTGTTGGGGAGACTATCATTTGAAGAACAAGAGCAAGGAGTTCATCATCAACACACCATTTGTTACTTCTTGGAGAGTGGTGTCTCCTCGATTGGCTAGGTGTCACTCGGGAGCCTCCGACAAGATTGTGGAGTTGAACCAAGGAGTTTGTAAGGGCAAGGAGATCGCCTACTTCATGAAGATCTACCGCTAGTGAGGCAAGTCCTTCGTGGGCGACGGCCATGGTGGGACTCGGGGTTGCCGGGGCTCGGGGTTGCCGGGACTTCGTGGGCGACGACACCTATGGGATCACAAGAATCCCTACTACGGTTGCCGGGACTCGGGGTTGTGAGAAGAGCAGGATTAACAGTCAACAGAAGGATCGTTAACCCAGGTTCAGGCCGCGAGGATGCGTAATACCCTATTCCTGCTTTGGTGTGTATTTGAGAGAGTTCTTGAGCTCTCGAACTAGCTACGGTGGCTGCGTAGTTCAAAAGATCCGAATCCCCCTCCAGTACGCCATGGGCCTCCTTTTATAGTCAAAAGGGGCTGGCACAGTGGTACACAGGAGGTGGAAAGGTCTACAGTGATGCGAGCTTATCGCCCGTGTTACAGGACAAGACGCATTTAATGCATCGCTTAGGTGTCCCCTCGCTTTATCGGGGGCGGAGCGGGCCCGTCCGTGCATCGCCGCCTCGCCTTGCCCGACGCGCGCCTGGCCAGCAGTGCGTGTGGTGCCATGTAGGCAGGCAGGCAGCTAAGGTGGCGCGGTGGTGGAGCCTTCACGAAGATCTGCATGCCACCACGTAGGAGCTTGCTGAGTTGGCATAGAAGCCGCCCGTCGCCGCGTAGGTGCCTACCCAGCTGGTTGAGCTAGCAGCTGCTTGGGGACGAAGGTGGTGTCTTGGTCGATGCGGGCCTGGTTGTGGCCCTGCTAACGCCCTCGGCAAGTGCCTTGCCGGGGGCCCGGCAAGGGTCTTGTCGTGGCGTTGCAGTCATCCCCGGCAAGGCGCTTGCCGGGGGTCTTGTGGATCTCCTCGGCAAGGATCCCACCGAGGGTCACCATCTTCTGGTTATCATCTGATCTCATATATCTATGGTCTTTACAAAGATCTGCATGCCACCACGGAGGTGCCTCCCGAGCCCTAGTTCCAATGTAGTTGATTGGGTTGGAACCCGTGGGCTCAAGGGTGGCTCACTCTGTTGGCGTCGGGCGTGCCGCCCCGGCAAGGCCCTTGCAGGGGCTGCCGAGGCCCCCCCCTCGGCAAGGGTCTTGCCGGGGCTGTCGAGCCCCCCCCGGCAAGGGTCTTGCCTGGGGAGCCTGCTTCTCCCTTCTGTCCTTTGTGTTCTTGGTCTTGTCATTGCCTTGGCCGTGTTGTGCTTTGGCTTCTCTCCGGCTCCCCTCCTCTGCCCTGCCTAGTGTGGCCGTGGCACGCGGCTCTGACTGCCCATGCACAAGTAAAGGGGTACAAAGGAGTGCCTCTACTTTTGTACATCGACATTGTCCGGCATCAAGCCCCGACTGGTAGAGCCGCTGGAGCCTTGGTCGGCTGCTGGATCGAAGAGCTGCCGGCCGTCCTCTGAGTCTCCGGACCATGCTGAACAAATCAACTGGCTTCACTCCCTTCTTCCTCGTGTATGGGGCCGACGCCGTCATCCCAACAGTCATCGAGTTTGACTCGCCTCACGTCACCATGTACACAGAAGCGGAGGCGAAGGAGGCATGATAAGGCGGCGTTGATCTGCTGGAAGAGGGCCGGCAGTTGGCACTCAGTCGGTCCGCCATCTACCAGCAGAGCCTGCGTTGCTACCACAGCCGGAAGGTCAGGCCAAGATCCTTCCGAGAGGGGGACCTTGTGCTCCGGCTGATCCAGCAAACAGCCGGCCAACACAAGCTCTCGGTCCCTTGGGAAGGGCCCTTCATCATCAGCAAAGCCTTGGGCAGCGGCTCCTACTACCTAATCGACGCGAAGAAGCCCAGGGCGCGCAAGAGGGACGATTTCGGCAAGGAAACAGAGCGCCCATGGAACGCGAATCTTCTCCAAAGATTTTATAGTTAATGCAGTATGTATCATGCTACCTTTTGTATTAAGAGAAAAGACATCGGGTCCCTCCAGGAGCACTCGGGGGCTACCCTTTTTATCTATATGATAAGATTATGCGTGTGAATGTATTATTTCATTCCTCCGCTTGGCACCGGGTCCGACCAGTCGGCGGGGGGGCTCGCCGCCTTGTCCTATGTTGATGCCACCTGCAGTCGGACAAGTAGTGTGCCAACATCTAAGCCCTCTCTTGCCTTAAGCCGCAGCTCGTGTTGGGGAACGTAGTAATTTCAAAAAATTTCCTACGATCACGCAAGACCATGGTGATGGCATAGCAACGAGAGGGGAGAGTGTCCGTCCACGTACCCTCGTAGACCGAAAGCGGAAGCGTTATAACAACGCGGTTGATGTAGTCGACGTCTTCACGATCCGACCGATCCAAGCACCGAGCGTCGGCACCTCCGAGTTCGCACACGTTCAGCTCGATGGCGATCCCGGACTCGATCCAGCAAAGTGTCGGGATGAGTTCCGTCAAGACGACGGCGTAGTAGCGATGTTGATGCTCCACCGGCGCAGGGCTTCGCCTAAGCTCATGACGATATGACTTCTCCGCGCAGGCTTCGCCCAAGCTCATGACGATATGACGAAGTGGAATATGGTGGAAGGGGCACCGACACGGCTAAGGAAAGATCCGTAGATCAACTTGTGTGTTATGAGGTGCCCCTGCCCCGTATATAAAGGAGCCAAGGGGAGGTGGCGGCCCAAGGGGAGGCGCACAAGGAGTCCTACTCCTCCGGTAGGATTCCCCTCAATCTAGTTGGATTAGGATTCGGAGGGAAAAGAGAGAGGGGGCGGCCCACCTTTCCTAGTCCTAATAGGACTAGGGGAAGGGCGCCACGCCACCTAGGGCTGCCCTTCTCCTTTCCTCCAAGGCCCACTATGGGCCCATATAGTTCCCGGGGTTCCGGTAATCTCCGGTACTCGGTAAATTCGATTTCACTCGGAACCTTTCCGATGTCAAATGTAGGCTTCAATATATCAATCTTTATGTCTCGACCATTTGAGACTCCTCGTCATGTCCATGATCACATCCGGGACTCGAACAACCTTGGTGCATCAATACTTATAAACTCATAATGAAGCATCATCGAAGCGTTAGCGTGCGGACCCTACGGGTTCGAGAACTATGTAGACATGACCTAGAACCATTCTCGGTCAATAACCAATAGCGGGACCTGGATGCCCATATTGGTTCCTACATATTCTCGAAGATCTTTATCGGTCAAACCGCATAACGACATCGTTGTTCCCTTTGTCATCGGTATGTTACTTACCCGAGATTCGATCGTCGGTATCCAATACCTAGTTCAATCTCGTTACGGTAAGTCTCTTTACTCGTTCCGTAATACATCATCTCACAACTAACTCATTAGTTGTAATGCTTGCAAGGCTTAAGTGATGTGTATTACCGAGAAGGCCTAGAGATACCTCTCCGACAATCGGAGTGACAAAACCTAATCTCAAATCGCCAACCCAACAAGTACCTTTGGAGACACACTGTAGTACTCCTTTATAATCACCCGATTACGTTGTGACGTTTGGTAGTACCAAAGTGTTCCTCCGTGGCAGGAGTTGCATAATCTCATAGTTATAGGAACATGTATGGGTCATGAAGAAAGCATTAACATACTAAGCGATCAAGTGTTAAGCTAACGGAATGGGTCATGTCAATCAGATCATTCAACTAATGATGTGACCTTGTTAATCAAATAACAACTCCTTGTTCATGGTTAGGAAACATAACCATCTTTGATTAACAAGCTAGTCAAGTAGAGGCATACTAGTGACATCTGTTTGTCTATATATTCACACATGTATTATGTTTCGGTTAATACAATTCTAGCATGAATAATAAACATTTATCATGAAATAAGGAAATAAATAATAACTTTATTATTGCCTCTAGGGCATATTTCCTTCATCTCCCACTTGCACTAGAGTCAATAATCTAGTTCACATCATCATGTGATTCAACACTAATATTCACATCTGTATGTGATTAACACCCATAGTTCACATCGTCATGTGACCAACACCCAAAGGGTTTACTAGAGTCAATAATCTAGCTCACATCGCTATGTGATTAACACCCAAAGAGTACTAAGGGATGATCATGTTTTGCTCGTGAGAGAAGCTTAGTCAACAGGTCCATCACATTCAGAGCCGTATGTATTTTGCAAATATTCTATGTCTACAATGCTCGCACGGGCTACTCTAGCTAATTGCTCCCACTTACAATATGTATCCAGATTGAGACTTAGAGTCATCTGGATCAGTGTAAAAACTTGCATCGATGTAACTCTTTCGACGGGCTCTTTTATCACCTCCATAATCGAGAAATATTTCCTTAGTCCTCACTAAGGATGTTCTTGACCAATGTCCGATGATCTACTCCTAGATCACTATTGTACTCCTTGCCAAATTCAGAGCAAGGTATACAATAGGTCTGGTACATAGCATAGCATACTTTATAGAACCTATGGTGAGGCATAGGAATGACTTTCATTCTCTTTTCTATTTTCTGTTGTGGTCGGGATTTGAGTCTTACTCAATTTCACACCTTTGCAACACAGGCAAGAACTTTTCTTTGACTGTTCCATTTTGAACTACTTCAAAATCTTGACAAGGTATGTACTTATTGAAAAAACTTATCAAGCGTTTTGATCTATCTCAATAGATCTTGATGCTCAATTTGTACGCAGCTTCACCGAGGTCCTTGTTTGAAAAACTCCTTTCAAATACTCCTTTATGCTTTGCAGAATAATTCTACATTATTTCCGATCAACAATATGTCATTCACATATACTTATCGAAATCTTGTAGTGCTCCCACTCACTTTCTTGTAAATACAGGCTTCTTCAAAAGTCTGTATAAAACCATATCTTTGATCACACTATCAAAGCGTTTATTCAACTCGAGATGCTTGCACCAGTCCATAGATGGATCATTGGAGCTTGCACATTTTGTTAGCTCCTTTAGGATTGACAAAACCTTCTGGTTGCATCATATACAACTCTTCTTTAATAAATCCATTAAAGAATGTAGTTTTGACATCCATTTGCCAGATTTCATAAAATGTGGCGATTGCTAACATGATTCGGACAGACATAAGCATCGCTACAGTTGAGTAAATCTCATTGTAGTCAACACCTTGAACTTGTCGAAAACCTTTTGCGACAAGTCGAGCTTTGTAGATAGTAATACTACTATCATCATCTGTCTTCCTCTTGAAGATCCATTTATATAATATGGCTTGCCGATCATCGGGCAACTCCATCAAAGTCCACACTTTGTTCTCATATATGGATCCCATCTCAGATTTCATGGTCTCAAACCATTTAGCGGAATCTGGGCTCATCATCGCTTCCTCATAGTTCGTAGGTTCATCATGGTCTAGTAACATGACTTCTAGAATAGGATTACCGTACCACTCAGTGCGGATCTTACTCTGGAAGACCTCACGAGGTTTGGTAACAACTTGATCTGAAGTTTCATGATCATCATCATTAACTTCCTCACTAATTGGTGTAGGAATCTTTGGAACTGATTCTGTGATGAACTACTTTCCAATAAGGGAGAAGGTACAATTACCTCATCAAGTTCTACTTTCCTCCCACTCACTTCTTCGAGAGAAACTTCTTCTCTAGAAAGGATCCATCTTAACAACAAATATCTTGCTTTCGGATCTGTGATAGAAGGTGTACCCAATAGTTACCTTTGGGTATTCTATGAAGACACATTTCTCGATTTGGGTTCGAGCTTATCGGTGAAAACTTTTTCACATAAGCATCACAACTCAAACTTTAAGAAACGACGACTTAGGTTTATTGCTAAACCATAGTTCATACGGTGTCATCTCAGCGGTTTAGATGGTGCCCTATTAAGCGTGAATGCAGCTGTCTCTAATGCATAACCCCAAAGCGATAGTGGTAAATCGGTAAGATACATCATAGATCGCACCATATCAAAATAAAGTACGGTTACAACGTTCGGACACACCATAACGTTGTGGTGTTCCGGTGGCGTGAGCTGTGAAACTATTCCACATTGTTTTCATTGAAGACCAAACTCGTAACTCAAATATTCATCTCCACGATCAGATCGCGAAACTTTATTTTCTTGTTGCGATGATTTTCCACTTCACTCTGAAATTCTTTGAACCTTTCAACTATTTCAGACTTATGTTTCATCAAGTAGATATACCCATATCTACTCAAATCATCTTGTGAAGGTCAGAAAATAACGATACTTGCCACGAGAATCAACACTCATTGGATCGCATACATCGGTATATATGTGTTATTTCCAACAAGTCAGTAGCTTGTTCCATTGTTCGGAGAAGCGGAGTTTTAGTCATCTTGCCCAAAAGGCACGGTTCGCAAGCATCAAATGATTCATAACCAAGTGATTCCAAAATCCATCCTTATGGAGTTTCTTCATCGCTTTATACCGATATGACCCAAGCGGCGAGTGCCACAAATAAGTTGCACTATCATTATTAACTTTGCATCTTTTGGCATCAATATTATGAATATGCGTATCACTACGATCGAGATCCAATAAACTATTTTCATTGGGTGTATGACCATCGAAGGTTTTATTCATTTAAACAGAACAACAATTATTCTTTGACTTTAAATGAATAACCGTTTTGAAAACTATTTTCATTGGGTGTATGACCATTGAAGGTTTTATTCATGTAAGCAGAACAACAATTATTCTTTGACTTTAAATGAATAACCGTTTTGCAATAAACATGATCAAATCATATTCATGCTCAACGCAAACACCAAATAACATTTATTTAGGTTTAACACTAATCCCGAAAGTATAGGGAGTGTGCGATGATGATCATATCAATCTTGGAACTACTTCCAACACTCATCGTCACTTCCCTTCAACTAGTTTCTGTTCATTCGCAACTCCTGTTTGAGTTACTACTCTTATGGCGAACCAGTATCAAATACCGAGGGGTTGCTACGAACACTAGTAAAATACACATCAATAATTTGTATATCAAATATACCTTTGTTCACTTTGCCATCCTTCTTATCCGCCAAATACTTGGGGTAGTTCCGCTTCGGTGACCAGTTCCATTGTAGCAAAAGCACTTAGTCTCGGGCTTAGATCCAGATTTGGGCTTCTTCACTCGAGCAGCAACTTGCTTGCCGTTCTTCTTGAAGTTCCCTTCTTCCCTTTGCCCTTTTCCTTGAGACTAGTGGTCTTGTCAATCATCAACACTTGATGCTCTTTCTTGATTTCTACCTTCGTCGATTTCAACATCATGAAGAGCTCGGGAATCGTTTTCGTTATCCCTTGCATACTATAGTTCATCACGAAGTTCTAGTAACTTAGTGATGGTGACTAGAAAATTCTGTCAATCACTATCTTATCGGAAGATTAACTCCCACTTGATTCAAGCGATTGAAGTACCGGACAATCTGAGAACATGCTCACTAGTTGAGCGATTCTCCTCCATCTTTTAGCTATAGAACTTGTTGGAGACTTCATATCTCTCAACTCGGTATTTGCTTGAAATATTAACTTCAACTCCTGGAACATCTCATATGGTCCATGACGTTCAAAACGTCTTTGAAGTCCCGATTCTAAGCCGTTTAAGCATGGTGCACTAAACTATCAAGTAGTCATCATATTGAGCTAGCCAAGCGTTCATAACGTCGCATACGCTCCTGCAATAGGTCTGTCACCTAGCGGTGCATCAAGGACATAATTCTTACGTGCAGCAATGAGGATAAACCTCAGATCACGGATCCAATCCGCAATATTGCTACTAACATTTTCAATACAATTTTCTCTAGGAACACATATAAAAACACAGGGAAGCAACAACGCGAGCTATTGATCTACAACATAATCTGCAAAATACTACGGGACTAAGTTCATGATAAATTAAAGTTCAATTAATCATATTACTTAAGAACTCCCACTTAGATAGACATCTCTCTAGTCATCTAAGTGATTACGTGATCAAATCAACTAAACCATGTCCGATCATCACGTGAGATGGAGTAGTTTCAATGGTGAACATCACTATGTTGATCATATCTACTATATGATTCACGCTCGACCTTTCGGTCTCCGTGTTCGAGGCCATATCTGTTATATGCTAGGCTCGTCAAGTTTAACTTTGAGTATTCGCGTGCGCAACTGTTTTGCACCCGTTGTATTTGAGCGTAGAGCCTATCACACCCGATCATCACGTGGTGTCTCAAAGACGAAGAACTTTCATAGCGGTGCATACTCGGGAGAACACTTCTTGATAATTTTGGTGAGAGATCATCTTATAATGCTACCGTCAATCAAAGCAAGATAAGATGCATAAAGGATAAACATCACATGCAATCAATATAAGTGATATGATATGGTCATCATCATCTTGTGCTTGTGATCTCCATCGCCGAAGCAACGTCATGATCACCATCGTCACGGGCGCGACACCTTGATCTCCATCGTAGCATCGTTGTCGTCTCGCCAACTATTGCTTCTCGACTATCGCTACTCATTAGTGATAAAGTAAAGCAATTACATGGCGTTGCATTTCATACAATAAGCGACAACCATATGGCTCCTGCCGATTGCCGATAACTCGGTTACAAAACATGATCATCTCATACAATAAAATATAGCATCACGTCTTGACCATATCACATCACAACATGCCTGCAAAAACAAGTTAGGCGTCCTCTACTTTGTTGTTGCAAGTTTTACGTGGCTGCTACGGGCTGAGCAAGAACCGTTCTTACCTCGCATCAAAACCACAGCGATACTTCGTCAAATAGACTCCGTTTAACCTTCTCAAGGACGGGCGTAGCCACACTCGATTCAACTAAAGTGAGAGAGCAGACACCGCCGGTCACCTTTAAGCAATGAGTGCTCGGGCGGTGAAACCAGTCTCGCGTAAGCGTCTGGCGTAATGTCGGTCCGGCCGCTTCATCTCACAATACCGCTGAACCAAAGTATGACATGCTGGTAGGCAGTATGACTTGTATCGTCCACAACTCACTTGTGTTCTACTCGTGCACATGACATCAACGCATAAAACCAGGCTCGGATGCCATTGTTGGGGAGCGTAGTAATTTCAAAAATTTCCTACGATCACGCAAGACCATGGTGATGGCATAGCAACGAGGGAGAGTGTCCGCCCACGTACCCTCGTGAGACCCGAAGCGAAGCGTTATAACAACGCGGTTGATGTAGTCGACGCGTCTTCACGATCCGACCGATCCAAGCACCGAGCGTCGGCACCTCCGAGTTCTGCACACGATCAGCTCGATGGCGATCCCGGACTCCGATCCAGCAAAGTGTCGGGGATGAGTTGGTCAACACGACGGCGTGGTAGCGATGTTGATGCTCCACCGACGCGGGCTTCGCCTAAGCTCATGACGATATGACTTCTCCGGCGCAGGGCTTCGCCTAAGCTCATGACGATATGACGAAGTGGAATATGGTGGAAGGGGCACCGCACACGGCTAAGGAAAGATCCGTAGATCAACTTGTGTGTTATGAGGTGCCCCCTGCCCCCGTATATAAAGGAGCCAAGGGGGAGGTGGCCGGCCCAAGGGGGAGGCGCACCAAGGGAGTCCTACTCCCTCCGGGAGTAGGATTCCCCCTCAATCCTAGTTGGATTAGGATTGGAGGGGAAAGAGAGAGAGGGGCGGCCCACCTTTCCTAGTCCTAATAGGACTAGGGAAGGGGCGCGTGGCCACCTAGGGCTGCCCTTCTCCTTTCCTCCAAGGCCCACTATGGGCCCATGTAGTTCCCGGGGTTCGGTAATCTCCGGTACTCGGTAAATTTCGATTTCACTCGGAACCTTTCCGATGTCAAATGTAGGCTTCAATATATCAATCTTTATGTCTCGACCATTTGAGACTCCTCGTCATGTCCGTGATCACATCGGGACTCGAACAACCTTGGTGCATCAATACTTATAAACTCATAATGAACTGTCATCGAAGCGTTAAGCGTGCGGACCCTACGGGTTCGAGAACTATGTAGACATGACCTAGAACCATTCTCGGTCAATAACCAATAGCGGGACCTGGATGCCCATATTGGTTCCTACATATTCTCGAAGATCTTTATCGGTCAAACCGCATAACGACATCGTTGTTCCCTTTGTCATCGGTATGTTACTTACCCGAGATTCGATCGTCGGTATCAATACCTAGTTCAATCTCGTTACGGTAAGTCTCTTTACTCGTTCCGTAATACATCATCTCACAACTAACTCATTAGTTGTAATGCTTGCAAGGCTTAAGTGATGTGTATTACCGAGAAGGCCTAGAGATACCTCTCCAGACAATCGGAGTGACAAAACCTAATCTCAAATCGCCAACCCAACAAGTACCTTTGGAGACACCTGTAGTACTCCTTTATAATCACCCGATTCGTTGTGACGTTTGGTAGTACCAAAGTGTTCCTCCGGTAAGCGGAGTTGCATAATCTCATAGTTATAGGAACATGTATGGGTCATGAAGAAAGCATTAACATACTAAGCGATCAAGTGTTAAGCTAACGGAATGGGTCATGTCAATCAGATCATTCAACTAATGATGTGACCTTGTTAATCAAATAACAACTCCTTGTTCATGGTTAGGAAACATAACCATCTTTGATTAACAAGCTAGTCAAGTAGAGGCATACTAGTGACATACTGTTTGTCTATATATTCACACATGTATTATGTTTCCGGTTAATACAATTCTAGCATGAATAATAAACATTTATCATGAAATAAGGAAATAAATAATAACTTTATTATTGCCTCTAGGGCATATTTCCTTCAGCTCGCAAGAGCCAAAGGTAGGAAACGATGTCCACACGAAAAACGACTAAGGAAAAAACATCAGCATAGGCCAAGCCGGCTCCTCACCTCACCGTCCGGCTGCTCAGCAGCCGGCCAGCCGGCTTCTCACTAGACGGCCGAAGTACTTGTCTACCCTAAATGGTCAAGTCCTTGACCCAGCCGCAGACCGCAGAGCGGCTGTAAGGCTAGTAGGGCGGCAGCCAAAGGAAGCCGGCAAAAGGAAAAAGCCAAGAAGGAACAGAAAGAAAGACCAAGCTAGAACCCGACAGAGCACAACTTGTGCAAGAATAAATTAATTTACATAGCAAAGGCTCTCATCCAGTTTTCAACAGAGTTTGAAAATACACCCCAGCGGGTGGAATTGTGTGAATTTAACTTGTTCGATAGATTACAAGAACAGGAAAGAAAGATAAAATGGCCGCCTAGGCCAGAGGAGCAGGAGGCGGATCCAACGGGTCGGCGGAGGCAGAGGCGCCGGGTGGTGGAGTGACTGACTGGTGGGTCTCGGCCTGGTCGCCGCCGCCAGAGTCGACTGCGCTAGCACGTGGCCCGCTGGTCGAGGCTTAGTCGGGCTGAGGCCGGTGCTACCTCTTGAGCACTGCGTTGGTTTTCCCTTGAAGAGGAAAGGGTGATGAAGTAAAGTAGCATAAGTATTTCCCTCAGTTTTTAAGAACCAAGGTATCAATCCAGTAGGAGACCACGCTCGAGTCCCACGCACCTACACAAACAAATAAGAACCTCGCAACCAACACGATAAAGGGGTTGTCAATCCCTTCACGGTCACATACGAGAGTGAGATCTGATAGAGATGATAAGATAATATTTTTGGTATTTTTATGGTAAAGAGTAAAAGTAAAGAAAGCAAAATAAATGGCAAAAGAAATACCTTGATGATGGAAGATTAATATGATGGAAAATAGACCCGAGGGCCATAGGTTTCACTAGTGGCTTCTCTCAAGATAGCATAAGTATTACGGTGGGTAAACGAATTACTATCGAGCAATTGATAGAATTGAGCATAGTTATGAGAATATCTAGGTATGATCATGTATATAGGCATCACGTCCGTGACAACTAGACCGACTCCTGCCTGCATCTACTACTATTACTCCACAGATAGACCGCTATCCAGCATGCATCTAGAGTATTAAGTTCATAAGAACAGAGTAACACTTTAAGCAAGATGACATGATGTAGAGGGATAAACTCATGCAATATGATATAAACCCCATATTTTTATCCTCGATGGCAACAATACAATACGTGTCGTTTCCCCTACTGTCACTGGGATCGAGTACCGCAAGATTGAACCCAAAGCTAAGCACTTCTCCCATTGCAAGAAAGATCAATCTAGTAGGCCAAACCAAACTGATAATTTGAAGAGACTTGCAAAGATAACCAATCATACATAAAAGAATTCAGAGGAGATTCAAACACTGTTCATACATAATCTGGATCATAAACCCACAATTCATCGGATCTCGACAAACACACCGCAAAAAGAAGAGTTACATCAAATAGATCTCCAAGAGAATCAAGGAGAACTTTGTATTGAGATCCAAACAGAGAAGAAACCATCTAGCTAATAACTATGGACCCGAAGGTATGAGTTAAACTACTCACACATCATCGGAGAGGCTATGGTGTTGATGTAGAAGCCCTCCGTGATCAATGCCCCCTCCGGCGGAGCGCCGGAAAAGGCCCCAAGATGGGATCTCACGGGTACAGAAGGTTGCGGCGGTGGAAATAGGGTTTTGGCGCCTCTGCTGATGGTTTGGGGGTACATAGGTATATATAGGAGGAAGAAGTAGTTCGGTGGAGCTACGAGGGGCCCACGAGGGTGAAGCGCGCGCCCAGGAGGGGTAGGCGTGCCCCCTACCTCGTGGCTTCCTCGTTAATTGCTTGACGTCCACTCCAAGTCCTCTGAATCACGTTTGTTCCGAAAATCACGTTCCCGAAGGTTTAATTCCGTTTGGACTCCGTTTGATATTCCTTTCCTTCGGAACACTGAAATAGGCAAAAAACAACAATTTGGGCTGGGCCTCCGGTTAATAGGTTAGTCCCAAAAATAATATAGAAGTGTATAATAAAGCCCATTAAACATCCAAAACAGAATATAATATAGCATGGAACAATAAAAAATTATAGATACGTTGGAGACGTATCAAGCATCCCCAAGCTTAATTCCTGCTCGTCCTCAAGTAGGTAAATGATAAAAATAGAATTTTTGATGTGGAATGCTACTTAGCATAATTTTCAATGTAATTCTTATTTGTGATATGAATATTCAGATCCGAAAGATTCAAGATAAAATTTTAATATTGACATAAAAGTAATAATACTTCAAGCATACTAACTAAGCAATTATGTCTTCTCAAAATAACATGGCCAAAGAAAGTTCATCCCTACAAAATCATATAGTTTGGTCATGCTCCATTTTCGACACACAAGAATGCTCTCATCATGCACAACCCCGATGACAAGCCAAGCAATTGTTTCATACTTTAGTAATCTCAAATTTTTCAACTTTCACGCAATATATGAGCATGAGCCATGGATATAGCACTATGGGTGGAATAGAATATGATGATGGGGGTTATGTGGAGAAGAGAAAAAAGGAGAAAGTCTCACATTGACGCGGCTAATCAACGAGCTAGGGAGATGCCCATCGATTTATGTCAATGCAAGGAGTAGGGATTGCCATGCAACGGATTAACTAGAGCTCTGAATGTATGAAAGCTCAACAAAAGAAACTAAGTGGGTGTGCATCCAACTTGATTGCTCACGAAGACCTAGGGCATTTGAGGAAGCCCATTGTTGGAATGTACAAGCCAAGTTCTATAATGAAAAATTCCCACTAGTATATGAAAGTGACAAAACAAGAGACTCTCTATCATAAAAATCATGGTGCTACTTTGAAGCACAAGTGTGGAAAGAAGGATAGTAGCATTGCCCCTTCTTTATTTTCTCTTTTTTTGGGCCTTTCCTTTTTTATTTAGCCTTTCTCTTTTTTTTGGGACAATGCTCTATGAATGATGATCATCGCACTTCTATTTATTTACAACTCAATGATTACAACTTGATACTAGAACAAAGTATGACTCTATATGAATGCCTCCGTGATGTGCGGGATGGGCAATGAATCAAGAGTGACATGTATGAATAATATGCATGGTGGCTTTGCCACAAATACGATGTCAACTACATGATCATGCAAGGCAATATGACAATGATGAAATGTGTCATAATAAACGGAACGGTGGAAAGTTGCATGGCAATATATCTCGGAATGGCTATGGAAATGCCATAATAGGTAGGTATGGTGGCTGTTTTGAGGAAGATATAAGGAGGTTTATGTGTGATAGAGCGCATCGTATCACGGGGTTTGGATGCACCGGTGAAGTTTGCACCAACTCTCAAGGTGATAAAGGGCAATGCACAGTACCGAAGAGGCTAGCAATGATGGAAGGGTGAGAGTGCGTATAGTCCATGGACTCAACATTAGTCATAAAGAACTCACATACTTATTGCACAAATCTACAGGTCATCAAAAACCAAGCACTACGTGCATGCTCCTAGGGGGATAGATTGGTAGGAAAAGACTATCGCTCATCCCCGGCCGCCACTCATAAGGAGGACAATCAAAGAACACCTCATGTTTCAATTTGTTACACAACGTTTACCATACGTGCATGCTACGCGACTTGCAAACTTAAACACAAGTATTTCTCAAATTCACAATTACTCAACTAGCACAACTTTAATATTACTACCTCCATATCTCAAAACAATCATCAAGCATCAAACTTCTCTTAGTATTCAACGCACTTATAAGAAAGTTTTTACTAATCTTGGATTCCTATCATATTAGGACTAATTTCCCAATTTAAGCAAATTACCATGCTGTTTTGTAGGACTCTGAAAATGATATAAGTGAAGCATGAGATAACAATAGTTTCTATAAAACAAAACTAGCGACGTGCTCTAAAAGATATAAGTGAAGCACTAGAGCAAAAACTATATAGCTCAAAAGATTTAAGTGAAGCACATAGAGTATTCTAATAAATTCCGAATCATGTGCGTCTCTCTCAAAAGGTGTGTACATCAAGGATGATTGTGGTGAACTAAAAAGCAAAGACTCAAATCATACAAGACGCTCAAAGCAAAACACATATCATGTGGTGAATAAAAATATAGCTCCAAGTAAAGTTACCGATGGACGAAGACGAAAGAGGGGATGCCCCGGATCCCCAAGCTTTGGCTTTTTGGTGTCCTTAGATTTACCTTGGGGTGCCTTGGGCATCCCAAGCTTAGGCTCGTGCCACTCCTTGTTCCATAATCCATCAAATCCTTACCCAAAACTTGAAAACTTCACAAGCAAAACTTAACAGAAAATCTCGTGAGCTCCGTTAGCGAAAGAAAACAAAACACCACTTCAAGGTACTGTATTGAACTCATTATTTATCTATATTGGTGTTAAACTTACTGTATTACAACTTCTCTATGGTTTATAAACTATTTTACCAACCATAGGCTCATCAAAATAAGCAAACAACACACGAAAAACAGAATCTGTCAAAAACAGAACAGTCTGTAGTGATCTGTAACTAACGCAAACTTCTGGAACTCAGAAATATCTACCAAAATAGGACGGCCTAAATAATTTCTTTATTGATCTGCTGCAATTGGAATCAGTATTTTATCACGTTCTGGTGATTTTTAACAATTGTTTTCGTGAATAGAAAGTTTCTGGAATTTTCAGCAAGATCAAATAACTATCATCCAAGAAGATCCTATAGGTTTCACTTGGCACAAACACTAATTAAAACACAAAAACAAATCTAACCAGGGGCTAGATCAAAAATTTATTCCTAAAAAGGAGCAAAAATCAAAAAACTAAAATAAAATTGGGTTGCCTCCCAACAAGCGCTATCGTTTAACGCCCCTAGCTAGGCATAAAAGCGAGGATAGATCTAGGTATTGCAATAATAATGGTAAGGTAAATCACGAAAACTCCTTTCGTATTCTCTACGTTCAGCAGCAAGTTTCCTTTGTGGCAAGCAAAAGTAATCAAAGGGGTTAAATTTAATAGGACAAAAGTCCCCAAGATCATGCTCGGAGGTATGGGTTCCTCCCTTGGCCCCTTATATTGCACAACCAATTCATCATTACAAGCGTTCTTTTGACAAAAAGTCACGAGTCTTTGCTCAAGAGAAAAACCTAACCCATTATTCTAAATAGCAAAGTCATCATTAAGTTCAGAAATTCTATCAACTAAAACATCGGTAGGAACCTTTTTCCTAAGGTTTTCATTATAGGCAACATGATCCAAAGATTCTAAACGCATTATGTCTTCTTGATTAAAAATGATAGCTTCTATGGGAGGATGACCAGCATCCACCCTATAATGCACAAAAATTTCTTTAGCCTCTTTCATTATAAATCTGAACTCATGGGCCAAAAAGATAGTAGCGGCACGCTTAACAGAAGAGTACTCAATATTAGAAAATTCTAGGAAATTCTTTGTATGCAAGGGTGCATATGAAGAAATTGCCTTTCAAGTTCAACTACGAGCAAAGATGTCGCATCCTCAAGGCTACTAGTTCTATGAAGAATAGAGCCACCCATGATGGGCAAAGCACCGACACAAGTAAAGAAATTTTGAATAAATCCTTTCCCAACAATATTACCACTACCGACTCGAAACTTTTTAGTATGCAAGATAGTAGGTTCCTCAAGAGGATCATCGAAGGCATCAAAGTTTCCCATGTTATTATTACTGCCTTCATTAGCGATAACCTCCCTAGATTCAGACATGGCGAAAGAAAGGCGAGCGAAAAAAAAGAGGGTGAATAAAACGGCAAGGGTGAAATGGGGGAGAGGAAAACCAAAGGCAAATGGCAAATAATGTAATGCGAGGGATAAGAGTTTGTGATGGGTACTTGGTATGTCTTGACTTGTGCGTAGACTCCCCGGCAAGAAATCCTTCTTGCTACCTCTTGAGCACTGCGTTGGTTTTCCCTTGAAGATGAAAGGGTGATGCAGTAAAGTAGCGTAAGTATTTCCCTCAGTTTTTGAGAACCAAGGTATCGATCCAGTAGGAGACCATGCTTGAGTACCACGCACCTACACAAACAAATAAGAACCTCGCAACCAACGCGATAAAGGGGTTGTCAATCCCTTCACGGTCACTTACAAGATTGAGATCTGATAGAGATGATAAGATAATATTTTTGGTATTTTTATGGTAAAGAGTAAAAGTAAAGAAAGCAAAATAAACGACAAAAAAATAGCTTCTTGACGGAAGATTAATATGATGGAAAATAGACCCGGGGGCCATAGGTTTCACTAGTGGCTTCTCTCAAGATAGCATAAGTATTACAGTGGGTAAACAAATTACTGTCGAGCAATTGATAGAATTGAGCATAGTTATGAGAATATCTAGGTATGATCATGTATATAGGCATCACGTCCATGACAACTAGACCGACTCCTGCCTGCATCTACTACTATTACTCCAAACATCGACCGCTATCCAGCATGCAACTAGACTAATGCTTTAAGCAAGATGACATGATGTAGAGGGATAAACTCATGCAATATGATATAAACCCCATCTTTTTATCCTCGATGGCAACAATACAATACGTGTCATTTCCGCTACTGTCACTGGGATCGAGCATCACAAGATTGAACCCAAAGATAAGCACTTCTCCCATTGCAAGAAAGATCAATCTAGTAGGCCAAACCAAACTGATAATTTGAAGAGACTTGTAAAGATAACCAATCATACATAAAAGTATTCAGGGGAGATTCAAATACTGTTCATAGATAATCTGGATCATAAACCCACAATTCATCGGATCTCGACAAACACACCGCAAAAAGAAATGTTACATCAAATAGATCTCCAAGAGAATGGAGGAGAACTTTGTATTGTGAGCCAAAGAGAGAGAAGAATCCATCTAGCTAATAACTATGGACCCGAAGGTCTGAGGTAAACTACTCACACATCATAGGAGAGGCAATGGTGTTGATGTAGAAGCCCTCCGTGATCAATGCCCCCTCCGGCGGAGCACCGGAAAAGGCCCCAAGATGGGATCTCACGAGTATAGAAGGTTGCGGCGGTGGAAATAGGGTTTTGGCTCCTCTGCTGATGGTTAGGGGTACGTAGGTATATATAGGAGGAAGAAGTAGGTCGGTGGAGCTACGAGGGGCCCATGAGGGTGGAGGGCGCACCCAGGGGGGTAGGCGCGCCCCCCTGCCTCGTGGCTTCCTTGTTGATTGCTTGACGTCCACTCCAAGTCCTCTGGATCACGTTTGTTCCGAAAATCACGTTCCCGAAGGTTTCATTCCGTTTGGACTCCATTTGATATTCCTTTCCTTCGGAACACTGAAATAGGCAAAAAACAAAAATTTGGGTTGGGCCTCCGGTTAATAGGTTAGTCCCAAAAATAATATAAAAGTGTATAATAAAGCCCATTAAACATCCAAAACAGAGTATAATATAGCATGGAACAATCAAAAATTATAGATACATTGGAGACGTATTAGCCGGCCGTCCGCTATGCCATCCGTTGCGTCGTCTTCTCCGTCCTCGCTCTCATCGTCCTCGCCCTCATCGCTGGAAGCGATCTCCTCCGCTGAGTCCTCCTCATCCTCCGGGTTCTGCCCGAACCAGTTGGGCGGCACTTTAGCGCCCTCCTTGTCCAGTTCGGGGATGAAGACGGTGGTGTTTGCATACTCGGCGATCGCCGCTGCACATTAGGTAAGCGCGCCGATCATCGCCGCCAGCTTCGGTGCGGTCTCCTGCCGGAAGGTGGCCAGCTGGGCTAGGTCCAGGCCCGGATACTAAGCCTTGAGGAACTCCAAGGCCGTCCGAGCGCCAGCACGAGCCGGCGCCCTTCCAGGCCTCAAAGCTTCCGACTGCTACCTCCAGCCAGTCGGCAATCCGACTGGGGGTGCGCGGAATTTGGGCTTCTGGCCAGAGGGCGGACAGCACCTAAGACCCGACGCGCTGCAGATGGCGGAGCATTCGATGAGCCAGCTGCAGGCGCGTCTTGATGGCCAAAAGCTGCTCGCCAAGATTGCGGGGCGTGTTCGACGGAATGTCAGCGCCGCCCTCCTCCGCTGATCGCGCCGCACCTCGATGGCCTGACCGACGATGACGGAGTAGCCGGGAAAGTATTCTGCACAAGAAGAGATGTCAAAAAATTAGAAGCCAGAAGCCGACTCCTGCAGCAGTCGGCGGCTACTCAGAAGAACAAATAACTTACCATCGATCATATCCTTGATCTCCCCGTAGCCGTTGGACAAGAACTTCTCCTTCTCGGCCCAGTTCGAGCGCTGAGTCTCGAACTCGGCCTGGAGGTGAGCCTCGCCATCCTTCAGCTTTTGGAGCTTCGCCTTGTGCCGCTCCGCTTGGTCCGCCAGCTCCTTGGTCAGGAGGTCGCACTCCTGAGCCGCCTAGCTGTCCTCTTGCTCCTTGGTATTGAGCTCATACTCGGCCTCACCCAGGCTCTTCCGCTGATCTACGGCAGCCTCTGCCAAGACAGGGAAAAAGAAAAACATCAACACCAAAGACAAGTAGTTGCCGGGAGATTCGGCCCGGCGCTCAGTGAGAGCCCGAATCTCGGGCTACACCAGTGAGTGTGCTTGACGCTACTTCGAAGAAGAAAACCAAATACTTACTTTGGCTCTCTGCCCGATCGGTGGTCCACTTGTTCAGCTCCTGGAGCTGAGAGTTGTAGGCGGCAGTGCGGATGTTGTGGTAATCCTGCAGCAAAGACAACAGAAAAATATAACAAGTCAGCACTCGGAAGTCACCTTGAAGTTCCGAGCCGCCTGCTCAGCAGCCGGCCCGAAACTCGGGGGCTACACCCAGTGGGAGCGCTAGCGCGCCCCCACGGAAGATTACAAGAAATGAAAACAAGAAGTAAGAAACATACCTGGACGGCCGTCCACGTCGCCAGGAACTCCTGCATGTATTGCTGGAGAGTGGCGCCTTGGGTGTTGAACCAGGCCAGGACTTCCTGCACTGCCGCATTCAAAACACATGTGCCGCCCCAGACGTCCAATCCGGCGGGGCGGCGCTGCTGGCCTCGGCGTCGAGGGCCGACGAGCTAGTGGCCCGATCTCCAATGGCCGTGGCGCTGAGGTCGCCCTCTCGCACGCCAGCGCACCGGAGTACGGATTGCAGGAGTCGGACACACCACCAACTCGCCGCAGGCTGGCAGCACCAGCGGCGCGTCAAGCCGACTGCCTTGGGCGTCGGCAATCGGCGTGTGCGGGGGCACCTCTGCCTCTGCAACAATGGGTCCTCTCCCCTCTCCAGGGTCGGCTGGTCGTCGCTAGCCCCTCCAGTCGGCGCCTAGCCTCCGGCACCTCAGGTTCCATAGATTGTGGACGAGTCGACTCCGGAGCCCCGGATGCAAGACGCCTCCTCCGCCTGCACCTTGGCTGCTGCGTCCACCTGCTCCTTGGCCGCTGCGTCAGCTTGAGCCTTGTCCGCTGCGTCGGCCTCCGCCTTCTCCCGGGCCACGGCCTCCCGCTCCTCTCGCGCCTCCCGCGTTCTTCTCCGTCGCCTCCTGGAGGGCGGCGAGTGGATCCACGCGGCGGGGGCCTGCGGAGCCGTCTGCCGCCTCGATCACCGAGCCGGACGGGGCTCATGACAAGGAAAGTGGCACTCTGCGTGCCAAAGGAAGAAGGAAATAAGAAGACTATGAGAAAGAGGAAAGCAAATGCAAAACAAACACAAGAAAAATCAAAGCACTTACGCGGACACCAGTGGGAGCCGCTTTGGGGCCTTCTGGAGGAGGGCCGCTTTCGCGGAGGCCTCTTGCCGCTTGGTCGCGGCGGCCGAGGTCTTGGGCTTCTTGGACCGACTGCGAAACAACCCGGCGTCAGCCCGACACTTCGGCACGCCGCCTGCTGCAGTCGGCACGGCCGAGGTGTCGGCGCCCATCCTGTTGACGCCATGGGCGCGCGCAGCTCGTCATCGTCCGGCCAACCTTCGAGGCCGCCTCCTGAGGAGCCGCCTGCTACCTCACCGCCACCGCCTGCGGCGTCATCCTCCTCCACGGCAGCCGCCCATAGTTCGGGGTTGTTCGCGTCACTTTCAGCGCGGTTTGCCGTGTACTGATAGCCGGGCGCGGCGAGCCGTCTGTCGTCTGGCCCGGGAAGCGCTGCAATGTGGCAGGATGGTCAGGCGGCAAGAAGAAATCTAAATTAACGAAGGGAAAAGAAAAACAGAGGACCTACCGCAGGCGGCGGGTTAGCACGGCTATATGGCTCCTTGCCATACCGCCAGTCCGTCTCCCACAGCTTGCAGTCGGAGAAGAAATTCACCAGCCGGACCACCTCCACGTCCGGCAGCACCTTGGTGCACATCCGGCACGGGTCCGGACGCCCGCTCTTGTTGATGATGATGTGGGGCGGGCTTGAAGGGGAAGCACCGACGGCGCTCCACGAAGCCGGCCAGCAGGTCCGAGGCCCTGAGGCCCTCCGACTCCGTCATCTCCTGGAGTCGGGTGAGAGTGGCGGGGGCGGCGGCCGACAGGTGCTTCGGCCTGAACTTCCAGTTCCTGCGTGGCTCGGCAGGCGGGCGGCTGCATAAGCCAGCAGGTTGACAAAGTCCAGCGTCGAGTGCGTGTTCTGCACGTAGAAATAAGACCTCTGCCACAGTTTTGCCGACCGCAGCAGCGCGAGGGCCGGGAAGCGGGTCCCGAAGCTGGAGTGCCGCACCGCGACGGAGGCCCCGCATTGAGCCGCCTCGTCCTTGGCGGCCGTGCCGAGCTTGAGGTAGAAAAGTTCTCCCCACTGCTCGAAAGGTCGGCAGGACGCCAAGATACCCCTCACAGAGGGTGCCAAAGGCGGCAAGAAGCACCACGGTGTTGGGCATGAGGTGGTGCGGCTTCAGGCCGAAGAAGTCGAGGAAAGATCGAAGAAAACCGCTCACCGAAAGGCGAAGCCACGGAGGAAGTGCGAGCGAAACACGACATACTCGCCGGCCTCCGGCACCGGCAAGATCTCCATTTCAGGAGGGACGCATACCTTCACGTGCGCCGCGTGAGGCAACCGGCTCGTCTGCCAAAGAAACGCGAGGTGGTCCTCATGAACATTGGAGCCATCCCAATCACCGGAGCACCGCCGCACGCCATGGACACGGATGCATGACGAAGGTGCGCGCGGCGATGAGCGGAAAAATCCACGGCGGATGCGGAGGAGCTCTTGTGGTTAGTTGCGGCACGGTGATGGCGGGAGAGCAAAGGGAGTAGAAGAAGAAGGAGACGATGGGCGAGGAGGGCGCGTGTGTTCTGCCGCCCCTCCTCCTCCTACCTATAGCCCCCAGCGGTAGAGCTGAGGGGGCGAGACGTGGGGGGCATGGCATTAACTGCGCCCACTCCCCCCATGACCCCGCATTTTCTACGCCATAATGGCGTGTATGTAACGCTCCTGGAAGCGCAACCGCCCGGCTCGGCCGCTGCGGATCCGCGCGCGTGCTGAGGCCCTGTAGTGGTGGGCCTAGGCCTACAACGATGTCTCGTCGCATGCGTGGGCTGGCAGGTCGTCCCGGTCTGCTGGCGAGCGTGCAACGGGCAGCTAGTCTGTCATCCGGCTGGCGCGCCACCTGGCCCCCACCACGATGATTCGAATTCACGAGGCGTCCGACTGTTCCCCGGCCGGCTCCTAACAGTTGGCGTCTCCAAAAGATGGACGAGCATGATTACCAAGACACTTGGAGTAGGAAGCTGTTGAGGCTCCTCGATTTCGGCCTGGCGACCCACCAGCTTTGGGGACTACTGTCGGAGTAAATAACCATGGGTAGCCTCATCGACCCCCGATGGTATTTCAAGACATCAGGGCTAGCTGCGCCCCTCACACCTCCTAGACGAATGGCCGGCTTCTTGGGACGGCTGGTCTGGGAGGCCGACTGCTAGAAGACGGCAAGACACTAGAAGGCGGCCACGGAGGAGCCGACTCCTGGCAGGCAGCCCCTCGTCCCCTCAAAGTTTGCACCCTCATAACCGCGACGGGACGGGGCGTGGCCACAGTGTGACCTGCCACCCCCGAATCCCAGGCGGGTCATGGCCACAGTGCGGTGTACCAGGCAGACACCCCCTTGCCCCGCGCGGCACTATAGCCACGTGGCCCGTGACATCACTTACGAAAGAGGGAGTCGCGCTCCCACGACGGGCGGTCGTTACGGCCCGCAGGCGGTGGGCCCTACCTTCCGCGAGCCACCAGAAGGCGGTGAACCGGAAGCAGGAGGCAACGAGGGTGGGCTGACTCTTAGCAGGCGGCCCTTCTCCCCCTCGGAGTCTGCGCACCATTAGCCAGATGAGACGGGGTGTGGCTACAGTGAGTGCCCGCTAGGCGGCGGGATTGTAGCCATGCTCCCCCAACAAAGCCTCCGTCATCAGGAGTGGGACAACAGTATAAAGCGGTCGGCATGGCCCGCAGGCTGCGGGTCCCTACCTGTCGGCTGAGATCACGGCAGCCGGCGGGACCCACCAAGCGGCGGGCCCCAGCAGCCGGCAGAGAAGCCGGTGCCCAGAGGCACTAACGGTCGGGTCCTACACCCGGCCGGATTACCATTGTACCCCTAGGGGTAGGACTATATAAACCCCCCAGGCTCCCCCATGCAAGGGATTCAGAACCTTGGAGATCACTCATACGTCTCCAACGTATCTATAAATTTTTATTGTTCCATGCTATTATATTATCTGTTTTGGATGTTTAATGGGCTTTAATATACTCTTTTATATGATTTTTGGGACTAACCTATTAACCTAGAGCCCAGTGCCAGCTTCTGTTTTTCCTTGTTTTGAGTATCGCAGGAAAGGAAACCAAACGGAGTCCAATTGACGTGAAATTTGACGGAGATTATTTTTGGACCAAAAGAAGCCCACGGAGCATCGGAGATGGACCAGAAGAGTCCCGACGCCACCACGAGGGTGGGGGCGCGCCCCCCTACCTCGTGGCCGCCTCGGAGACCCCCCTGACTTGTTCCCGACGCCAACACCTCTTATATATACCCAAACTTCCAGAACATAACCTAGATAGGGAGGTCCGTCGCCGCACACCTCCAGAGCCACCAAAAACCAACCTAGACCCGTTTCGGCACCCTGCCGGAGGGGGGAACCCCTCACCGGTGGCCATCTTCATCATCCCAGCGCTCTCCATGACGAGGAGGGAGTAGTTCACCCTCGGGACTGAGGGTATGTACCAGTAGCTATGTGTTTGATCTCTCTCTCTCTCTCTAGTGTTCTTGAGGTGGTATGATCTTGATGTATCGTGAGCTTTGCAATTATAGTTGGATCTTATGATGTTTCTCCCCCTCTACTCTCTTGTAATGGATTGAGTTTTCCCTTTGAAGTTACCTTATCGGATCGAGTCTTTAAGGATTTGAGAACACTTCATGTATGTCTTGCGTGGGATACCCGTGGTGACAATGGGGTATTCTATTGATTCACTTGATGTATGTTTTGGTGATCTAGTTGCGGGTTCCGTGACCTTGGGAATCTATGCCTAGGGGTTGGCACACATTTTCGTCTTGACTCTCCGGTAGAAACTTTGGGGCACTCTTTGAAGTTCTTTGTGTTGGTTGAATATATGAATCTGAGATTGTGTGATGCATATCTTATAACCATACCCACAGATACTTGAGGTGACATTGGAGTATCTAGGTGACATTAGGGTTTTGGTTGATTTGTGTCTTAAGGTGTTATTCTAGTACAAACTCTATGATAGATCGAATGGAAAGAATAGCTTCATGTTATTTTACTACGAACTCTTGAATAGATCGATCAGAAAGGATAACTTTGAGGTGGTTTCGTACCCTACAATAATCTCTTCGTTTGTTCTCCGCTATTAGTGACTTTGGAGTGACTCTTTGTTGCATGTTGAGGGATAGTTATATGATCCAATTATGTTATTATTGTTGAGAGAACTTGCACTAGTGAAAGTATGAACCCTAGGCCTTGTTTCAACGCATTGCAATACTGTTTGTGCTCACTTTTATCATTAGTTACCTTGCTGTTTTTATATTTTCATATTACATATAACCATATCTACCATCCATATTGCACTTGTATCACCATCTCTTCGCCGAACTAGTGCACCTATACAATTTACCATTGTATTGGGTGTGTTGGGGACACAAGAGACTCTTTGTTATTTGGTTGGAGGGTTGTTTGAGAGAGACCATCTTCAACCTACGCCTCCCACGGATTGATAAACCTTAGGTCATCCACTTGAGGGAAATTTGCTACTGTCCTACAAACCTCTGCACTTGGAGGCCCAATGTCAGTGTCAAAACCGGCGGATCTCAGGTAGGGGGTCCCGAACTGTGCGTCTAGGCGGATGGTAACAGGAGACGAGGGACACGATGTTTTACCCAGGTTCGGGCCCTCTTGATGGAGGTAAAACCCACGCCCCGCTTGATTAATATTGATGATGTGTGTTACAAGAGTGGATCTACCACGAGATCAAAGAGGCTAAACCCTAGAAGCTAGCCTATGGTATGATTGTTGTTCGTCCTATGGACTAAAGCCATCCAGTTTATATAGACACCGGAGAGGGCTAGGGTTACACAGAGTCGGTTACAATGGTAGGAGATCTACATATCCATATCGCCAAGCTTGCCTTCCACGCCAAGGAAAGTCCCATCCGGACACGGGACGAAGTCTTCAATCTTGTATCTTCATAGTCTTGGAGTCCGCCGATGATGATAGTTCGCTATCCGGACAGCCCCTAGTCCGAACTCCTCAAGAGCCCTCGAACCAGGCTTCAATGACGACGAGTCCGGCGCGATATTGTCTTCGCATTGCAAGGCGGGTTCTTCCTCGAATAATTTATAGAAGATTGTGAACACCAGGATAGTGTCCGCTCGCAAAAATAAATTCCACATACCACCGTAGAGAGAACAATATTACACAAGATCAATCTGCTGACGTATTCTGTGGCGTGATGTCGCACCACTACCAAGCCTTTACTCAAATTATTTTTATTGTTCCACCTCAGCGCGTTTAGCGAAGTGGTTTCCTTGGCACGTCTTGTCGAAGCAGAGATCGTGTTCCCCTTATCCCGGGATTCCCATCAATACGGACGTGGGTAACCTAACCGCGCCATTGATTGTGACGCTTGGGAGATAAGCGAGTTTTAACAGGCCGGTGGGGACACATGTTTTTGTCCGCCCATATAAGGGGATAAAGATCCAACCCTTTTACCTGCGCCTTCTTCCTCCTTGGCTTATCCATGTCCGTGAACTCGAGCTCCAGCGCCCAAGTCCGCACTTCTCACCTCAACCTTCTCCAACTATGTCCGGAGCGGGAGGCAAGTGGATGGCCTCCTCTGTCACAGATGGGCAGATCCAGAAGCTGCGCGACGCCGGATATTTGTCCAGCAACATCGCGCATTGGCTCCCCGACGAGGGAGAGCTCGTCCCCAACCCCAGGCCCCATGAGAGGGTAGTATTTCTTCCCCATTTCCTCCGCAGATTGGGCTTTCCCGCTTCATCCCTTTGTCCGGGGGCTCATGTTCTACTACGGCCTAGATTTCCATGATCTGGCCCCGAATTTCATCCTCAACATCTCGGCGTTTATCGTGGTGTGCGAGGCCTTCCTCTCATCCAGCCCCACTTCGCTTAGGCTCAAGACCTTGATGTCAAGTCAAGGTTGTGAAGGGCAGCCAAGCGGAGTGCGGAGGCGCCATGGTGGGCAGGATGTCCCACGTTACGTGGCTGGAGGGTACTTTCGTGGAAACCATCAAGGGGTGGCAATCGGGGTGGTTCTACATCACCGAGTCGCGTGACCCTGATTGGGCAGCGACCTCAATTCAGATCGGCATTCCTACGGCTCACCTCCCGGAAAGAGAGTGGCCGGATTTGGGGGATTCGGAGGAGCTGACCGACTCCAAGCTCTGTATCCGTAAGCTGGTGGACACGAAGCTCAAGCTTGTCAACGTAGTCCGTGTCATGCTCATCCGCGGATTCTCCGTGCCGCCGACGGGCTTCAACATGTGGGAGTTTGATCCGTACAGCACTGCACCTGGCGGGCTCTTGACACTACGCACGAAGATGTCCGGAAGGTGCTGTTCAAGGCGCTGAAGCTCGTGATCCGCCATCAAGATAGCGGATTCCGCCGCAGCAGCCCAGCTGTCGAGGTAAGTGATTTCACCACTTGTTTTCCATAGTTTGGCTCTATGCGGATCTAAACTCCCTTTACCTTTAATCAGAATGGCTGGCGGAGGCCGAATGGACTATTTGTCCGGCCCCATTGCCAGAGGACCCAGCGGACGCCCGCCTAACGGGGAAGCTGGCTCCGGCCCCACGTGGTGCCGGAGAAGAAGGCCAAGAAGATGACCACGGGACTCGGAAGAGTTCCGTTTTCAGGTGCTATCGGATGATGAATCTGAGGTCACTCCTCCCACCAAGGCGAGGAGAAGAAGAAAGCCTCTCCCCAGTGGAGGAGGGAAGAAAGGAAGGCCTCCCCAACAAGGAGGCCGAAGGGTCCAAGAAGGGAAAAACTCTTCCTCCGGACTGCTCCGCCAACGCCAGTGACGACGACGAAGAATGGCCTCCAAGGGCCAAGCCCCTGGCGAGATCGTGAGTATCCGGACTCCCGAATAATTTGAAGGTTTTTTCTTTTCGCCACATAATGTCTTTCTAATGCCGCATACAACCCTGCAGTCCGCCCAAGGATGATCTTTCCGTTTCGTCGAGCGGGTCCTTGGGTGCGTCGGATATGGATTCCCTTCCGACTGCCTCCACCCCCCGTTCCCCGGACGATGCCGAGGTGGGATCCCAGAAAGGGACCCACCAGGAGGAGGAGGCCCCGGAGGTGTCACAGACACCCTCCGGACTTTGCACGGACTCAGCCCCGGAGGCCACGGTGGCTCGGAGTCCGTGAGCGACCCTTCGTAAGAAGGGCAAGATCGCGACACCGCTGCCTCCGCCCAACCGGAGGTGCCGGATAATTGCTGGAGGCGCCAACGGCGCCCATCGAAGAGGAACACCGCACTGTTATGAGTGCGGTGATTCAAGGTTCAGCTCGCCAAAAGCGGGCTGACCGAAGCTCGCAGCAGCCTTCTAACAAAGCTTTGAGGTAAGAATTTCAATATATGTAAAATGGTACCGCATAGACGGTAGCCTCGATGCTCGGTTCGTGTTCGGAAAGAAAAGCGGACTGAGGATCTTTAGAAAGATAAACGCAGGAGTCATATAAAAAATATGTCAATATGGGATTGCAGGCTGTGCTGCTGACCTCCGCCGCACTAACTGCGGAGGTCAATACTTTGAAGGAAAACCTCGAGCGGTCCGAGAACGAGCTCAGCCATGCCAAGAAGCAGCTCGAGGAAAAGAAGGTGAGTAATACCTAATGAAAATTGTACCTTCTGAGAAAAGGATATGGTTGCAAGAAAATGACAAGGATAACGTGGGTATTGTAGGGGCCACTAACGAGGTGGCGACCTCGAAGGAGGCGGTGGCCGCGCCGAACGTAATGCTGCGCATGAGCACACCGAGCGAGAGAAGCAGGAGGCGCGGGTGGCGGAGGTACAGCAAGAGCTCCAGGATCTCGTGAAAAACATGAGAGCTTGAGCGTGACTCAAGACTCGAGAGTCTCGAGCTTGCAACGGCTCTTGAGAGTGCCAAAGCCTCTAAGGCCAAGCCTACAAGGCCCTCCAGAGATTGAGGCGGTGAAGATAATAGCAGCGGGTAAGGCATTTTTCATGCAAAGTAAGCATGCGAGTGTTAATTACCTGTTGCTTACCCGAATTCGGAGCTCTCTGGGCGTTCGCAGATCTTCCTTGCAGCGTGTCCGATGCTGCCGCATTCTCTGAGGCCGAGGAGGGAGCTTGACGGAGAAGGTCTTGGTCTCAGATATCTTGAGGCCGGACATCCGGTGTTTTTAGCGACCAGCTGAAGCAGCTGGTCGAGCTCCACAAGGCGGCCGAACAGGCCATGAAGGGCCTCATAGTTCGGTGGGGCCTAAGGAGGCCATGCCAGGAGCTACTTCGGCCTGGTGCGGCGGCTGATGGATGCGTGCCCGTGGGTTGAAGTTATCAAGCATTCCGCTTGTATTGAGGGTGCCGTCGGGCCCTTGCCCGCGCAAAGGTGCACTGGGGCAAGATGGATGCCCAGAAGCTCGTGACGGACCCGCCACCAGAGGGCAAGGAGCATCGCACGCCCGAGATGTATTATAAGAGTGTGCTGAAGGGCGCCCGCACTATTGCGGGTGAGTGCTCCAAAGATGTAATATTTGAGTAGACTCGCATTTTGTTATCCTGTGCGCTGAAAACTTAGTTCATATGCGCTAAGCAACGCTTGTTAATTTAAAATATTACCTTCTGTGCGGCTGTTTATCAAATCTGAGAGATGGCAAGTTGTCGGCTTCAGCCCCCATGCCACGAGTGCTAGGGTGTTCGGGATAAACTTGAGCGCTCTTGTTCCCATTTTTGGGTCCATCTAGGGAGGCGCCAACACAGCGTAACAAGGCAACCAGACTTATAATGCTTGAACACTCTCACTTAGCCATAGAATTCTATAATTTTAAATTTCGTGAAGCCCCTAGTCTTGGAAGGTCAATTTGGGGCGCTATCACGCCTTGGCCGGACAGTATCCGCTCCTCGCCTAAGCGGCATAAGTCTTTAAGGACTCGCAAAAACCTCTCGAACAGCGATCGACTCTCGCCTCATCATGACGGTCAGTTTTAGCTTTTCCATCGAGGCGCTAACCCAGCTCAAGCTGGGCGGAATCGCAGTGGTTCTCCCAGTGCTACCTTAGCCGATATAACGGAACGTAAGGTACCAAAACATGGGAGCCGGGCAAACCCAACTATTGACCCATGACATGATTCGAGCCGATGCATATAGTGCTATAAGTTCGGGTGCCGCACTTGTGAAAGTGTTCGACTCATCATACCATAATTCGGGAAACATAAGCCCTGGTGTATATTAGCTGCACCAAAGTGTACGGATGCAACATGCCGTGAATGAACATATGTATGAAAAAGAAATGCAATTATAAGAAAAAGGTGCTGCATTGTTTTATTCAATAAGTGCTGCTACTTAATGCGAACGATACAAATAGTGCGATAAGCAAGGTATGGGACTGTTAAACATGTCCTCTGTGGGTAGGCTGCAAATTGGTGTATAAAATGCTCGTAATGGAGACCACCTGTATATTCGTTGTAGCCTTTATCCTTCCCTGGCTGTTGCATCGTGACTTGGCAGGTCTGCCGGACAGGCCTTTGATGACGGAGTCTGTGGGTAAAAAGTAAAAGGTAAAAAGAAAAGAAAAGGAACGACACACTTGAGAGCCCCCGTGTGGTTGAGCCGCATGATCTGGGTTTATCGTGGTCGTGCCCTCTCCCCATGCCCATGGTATCTTCAGAGTGTAATGGTGTACGCGAAGGACCTGCTTTGACGCTTCGCAGAGCTGGGGTTGGGGCCGCATCGCTACGCGTGCTCGGAACGTGCTGTGGTCTTGTTGTAAGTTACTCCGGCGCGCTTAGCTGTGTCCGCCGCTTAACGCCGGACTCGAGAATTGCCTTAAGAGGTTGCATTGCACTTCCGCCATGAGAGCTGTTGTATGTTCCTCCGTGTGGAGAGAACGCTCGGTGTTTCCGTTGACCGTGATGACTCCTTGAGGGCCCGCATCTTGAGCTTGAGGTATGCATAGTGCGGCACGCGCTGAACTTTGCAACGCGCACGTCCGAGCAAGGCATGATAGCCGCCATGAACGGGACTATGTCGAAGATTAACTCCTCGCCGGAAGTTATCCGGGATCCAAGACTACTTCAGTAATTGAGCCTGTACAATTGGCTTTTACACCTGGTATGACGCCTTTAAAGGTCGCTTTGGTAGGTTTAATCCTTGAGGGTCTATGCCCATTTTGCGACCGTATCCGGGTAAAGCAGGTTCATCTGCTGCCGCCGTCCATTAGGACTCGTTAGGTGAAATCCATCGACGATTGGGTCTAAGACCAGTGCTGGCGAATCCGCCGTGGCGGATGTCGGTGGGTGGTCCTTCGGTCAAAAGTGATCAGCAGGAGGACCATGGATTGAACTTCGGGCAACTGGCTCCATCGCAGAGACATCCTCGAGTGCATGCTTCCGCTCCCTTTTGGGTATGTGCGCTATGATATCATGTTCACCGTCCTGCACTCGTGGGGGAAACCTTCATCCTCTATTGTTCGGGCGGTTGGGTCTCGTCCTCGCCATCGCTATGCAGCCCCTTGTCATTGTTTTCGCAATTAACTTGCCTGCCTGTTGAATACCCAACAGTCCCTGTTGGTGTGGTTAGGTGGCCTTCGGGGTGCCGTGTATCCGCACAAGCGGTCGAGTATCGGTCCAAATTGACGGACCCGAGTAGTTCTTTTGAATGGCT
Source organism: Aegilops longissima (assembly GCA_021605205.1). Classification (NCBI taxonomy): domain Eukaryota; kingdom Viridiplantae; phylum Streptophyta; class Magnoliopsida; order Poales; family Poaceae; genus Aegilops; species Aegilops longissima. Next base: position 84,190,267 of record CM038678.1, on the reverse strand, counting down.
TTTTCCACGACCGGTTTAGAGCCTCTCGAATCCGGCATTGATTGCCGATCTCAATATTGTCGCCAAGCACGCGGCGTTTGTTTTGTTACGACGCGGCCTTCCATTTCGGTCCTTGAAGTCCGGACTCCAGAATTTTTGCTGAGGTTGTTGCTGCATGCTAGCCAGCTGTCCTCACCCGCGCAGAAGCGGGTCATGAGTGATGTAAGGGCTGCCATGGATTTCGGCTTTTCCTGTCCTAGGTGCCGGGCAAGCCACTCGTTGCGGATGTTATGCTTGAAGGCCGCGAGGGCCTCCGCATCCGGACAGTCGACGATTTGGTTTTTCTTGGTTAAGAACCGTGTCCAGAATTGTCTGGCCGATTCATCTGGCTGCTGAATTATGTGGCTTAGGTCATCTGCGTCTGGTGGTCACACATAAGTGCCCTGGAAGTTATCGAGGAATGCGGATTCCAGGTCCTCCCAGCTCCCAATTGACTCTGCTGGCAAGATGTTGAGCCAATGCCGGGCTGGTCCTTTAAGCTTGAGGGGGAGGTATTTGATGGCGTGAAGATCGTCACCGCGGGCCATGTGGATGTGAAGGAGATAGTCTTCGATCCAAACCGCGGGGTCTGTTGTGCCATCATAGGATTCAATATTGACGGGTTTAAACCCTTCGGGGATTTGATGATCCATTACATCGTCTGTGAAGCATAGTGGGTGTGCGGCACCTCTGTACTGGGCGATATCATGACGGAACTCAAAAGAGCTTTGTCTGTTTTGTTCGGCCCGGCCAGACTTACTGTGTCCGGTGCGACGGTTGTCGTCACGTACCGTGGGGCGCCCACGCGATCCATAGATCGATCTTGATTGTCTTGCCTTGTCCTCCAATATATCTCGCAGGTCCGGAGCATTCCCCTGTGGCCATGTGCTTTTTGAGCGATGCCGGGGTACGGTTCTAGTGAAGGGCCTAGAGGCCTCTCTGTCGCGGCCACGGGGAGGTCGGTCAGCCGTATTGTCTCCTGGTGATGCGGGTTCGTAAGCCTCCTCCTCTAATCGCGGGAGCAGCTTGTGTTTAGGGTAGCTTTTGGAGGGGCGTGCGAGCTCATGCTCTTCGGCCGTGAGGACTTCAGTCCATCTGTCGGCTAGCAGATCCCGATCAGCTCTAAGCTGTTGCTGCTTTTTCTTGAGGCTGTTCACCATGGCCATAAGCCTGCGTCTAAAACGCTCTTGTTCGACGGGATCCTCAGGCACGACGAATTCATCGTCGTCGAGGCTTGCTTCGTCTCCGGAGGGAGGCATATAATCCTCTACCTCTTCTTCTGCCGCTCTCTCGTGAGGGCTGGCGTCTCCATCCTCCTGCGCTGGATCTTGCCGGAGTGGATTGTCTTCAAAGATCGTCCGGTGTATTGTTATCTCCGTGCCGGAATCTTCATTCTCTTTGTGGCGGGATTTAGAGCGGCGCTTGGCCGATGCCGGCGCTTGGGCTGTTTCTTGAGGGTCATCCTCCTTGTTCCTTCGCCTTCCCATCCTTTGGGATATCCACCATGTATATGTCATATGATGAGGTGGCTTTCAGGTGCTTGTAGGCGCTGGTTCTTGTTTGTCTCCGCATCGCCGCCCATACCGCCGATGTCTTGGTGTCGTAGTTCAGCATGTCGGTTAGATCGTCGACAGCGGCTACAAAATGGGTGGTGGGTGGGCTTTGAATTTCTTCGTCGTCTGCATCCCAACCGTCCCGACCGCAGATTCGCCAGGCTCTCCTGATAATGAGAGGTACTTTAGCGAACTCAAGATGTCGCCAAAAGGTGAGTGCTGAAAGATGTCCGCGGCCGTGAACTCCATAACGGGCGCCCAATCGGATTCGATTGGCAAGGGCGCGGAGGGTTCGGAGTCCGGAGAGGAGTCCGGCACCTCGGAGTCGCGAGCTTTATGAGGGACAAGATCAGTGTTCGCCTCTATCGCCGTAGAAGTTGCAGCCCCCGAGGCGGTGTCTAGCCATCCGTCCCCGATCTGCGCAGCCGGCTCCGAATTGAAGATCGGAGCGGGTTCGAGTGCGGCCTCCAGGGTACTGTCCGGCTGCAGAGCTAAATCATGCTCGCCGTGATAAAGTGCGGCACGCTCGGCTGTGGCTCGACTCCATCGAGGATCAAGTCCCCGGATGTCGGCCGTGAAGTTCAAACTTCCAAATCTGACTGACGCCAGGGGCGAAGCTTCGATCTGCTCTAGACGGCTGCTTAATCGGCCCTTGATGCGGAAAGCCGCCGAATACGTAAGATCTCGCCAAGGAGAAAAGTCTCACCCGGACGCGTCGTTGATGATGGTCGAAGAAGCCATCGAGCCTATCGGTGACGCACACGGAGGAACTCTCAATGAAAGCACCAATGTCGGTGTCAAAACCGGCGGATCTCGGTAGGGGGTCCCAACATGCGTCTAGGCGGATGGTAACAGGAGACGAGGGACACGATGTTTTACCCAGGTTCGGCCCTCTTGATGGAGGTAAAACCCACGCCCCTGCTTGATTAATATTGATGATGTGTGTTACAAGAGTGGATCTACCACGAGATCAAAGAGGCTAAACCCTAGAAGCTAGCCTATGGTATGATTGTTGTTCGTCCTATGGACTAAAGCCATCCGGTTTATATAGACACCGGAGAGGGCTAGGGTTGCACTGAGTCGGTTACAATGGTAGGAGATCTACATATCCAGACGCCAAGCTTGCCTTCCACGCCAAGGAAAGTCCCATCCGGACACGGGACGAAGTCTTCAATCTTGTATCTTCATAGTCTTGGAGTCCGGCCGATGATGATAGTTCGGCTATCCGGACACCCCCTAGTCCGGAACTCCCTCACCCAACAACATCTACAAGAAGAAGGTTGTGTAGTAGACACCAATCAGACACACATAGAGAGAGAGTGGAGTAGGGCTAGCCTTGTTCTTCTTCCTCCTCTAGCTGAAACAGCTCAAGGAGCAAGCTTGTAGCTACTCTATTGATCATAGTCATCATGTGGAGACCCCACAGAGCAGAACTAGGGGTGTTATCTCCACGGAGATCCCTGAAACTCGGTAAGATTCGCAGGCATATGCGGTCTCGCTTACTCCCGCTTCTAGAACCCGGCAACATACTCTTGTCCCCATCCACGATAAGCCACCCCCTAGCATATGTCGCTAGATATCCCCGACACGGGTGTTTGAAATTCATTCCCATTTCTTGCATGAGACCTAAGCATGCAACCAAGGACACAGATTTGATTTTTCAACCAGTTTATATGCACTGGAGCATGTGCATGTAGTTCAAATCTGAATTATGCACCTGAAATGCCTACAAAACCAAGTTAATGTATAAAAACGTCCAAACGAACCCTGAATAATTCCAATTTTTTTGACGACACACCTATAGTTGCATGTTCACTACAGATAAAAGTTCTAGCAATTCAAACACCATCCTTTGCAGCTGTGACCCCATTACGTAATTCAAATCAAGACGAAAAATCAAGTAGATCTAACACAGTTTATTATCACCAACCGTGTGAGATGCAGCACAAAATATCTTGGAGCACCGTCGGAGTGTCAAGAACACTAGCCCGCTCCTCAAATATCATTTAACTGTTCAATTGTTTCCGGTGAAAGATGGGGACATGGACCCGCATTGTGAGGCAACTTCGGCAGCCCACTCTGGCGAGAGCGCGGCCGCAGCCGCCAGGCGCATGCTAACAAGCTTTGTGAGGGCGACCGCAATCTGTGTCCGTGCGGCCAAGGCAGCCCAAACGGCCGCAGTTGCTTCTCAAGCGGCGGCAGCAGCATCTGCCTCGGGGATAGGAACTATCGAGAGTGGCACTACAGTTTTCCATTCCGCAGCGGCGGCCTTAGCCACTACAAAAAAAAAGACACATCATGACATTTTGGCCGAATGAATTTTTTATGCCATGCTTATGACACTTCTATGAAAATAATTGTGACAAAACCCGGTATCATCATAGATGTGGTGGGCTCCTACTTCTATGACAAAAAACAATGACAGAAAATGGGCTTTTCGTCCTGGGTGGGCCAGAGACGCAGCTGCATGACATTCTTTGGGGCGTCCATGACGGAAAAAACCATGGTAGGAGCGAGGGCAAGGAATATATTGGGGAGTTCCCGATTACGATGGGTGGTCGTAGGCTGAGCGATGCGCGTTTCTCTCGTACACGTACGCATGTGGGTGCGAGGCGTTGGGCTCTAACTGAACCCGAGCGAGGCGTTCGCCTACTGAACTCGAGCGATTGCACTGCAGGCTACGCGTTACTGAACCCGAGCGATCGATCGATCTGGCCATTAACTGAACCCGATCGAGTGATTCCTTCACTACTGCTACTAACTGAAGTCGATCGATGCTGCCTCTGGATGAACAGTGAGTGTTGTTGGGCGGGTTTGGATGAACAGTTCCCGGTGGGGGTTGGACGAACAGGACCCCGTGGTAGTAGAGGCTGTTGCCGCTGGATGAACAGGAGCCCGATCGAGCCGGTTGGGGGTGGATGAACAGGACCCCCGTGGAGGGCTGGATGAACAGGTCCCCGTGGAGGGCTGGTTGAACAGTAGCTGGTGGAGGGCTGGATGAATAGTAGCCCGTGGAAGGGTGGTTGAACAGGACCCTGTGGAGAGGGCTGGTTGAAAAGTAGCTGGTGGAGGAGCGGTGGAGGCTGGATGAACAGGAGCCCGTGGACGAACAGTCGCAGGTGGAGGCTGGAGGAGGTCGACGGTGGATGAACAGTAGCCCGTGGAGGCTGTCGACGATGGAGATGAAGAGTATCCCGTGGAGTCTTGTTTTGCGATACGCCACACCCCCCCCCCCCCCGATCAACAGGACCCCGTTTCGACTATAGCGCTCAAACAAAGTCTGTTTTGCGGTACGCCACACCCCTCCCGGTCAACAGGACCCCGTTTAGACCATAGGAGGTCCAAGAGAAGTCTGTTTCCTCTGTTTTGCGATACGCCAGACCCCTCTCGATGAACAGGATCCCGTTTTGACCATGACCGTTCGAACGCAAGGACGTTTCCTCTGTTCTGCGGTACGCCGGGCCTCGTTTCGATCAGTTGTTCCATCCAAGCCGGTTGGCTCCCGATGAACATGATGACGCAATTCCTCCGTTCCGACCCAGCCATGTACACGAGCTCTGGCCATACGTATGCGTGAGTAGGCATTCGAGACCCCGCCCGCATGTACGTACGTGGCCGTATTTACTTTATTGCACCCTGGCTATACATACATGCACATGCTATGTGCGTGCCTCTACTATGACACGTGCCCTTCCTTACTCGGCCACGGTTCATCGCTGCAGCCTATAGACAGAACGATAGACCAGTATGTACGTACACGTTCACGACCAGAATGACAACGCTGCGTACGCTTCGACCAGGTGGGTCCCGACTGTCAGGGAGGATAAGGAGGCACTTCCTTGCGTGCGAAGATGTAGCTGGTGGGTCCCAGCAGTCAGGGGGCGAATCATTATTTCCCGTAATATGGACGCACTTCCTTGCATGCGAAGGTGTAGCTGGTGGGTCCTAGCAGTCAGGGGGAAATGTTTTTTCGTGAAATACGGTGGCCCTTCCGGTGGATCCCTACTGTCAGGTGGATGAATCATTATTTTACACATAATAAGGAGGCACTTCCTTGCCACGGCCCTGGACCCAACTGTCAGCCTCTCTACGTACAGTACTCTTCCGATGGAAGTCATCCCTTGACCACATTGACCACGCCGCGCCGAGAGCACCAAGGCGGTGGACGATGGCGAGGCCTAGTGTAACGCCCCCGATGCGGCTATATCTCCCACGTGTCGAGGCACGACTTAGAGGCATAACCGCATTGAAAGCAATGTCGCAAGTGAGGTAATCTTCACACAACCCATGTAATAATTAGGGGACAGATACATAGTTGGCTTACAATCGCCACTTCACACAGTACATAATTTAACATACATCATTCAAAGTGCACTCAAGGTCCGACTACGGAACCAAAATAAGAAGATACCCCAAATGCTAACACAGATCCCGAATCGTCCCAACTGGGCACCACTACTGATCATCTCGAAACGACACATAGTAACGACCACGTTCCTCGTCGAACTCCCACTTGAGCTCGGTGGAATCACCTGCACTGGCCTCATCGGAACCTGCAACTGTTTGGAAGTATCTGTGAGTCACGGGGACTCAGCAATCTCACACCCGCGAGATCAAGACTATTTAAGCTTTAGGGAGGACATAGTATTAAGGTGGAGCTGCAGCAAGTTTACTAGCATATATGGTGGCTACTTCGCAAAAGAGAGCGAGAAGAGAAGCAAAGCACGGTCGTGAAACTAGTAGTGATCAAGAAGTGATCCTGAACTACTTACGCCGACATAACTCCAACATCGTGTTCACTTCCCGGACTCACGAGAAGAGACCATCACGGTTACACACGCGTTGATGTGTATTTTATTGAGGTCCACTTTAGGTTTTTTACAACCGGACATTAACAAATTCCCATCTGCCTCATAACCGCATGGGCACGGCTTTGAAAGATATAACCTGCAGGGTGTCCCAACTTAGCCCATTATAAGCTCTCACGGTCAACGAAGGATTATTCCTTCTACCGGAAGACCCGATCAATCTCGAATCCCGGACTACAAGACATTTCGACAAGAATAAAACAAGACCAGCAAAGCCGCCCGATTGTGCCGACAAATCCCGATAGGAGCTGCACATATCTCGTTCTCGTGGCACATCCGGATAAGTCAAGCTACGAGTAAAACCAACCTCGAGTTGCCCCAAGGTGGCCCAGCAGTTGCTCGGTTCGGGCCAGCACTCAAGGAGCACCGTCCGGGGGTTAAAATAAAGATGACCCTCGGCTCGCGAAAACCCGGGGAAAAGGCTTAGGTGGCAAATGGTAAAACCAATGTTGGGCTTGCTGGACGAGTCTTATTCAAAGCGAACTGTCAAGGGGTCCCATAAATCACCCAACCGTAAGGAACGCAAAATCAAGGAACATAACACCGTATGACGGAAACTAGGGTGGCAAGAGGAACAAAACACTGCATAAGGCCGAGCCTTCCACCCTTTACCAAGTATATAGATGTGTTAAACATAGCAGATATATTTATATATTGTGATATCCCCAACAAGTAAACATGTTCCAAAGAGGAACAACATCTCCATGTTCCAACAAGGAACAAATTTCAGCTTCACCTGCAACTAGCAACGCTATAAGAGGGCTGAGCAAGCGGTAACATAGCCAATCAACGGTTTGCTAGGAAAGGATGGTTAGAGGCTGACATGGCAATATGGGTGGCATGATATAGCAAGTGGTAGGCATCGCAGCATAGGCATAGCAAAAGAGCGAGCAACTAGCATAGCAAAGATAGAAGTGATTTCGAGGGTATAATCATCTTGCTCGCAATGTTCTCGAGTTGTCGAAAGCTTGATCCTCGAAAACGTTCTCAACAGGCTCCTCGTTCACGCACTCGCCTCCGACTCTACCCAAAGCAACAACACAAACAAAGGAACCACAATAAATCACGGTGCAATGCACAATCCACATGATGCAAAACATGACATGATATGCGAGATGCGATATGCAATGCTTATGCGCTCCCGAAGGTAATGATGAACCAGGCATCAACTTGGCAAACCAAGCATGCCACTGAAAGATGAGATGATTTCGTTGAAATCGATATAAAGATCACCGAATCGGATGCACGGTTTGGAAATGGCAAGCAAAACAAGATTGGCGCAAATCTGCCATTAACAGCATGATGCCACTTTGCAAGCAACAAATAATTAAGCTACTGCACCCAAACGTATCAACAAAGCACATGGCAGTGATCTACACATGATGCTCGACAAAAGATGAGCACTGAGCTACGGCTAGTTCACATCATAACAGGTTCAAACAAGCATGGCAAAAGTGCTCAAAGTAACAGGCTGGACATGGCAAAAACAGTAACAGGTTGCAATGTTCAGAGCATCAAAACTACATGCTACAGGAACTTAAAATAGCAAAACATGGCATGGCATGAATCTACTCAAAGCATATTTCAAAAGTCCCTTACTGACCATAAGCCAAAAGGACTAGAAAATATAGTAACACTCATGTCAATATTGAAAGTCTTGTTAACAGATTCAGCAACTTGACATGTCAAAACTGATAACGAGATGGCATGTTAACAAGCTCAATGCACTCACTACAGAGCCTCAAATGATAAACTAAGCATACATACATCAAGAAGACATGACATAGAAGACAACCATGGCAAGAACACTAACATAGCCTATATGGGTCAACCACAACATCCTAGGCAAAATTGAATAACACGTATACAATCTGCCAGGAATCATTTGGTAGCAAAAGTAGAGCTCGATTGACTCAAGCTATGGCATCCCATAATTGCAAACAAAGGCATGGATGGATAGAGCAAGTCATGCTTTACAAAACACCCTTACTGAAGTATCTCAAAATATGCATAGATCTCTCGGTATCATCAAGCAAACATGGCATCAAAATCAGCTAAAACAGGGCTGAAATCAGCAACAACAGGACACCTACTTTGCATGCTTGTGCTAGTCACCACATAGATCACAAAAATACATGGCATATACCACTGGAAAGATGACATGGCATTTTACAAAACTCATGTAGGACTCAAATTCATAGGATGCACATATTAATCATAGCAAAAATAACAAAAGTGCAACTCCTGATAAAAATCAGAAACTATCAGCACCTTGCACTCTTCCAACAGCATTTCGGGCATCAAGATGAGCTCAAATGAAAATGATGCAATGGAATGAAATGATCTACTCTTCGAGACGAACATTTTGACATATTATACGCGAAAAATGGATCTACGGATGCGAAGATATAGCATGATGAATATTGCCCAAAATTACCAAGATTTAGGACTTAGGGGGAAAAGAGAGGGAGAAGAGGTCAACGCCGGCGCGGGGTCCGAGGTTGGATCGGGCCGGAACGGCGGCGGATCGGGCGATGGCCGGCGAGGGAGGACGCCGGCGGGGTCGGCCGGCGAGGGACGGCGGTCGGCGTGCGGCGGGCGGGCGCTGATGGAGGGCGCCGGTGGTTGCCGGGCGCGGGGGCCAGTGGAGCTCGCGGAGGAGGAGAGAGGCGGCGGCGCTGGAGCCGCCGGTGGCGGTGGTGGCGGCGGAGCGGCCGGACTCGGAGGAGCGCTGGCGAGGGCGCTGGCGGAGGGCATGGGCGGCCTGGGCGCGAGGCGCTGGGCGACGAAGCGGCGGGCGGCGTGCTGGTTCGCTGTGGGTTCGATCCGGGCCAGCGGCGCGCGGCGGTGGTGGGCGGAGAGGCCACGTGGCGGACGCTGGATGGCCGGGAGCGGCGGCGGGATCTGTCCGGCGCGCGGCGGACGTGTCCGGCGCGCGCGGGGGCAGTTTTTAGGGTTTCGGGAAGAGGATGATCCGGAATTTTCGGGGGGTTTGCTTAAATAGGCATAGAGGGAGCTAGGAGAGTCCAAATGAGGTGTAGTTTTCGCCCACACGATCGTGATCGAACGACGGAGAGCATGGAGGTGACTTAGATGGGTTATTGGGCTGTTTTGGAAGGGTGTTGGGCTGCAACTTAAAAGAAGCCTTTATGAAGGTGCGGTTAACCGCTGGAGTACCAAACGAGCTCCAAATGACCGAAACTTGACCGGTGGTCTCCGGTGTTATACCAAGGCCACTAGACAAACCTCGGTCCATTTCGAGAAGGTTTAATACCGCACACGGAAAAACGTAAAGGGACCGCCGGGGAGATAGGAGTGTCGGATAGCAAAACGGACAACGGAAAAATGCTCGAATCATGAGACTAACACGTATGCAAATGCGATGCACATGATGACATAATATAAAATGCATGACACGAGCAAAATGCAAAAGGAGAAAACCCAACCACGGAGGAATATCATATATCAATGCCGAAAATGGCAAGAGTCGGAGTTACAAATATGGAAAGTTACTCCGGGTGTTACAACACTCCACCACTACAAGAGGATCTCGCCCGAGATCTAGGACTGAAAGAACTCCGGATACTCGAACGGAGGTGATCCTCGCGCCCCGTGTAGCTTCTCGGTCGGAATGGTGTGACCACTTCACTTTCAGGAATTTGATTGACTTGTTGCGAGTCTTGCGCTCGGTTTCTTCAAGAATAGCAACGGGTGCTCATGATAAGAGAGATCTTCTTGAAGGTCAATCTCTTGAAGTTGATAGTGCGTTCAGAGTCTTGAAGCACTTGCGGCTGTGACACGTGAAACACATCGCACGCTTGCAAAGTTGGATGGAAGCTCGTTGATAGGCTAGATCGCCTCTTTTCCCAATGATCTTGAAAGGACCCACGATCTAGGGGCAAGCTTCCTTTGATACCGGGCGACGAGTGCCTTTCATTGAGAGACGCGAGGTAGACATGGTCTCCGATTTCAAAAGTCACATCACGGTGCTTATCATCATAATAGCTCTTTCCGCGCGATTGCGCGGCTTTGAGATTCTCACGAATGACCTTGCACATTTCTTCCGCTTCGTGATCAAGTCATTGCCAAGAAGTTGGCGCTCACCGCTCTGCACCAATTGAGAGGAGTACGCACTTTCGCCATAGAGAATTTCAAATGGGGCCTTGCCCGAACTCGCTGGAAGCTGTTGTTGTAAGAGAACTCGGCATAAGGGAGACAATCTTCCCACTTCATACCGAAGGAAATGACACAAGCCCTGAGCATATCTTCAAGAATTTGATTTACTCGCTCAACTTGGCCACTTGTTTGAGGATGGAAAGCTGTCTTTGAAACGAATGTTGGTGCCCATGGCCTTTCAAAAGACTCCCAAAACTTGGAGGTAAAGATGCTGCCACGGTCTCAAGAGATCACTTGTGGAATGCCGTGCAAGGAGACAATCTCGAGGTGTATAGCTCGCCAACCGAGCTGCAGTGATGGATTCTTTGATAGGAAGAAAATGAGCCACTTTAGTAAGCTTGTCAATGACAACAAAGATAGCATCATTTCCACGCTTGGACTTTGGAAAGCCAGTCACGAAGTCCATTTCAATATGATCAAACTTCCATTCAGGAATAGCAAGAGGTTGGAGGAGACCAGCTGGTCTTTGGTGTTCGCTTTCACTCTTCTCGCAGACATCACACTCATTCACGAATTGAGCAATTTCTCGCTTCATTCGAGTCCACCAATATGACTGCTTGAGGTCATGGTACATCTTCGCATTTCCGTGATGAATGGATAGAAGCGAATTGTGAGCCTCGCTCATAATGACTTTTCTCAGATCACCCTTAGGAACCACAATCCGTCCTCAAAGAACAGAGTGTCTTTGTCATCAACGGAAGCACTTGTACTTGAAATGCCCTTGTCAATACCACGCTTCACTTTCTTCACCATGGTATCCGAAGTTGAGCCTCACGAATCTGATCTTCCAAAGTAGGAGAGACTATGAGGTTGGCAAGAAAGCCTTGAGGAACAACTTGAAGATTCAGCTTATGGAAAGATTCACAGAGATCCGGTGAAAGGGCTTGAGGATTAGGCTGTTGCAAAGAAGCTTTCCTGCTCAAAGCATCTGCAATGACATTGGCTTTGCCGGAGTATACTCAATACTTGGGTTGTACTCTTGAATCATTTCGACCCATCGAGTCCGCCTCGAGGTTGAGGTTAGGCTGAGTGAAGATGTACTTGAGACTCTTGTGATCCGTGAAAATGTCCACTTTCCTTCCCAACAAGAGATGTCTCCACGTAATCAATGCATGCACAATCGCCGCCAACTCAAGATCGTGAGTGGGGTAGTTCTTCTCGTTGGGCTTCAATCTGGCGAGAGGTATAAGCCACAACTCTCTTCTCTTGCATTAACACAGCACCGAGACCTTGAAGAGAAGCATCACGTAACACTTCATATGGCTTGGATTCATCAGAGGAGTCGAGCAGAGCTGTGACGAGTTTCTCTTTGAGGGTATTGAAAGCAACGCCACACTCGGGAGACCGACATACTTCACCGCTTCGAGAAGGTTGGAAAGAGGCTTTGCAATCTTGGAGAAGTTCTCAACGAATCTTCGGCAATAGCTTGCAAGACCAAGAAAGCTGCGGAGCTGCTTGACATTCTGAGGAGGTTCCCAATTCACAATTGCGGACACCTTCTCGGGATCAACAGCGATGCCCTTGGCAGAGATGATATGACCAAGATAAAGCACTTCATCAAGCCAGAATTCACATTTGGAGAACTTAGCATAGAATTGGTACTCTCTGAGCTTGTCTAGCACCAATCGCAAATGTTTGGCATGATCCTTCTTATTCTTGGAGAAGACCAAAATATCATCAAGATAGACCAAGACGAATTCATTGGTGTAGGGATTGAATATGAAGTTCATCATCCGAGAGAATGTTGGAGGAGCATTGACGAGGCCGAAAGACATGACAGTATATTCATAAGAACCAAAGCTTGTTCTGAATGCTGTCTTGGGAATATCTTGTTCACGAATGCGAATCTGATGATACCCCATACGAAGGTCAAGCTTGGAGAACACTGTAGCACCTTTGAGTTGCTCGAAAAGCTCATTGATGTTGGGAAGTGGATACTTGTTCTTGATTGTCTTCTTATTCAATGGACGGTAATCGACGCAAAGTCGGTCCGAGCCATCCTTCTTCCGGACAAAAAGAACACCACAACCCCAAGGAGATGAACTCGGTCTGATCAAACCCAGACGCTCTTGTTCATCGAGCTGCTTCTTCAATTCCTTCAGCTCATCAGGTCCAAGCTTGTATGGACGCTTACAAACGGGTTGATGCCGTGCTCAAGATCGATAACGAACTCAATCGCCGATGAGGAGGCATACCCGAAGCTCTTCCGAAAGACATCTTGGTACTCACAAACGATCGAATCGAGAGATGGCATTCAATTCGCCCTTCTCATTGAGAGAAAACAACCGAATGGTTTCATCACGAGAGGCATAAATGATCACATCATTAGAAGAATGAGTCAATTGAATTTCCCTGGCAGCACAATCAAGCTGAGCTTTGTGCTGATAAAGCCAGTCCATTCCGAGAATAAGATCAATATCCGAGTCACCAAGAACAATTGGTTTAGCAGAAATCTATAATCCCCATCTTGATGGAAACATCCGAACCACCAAACTGGAGCTCAACCGTTTACCCGGAGAAATGACATCCATGGGTTTACCCAAATGAGAAGAAGTGAATTCATGCTTGGTAAAAACGGTCTTGACATGAAACAATGCGATGCACCAAAGATCAAATAAGACTTTGCAGAATATCATTAATCGAGAGATTACCCATGATCACATCGGAAGAATCCTCCGCTTGAGCTGCATTCATCATATTGACCTTGGCATACTTGGGATTGTGCTTGACCACCGCATTGCTTGAAGATTTCACAGAGGAGGAGGCGGAAGACGCCTCTGGTTGAAGCACTTGTTAGATAGTGACCCTTCTCACGACACTTGTTGCAAGTGACCTCGTAAAGCGGACGGTGGTAAGGAGCACTTGACCTTGGAGCTTGAGAATTAGACTTGTTTCGATAGCTTGGGTTGGGTGGGTGGGAAGATCCACGGCCACTGAGTTCTTCTCACTGGTAAGGCCGACGGAACGGAGGAGGGGCAGATAAAACTTCTGCTGCTTGGCTGCCACTTGAGAGGACGAGGAGGACTGAACTGCATCCCCGATTCTCTTCTTAGAAGCCTCGCATTTGAGTTGTGCCGCTTCTTGCTTGAGTGCCATGTTGTAGAAATCATCATACTTATCTCGCTCAAACAGCACAAGAGGTAATTGCAGATCCTCTCTCGGACCACCCGAATCGATAGATCATACTCCTTTCATCGGTACATCTTGCTTAGCAAAACGAAGCGAAGCTTCGAACTGGATATTGTATTGATAGACAGACAAGGTGCCTTGCTTGAGATTGCGGAACTCCTCACGCTTGCTCTCAACAACACTCTTCGAATGTGATGAGCTCGAAATCACGGCGGAACTCATCCTGTAATGACACGACCTCCTCTCGAATCTTTGTATTGTGGAACCACTCAGCAGCTTGATCCTTGAGTTGAAACGATGCAAACTTGACAAAGTCCTCGGTCCGACATTGCTACAGTCAAAGTGCTTGCAGATGTCCACTAACCAATCATCGCGTCTGTTGCCTCAACACGTAAACCGAAAGACTTCGCTGATTAGCGAGAAACCGATCGAGAGTAGCAAAGTGTGGCTGATTGTTGCCTTGACCTTGATTGCCTTGATTGCCTTGATTGCCTTGCCCTCGAGTACGTTCTTGCAAGAGCTGCAAAATCATCGAGCATTGGCATTGGTGGCTGCCATGATAGCTTGCCGTGCCTCGGAGGCGGAGGTGGAGGTGGAGGTGGAGGATTCGATCGATCCCCATCATTGCGATCCGGATTCAGACGTTACATGGAGCCATCTCAAGAGGGTGACATCCGTTAGTCCTTTGATAGACAAATTGATAAGTAGAATCAACGGATAGAAATTGCAACATATAGTCTTCACAATAAACATTCGAACAAGAATGAACGAATGAATTCCAAAGTTAATCATCACACGTCCATTAAAGTGAGAAGCCACTTAGATAAAGATATGGAAACAACATCTGCCTTAGAAACAATTCGAATATCACAACTGAAAACAAAAGGTTGGCTGCTAGAATGAGCCGGAACAAACACATGATAGAGATTTCGCTCAAAGTGTTCGTGGTGGGGCTCACACGGGCACGACGTATAGCGGACGTCACGAATGACTAACAAGACGTCCCCGAATCAGCATAGCCAAGGATTCTTTAAGACGCCTCGCGACCATCAGAATCGACCGTGAATGGGCGGACCACTAGACGTTGAACCCCAATCTCAAATCATACATCCGTCGGAAAGAATATCCCGTAAGCTACTAGAATTCCCACCTATAAACTCCGAAACTTTCTGGTTATGCAATCTGGTGTTGGGGATACAGGGACACAAAATATATCACCCAAACTAACAATACCTAGATCCATTGTATCCATCCGTCAACACATAACCAAGAAATCCTCGAAATCGTGTACCTCGACCTTGAAAAACATCCGTTATGCAAGTCATGGCAATACTCCCCGACTCGCCACAAGATCGGGCTATCAGGTTATCTCACCAACAACTGCACAAAAGAGATTTCGATGTCGGCAAAACTCGTATTCCAGAACTGCAACGATAAAATTGTGACGACAACACCTCGGAGCTCAACTCCCCGGACACCGCCACAACCCCTAAATGTCGAGGCACCAAGAACAATGTTCTCGCCACAAAACCATCGAACGATTCCAAGATACCCACGTGATCCTAAAAAATTTTTAGTGAAATTTGAGAAGAGAAGAGTCAAAACTCTACGTCAGGAGACCTCACCAGAAGGTCGAAGGGACTGGGAAGCAAAAAGAATTCCTATCTCTCCGATATATATAATCCTAAGACTCAAAACATTTTCCATTCTAGACTCAACAACGTCAGCAAACAATCAAGTAGGGGGCTCCTAAGTCGGGGAAGGCTCTGATTACCAACTTGTAACGCCCCCGATGCGGTTATATCTCCCACGTGTCGAGGCACGACTTAGAGGCATAACCGCATTGAAAGCAATGTCGCAAGTGAGGTAATCTTCACACAACCCATGTAATAATTAAGGGAAAGATACATAGTTGGCTTACAATCGCCACTTCACACAGTACATAATTTAACATACATCATTCAAAGTACACTCAAGGTCCGACTACGGAACCAAAATAAGAAGATACCCCAAATGCTAACACAGATCCCCGAATCGTCCCAACTGGGCCCCACTACTGATCATCTGGAAACGACACATAGTAACGACCACGTTCCTCGTCGAACTCCCACTTGAGCTCGGTGGAATCACCTGCACTGGCCTCATCGGAACCTGCAACTGTTTGGAAGTATCTGTGAGTCACGGGGACTCAGCAATCTCACACCCGCGAGATCAAGACTATTTAAGCTTTAGGGAGGACATAGTATTAAGGTGGAGCTGCAGCAAGCGACTAGCATATATGGTGGCTACTTCGCAAAAGAGAGCGAGAAGAGAAGCAAAGCACGGTCGTGAAACTAGTAGTGATCAAGAAGTGATCCTGAACTACTTACGTCAGACATAACTCCAACACCGTGTTCACTTCCCGGACTCCGCCGAGAAGAGACCATCATGGTTACACACGCGGTTGATGTGTATTTTATTGAGGTCCACTTTAGGTTTTTTACAACCGGACATTAACAAATTCCCATCTGCCTCATAACCGCGGGCACGGCTTTCAAAGATATAACCTGCAGGGTGTCCCAACTTAGCCCATTATAAGCTCTCACGGTCAACGAAGGATTATTCTTCTACGGGAAGACCCGATCAATCTCGAATCCCGGACTACAAGACATTTCGACAGAATAAAACAAGACCAGCAAAGCCGCCCGATTGTGCCGACAAATCCCGATAGGAGCTGCACATATCTCGTTCTCAGGGCACATCCGGATAAGTCAAGCTACGAGTAAAACCAACCCTCAGGTTGCCCCAAGGTGGCCCAAGAGGTTGCTCGGTTCGGGCCAGCACTCAAGGAGCACCGTCCGGGGTTAAAATAAAGATGACCCTCGGGCTCGCGAAAACCCGGGGGAAAAGGCTTAGGTGGCAAATGGTAAAACCAATGTTGGGCTTGCTGGACGAGTCTTATTCAAAGCGAACTGTCAAGGGGTCCCATAAATCACCCAACCGTAAGGAACGCAAAATCAAGGAACATAACACCGTATGACGGAAACTAGGGTGGCAAGAGTGGAACAAAACACTGCATAAGGCCGAGCCTTCCACCCTTTACCAAGTATATAGATGTGTTAAACATAGCAGATATATTTATATATTGTGATATCCCCAACAAGTAAACATGTTCCAAAGAGGAACAACATCTCCATGTTCCAACAAGGAACAAATTTCAGCTTCACCTGCAACTAGCAACGCTATAAGAGGGCTGAGCAAGCGGTAACATAGCCAATCAACGGTTTGCTAGGAAAGGATGGTTAGAGGCTGACATGGCAATATGGGTGGCATGATATAGCAAGTGGTAGGCATCGCAGCATAGGCATAGCAAAAGAGCGAGCAACTAGCATAGCAAAGATAGAAGTGATTTCGAGGGTATAATCATCTTGCTCGCAATGTTCTCGAGTTGTCGAAAGCTTGATCCTCTAAAACGTTCTCAACAGGCTCCTCGCTCACGCACTCGCCTCCGACTCTACCCAAAGCAACAACACAAACAAAGGAACCACAATAAATCACGGTGCAATGCACAATCCACATGATGCAAAACATGACATGATATGCGAGATGAGATATGCAATGCTTATGTGCGCCGGAAGGTAATGATGAACCAGGCATCAACTTGGCAAACCAAGCATGCCACTGAAAGATGAGATGATTTCGTTGAAATCGATATAAAGATCACCGGAATCGGATGCACGGTTTGGAAATGGCAAGCAAAACAAGATTGGCGCAAATCTGCCATTAACAGCATGATGCCACTTTGCAAGCAACAAATAATTAAGCTACTGCACCCAAACGTATCAACAAAGCACATGGCAGTGATCTACACATGATGCTCGACAAAAGATGAGCACTGAGCTACGGCTAGTTCACATCATAACAGGTTCAAACAAGCATGGCAAAAGTGCTCAAAGTAACAGGCTGGACATGGCAAAAACAGTAACAGGTTGCAATGTTCAGAGCATCAAAACTACATGCTACAGGAACTTAAAATAGCAAAAGATGGCATGGCATGAATCTACTCAAAGCATATTTCAAAAGTCCCTTACTGACCATAAGCCAAAAAGGACTAGACAATATAGTAACACTCATGGCAATATTGAAAGTCTTGTTAACAGATTCAGCAACTTGACATGTCAAAAACTGATAACGAGATGGCATGCTAACAAGCTCAATGCACTCACTACAGAGCCTCAAATGATAAACTAAGCATACATACATCAAGAAGACATGACATAGAAGACAACCATGGCAAGAACACTAACATAGCCTATACGGGTCAACCACAACATCCTAGGCAAAATTGAATAACACGTATACAATCTGCCAGGAATCATTTGGTAGCAAAAGTAGAGCTCGATTGACTCAAGCTATGGCATCCCATAATTGCAAACAAAGGCATGGATGGATAGAGCAAGTCATGCTTTACAAAACACCCTTACTGAAGTATCTCAAAATATGCATAGATCTCTCGGTATCATCAAGCAAACATGGCATCAAAATCAGCTAAAACAGGGCTGAAATCAGCAACAACAGGACACCTACTTTGCATGCTTGTGCTAGTCACCACATAGATCACAAAAATACATGGCATATACCACTGGAAAGATGACATGGCATTTTACAAAACTCATGTAGGACTCAAATTCATAGGATGCACATATTAATCATAGCAAAAATAACAAAAGTGCAACTCCTGATAAAAATCAGAAACTATCAGCACCTTGCACTCTTCCAACAGCATTTCGGGCATCAAGATGAGCTCAAATGAAAATGATGCAATGGAATGAAATGATCTACTCTTCGAGACGAACATTTTGACATATTATACGCGAAAAATGGATCTACGGATGCGAAGATATAGCATGATGAATATTGCCCAAAATTACCAAGATTTAGGACTTAGGGGGAAAAGAGAGGGAGAAGAGGTCAACGCCGGCCCGGGGTCCGAGGTTGGATCGGGCCGGAACGGCGGCGGATCGGGCGATGGCGGCGAGGGAGGACGCCGCGGGTCGGCCGGGCGAGGGACGGCGGTCGGCGGGCGCGGCGGTGGCCGGCCTTGCGGCGAGAGGCGCCGGTGGTTGCTTGGGGGCGGGGCAGTGGAGCTCGCCGGAGGAGAGGGAGCAGCTGGCGCGGAGCCGCCGGTGGCGGGTGGCGGCGGAGCGGCCGGACTCGCGGAGCGCTGGCGGAGGGCGCCGGTGGCGGAGGGCAGCGGGCGGCGCGGCGACCGAGGCGCGGGCGATCGAAGCGACGGCGGCGGCGGCTGCTGGCTCGGCAAGGCCCGATCCGGCCAGCGGGCGGCGCGGGCGGCGGTGGCGGCGGAGAGGCCACGTATGGCGCTGGATGGCCGGGCGCGCGGCGGGATCTGTCCGGCCTTGCGGACGTGTCCATGTGTGAAAGCAGCTTTTTAGGGTTTCGGGAAGAGGATGATCCGGATTTTCGGGGTTTGCTTAAATAGGCATAGAGGGAGCTAGGAGAGTCCAAATGAGGTGTAGTTTTCCACACGATCGTGATCGAACGACGGAGAGCATGGAGGTGACTTAGATGGGTTATTGGGCTGTTTTGAAGGGGTGTTGGGCTGCAACTTAAAAGAAGCCTTTCATGAAGGTGCGGTTAACTGTTGAGTACCAAACGAGCTCCAAATGACCGAAACTTGACCGGTGGTCTCCGGTGTTATACCAAGGCCACTAGACAAACCTCGGTCCATTTCGAGAAGGTTTAATACCCGCACACGGAAAAACGTAAAAGGACCGCCGGGGAGATAGGAGTGTCGGATAGCAAACGGACAACGGAAAAATGCTCGGAATCATGAGACGAACACGTATGCAAATGCGATGCACATGATGACATAATATAAAATGCAAGACACGAGCAAAATGCAAAAAGGAGAAAACCCAACCACGGAGGGAATATCATATATCAATGCCGAAAATGGCAAGAGTCGGAGTTACAAATATGGAAAGTTACTTCCGGGGTGTTACACCTAGGAAGGGGACGACGCGGAGCAGGGGAAGACACGACAGTGGATGCCCACGCGGAGAGGAGTACGAGGGTTTACTGGTTTGGCTGCGGTGTGAGGCTGCCGTCGCCGCAGGGCCTGGCCAGCGGTGGGAGAAGTAGGGGGCGGTGAGGCCTCCATGGCAGCACAGCCGGCCATGGGAGGCAAGATCACGCGGTGGTTTGGATGGCTGGAGGAAGAAAATCAGAGATTGAAGAAGCGGGATGACTGTTGAATGTTAACAATCCAATAGTCACTGGTGATAGAATCGTTTGTTGACTAAGTTGCCCTCCGTCCGCGTCAACTTAGGAGGCCCACAAGTTAGCCTCCCATATGGTGGGTCCCAGCTAGCAGGGGGAGTATTTTTTTGTGCATAATAAGGAGGCACTTCCTTGCGTGCGAAGATATAGCTGGTGGGTCCAAGCTGTCAGCGGGGGGAACATTTTTTCGTGAAATACAGAGGCCCTTCCGGTGGGTCCCAAATGTCAGGTGGAGGAATCATTATTTTGCGCGTAATAAGGAGGCATTTCCTTGTGTGCGGCTGCGGACCCAGCTGTCAGCCTCTCCATGTACAGTCCACTTCCGATGGATGTTGTTCGTCAACCACGCTGCGCCGAGAGCACCAGGGCGCTGGACGACGGCGAGGCCTACAAAGGGAACGACACAGAGCCGGGGAAGACACGCTAGTGGCTGCCCATGTGGTGGGGAGTACGAGGGTTGACTGGCTCAGTTGTCGTTGCCGGAAAATAACATGAGGTGTGGGTGAGTAGAGGGATAGCCAGGCCAGGGATGCGAGTATGGTGGGGCCATGAGGCCTGCCCGGCAGCACAACTCGCCACGGGAGGCGGGAGCAGGCAGTTCCGCCGGCACTGGTTTGGTTGGCTGGAGCAGGAAGATCAGAGACTGAAGAGGCACGATTGCCGTTAGATTGACATCTAACGGTGTGACGCTGGTAGATTCGATTGTTGACTAAGTTTCTTTTTTTGGGAAACCTTGTGTATGCATGAACTTAGTAGGCCCACAAGTCAGCCTCCAAATTTGTGGCAGACAACATAGAGCCCATTTGCTATTTTTTTCATAATTTGCAGCCCATTTGCTAATTCTTAAGTAATTTATTACATAATACCGAAATGATAACCATTTATTTTTTAAGAACTTATTGATTTGCCAAAAAAATCGTTTTGTTTTTGTAAGAAAATAAGACGTGGGACAATTGAGTTGGTTTAAGGGAAAACCAGAGGTAAAAAAATCAGCGCTGGGAGGGAAAACAACAACAAAAATAAGGATGTATAAACCTAGGAATGGTTTGGACTCAAACTGAAGTTTCAGTTCGGTTTTCCCATTGGCTTGCTTTGGGTTGGATTAAATGGGCTGAGCATCTGTGGTAGTTTCGTCTAGTGTGGGCTTTAGCAATTATACTAGATTAGCTTGGTTTGGTGCGGACAGAGACCGAACGGTCGCAACCCGTTTCAATCCATAGCCAAAAACTAGATCGAGTGACAAATTCAACTGTACCTCTATACGAGACCAGCGATTCCATCAGCCTCGCGCTGGTTAGAGAGCATCTACAATCGGAGTTCGCAAATATGGCTCATCAAACGTCTGCGAACGCGTCCGGACACGTCCGCAGCAGTCACTGAGGCACGCTTCAAGTTTCAGTAGTTGCATATGGATATCTCATACTAGATTCTTAAATTCATGCTAGGACATGCATACAAAATAAATCTACATACTACGTCGATCACCTAGCTACTCATCATCGGAGATGTCAACGATCCAAGTGCCCGGCTCCGACAGCATGGGCGATACCTCCATCTCCAGCTCCTCCGACGCGTCCGCTACGGCCTCCTCCTCCTCCATCTCCACATCCAGTTCGGCGAAAAGCGCGTCGAATGCCGCCTACTCCTGACGGAGGAACGCCCGGTTGGCCTCCACATAGGCTTCATCTGCTGCCCCATCATCTCCTCCGCTCGGGTGACCGCCTCCGCCTGCTCCATGTTGAAGCCCGACAGCTCCGGTTGCTCCGCCTCCTCCACCTCCTCGGAGCCAGCTCCTCTCAATCCTCTTCCCCTGGCTGCTCCGCCTCCTCCACCTCTCCATCGGAGCCAGCTCCTCTCTCTCCTCTTTCCCCGACTGCTCCTCCTCCTTCTCCTCTAGCTCCCGTGAGTCCGAGGCAGCCCGACAACATGCGGCAGCGGAGGGGGGGAGGTGGATGTGCTAGTGTTGCGGGACACCGGCCGGGGTAAATAGACGGATTTTGACTCGAGCGGCAAGCCGGAGCGGCACCACGCGGCGTTTACACCGCGGCGACGGAGGTGGCATCCTTCAGACTGCCGGGTTTCTGACCGAGTCCATCTGGGACCCCTTCGTCAGTCCTACGTGTCGGTCGCCCCTGTATCCGCCTCATATTTGGAATCAATATGAGGGTGCCGGTCAGCCCGGGCATTTGAGGGCCGTCTGGGTCGAAAATTCATGACCGATAAGTGACCGGGCGGCTCGCCCGGGCATATAAGACGGGTCTGGGTGCCAAGCTGTAGATGCTCTTAGTGTTGTTGCCGCCGGTGCCGCGTGCCTAACACCTAGCCTTTCGCGACTGGTCGGTGTGCCCCTCTCGCCTCTGTAGGTAGAGATGCTGATGACTACCAAACTGTGCAGGCTTGGCTTGGTTGGATTGCCCAAATTACTTCGAAATCATTATGCCTGATTGGGCTTAGTAGTCAATTGCCTATGCCCTTTTCACGTTTGGCTTCGTCCATGGTGTGAGCTTGTGGTCTCGATCCAAAAATCAGAAACGGTTTGGATGCGGTTGTGTTGAAAAAACATACAATTTGGTTTGGTCTGGGTTCTAGCTGATTCATTTTGGATTGGTTTGGTTTGGATCCTGGGCTTGTAGTGCTATGGGTTGGACTAGTTTTGGTTTGGATGTGAAACTATTCCCAGGCTTAAGGATGTAAATATGAAAAGGGAACTTTATGTATTTTCAATATAATGATACGTGTATATGAACTAGTAAAACTATAGGTAGAGATTAGAAAACGGAAGTAGGACATGGTGTTTCAAGACGAAAATAGAACTGGGCTATGTGTTTGATTCAGTAAAAAAAATGCCTGCGTATGTTCTAAGACAAAATATAACTAACACTGCCAGGCCAGAGGCCAGTAGATACCTGGTGGATCTTTGTGCCCCGTTGTTGTCATGGGTTGGGCATGTTAAAAGCAAAACCAAGCCTGGGCAGTCTATAGCCCAGTTGAAACTTGCTCGACCTAAAAAAACAATATACGTGCTCAATAAACAAGAGAATTCTGCAAGTACAGACTGATAACTGGGATCCAGCAGGTATATTGTTTTTTCATCGTGATAATAAGTGCATGCACTTGTTTCAAAAAATTTGGAGAACTAGGATTTCGAACCGCATGTGCTTATGCTACCCATCAACTAAAAATCAGGTGCCTGAAAATTCGTTTAAAAACAAATGATTTAGCTTTATATCCACGTTGACCCTCGGCATGATGGTTGGAAGCAAATGCCAAGTTCATACCAAAAGATCGTTAACAACAATACCAACATGCGGATGACAAGGTAGTACAAGTACCGATATCAAACTAACTTATAATCTTTTTAGTCCTGACCCTAGTGTTCGTTTGGTAGAAAATCTTGCAGAGGACCAGCTCCCGCTCCTTCTCTTGCTCCGGGTCCCCGAGGTGGTACTGGTGCATCACCCAGTTGGTCCTCTACTGGTCGAAGTTCTTGCTGATGTGCAGCACGAGAACCTTTTTGCTGCCCGTCTGCTGACCGTTGACCATCACCGGCAAGGTATTCCCGGTCTTGTGCCACATCGCGTGCATGCCGCACTCCGACTGTATCTTGCGACGCGTCCATGTGCCCCTTTTGAACGCCCTGGAATTGCGCTGGAAGAAATGCTTGCTTAGGCCACTCAGTGTGATACCTGCAGTATTGTCGAATACAGGTTTTAGTGTACGTAGTTGGCATTTTCATAACATCTTTGGCATGTTGCAGTCACTTGTTTCACTTTTTATTAACTGTCAAATTGTAATTGCTTCACTGGGTCTGCGTCTAAAAAGAAAAATAGAGCTATGAGCAAAGGAATATCTTTGTGCAAGTAGACGGCCGATCGGTGTCTTACCTGGAAGTTTATCAGCATGGGTGTAGCATATGCCGTGCTCGTTGTCGATGGTTGGTATGAACAAATCGATGAGAGGGTGAGATCACGCGCTTTCAGCACTCACTTTTGCCTCAAGATGCTCGATCAGCTCCTAATTCGTGGGATCAAACTTGACGCTAGCCGGCAGCACCGGCCAATCCTTCTTGGACTTGCATCGGTTAATTCCAGTTATATGGTACTCAATGTATGATCAATCGGCTGTTTAAGTGAATGCTGAAAGATTTCGACAGATAAGCAGTACTCCAAATCTGAAGACCTCAATACCCGAACATGCCACCGGGATTCTTGTGTCACCTCACGTGCAGCATGTTTTCACGTCAATTCAATGTGTGGACATGATGAATAAATTGACCGACGTATACTAGTATTGCTACTGTACTAGTTACTAGTCGTATTTAGTGTCACATTTTAACCATAGGTTTAACTAACAAGTAAGCACTTGAAGCCTTATGATGCAATTGATCCCAGAAAGGTATCTATCCTTCAAACGGGAGGAGTGCTTCAAACTAACAACAATACATAATATCCAACAAAAGAGGGTCATACTACAGCAGCAGGATACATGGCTCAGTCTAGATATCAGTACGAATCAAGTTGTGCATATTTGTTGTTGGCATGAACCACATTGTCGCATGTCGGGTTTGCAAAAGCCATTCATCGCATGGAATCTTGATGCCTTTCACACACTGAAGATTATCTAGCAATAAGCTGTGTCGACGTATCTCTGGATATGGTGATCCATGAAACCCATGGTATGGTGTGTAAACACAGTCCCCCCCTGGCGAATAGAAGTTGCATAGCATGGTAATCATCGCCGGTGATATGATCAATGATTGGTTGGATGATCGGATAATTAAGCCCGAGGAACATGGAGTGGTTGCCGAGGCTGTAAACCCGCCTCCAATTGAATATACCTGGCCCAACGGAGCTGGGATCTTTCTCGAACACGAAGCAGCCATAGCCATCAATGTCATGAACGCCCCAGGCATTGTACTGCATGTGCTTTGATGTAATGGTTTGGTCAATTTGGTACGTGCGAATGAGCATCAAATGACCGCCGTCAGCTGAACGAGCGATAAACCACCACCCATCGGCTGGTATGATTCCAGGTCCTGGAATCATGAAGTCCAGCGCATTTGCGTCTGCTACAACAATTCAAATTGGAGACCAAAAAGACAAAAATAAACATTCATGTTCAGAGTATGTGTGGAATAAAGATTATTATAACGGTGACACATATCATAGATAGAGAATTGCAATGTCGTGGTCATAATCATACCCCAAGTTAAAAAAATAAGCCAATGGCTTTCATATTCTAGCAATATGTCATGGTTCAAACATCATGTAACAATGAGAAGAAAACAACTATGACAGGGCCTACTCATATTTGACCATAGTACTTACAACTGTTCTCATATCAACTCTAAGCAATAACATGCATTATTGTTATAAAAATCTTGGAAATGAGAGTAACATATAGCAATCATGAGGTTATACTCATAATATCTATTCTAACAATCATTAGATGCCAATTGTTCTCATATCAACTCTAACATTAACATGTGGTCATACAAATCTAGGAATGAGAGGAACAAATAGAAATGATGTGGTTATAGACATACTATCTACTCTAAATTTGTAACAATGAACAGGCAGTCGTATTCATAAGGTAAAGATGAGATGAGATAGAACAATTACATGACGCTAGATTCCACCAGTATAGGCAGCCAATCTATGCGTCAACCGCGTAAATGATGTCATTGTGCACTATAACATCAGACATAAATGTTGCCTCAACAGGATTGACGATGAGCCATTGATGTCTACTACGCAACTTTATTCTTGTAGACTCGTGTTGGGCCTCCAAGCGCAGAGTTTTGTAGGACAGTAGCAATTTTCCCTCAAGTGGATGACCTAAGGTTTATCAATCCTTGGGAGGTGTAGGATGAACATGATCTCTCTCGAACAACCCTGCAACCAAATACAAGAAATCTCTTGTGTCTCCAACACACCCAATACAATGGCAAATTGTATAGGTGCACTAGTTCAACGAAGACATGGTGATAAAAGTGTAAAATTGATGGTAGAAATATATTTTTATAATCTGAATAAATAAAAATAGCAATATAGCAAATAGTAAACGGGCACAAAAGCGGTATTACAATGCTTGAAAATGAGGCCTAGGGTCCGTACTTTCACTAGTGCAATCTCCCAACAATGCTAATATAATTGGATGATATAACCACCCCTCAAAGTGTGATGAAGAATCACTCCAAAGTTCCTATCTAGCGGAGAACATAAGAATAAATTGTTTGTAGGGTACCAAAACCACCTCAAAGATATTCTTTCCATTTGATCTATTCAAGAGTTCGTACTACAATAACACAAAGCTATTCTTTCCATTCGATCTATCCTATAGTATGTACTAATATAACACCAAAGCAAATTCATATTCATAATACTCAATCCAACACAAAGAACTTCAAAGAGTGCCTCAATATTTCTACCAGAGAAACAAAGACAAGAACGTGCATCAACCCCTATGCATAGATTACCCCAATGTCACCTCGGGAATACGCGAGTTAAGTGCCAAAACATATATCAAGTGAATCAATATGATACCCCATTGTCACCGCAACTATTCAATTGCAAGACATATATCAAGTGTTCTCAAATCCATATAAGTATTCAATCCGATAACAACGAAATCTCAAAGGGAAAAACTCAATTCATCACAACAATATAGAGAGGGGAAAACACCATATGATCTGACTGTATTGACAAAGCCCGCAATACATCAAGATCGTGACATCTCAAGAACACGAGAGAGAGAGAGAGAGAGATTAAACACATAGCTACTGGTACAAACCCTTAGCCCAGAGGGTGGACTACTCCCTCCTCATCATGGTGGCCGCTGGGATGATGAAGATGGCCACCGAAGATGATTCCCACTCTGGCAGGGTGCCGGAACGGGGTCTAGATTGGTTTTCGGTGGCTACAGAGCCTTGCGGCGGTGGAACTTCTGATCTAGGTTCACCCTGAGGGCTTTCAGAATTTTTGGGAATTTATAGGGTAAAGAGGGGCTGCGGGAGGCCACCGAGGTGGGCACAACCCACCTGGGCGCGCCTAGGCCCCATGCGCGCCATGGTGGGTTGTGCCCCCCTCGGGGCACCCCCTAGGTGCTTCTCTAGCCCATCCTGGGTGTTCTGGTCCATAAATAATCTGCAAAAAGTTTCGCGGTGTTTGGACTCCGTTTGATATTGATTTCCTGCAATGTAAAAAACAAGCAAAAGGCAGCAACTGGCACTGGGTCAATAGGTTAGTCCCAAAAATGATATAAAGTTGCTATAAAATGATTGTAAAACATCCAAGAACGATAATATAACAGCATGAATACTTCATAAATTATAGATACGTTGGAGACGTATCAGCATCCCCAAGCTTAATTTCTCCTCGTCCTCGAGTAGGTAAATGATAAAAGAAATAATTTATGAAGTGTGAATGCTAGCAAAGTGCATAAGTTTGATCAATTATAATTTCAATCACTTTTCCTAGCATCATAGCAGCAATTCTTTCTTATGAAACATCTCATGTTAAAGTAGCAACCAATTCACATGTTAAGTTTCAAACAATGAATTCTTTTGAAACTCAACAACCTATGTTCTCAGTCACCAAGCAATTGTAACTCAACTTATTCAGTAGAGTTTAAGTAAGAGCTCCACATACTCAACCATCATATAGTCTTCTATGGTTGCTAACACTCACCGCATCCACATGAGCAAAACGTTTCAACCGGACACATAGAAAGATGGGGGCTTATAATTTTGCCTCCCAGCGCATTCACCTCAAGGGTGATGTCAACCATAATAACTCATGCTACCCATATCCAACTGTATATATGTGCCTAGATCTTTCCTTACCACATGATGCTTGCCAAAGGAGAAAAATAAAAAGGAATAGAGAGAAAGACTTTGACCCTTGCATAAAAGTAAATACGTAAAAGTAAAAGATAGGCCCTTCGCAGAGGGAAGCAGAGATTGTCATGCGCTTATTTGTTTGTATGCTCAACCCCTTAGTGCAAAAGAATGTCACGTTATATTGCCCCTTATGATAGCAACCTTTATTATGCAGTCTGTCGCTTTTATTCTTTGCCATCACAAGTTCGTACAACTCAATTTTCTCTTACAATAAATGATCTAACACTTTCTAGAAGCAATTTTTATTGCCTTAATGCACCGATGAAAACTGACTTGAATGATCTTGCTCAATTCTTAGGTAGGTATGGTGGACTCTTGAAAATAAGATTTGGGTTTAAGGGTTTTTGGATGCCCAAGTAGTATCTCTACTTGGTGCGGAATTTTTGGCTAGCAAAGATGGGGGGCCAAGCACCACATGTTGAAGGATCTATGACAATATAACTTCTATGTGAATATGAACAAACATAAATCATTACGTTGTCTTCCTTGTCCAACGTCAATTTTGGCATATAATATTTTGATGGGGGCTCACAATCACAAAAGATTTCCAAGATAGTGTATTTGCATGCGGAAGTTCTCTTCCTTATACTATTTATTCGTGAATTGCTTGTATGACCAATATTGTGATTGTAAAGCCTAAAAAGATTTCACTTTCTAAACCCAATGTGAAACTACCACTAGGCATGATATGATTTAAACTTCATGACATTCAATTTATTCAACAATTTACTCATAGGATATAAGTGAAGCACAAGAGTAAATGACAAGCTACTCCAAAAAGATATAAATGAAGATCATGAGCATATTATTTCTTTATCTCAAATTAATTTAAGTGAAGCAAGAGAGAATTTCTTCAAAAATACTAAAGCACACCATGCTCAAAAAGATTTAAGTGAAGCACTAGAGCAATTCCAAAGAAAAAGAGCTTTGTTGACGGGATGTGACTGCCGCTTACCTAACCTCCCTGTCAACTATTTGAGGACTCTAATTTATTTAAAAACTTTCAGAACTAAGTATTTTATTAAAACAACAAGCAAATAAAATGACATTCCAACAATAGCACAACTCATGTGGGGAAGCAAAAACTTAGGCTCAACCGATAATTGTTGATGAAGAAAGGTGGGATGCCTACCAGGGCATCCCCAAGCTTAGATACTTGAGACTTCTTGAAATATTATCTTGGGGTGCCTTGGGCATCCCAAATATTGAGCTTTTGTGTCTCCTTAATTCCCTTTATATCACGGTTTTCCTAAATCTCAAAAGCTTCATCCACAAGAAACTCAACAAGAACTCGTGAGATAAGTTCGTATAAACCAATGCAAAAACCTTATCATTCTCTACTGTAGCAAATCACTAAAACTATTATTCAACATTTCATACTAAATGCCTCTGAATATTCAATACTCCTATCCTCAAATAGAATCATTAAACAAGCAAACATATGCAAACAATGCAAACATAAACAATACAGTCTGTAAAGAATGCGAGAGTATCAATACTTATTCAACTCCAAAAAATATAAAAAAATTACAAACTCTACAAAATTTATCAGATCATATTTTTCAAAAAGTTTCAACATTTTATCATATTCTTACTTTCCTAGGGAATTTTTGCAACATCGATAAACTTTCTGTTTTGAAACAGCAACATGTAGACTTGCAAAATAAGCATGGCAAAGGCTATCACTGCCACTTTTATTGAAATAAAAGATGCAAAACATTATTATAAATAACAGCAATAAAATCCTAACAAAATAAATTGACGCTCCAAGCAAAACACATATCATGTGATGAATAAAAACATAGCTCCAAATGAGGTTACCGATAATGTTGGGGACAAAAGAGGGGATGCCTTCCGGGGCATCCCCAAGCTTAGTTGCTTGGGTCTTCCGTTAATATTACCTTGGGATGCCTTGGGCATCCCCAAGCTTAGGGTCTTCTCACTCCTTATTCTCCTCATATCAACATCTCACCCAAAACTTGAAAACTTCAATCACACAAAACTTAATGGAACTTTGTGAGATAGGTTAGTATGATAAAGAGCAAACCATTTCACTTTGGTACTGTCAAAGACAAGATTCATAATTGTTTCCACACAATTCCTACTGTATCATATCATTTCCACAATTTATATTGAGCAATATAAGCCATAGAAACTAGGAAACAAGCAGACTATGCATTAAAAATAGAATCTATCAAAAATAGAACAGTCTGTAGTAATCTGTACTCAAACCATACTTCTGCTACTCCACAAATTATGACAAAATTGGGAACACGTGAGAAATTTGTATATTAAACTTCTGCGAAAAGAATCAACTCAAAAGCACTCTTCTGTTAAAAATAAGAATTATTTTTGTGAGCGCAAAATTTTCTATTTTTCAGCAAGGTCAAATCAACTATCACCCAACATGATCCCAAAGGCATTACTTGGTACTTTATTGAAATAAAAGCTATAAAACATGATTACTACAGTATCATAATCATGTGAACACACAAAAACATTAGGTAAAAGTGTTGGGTTGTCTCCCAACAAGCGCTTTTCTCTAATGCCTTTTAGCTAGGCATGATGATTTCAATGATGCTCGCATAAAAGATAAGAATTGAAACATAAAGAGAGCACCATGAAGCATATGACTAGCACATTTAAGCCTAACGCACTTCCTATGCATAGGGATTTTGTGAGAAAACAACTTATGGGAACAAGAATCAACTAGCATAGGAAGGCAAAACAAGCATAACTTCAAGATTTTCAACACATAGAGAGGAAACTTGATATTATGCAATATGTAAAAGCATTTGTTCCTCTCTCGTAATAATTTTCAGTAGCATCATGAATAAATTCAACAATATAACTATCACATAAAGCATTATTTTCATGATTCACAAGCATATAAATTTATTACTCTCCGTATAAGAAAATTTATTCTCATGAATAGTAGTGGGAGCAAACTCCACAAATAGTAACTATCATGGGATTGAAAATTAAATTCATGATGAAAAGTTCCATGGTTATCATTATTCTTTATAGCATACATGTCATCACCATAATCATCATAGATAGCAACTTTGTTCTCATAATAATCAATTGAAACCTCTTCCAAAATAGTGGATTCATCACTAAATAAAGTCATGACCTCTCCAAATCCACTTTCATATTTTTTATAATAAGATTCAACACCCTCCAAAATAGTGGGATCATTAGTACCTAGAGTTGGCACTCTTACAAACCCACTTTGATCAATATAATCATCATCAATAGGAGGCATGCTTTCATCATAATAAATTTTCTCATCAAAACTTGGGGGAGTATAAATACCATCTTCATCAAATATAGCATCCCCTAGCTTATGGCTCTGCATATCATTAGCATCATGGATATTCAAAGAATTAACACTAATAATATTGCAATCATGCTCATCATTTATGCCAAACATTTTATAGAACTCTTCTTCTATCAATTGAGCACAATTTTCCTTTCCATCGTTTTCACGAAAGACATTATAAAGATGATCAATAATATGATGTAACCTCAATTCCATTTTTAAGTTTTCTTTTACGAACAAAACTAGTGATAAAAAAGAAACTAAAAGATTAAATTGCAAGATCTAAAGATATACCTACATGCACTCACCTCCCCAGCAACTGCGCCGGAAAAGAGCTTGATGTCTACTACGCAACTTTATTTTTGTAGACTCGTGTTGGGCCTCCAACCGCAGAGATTTGTAGGACAGTAGCAAATTTCCCTCAAGTGGATGACCTAAGGTTTATCAATCCGTGGGAGGTGTAGGATGAAGATGGTCTCTCTCGAACAACCCTGCAACCAAATACAAGAAATCTCTTGTGTCCCCAACACACCCAATACAATGGCAAATTGTATAGGTGCACTAGTTCAGCAAAGAGATGATGATAAAAGTGTAATATTGATGGTAGAAATATATTTTATAATCTGATAAATAAAAATAGCAAGGTAAAAAATAGTAAACGGGCACAAAAACAGTATTGCAATGCTTGAAAATGAGGCCTAGGGTCCGTACTTTCACTAGTGCAATCTCCGAACAATGCTAATATAATTGGATCATATAACCACCCCTCAAAGTGCGATCAAGAATCACTCCAAGTTCCTATCTAGAGGAGAACATAAGAATAAATTGTTTGTAGGGTACGAAACCACCTCAAAGCTATTCTTTCCGTTCGATCTATTCAAGAGTTCATACTACAATAACACAAAGCTATTCTTTCTGTTTGATCTATCCTAGAGTTCGTACTAAAATAACACCAAAGAAAATTCATATTCATAATACTCAATCCAACACAAATAACTTCAAAGAGTGCCCCAAGATTTCTACTGGAGAAACAAAGACAAGAACATTCATCAACCCCTATGCATAGATTACCCCAATGTCACCTCGAGAATCCGTGAGTTGAGTGCCAAAACATATATCAAGTGAATCAATATGATACCCCATTATCACCACGCGTATTCAATTGCAAGACATATATCAAGTGTTCTCAAATCCATAAAAGTATTCAATCCGAAAACAACGAAATCTCAAAGGGAAAAACTCAATTCATCACAACAATATAGAGAGGAGAAAACACCATATGATCCGACTAGATTAACAAAGCACGCGATACATCAAGATTGTGACATCTCAAGAACACGAGAGAGAGAGAGAGAGAGAGAAAGAGAGAGATTAAACACATAGCTACTGGTACAAACCCTCAACCCCGAGGGTGGACTACTCACTCCTCATCATGGTGGCCGCCGGGATGATGAAGATGGCCACCGGAGATAATTCCCCCCTCCGGAAGGGTGCCAGACTGGAGTCTAGATTGGTTTTCGATGGCTACAGAGCCTTGCGGCGGCGGAACTTCAGATCTAGGCACCCTGAGGGTTTTCAGAATTTTTGGGAGTTTATAGGGTAAAGAGGGGGTGTGGGAGGCCACGAAGGTAGGCACAACCCACCTGGGCACGCCTGGGCCCCCAAGCGTGCTGTGGTGGGTTGTGCCCCCCTCGTGGCACCCCCAGGTGCTTTTCTGGCCCATCCTGGGTGTTCTGGTCCATAAAAAATCTCCAAAAAGTTTCGCGGTGTTTGGACTCCGTTTCATATTGATTTCCTGCGATGTAAAAAACAAGCAAAAAACTGCAACTGGCACTGGGTCAATAGGTTAGTCCCAAAAGTGATATAAAGTTGCTATAAAATGATTGTAAAACATCCAAGAATGATAATATAACGACATGAATACTTCATAAATTATAGATACGTTGGAGACGTATCAGCCATAACCATGTATGGCGACCGGATTCCAGTTAGACTAATCCCATGTTGAACAAGGAAATGAGCTTGTAATCCATGTAGTCTTCTGATGGTGTGGGACTTTGCATATTACAACCTTCAGCAAATAGAGGTCGAGCCAAAAGCTCGACGCGTCTCATGCATAGTAGGCAGGAGTGTCCGGCGGGCCGCGAGGCTCGATGGCGGCAGTATCCAATGATGGAAGGGTGATCTCTCGCTGGGTATAGATATCCACGAGACGCCACGGACTACTAGATTGGTGGATGAGGACGATCCAGTTGCTCTACATGCCTGCCCTGTAGTGGTTTCGCATGAAGGACAGGTGGACGGGTAGTGGTAGCATGTCGAGGGGCACCATGGCAACCTCGGTAGGATCGTCAATTCGGTGTCTGGGCCACCTGTGAGGATCGGGCATCAGCAAGCAGTGTGTCTTGAAAAGATCCGACCGGTTGCAGACGAGTAGACGGTACAAAGATACCGGGCATGCGGCCAGACGGACGGTGCTGAGCAGGTCCATACGATTACAAATCTGCTCCAAGAGAACATCGGGGAGGGAATTCCAATTACGGCTCTGCGTGTCAGTCGGTTCTGCCATAGGGTTTTTTAGGGCGCTGAGTGATTGGGGTTTTCGGTGCCTGCGAGCCAGCGGGGAAGTGGATTCGGGCGGGCGAGCGAAGAAGATGGCGTGTGTGGCCAAGCAGTGAGCGGGGGGTATGTTATGCGCGAGCTACCAAGGAAGATGGCGCGGGCAGGCAAGCAAGATGGCGGGGGGGATGGTGTGCGTCCGATGATGGGGAAGAGAGGATGAAGAAGAACAGAGGAGGAAGAAGAGTGAAAGACATGGAAGAAAGTGCATTAAATCTCAATTCTACTAGTACTACTACCAGGATATACCGTCCTTCGGAGTGTAAGTAGTTACGCCGATGACATGTGGGTCTACCTCAAGAGAGCCCATATGTCAGTTAATGGAGGAGAGAGGTGTGTAGGCATATTTGCGGAAGCGTGATCCACTGGCAAACATGATGGCAGTACTGGTTAAGGCTGATTTAGTAACACCAACACGTTGGTTCAGCTTATTGATTAAGTGTCCCATCTGCTGCAGCGTGTATTGTCACTTCACTATGAAGACTAGTTGAATAGTTCTCTCTGACCGAGATGGGGAATAATGGATCGTGAAGACTTCCTATCTAAAGTATCCCTATGCATGTACGCTCATCCTGTCCAACAAGATGAAACATTGGCCAAGGCACCTGGCGCCAATAATGTAGGAGTACTAGTACTACCTCATTTCCGGTTTATAGGGCTCAATTCAAAAATCTCATCAACCAAGGTAGATGATGAATGGTGGAATAATTTTTGTAGTTTGCAAAACACTCAACTAATGCACTCGTTTTCCTCAAAAAAAATTCTTTACCAATGCATTAATTTTGTGTCAAACTTTGACCATCTACTCCCTCTATCCAGGTGAATAAGTCATCTTTGGTTGTGCACCGTGACCAAGGAGATAAAAACAAGAGAACTTAATGTTTGTTTGCTAATTAATAGAATTGCATACAATGAACTAACCACTGCATGGCCTGTTTGGTAGTCTCGAGTCATTGAAAACATGCATGCCCACATCTCTTATTGGTTGATATGTCAAGAAACGAGGTGGGAGTTAATGCACCGCGCCTAAGTGTTTTGGGATTATTTGGTTTTTGTAAAGTAACTTATACACCTAGATGGAGGGATTATTTAACTAATAAAATGATAATGCATTTCACCAAAAATCATATTACTGGATTCGTATTTGAACATAGTTTTTAATGGTATAGTTTTTTATGACATGCATTGACACTTTGTTAGTAAAATTTACGGTCAAAATTTTACACTAAGTACGAAGGGGGCCATTAAACCAGGACGGAGCTTTATATGCAGGTCAATAAAAAATCATCAAACAATGTAGTAGTAAATGATGAGTGCCCATAGATTTTTTTTCCCGAAAGTACTCAATAATGGGCTCGTTTTCCTCAAGAAAATTGTGTTTACGAACATATTAATTGGAATGCATGTGTGAGGAACAAATGACCAGAACTTTTACACGCATTGGTGAGTTGTCTCTTAATTCTTGCATGCAACGTTTTAATGAAGCTTGAAATATGAACATGTCAATGGAGGGAGTAAAAGCCTCATGCATGCATGCATGCATGCAGCATGCAACACTCACACGTATACATGGACGCACGCAACACTCACGCACCCATGCGCCACACAACACACGACGCAACACACACACACACTCACGCCCAAGTGCTCAACCTACTCCCTACGTCCGTGAAAGACTGTACATTTAAAGATTTACACATTGACCAGGCATAATTAACGCCCAAAAGTAGCAGACTTATGTGTGCATGCGACCATTGAGAGAAGAAGATTAAATAAAGGTTGTTGCATGCTGTAATCAAGGATGGGAAACACTTCCTATCTATAGTCTGATACAAGTCCATCGCCAGACTGCTCGTAAGCCATTGATTCATTCTTCATCTCACGGACGAGAGACCACAACAAAAGGGAAACACTTTCCATCAGTAGTCTGATGTAAACAATTCATCAGACCAGTCCTACAACGTCCATTTCTTGTTTCATCCTACCGTTAAGATTTTTCATCAAATCCCTCTCTAACCTCCCGTTCTTCACGCCCCCATCTCCCCTAATCCCTCCACCATTAGGGTAGTTGCCTTCTTCCCCAACTAATTACCGCTACCTATCTACAGCTTCGTTTTCCTGCTCAGGAACCAAGGTGCAGCCCGACTCCTGATCCACCATGTTGGCCAGTTCTTCTACCCTCGGGTGCCTCCACCTCGATTGACCGATGTGTCAACAGTAGCACCACTCGATGCTCCTTCAGTTTCACTGTACCGAAGCGTCGCCGCCTTGATAGGTGGTCGCGGTGCAGGTTCCCATGGATCACCTCATCAGGTTTTAGAAGGTTTGTTGCCCTTTCGTTCGGAGACACTTTTCAACAAACAGAACATGCAGCCGGTTGCATGAATCTACTCGTACTTCTACGGCTTATGTTCTAACTCATCTTCTTTTTTGTATGGTTTGTTCGTCACAAACGGATTTGATAATCACGAACTTATGCATCTACATCTTGGTGCCAAATATGTTAATTTGCGATTTGGTCTGACTTGCGTTGTGATAGCATCACTTGTTTGCTTTAGAGATTCATGCTTCCACTCTGTTTGGATCTGTGAAAGAGCACCGGTGTCAACAACAACCATGAGCACCAAGCCGGCCAACTGCCATGAGTTTGGCTGCTCCGACTCCGGCCACCTCGTCATCGTCGTTAGCAGCAACATCCCGCTTGGTCGTTGTCGGTGTCAAAATCGGCGGATCTCGGGTAGGGGGTCCCGAACTGTGCGTCTAGGCGGATAGTAACAAGAGACAAGGGACACGATGTTTTTACCCAGGTTCAGGCCCTCTCGATGGAGGTAATACCCTACTCCTCCTTGATTAATATTGATGATATGGGTAGTATAAGAGTAGATCTACCACGAGATCAGAGAGGCTAAACCCTAGAAGCTAGCCTATGGTATGATTGTTGTTCGTCCTACGGACTAAAACCCTCCGGTTTATATAGACACCGAATAGGGTTAGGGTTACACAGAGTCGGTTACAATGGTAGGAGATCTACATATCCGTATCGCCAAGCTTGCCTTCCACGCCAAGGAAAGTCCCATCCGGACACGGGACGAAGTCTTCAATCTTGTATCTCCATAGTCCAGGAGTCCGGCCAACGGTAATAGTTCGGCTATCCGGACACCCCCTAATCCAGGACTCCCTCAGTAGCCCCTGAACCAGGCTTCAATGACGACGAGTCCGGCGCGCATATTGTCTTCGGCATTGCAAGGCGGGTTCCTCCTCCGAATACTTCATAGAAGGTTTTGAACATAAGGATAGTGTCCGGCTCTGCAAAACAAGTTCCACATACTACCGTAGAGAGAATAACTTTTGCACAGATCTGCTGACGTATTCCGCGGCGTGACATCACGCCACGGCCAGGCCTTTATACGAATCATTTTTTTACTGTTCCACCTTAGCGCGTTTAGTGAGGCGGTTTCCTTGGCACGCCTTATCAAAGCGGAGATCGTGCCCCCTTATTCCGGGATTCCCATCAATACGGACGTGGGTAACCCATCCGCGCCATTGATTACGGCGCTTGGGAGATAAGCGAGTTTTACCAGTGGCGGGGACGATAGCTTCGTCCGTCCATATAAGGGGATAAGGATCCACCTTTTCACCTACGCCTTCTTCCTCCTTTGCTCATCCATTTCTGCGCACTCGAGCTCCAGCGACCAAGTCCGCACATCCCACCTCAACCTTCTCCAACTATGTCCGGAGCGGGAGGCAGGTGGATGGCCTCCTCCGTCATGGAGGGGCACATCGAAAAGCTGCGGGAGGCCGGATACTTGTCCAACAACATCGCGCACCGGCTACCCGATGAGGGGCAGCTCATTCCAACCCCCAGGCCCCATGAGAGGGTGGTTTTTCTCACCCACTTCCTCCGCGGACTAGGTTTTCCATTTCACCCATTTGTCCAGGGGCTCATGTTCTACTACGGCCTGGACTTCCACGATCTGGCCCCGAATTTCATCCTCAACATCTCGGCGTTCATCGTCGTGTGCGAGGCCTTCCTGCATCCAGCCCCACTTCGCTTATGGTGAAGATCTTCAATGTCAAGCCGAAGGTAGTGGGCGGCCGCCAAGCGGAGTGCGGAGGTGCCATGGTTGCCAAGATGGCCAAAGTCCTATGGCTCGAGGGCTCCTTTGTGGAGACCATAAAGGGGTGGCAATCGGGGTGGTTCTACATCACCGAGCCGCGCGACCCTCAATGGGCGGCGGCCCCAATTCGATCTGGCCTCCCACGCTGCTCACATCATGGAAAGAGACGGGCCTGACGTGGGGGATTCGACGAGCTTCCGGACTCCAAACCTGCGTCCAAACACGGTGGACAAGAATCTCGGGCTTGTCAACGTAATCCAGGTGATGCACATCCGCCGGATTCTCCCATGCCAACAACGGGCCTTCAAATTGTGGGAGTTCGATCCGGCACATCACCCAACTCTGAAAAGGCTCTTCGACACTACGTATGAAGATGCCTGGAAGGTGTTGTTCAAGGGCGCCGAGGCTCCCACATCCGCTACGAAGATCGCAGATTCAGCTCGCAGCGTCAAGCCAGCGAGGTAAGTTATTTTACCCTTTTATGGGACTCTTGTTTTTCATAGATTGACTCTATGTGGGATCTAAAACTCCCTAACCTTTGACAGGACTGGCTGAAGATGTCCGGACAGATTAACTGTCCGGCCCCTTTGCGAGAAGATCCAGCGGACGCCCGATTGACGGGGCTGCTGGCTCCGGCACCTCACGTGGTGCCGGAGAAGAAGGCCAAGAAGGAGGCCACGAGAACTCGAAGGAGCTCCCGGCGCCAGGTGCTGGCGGACTCATAGCCCGACAACCCTGAGGCGGAATCCTCCTCTGAGGAAGAGGAGGAGGAAAAAGAAGCCTCTCCCCAGCGGGAGGAGAGAAGAAAAGGAAGGCCGCCCCAACTGGGGGGGCCGGAGGGTCCAAGAAGGGAAGGACCCTTCCTCCGGACTTCTCCACCAACGCCGACAACGACGAGGAGGAGGGGCCAACAAGGGCCAAGCCCCTGGCAAGATAGTAAGTGTCCGGATACCCATGGCTTTTTTTTTCATTGCATAGTGTTCTCTAATGCCGAACAATCATGCAGCCCGCCTAAGGACGAGCTCGCCGCCGTCGGCGGGTCTCAATTCGCCGGAAGTGGAGAGTACTTCACTTCCGACCGCCTCACCTCACGCCATGGACGACGCCGAGGTGGGGCCCGAGGGGGCCTGGTCAAGAGGAGGTGGCGCAGAGTCGCTGCAAGGCAGCCTCCGGACTCAGCGCGAGGGGAGCGAGACCCCGGGGCTCTAAGCCCGACCCTTGTCGGACTCCATACCGAACCTTCAGCGGTTCTCAAGTCCGCAAGCGGTCCCTTTGTAGGAAGGGTAAGACGTCGGTGTCCTCCGTCCAACCGGAGGCACCGGATAGCATCGAGGCGCTAACAGCGCCTCCATCGAGGAGGAGCACCGCCACTGTTATGAGTGTGGTGATCCAGAAGTTCGATCCGCCAAGAGCGGGCTGGTGGCTTATACCAGCCTTCTAACAGGCTTTGAGGTAAGTTTAGAATATGTAAAATATTACCGCATAGACAGTAGCCCCTGATGCTTAGTTCGGTGTTCGGAAAGAAAAGCCGGACTAAGGATCTAAAAAGATATACGCAGGAGTCTAACATAAGTATGTCAATATGCGAATG
Organism: Aegilops longissima; assembly: GCA_021605205.1. Taxonomy (NCBI): domain Eukaryota; kingdom Viridiplantae; phylum Streptophyta; class Magnoliopsida; order Poales; family Poaceae; genus Aegilops; species Aegilops longissima. The sequence continues at coordinate 84,150,694 of CM038678.1, read as the reverse complement.
CAGGCTGCGCTGCTGACCTCTGTCGCACTGACTGCGGCGGTCAATGCATTGAAGAAGAGCCTCGAGCAGTCCGAGAACAAGCTCGGCCTTGCCAAGAAGCAGCTCGAGGACAGGGAAGGTAAGCAATACCTTATTAAAGAAATACCTTATAGAAAGGATTCGGTTGCAAAAAATGACAGGAATAACGTGGGTATTGTAGGGGCCACGAGCGAGGTGGTGACCCTGAAGGAGGCGGTGTCCGCGGCTGAAAACAAAGCGGCCACGGAGCACACCGAGCGAGAGAAGGGGGAGGCGCAGCTGGCGGAGGTACGGCAAGAGCTCCAGGCTCTCGTGGAAAAACACGAGGGTTTGGAGCGTGACTCGAAGACCCGAGAGTCCGAGCTTGCCTCGGCTCTTGAGAGTGCCCAAGCTGCTAAGGCCGAGGCCCAAAAAGCCCTCCAGGAGATTGAGGCAATAAAGAAGATCGCGGCGGTTAAGGCATTCTTTATGCAGAGCAAGAATGTAAAAGTCAATTATCTAGTACTTACCCGAATCCGGAGCTCTCCAGAGCGTTCGCAGATCTGCCCGTAGTGTGTACGATCTTTGTCGCGTTCTACCGCGCCAAGGAGGGAGCTCGACGGAGAAGGTGTTCTGGTCTCAGTATCTTTGAGGCGAACGTCCGGTGCCTCGAGCGACCAGCTGAAGCAGCTGGTCGAGCTCCACAAGGTCGCCGAACAGGCCATGAAGGGCCTCATAGTTCGGCTGTGGCCATTGGAAGCCATGCACAGGAGCTACTTCGGCTAGTGCAGCGGCTGGTGGGCCTTTGTCCATGGATTGAAGTCATCAAGCGCCCGTCTGCATTGAAGGTGCCTGTCGGGCCTTGCCCGTGCTAAAGTGCTTTGGGGCAGGCTGGATGCGGAGAAGCTTGTGATGGACGGGCCACCAAGGGCAAGGAGCATCGCAAGCCCGAAATGTACTATGAGGGCGTCTGAAGGGTGCCCGCCAGATAGCGGATGAGTGCTCCAAAGATGTAATTTTTGAATAGCCTCGCATTTGTTATCTGACGCTGAAAACTTGTTCATATGCGCTAAGCAACGCTTGTTAATTTAAAATATTACCTTCTGTGCGGCCGTTTATCAAATTTGAGAGATGGCAAGTCGTTGGCTTCAGCCCCCATGCCACGAGTGATGGGGTGTTCGGGATAAACTTGAGCGCTCTTGTTCCCATTCTTGGGTCCGTCGAGGGAGGCGCTCAACGCAACGAACAAGGCAACCGGACTTATAGTGCTTGAACACTCTCACTTAGCCATAGAATTCTATAATTTTAAATTTCGGCGAAGCCCCTAGTATTCGGAAGACCGAGTTCGGGGCGCTATCCACGCCTTGGCCGGACAATGCCGACTCCTCGCTCTAAGCGGCATAAGTCTTTAGGGACCGAAAAACCTCTCGAACAGCGACCGGCTCTCGCCCTATCATGACGATCAGTTTTAGCTTTCTCCACTGAGGTGCTCAACCCAGCTCAACCGGGGCACAATCGCAGTGGTTCTTCCAGCGCTACCTTAGCCGATATAACGGAACGTAAGGTACCAAAACATGGGAGCTGGGCAAACCCAACTATTGACCCAAGACATGATTCGGAGCCGATGCATATAATGCTATAAGTTCGGGGTGCCGCACTTGTGAAAGTGTTCGGACTTATCACACCATACTTTTGGGGTACATAAGCCCCTGGTGTATTGGCCGTACCAAATTGTACGGTTGCGCAACATGTCATGAAATGAACATGGGAAAGAATGCAATAATAGGCAAGAGCTATATATTGGTTATTCAAAAGAAACTGCAAATAAAAGCAGAACGATACAAATTGTGCGATAAGCAACGTACGGGACTTTTTAACATGTCCCCCTCCTGGGGTAAGTTGCGGAATGGTATGTAAAACAGGTATAATGCTCGTAGTAGAGACCACCTGGACACTCGACGTAGCTTTCTGCTTCCCTGGCTGTTGCATCGTGAGTTCGGCAATTCCGGTGCGGACAGACTTCGGAAAACGGAGTCCGAAAGTAAGAAAAGAAGAAAATAAAAGAATGACACAATCGGGAGCCCCAGTGCGGTTGAGCCGCATTCAGGAATGCCGTGGTCGTTCCCTCCCTTATGCCCATGGTATCTCCAGAGCGTAGTTATGTACGTGTAATCTGGCTTCGCAGTTTCGCGAGGGCTGGGGTTGGGGCGGATTGCTCTGGCGTGCTCGGATCGTGCAGCGGTCTTGTTGTAGGTTACTCCGGCGCGCTTGACGGTGGCGGACGCTTAATAGCCGGACTCGAGAATTGCTGTGAGAGGCTTCTTTGCACCTCCGCCGCGAGGGCCGCCAGATGGTCCTCCGCTCGAGAGAGCGTTCGTGTTTCCATTGACCGCGATTACTCCTCGAGGGCCTGGCATCTTGAGCTTGAGGTATGTAGTGCGGCACCGCATTGAACTTTGCAAATGCGGTTCATCCAAGCGAAGGCGTGATAGCCGCCATGAACGGGACTATGTCGAAGATTAACTCTTCGCCGGAAGTTATCCGGGATCCAAGACCACTTGAGTGTAAGCGAGCCTGCATAATTGGCCTCTACACCGGTATGACGCCTTTAAAGGTCGTCTTTGTGGGTTTAATCCTTGAGGGTCTATGCCCATTTTGCGACCGTATCCCGATAAAGCAGGTTCAGGTTGCTACCGCCGTCCATTAGGACTCTAGTGAGGTGAAATCCGTCGATGATTGGGTCAAGAACCAATGCGCGAATCCGTCGTGACAGATGCTAGTGGGTGGTCCTTCGATCAAAGGTGATCGGGCAGGAAGACCATGGGTTGAACTTGGGCGATGGCTCCATCGCAGATATCGCCCCTTAGTGCACGCTTCCGCTCCCTTTTGGGTATGTGGGTTGCGATATCATGTTCACCGTCCGCACTTGTGGGGAAAGCCCTTCGTCCTCTATTGTTCGGGCGGCGGGGCTCTTCCACGCCATCGCTATGCAGCCCTTGTCATTGAGTTCGTCACTTAACTTGCTCTGCTTGCTTGAACACCCAACAATCCCTATTGGTGTGGTTGGCTGGTTTTTCGGGTGCCATGTATACGCCACAGCGATCGAGTATTCGGTCCAAGTTGGACGGGCCCCGGTATTTCTTTTGAATGGCTTCTTCGCCGACCGGGTATAGAGCCTCCGAATCCGCATTTATCGTCGTATCTTCAGCATTATCACCGCACGCGGCGTTCATGCTTGTTGCGACGCGACCGCCATTGCTGTCCTTGGTATCCGAACTATCGTGGTGTTTGGCCAAGTTGTTGCTTCGAGCTAGCCACTGTCCTCTCCCGCCGCAAAAGCGGGTCATGAGTGTGGTGAGGGCTGCCATGGATTTCGCTTTTCTGTCCTAGGTGCCGGGCAAGCCACTCGTCGCGGATGTTATGTTTAAAGGCCGCAAGGGCCTCTACATCCGGACGATCAACGATTTGATTTTTCTTGGTTAGGAACCGTGTCCGTAATTGTCCGCCGATTCTTCCGCCGCTGAATTATGTGGCTGAGGTCATCGGCGCCCGGTGGTCGCACGTATGTGCCCTGGAAGTTATCAAGGAATGCGGCTTCCAGGTTCTCCCAACAACCAATTGATTCTGCTGGCAAGCTGTTGAGCCAATGCCGAGCTGGTCCTTTAAGCTTGAGTGGGAGGTATTTGATGGCGTGTAGATCATCGCCGCGGGCCATGTGGATATGGAGGAGGTAGTCCTCGATCCAAACTGCAGGATCTATTGTGCCATCGTATGATTCGATGTTTACAGGTTTGAAACCCTCGGGGATTTGATGATCCATTACTTCATCTGTGAAGCATAGTGGGTGTGCGGCGCCTCTGTATTGAGCTATATCACGACGCAGCTCAAATGAGCTTTGTCTACTGTGTTCGGCCTGGCCGGAATTGCTGTATCCGGCGTTACGGTTATCGTCACGTGTCGTGGGGCGCCCACGCGATCCCGTAGATCGATCTTGTTTGTCTTGCCTTGTCCTCCAATATGTCTCGCAGGTCTGGCGCGTTTCCCCGTGCCTTGGTACTTTTCGAGCGACGCCAGAGTGTGGCTTGAATGGAGGCTCGAGAGGCCTCTCTGTCGCGACCACGGGGTGGCCGGTCGGCCGCATCATGCGCTGGTGATGTAGGTTTGGGTGCTGCTTCCTCTAATTGGGGTAGCAGCCTGCGTTTGGGGTATCTCTTGGAGGGGCATTCGAGTTCATACTCTTCGGTGCAAGGACTTCATCCATCCGTCGACTAGCAAGTCTTGGTCAGCTCTAAGCTGCCGCTGCTTTTCTTGAGGCTGCTTGTCGTGGCCATAAGCCTGCGCTTGAAACGCCCTGCTCGACAGATCCTCGTGCACGACAAATTGCCGTCGCCGAGGCTTGCCTCATCTTCGAGGGGGCGATAATTATCGCCCTCTACCTCTCTTTCTGCGCCGTGACCGTCGTGCGGTCTTGCTTCTCCTCCTCCCACGCCGAGTCCTGCCGAGGGGTCATCTTCGCACCGTCCGGGGTATTATTGTCTCCGTGCGGAATCACCGCTTTTACCGTGGCGGGATTTAGAACGGCGCCGACGACGCCGCTTGGGTTGTTTCTTGAGGGTCATCCTCCGCCGTTCCATCGCCATTCCCATCTTTTGGGATGTCCACCATGTATATGTCATATGACGAGGTGGCCTTCCAAAGGCCTCGTAGGCGCTGGTCTTGGTCGTCTCGGCATCGCCGCCCATACCGTCGATGTCTTGAGTCGAAGTCGAGCATGTCGATTAAATCATCGGCAGTGGCTACAAAGTGGGTGGTGGGTGGGCGTTGAATTTCTTCGTCGTCCGCATCTCAACCTTCCCGACCGTAGTCCGCCAGGCTCTCCGATAAAGAGAGAGACTTTAGTGAATTCAAGATGTCGCCAAAGGGTGAGTGCTGAAAGATGTCCGCTGCAGTGAACTCCATGACCGGCGCCCAATCGGATTCGATTGGCAGGGGCGCGGAGGGTTCGGAGTCCGGAGAGGAGTCCGCAGCTTGGAGTCACGGTCTTCGCAGCGACGGGGTGGAGTTCGCTCAATCGCCGCTGAGATCGTAGCCCCGAGGCGGTGTCCAACCACTCGCCCTGATCGTGGGAGTCGGCTCCGAGCTAAGGGTCGGAGCAGACGCTGGTGCGGCCTCGTGGCCTCGCTCGCGGCAAAGCTAGATCGTGCCCATCGAGACAAGGCGGGCGCTTGGTGTGGCTCGAGTCCGTCAAGATCAAGTCTCCGCGGATGTCGGCCGTAGTTCAAACTCCCAAATCGACTCGATGGCGGGCGTAGCTTCGATCTGCTCCAGATGGCCAAGTGAATTGCCCGCAGCAAAGCCGCCGAATACGAAGATCTGTCCGGGAGAAAAGTCTCACCCTAGACTGTGTCGTTGTTGATGATCGAAGGAGCCATCGGGCCTATAGGTGACGGCTACGCAGGAACTCTCAATGAAAGCACCAATGTCGGTGTCAAACCGCGGATCTCGGTAGGGGGTCCCGAATCGTGCGCCTAGGCGGATGGTAACAGAGACAAGGGACACGATGTTTTTACCTAGGTTCGGGCCCTCTCGATGGAGGTAATACCCTACTCCTACTTGATTAATATTGATGATATGGGTAGTACAAGAGTAGATCTACCATGAGATCAGAGAGGCTAAACCCTAGAAGCTAGCCTATGGTATGATTGTTGTTCGTCCCATGGACTAAAACCCTCCGGTTTATATAGACACCGGATAGGGTTAGGGTTACACAAAGTCGGTTACAATGGTAGTTGATCTACATATCCGTATCGCCAAGCTTGCCTTTCACGCCAAGGAAAGTCCCATCCGGATACGGGACGAAGTCTTCAATCTTGTGTCTTCATAGTTCAGGAGTCCGGCCAACGGTGATAGTTCGGCTATCCGGACACCCCCTAATCCAGGACTCCCTCTGTCGCCTCATCAGCTACTTCGTCGACTAACGGTGGGGCAAGTAGTGCAATGGAAGACGGCACTGCCTTCTTCCTCCATCAGAGCAACGGCCGCCTCGGCACCTCTAGCGGCTCACCCTTCCTCGTCTCCTGCTTCACCTTTTAGCGACTACCTCGATGATGATGCTCGAGTGTTGAAGCAATATTGGTGAATATAGGAAGCAAATTACATGGATATGTCATATGTGCACATGTATTCGAAATGAACGTGATGGAACATAGTTTGTTTATTTTACAGTTTGGACACTGAAGCACCAAATGAAGACTTAGGAAGCCTCACTAAATTATGTAGGAAGCAAAGAAAATGCTAGGAAACAGAAATTAGCTCCAAGGAATAAAAACAAGGAAGCATATGCGGCACTCATGGAAGCATGGTTCTTATATAATGGAAACAAATATTACAAGCTAAGCATCATACATGATTAGAAGGAGTCCCTTTTAAATACTCCTATTTCTTTCGAAGCAAATTATTTTAAACTCAAGCAAATTTCAAATGAAAATGAAACAAAGTTTTCTATCATCAAACACATAGTTTTGCTGCTTTGTGCCCGCAAAAAGATAGTTTTGCTGCTTTCAAAACAACAGTTAATTTTATTTTTCCAATCAGATTGACTAAAGTTTCTATTACAATGGAAGCAAATTCTTCTATCCACGAAACATAAATTTTTGAGTTGGAAGCAAACCATTACATTTCAAATTAACTATCCTATCCAATATATCCTTGCTACAAAACATGGAAACAGGTAGCATGGACGTAAGTATCCCTGAAAAAAGGAAGCATGGACGTAGATGGAAGGCAAAGGGTATGATAGATCCATGCATCAATCCATGCATTGTGCATGCAAACTAGGCCGATGGATGCGGGGGCAGTTATAAGGAAGCACTCAGTTAACAAAGCCCATCAGCGAAACTCACGCGGGTCTAAATACCAGTACATCGGATGACTACCATGCATTGCATCCAACGGCCAACTACTAGTCTGATGGGTATCGAAAAATCAGTAGTCTGATGGCTAGTGGCGCCCCCCAACAAAATCCTCTTCTAACCTTCCGTTTTTCACGCGGCCTCGTTCCCATAATTCCGGAAAAAAAATCTTATGAGACCAGGTCTCATAGGCTTGGATGTGAGACCCAATCCTATATATTTAAGAAGTTCACCCCCACTACTTGATTTATCTCAATATGCAGTATAGACACCTCAGCATCCAATCACACCAAGCCACGTAACACCCACACCAAGCCATGTCACACCTCCTAAGGTCATTTTCCCATTTTCCCTCTAAGAGAAAAAATCTATCCCAATCTTTCCCCACGCCCTACGCCCGCACACAATGGCCACATCAGCCTTCGGTTACGAAGTCACGGGAGAGCACCCACCAGCCACCACAACACGCTGATGCGTACAATTGATTTCCATAAAGCATTGGCCGCAATTAACGGTCCCACCCAGTTCCTCAATTAACTCCACGGTCCATTGATTTCCATAACTTTCTATTCATCTTCTCCACCGAGTAAGCGATGCAGCGGTTCTCCCCTTTAAGCTTCCGTCTCCGCTCACATGGATCCCCCTTACCTAACCCAGGGCGGCTGATAGGACTGAGGTGAGGCCCCCCTCCCGGCGCAGTGCCCGCCTCTGCCGGTTCCATCGACTGCCTCCCCTCCTTCTCGGCCCCGCAGCAGTCCTTTGGCCTCCGCCGGGCCCTGCTTCTTCTATCGCTCCCCGCAGATGGAAGATATGGAGAGGAAGTTGCAGCATGCGGTGGTGGATTTGTGGTTGGCTTACTCCCTCAACATCACTTGCACCAAAGGTGGGTGCTCTCCCTCCTCAATCTTCTCAGATCTGAGCTTATGCCCTTTGAATTCGTCAGATTGCCCTTCCGGAACAGAAGGTGCTTGATGTTTTGCTTCATACATATCTTGGTGCTTGATTCCCAGCCAACAATGCCAAGAGCAACGATGTTTTACTCCTCGTGGAATCTTCACCAACCACTCCAAGTCTACTTTGTTTCCGGATATTCTCAATATAAGTAAGTACGCTACATCTTAAGCATGCACGTCTGCAGCATCATACCAACATATGATTAGTTGATTTATGCATATGCATTATACCATTATCAGAATTTATTGTTGTTTGTTTTTGTAGATCCGTCCGTTTTCTCTGATCTGAATTTAGATCGACTTCCCAGATTGTAGCTTTGATTTCAATTGGAAAACCTAGAGAAGGTAAGGTGTTATAATCTCTCATAAATCATGATTATGTACAGTACTTCTTACTCAACTTATTGAATCATTTTGTTCGTTTTGTCTTGCAGAAATTGGGGTATGTTCAAGTAAGTTCAGCTGACTGCTCGGATTGTCAACCATTGCTTTTTCTTCAGTTATTCGACAGTCACTGTGAATTGATAGTTCTCTAACACACCACTTCTGATTTTTTACTTTCAAGATGTTTATATAAGACAATGGAATCTTGCAATGTAGATTTTAATGTGGTTTGAGGTGGCTGCTCTGCCCTTTATAGTATTTTTGAACGTCATTTTTGTTATCTTTTTCCATTTCCCATTGGGGTGTGCCGATAACTATCTTTGCTTTTTTTTTCACGTCGAGCCCATGAATTTCAATCAACACGTCATAAGTTGAATCATCTAATTTCCCGCAGCAACGCGCGAGGTATCATCTAGTTGGATGAGTGACACGTGGCCGAGACAATCTCAAAGCATCCCGATCCCACTTGCCCGTCCATTCTCGATTCCAATAGCTGATTCCCGATTCCAAGCCACTCCCACGGGTACTTCATGATGCTCTAACACGTACGTTTGATTAGGGTTTTCTTATTCTTGCTTGCGTCAATGGCGGCCATACCGGAGGGCCTCGGCAGCCATGATTAGGGTTTTCTTATTCTTGCTTGCGTCAATGGCGGCCATACCGGAGGGCCTCGGCAGCCAAACGGCACGACACCACAACCACTAGTGCATGGCCTCGCCGAAGGAGCTCGTCGCCGGCGACCTGTCTGACGGCTCGTCCATGGCGGATGTACGGCATGATGTTGGCCCGGCGGACAGCATGTTCACGGCGGCCCAGCGCCAAGGTGTTGTTGTGGACGGCGGGACCAACTCCTCGTCGAGACGCGTCTAACTGCTCCTTGCCGGTGTACTCGCTCGTCGCCATCGTCGCGGCTAGACGGACTGCTCGGGCTCGCCCATGGCGACCGTACACCATGATTGCCGAACTCCATGGTCATGCTGCTGCCGAGACGTCGTGAGTGGTCTCGTACCAGCTCGTTGTGGACAGCAGCGCCGAGACGCATCAAGCTGGATTCCGTTGCTTACTTGTATATCACAAGGTCATGACTCATGAGTGCCCACAGATAGATCTCTGTAGACATGTACTGCTTCTCATGAAATCATATTGTTCACTGCCTTCACTCCATGATGATTTTGTGAAACAAGTACATTTACTGCCATGATGATTTTTTCTTTGCAGTACTATGAATTTGATTGCTCTGCGTGACTTGCTGAACCTATGCTTTGATCTAAGTGTGGATGTACAATATTTGTTTACATCTTTACAAGGTACAATCTACACATAAAAAAGAAAAGGACAAATGAGCTCATTGCTGCAAGTAAAATGCATAGAATGGTTTTTGAAGCATGAGCAAATATATGTTCATCTGCGAACGACGAGGTCGTTTGACGCCGCCATAGATGAGAAGTCGCCGTAACATCGTGCCACATGGCCACCGGCGATGAGATCGTTGGGCGTGGCCATGGCGGGAGAATCGTGGTAGCATGGAGCCACGCAGCCGCCGGTGACGAGGTCGTTCGACCTGGCTATGGACAAGTGGTACTGACGTTTTGTGCGGCCGCCACCGCCAAGGTCATTCAGCAATGCCATGGAAGAGCTCCACACGAGAAGAAGCCAACCCTAGCTCCCGGTAGTTACGTAAGTATCTCATACAGATCCTTACGATACGTGAAACGAAGCTAGGGAATTGGAATCGGGAATAGGAGTCAGGCTTGCAAATCGGTGGGCAAAGTGGGATTATATGCTTTGAGATAGTGAATGCCACATGTCAATAATCGGGATGGGTCTCACATCCTCGTCTATGAGACCCGGTCTTATATAATTTTTTTTCCCATAATCCCTCCCTCCGTTACCTTTCTCCCGAATCAATCACCACTCTCGTTCCTCTCTCCTACCTCCAACCCTCCTCTCCGTTGGGGTCAGCATCCACCGCGCCGCCCCTTACTCTCTGCCAGATGCATGCAGGTTGGATTCCTGCCCCGTCCTACTTCTCGTTGCGTCCCCCAGACCAGTGCACACGCTGCTCTTCACCGCGTCGCCAATGAGCTCACCTCCCCGTCGTTCTGCAATGAACATCTCTCCCCTAACCCTGGTAGACATCTTGCCCAGATTATGCACCTCCATCTCGTATTTGCAGAATTTAAGTGGTTGCAGGCACACCAGAGGTGAGATCTGCGTGAATATGTTTTGATTTCATGTATCATCATAATTTAGGTTGATGTAAGATCACAAAACCTCCAATCAGGGTAGATGAGATCCGTCTGTAGATAATAAATCTCTGCAACCGGATATTAGTGGCAAGCATGTTATTTTGCATCATCCAATTTCCGTGCTTCCAATACATTTTACCTATTTAGTGATAGCAAAATATTATTGCTTCAGAGCATTCACGCTTCCTGTGTACGAACAGAATTTGAATCTCTTGCCATGCTTCCAGGTAGGTTCCTATGTACTGATGCATCTACCGTGCTTCATATGTATGTCGGACCACTCGTCGACGACAAGATTGTTGGCATGGAGGAAGCACCCTGTGAGAGGTAGCAACCAAAGCGACGAAGTCCATGCCGGAGGATGTCAGGCACGAGATCTTGCTCAGCCACCATGCTCCATCTCTCTCGACATGCTACCCCGCAGCCGGCCACCTCTGGTTCCTTGCTGCTGTGCTCATGCCGTCGTGCTAACCAATACTCCTTTCATCATGACGAGTGCTACTTTGCCACGTGGTCAATAGCGACGTTCAAAGAGTGTGTTGCAGTGATTGTTACCCAGTGGCTTCATCGATGCTTCGAAGTAACCGGCCCATGCCTTGTAGTGTGAATGTTGTGATTCTTGTAACATATGCAATGCTTCGGGAATATTTGTATATTAAGTTGTCTAGTGCCTTTGTATGTGCTTCCTTTGTTTTATAGTACCTTGCATGAGCTTCAGTATCATATGTGTCATGCTTCCAACTTATGTACAACAAGCTTCGAAGTGTCTACATATGTGCTCCTTTCTTTACACAACAGAAACAATGCTTCTGTACTACTTTTTTCCTGCTTCAACATTTATCTAACCGTGCTTCCAATGGCTCACTACCACATAAATGCATTACTATTACACGTCCCATGCTTCCCACATAAATACAATACGTTTCCAATGACATACTTGCATACACTATGACAACAATGTTTTGGTACGACATTTTCATGCTTCAACCACCATAAAACTGTGTTCCAAACTACAACCATACATGCTTCATAGCATAGATTGAATCCAGATGCCGCTTGGAAAAAAATGTGACTAAAAAATTATGGAGCCTGGCTTGTAGTGTTGAAAGTACGTTTATCATTACCTAATAATAAAACAAATTAGGTTTTGGTTGTCCGTCATGACATTTTTCAGAAAAGTCCCTGTGTTTTGATGAAATCAACCTGCAGTCCGGATTTAAGTCACACCCGAAATGTTATTTTACATTTTTTGAAACCCCCCTGATGTTTTAGGTAATTCATCCGCGGATCATATCTAAGTCAAACAAATGCTTTTTTTAAATCATCCATATCTTTTAAACCGTAACTCCGATTTGAACATGTTATATATGAAATTTGATTAGAAAAATATGTAGAATATAAATATGAGATTATTTTTACCTGTTAAGTATTATAAATATTATTTTGGAATATATTTAAGTCAAACAAATGATTTTCTAAATTATCCGTATCTTTTAAACCGTAACTTCGATTTTAACATATTATATATGAAATTTTATTAGAAAAATGGGTGGAATCTAAATATGTTGTTAATTTTACCTTTAAATATTTTTAGAATATTGTTTTAGAAGCAAACTTATAATTTATAGCGCAAAATCCATTTTCCTTTCATACCGGCGGTGATCCGGATTGCAAATAAACACCCCACTATAACCATATAGGGAAAAGAAAACATCGCTAACTATACATGCATACCTCTGAAAAATGTCACAAGGGAAAACAACAGATTTCTCATCGCGGGAATGAGAAATAGGGAGAGAGAGACGCCTTAGGATTAACCATATTCAAAAACGTTTTTTGTTTTGTTTTGTGTGAACACCGAGGCCATCGCCGGCGAGGGAGAGAAAGAGGATAAGCAGCAACACAAATATGATGCCTCGCAAAAATAAAGAAGATGGACCTATTGTGGTCTTGAGTGATGGTTGTTGGGTTCAGAGCGTGTGTTATGTTTTCTCTCCCGTTGCAACGCACGGGCTCTTTTGCTAGTATCATATCATGCAAACAAGTATCAAATGAAAAGGAAGCATTATTTTGTAGTATACAGAAGCACACCTCATTATATACAACCACCACATATGGAAGCAACGTGAAGAAGGAAAATTTTGTTTTTGAAACTGTAAGGTAGTTATTATGCGTGATTGCAGGGATCTCAAATAGGGAAGCTACATGCATACAGAATGTTTCTTTTAGAAATTGAGGAAAGTAGGCGCTGTTAGAGGGATGCATCCAGCGATCTGCAAACTTTCATCCAAAGGCCATCCAATGGTCTGACGGAAAGCTAGGGATCAGTAGTCTGATTCCTAGTGGTTCCCATTAAAGATAGGCATGTAGCCTATAACTAGAGCACAAGTTGATGCATTAGTCAATCAATATCGATTTAGATTAAAGGCTAAATGCATTGGAAGTGTAGATGTACACTCTTTGTTTTTTAGCCGATGTACACTGTTTGTTGGAAGACCGAGGGAGTACACATGCATGCACTCACATACACAGCGAGGGTGGTTTTCGCGTGCAAGGGTTGGACTCCTGTCGCGCTTGCATAAAGTTTTGTTTAACTGATTTCTTTGCTCTGCCAACTGACAAGTGGGACCCAGAAACCAGGTGACAATTTAACCAGTCAACAAAATGCCACGTCAACTATGTGGCCGGTCAGTAGGGTGCAATACGATGCTCTACGATGTGCTAGTGATCGTACAATCACCACAAAACTATATAGTGACCGTAAAGAGCGTATTGTTACATACATTGACCGCCAGTGTATTTTTCTCGTTTCAAATTAAGCCATATTAACCGGAAAGGACGCAGTATGGACTAGTACTAGTACTGCTTTGATGTGTCCCATCAACTCGCCGAATGAGGAGAAGCTTGCTTACTATGCCTCTTTCTCGCCCACATGCGCAGTGGCTCGCAGGACGAGGATAGGGTTTTGACTACAGCGCCTCTCCCTCTCCCTCGCCCTCGCAGTGGACGTGCAGAAGTTCAATCGGTGTCAGATTGCCAGAAGCATATTGTACTGTAGTATCATCATTGTTGGACCTTTCGAAGAGGTGAACAGCCATGTGCAAGGTTCACACGAGTACGAACTGTTGAACCTCCTGAAGAGGCAAAGAGCCAAGCGCAAGGTTTTATAGGAGTTGTCGTCCTAGTAGGAGTATACTACAACTATAGAGAACGATGCTAATGTATGATGCCGCCACGTCACCTATATCCAAAGTAGTGCCACCTTTTTTTCTCAAAGAGCGTATTGGAGCCCGTGCAACAACAACACAAGTTGCACGTACACATAAAACATTTACTAGTAATAAATTCTAAAGGACAAATGCCAATATGCCACACAAGTTCATCTCCACTTCATGTGATAAATTTGTGCATGACTAGTCTACATATATTCAATGTGCTCCCGTTCACAATTTACCATACTCCACATTCACGTTATAGATGGGCTACATGTCCTCCTCCAGGTTCCAGTCCCAGGTGTTCTTCATGGATGGCACGATCCATAGCGGTGGGCAACGGGAATCGTTGTTGCAGCTTTCTAGTCCGTTTCCACACGATGGAGGATCATCCAAGCTGAAGCAGCATAAATCAAGGATAGCGTGTCCCAGCATGTCGTTCATCCGGCGGTGCACACTCAAGACACAACCATGCTTCATGAACTGCAGGCCTTCGGTGTCGTGCACGGAAGGTGGCATCCGCTTCACAATGGGGTAGCTGTCCCCAATGAAAAGCGAGTACTCTCCGAGAGTGTTCCTCAGCACCCACGTAGCATGACGGGGGTCGAACTCAACGCCGTTCATCTGGTACACACGGCATCTCAGATCTGGACACATGGTGACATACATAGTCAAGGTCCATGCATAATAATGTTGTGCTAAAATATGACGGTCAATAATACTATGCAGCAAATAGTACTACTCCGGTATAGAGGAAGTAAAATAACCGTCTTATTATATATAGCCACTCTTGGCTACATGGATGAGATAGTAAGACATGGAAAAAAATGGTGGGAGCTAGTGGGTTCAAGTCTTCAAGGGCCTAACTAGCTATACATGTCCTCCAAGGTAAAAAGTACTCCTACTAGTACTAGTAAGTAGTACAACAATGAAAGAGAAGGCGAGAGGGTTAAAAAATATAATACTAAATTGTACTACTAGTACAGTAAACATGTACCGGTCAAGAAAAGAAAATAACTAACAAGTACTACTACTCTATTACTCTAACACACAACAATGATAAAATGGAATACCTGGGTAGATGGTGACGGTCCGATCGTGGTAGATTGTGTGACCATGTTGCACATTAGTGGTACCATGGATAACGATTGCTAAGATAGTTGATCCCAATATGCCAAAGTCAGCTACAAGGTTCCAGGTTAGACCGAATCGCGGATGCAAATGCACATCTAGGATCGGCGATCTTATTTTGATCAGGGGATGACTGGTCCCTGCAAAATAATGGAGTACCGTTATGGATGCAAATGATGGTTTGTGCATTCTGTTTGTAATCTCCCGTACCATAGGATGGCAACCAGATGAAACGAGTCCCCTGGCTTGTCACCGCGAAGATGCGGCCTAGATAGCTCATGGCGTCTTCGAACGTATAGGGGTACAAATCTGCCACGGACAACATGCGCCAGCCTCTGCCGTTACTACCTCTTGGATTGATGGCAATCCTTATGTCAAGCACCGCGATGAGATAGTAATCATCGTAGCCGCGTCGCTTTGTCGGCGGGTCCACAATTGTTATCTTCTTCAATCTCATGTAGGCATCATCATACGTATTCAAGCCCAGCCAGTCCGGAAGGCCGGTCCCAATGGTGGAGAAGGGGCCTACGGTAACGGCCGCACTGCTGTGGATGTTGTGCAAAATTATGGTGGTATCCGGCTGGAGGTATGCAAGCCAATCTTCATTGGCAACTCTAGCGGAGTCAACGTGCAACCATGGCCAGGGAGCGGTGGACTGTTCGAAGGATTGTCCCATAGAAGAACCTTCTCCTCGAGGACGCATGGAAGACCAAGAAGCATGGCCTTTTCCCAAGCCTGTTTAAGCACCATCTTGAAAAAGTTGGTGCAGGAAGCACCGAGTCTTGCGGCGGTGAGGACGTCGAAGCGGCGTGCGATTTCTCCTAGAGGATCGTCCCCCAAGGTCTCCCAGCCCCGACAAGGAGGAGAACCGCCTGGCGAATCCATGGGAGCAGCGACGAACTGCCTTCTCTTCGGGGGGAGGGGAACTGGCGAGGAGGAGATAAGAGCGTAGTAACCGCAGGGCCTCGTCCCTTCCAACTGTAGCTCCTCGATCGTTCCTTAGCAAAGGGGTGAGGCTATTATTTACTACATACTCGTACTGTAGTAGTACTAGTACTTCTTTCTCAACTAGTAGTGTTTTGTACTGTACTTCCAGTATAGTGCACCAGTTTTGAACTCTTGAATCTCAGGGCCAAGGAGCTACAGTTGGAATTGGAGGGTACTACTGTTCTCTAGAACCATCGTTGTACTATCAATGCAGGGTAAGTACACCAATGTAGTGGGTACTCTCGGGGCTCTATTCAAGCGCGTAGCTGGCCTACTCAGCCGCTCCACTCACGCACACACTAGCAGCCTGTTTATCAGTGAAGGTTACTGTGGGGGCAAAACATTTAAGTTATTCGATACAGCGAGACGAAGCTTTTCGCTTCCATTTGTGGAGGTGTAATGTATCTCGTCAAACTTTATTAGTAGTTCCTTCTTTATGAATGAGACGAGGCAAAGCTTTTGCCTCCGTTTCAAAATAAAAAAAGATCACGTCAAGAGGAATTTCTTTTATAGAGCCGATAATGGAGTGAAGTCCATGCGTGCAACGCCACAAGCTACAGATAGCACTTTACGTACAGAGCCATATTGCACGGTTCCCAATGCCACGCCAGGCTTTTCTGGCTCCTCGGGATTAATTGGGAGGCGTTAGTTTAAATATGCTACTAGCTGATGAGGAAGCTGCAAGCGAGGTGCGGCTAGGGCGAGCAAGCGAGCCATGAGATAATGGGAAGGAAAACCTGTTCACGTGGCTGGGCTATACAGTGCACCCAGATTGTGGTGCGACACATCTGTTCGACTTCAAAACTCAAACTACCAGTGTACAATATTGGCTCGCAGTGAAGTTACTATTTTAAAAAAGGCTGACGTGCGTTCGGCCAGGATCGAACCCACAAAACGAGCTATACACTCCTGCGACCACTAGTAGTACTCATTGGAGTACAACACAGCCTAGAATCGCCTTTTGTCTCTAGTACATTGTCCATTACAAGAAACCACTAATAATGCCAAGAAACCAATAATAATGCCAAGAAACTACTACCACTTGCATACGTGGCAGACTTAAGATAAGACTAGCTTATCAACCATTGTACATGCCCTTACCAACCAGCCCTACCAAGAAACAACTACTCTACAAAATGTCGTTATACACGTTTCAACCCATGTCGCCCCTTAAGTCAACGCCTTCTATTCGACCGGCAAGTTAGGCGTTATGACTTGTGGAACCTACATGTCAGTCTGCACAAAAATCCTGGAGTGACCTCCTACCTCCGGCCCGTCCACCTAGTCATCCTCGGCCATGGGACGCAGCTACCGCCGACGGCAGAAGGCAAGGTCAAAACCGCCAGCGGTGCGGAGCCCATCTTGCGGCAGCCCGGATGCCAGCTCCGTCTGGCGCTCGCGGCCGCTAGCTAGCCAAGATAGCACACACCCTGCTGGATGCATACAACTACTTGTCTGCAAGGTTTTCTAGCTAGATTGGCATGGCGGTGCGGCGGCTTGCGCGCACGCGCCACGCTAAGGCCAGCCATCTGGCTCGAGAGAAGGCCAGCGCGGCGGCTTGCTCATGCGTGAGCCATGCTCGGGCCAGCCTGCCAACCCGTGCGGAGGCCAGCGCGGCATCCGGCCCACCCGGTGGAGTGGCAGCCAACTCACTCATCACCGGCGCCACTGACGAACACGCATCAGTACTGTTTGAAGTAATGTTCAGGAAAAATAATGATTTCAGGGGGAATAACAGGATAGAAGGTCATATGTGGGTCCCTCGTGTCAACGGTCAAACAAAATGTGTTGGTTTAAGCTGCCTCGTCAGCACGGACGTGTGGGCCAACCCTATCATAAACGGGTTTAAACGAGCCTAATCGACACTAGGTAGTAGTTTTTGCCGCGGATTAAGAAATTTTGGGTATGTTTTTGCTATTTTCTGTACAATAGTTTCTTCCTAGGGCTGGTTGAAAGTGGTAGTTTTTTGTAAAATACTCTACATACTGTAAGTAGGAGTGAAAGTTAAGCTTTGGAAGCTAATAAGCAAGGCTAGGTACATAGTGCCTATATGTACGTGATTGAAACTAAATATCAACCATGAGTGACTAATATCTTGATGGAAAACTCGAACTATGGAAATACTAGCATTTTTGCATGGTTGGAAATACTAGCAATGTTCACGTGCGTTGCAATGGATCATAATTAGAATAATACTTATTCACAAACTTGATACAAAACACTCTAATTTTTATATACATATATCACTAGAGATATATTATGTTTCAATCGGAATATATTCCTTGGGCTGTTTTGGTGAGGTGAGGGAGGGATGTGGTTGGTTTTAAGATACTAATTATGGGTTTTTCTGCAAATTTGTAGAGAAGTGGGATGTTGGTGAGAAAAGGCAACAACTTACCTCACAGTCGTTAGATGTAGATCTAATGGTCAGAAGTGATGGATGGCAGACACACCATCGTCACCAACTAAGTCTTTTGTAGGAGTACTAGCAAGATGTCCGTGCATTGCACAGAACATCAAGATGCATTTTTTATAAAACACTTGTTATGATTGACCCATGCGGGAGATACCATGTGTAAAAACTAATGATATCTCGATAAAGAGGAGATAAGGTGAAGAGGAGTGGGGCGTGGTGGTGATTGGTGGTCGGACTGAGCGAAGGCATGGGGATGGACGACGCCGGCAGCGACCACCATGCCAGTTTTTTCCAAAGGCTTCCTTTTTTAATTGCTCAACAATGAGGTTGTTGGAGATAAGGATGAACGAGGGAAGGCCTTGTCTGCAAATGTGGAGACAGGTGCGGGTATCTTTTAGTTTAATTTCTATCCTCAGATATAGATCGGATGGTCTATATTGCAAGGTGGCACGCATACCATCATCACCAACTCGGGTTTTTATAAGAGAAGAAATATAAGTATGGAGATACAAACGTATAATCGATACTTGTTTCTGTAAACTAGGATCTACATTATATTCAACGGCTCAGCATGTAGGGCCTTAGCACAATGACTTATTGACTATGTAAAATAAAGGTTTTCCCGTCGCCGATAAGGAGGGGGTGATGGCGGCGCGCTTTCGGCTTGCTCTAGTCCTAGTAGTCATACTAGGTGGTCTACGCACGTGTAGATTTATTATTTTTCATGTCTCGTGTTCGCCGTACTGCCACGACTGTTGATGAATAGACGGTAAGTTATTCACGGGGAAACCCTTGTTGAGCGTGTTCGCGCGCGCGAGAGAGAGAGAGAGAGAGAGAGAGAGAGAGAGAGAGAGAGAGAGAGAGAGAGAGAGAGAGAGAGAGTGCATGTGTGATATGTGTAGAGACTAAGGCAATGATAAGAGATTCTTTGTGTCTGTGTGTGGAGGATAGAGAGAGACATGTACATGGGGCTTTGTGTTGTGTAACGTGGGGACACATAGACATAATCAGAGAGTGAGTGTGTGAGATACACATGCAGACATGGGGAGAGATGTGTGAGTTAGAGAGATGGAGAATTTTGGTGTGCATCTGAGCTAGAGAGAGGGGGGATATATACATACCTAGAGCTGGAGAGAATATGCAAGGGTGTGTGTCTTAAAAGAAGGATCCAGATAGATGGGTGTTTGTGCGTGTCTGTGTGTGTTTGTGCACGCGTTTGTATGTGAGAGGGAGTGTGTGTATGTGGGGTGGAGAGACCACTAATGATGTAAACATAGTATATGGAAGGGGGGATGGTGTGACATGTGTGTCAAAGAGAGACAAAGGCATGTGTAGTAGCGGGATAGCATGGGTGTGGCTGGGGAGCAGACTATTTGGAAGAGACATCGAGTGTGTGTGTGAGAGGGGTGTGAGAGCGCGCGCGCGCGCGAGAGAGAGAGAGAGAGAGAGAGAGAGAGAGAGAGAGAGAGAGAGAGAGAGAGAGAGAGAGAGAGAGAGAGAGAGAGAGAGAGCTAGCCATAGAGAGAGAGAGAGAGAGAGAAGAGAGGAAGAGAGGGGGAGAGAGCGGTCGTTTGTGTGCAGAAGTGGCGTACATATAGGGAGACAGTGTAGATGTTGTTCGAAAGTGGCCTATGTACGGAGACACAAGGGAAGCAAGTCATCGTGTGTGTGATAGGGACTTCATGAGAGATCTAGAATAGATGGTGTAGAGAACAACGTGCGAGATTGAGAACGATGATACATTAGGGAGCAATGGAAAGAGTCATGGCATATATGTATACAGGGAAGAAGCTGGGGCGGGTCCGCATGTGGGAGAGATAGAAAGAGGAGAGTGGTGCACAAGGAGACAAAGTGTGCTTGTTTGCAGTGGGGGTGGTGTGTGAGGTGAGTGTGTGAGAACCACATAACTAGGGAGATAGACATTTGGTGGCGACATTTTGTGTGTATGGGAAAGATACACTCTACATAGTGCGTGTGCTTGGGAAAGAGAGATGCCGGGAGACCTAGAGAGTGGGGGAAGAGATGTGTGCATGCCTGAGAGACAAAGTGATAGAGAGCTATATTGGGGCCGGACTTTAGAAGAGAGGGGGTGTTAATGTGCTCGTGTGTTCGTGTCTGGGGGAGAGAACGACTTGTGTGTGGGGGGCGACGGGGGGGGGGGGGTTGGCTTCAGATAAAGAGTGAGGTGTCTATATTTGAGAGACTTTAGCGTAATTGAGATATATATGGTCAATAGTGTGTGCACTCATGGTTGATCAATTTGTTTCACAGTTTGGACTATGAGATAACGATACTTTTGAACATGCGTCATATACCTTGATGTACCATAATTACAAACCTAAGGTTGGAATTTTGGAATTTAACTCCATCATTAGCTTTTGTAATTCATTTAAATGGAGGTACATTTTTTAAGCCAGGATTTCGTGATTTCAAATTCATATATCAAACCTAGAGATATAAACATACATGCATGTTCAAACTTTATAATCATCCACTTTATTCATACACATACACATTTTTGTTTTTGTCATCATATTTAGGATAAACATATTTGGAATTTCATTTGAATTGGACCGTATGATGGTATTTTCTTGTACTAGCTCAATGATCCATATTTGAATTGAATGGACAATCTAATTTCAAGTTGGAGACATTGATTTTCAAAACTTACACTTCTTTTGCGTGCAAAACAAATAAATTATCGACCATGATATCATAGTTGGTCGTACAAGAGCGGAACACTTATAATTTCTGGTGCCAAAAGCTTTCAAACTTCCCACTCACATTGAAATATCTCGCGCCCGAAAGTTTAGCCCTACGATATTCCTGTTTTACCCCTGCCACATGAACGGAAAAGGGCTGCTTTGGTAACTCCATTGTTTTCTCCTCTTTGCCCCCAACATTCTTCCCCAGAGCCCCTTCCCTTCCCCTCCCCGAGCCCCCCCAACCACGCCAAGCAGCCGAATCTAGTCCTCCGCTGCAGCGGTGGACCTCACACCCCGCCGGATCTACCTTCCGCACCTTGGAACCCCCAACTGCCAACTCACCACTTCACTGGAGCCGCTTCAGCGATTGGCTTGTCCACCGCTCCAGATCTCCTTGACCGCCATCATGGTCCACCGCACCGGATCTGCTTAACCGACAACCTTGTCCACCACAGTCTAGGGCCTTCACCGACTCCCTCGTCCGCCCCATCGCTGGCCCTTCATACAAGCCCTCGTCCACAGCAACAGATCCGCCTCACCGAAAGCACTGTACACCGCGCCCGCCGAAGCCTTCGTCCACTGCACCGGACCCGCTCCATGGACGCCATATTCAACTCCACCGGCCCTGCTTTACTGAAACCGTATCCTCATCAGGTTGTTTTGATTTGTACTCCTTCGGTTTTTCTCTTCTTTATCGTGCAACTGTTCACTTACCACAGATGAGCTTTCTTGTATGTCGACAGGCGCCGCAACCGAAGCACCGGAGCCGCTTCAAAAACGGCGATAGCCGGCCCAAACTCAATTGCAACACGAGCACCATCGACGATCCTTAGCTATCAAGTATGACAACGATACCCATACGCCACCGAGAATCAGGTACTATTATCCAACGGCCGGCGCCTACGTTCACTTTCTTAGCATAAGCACCGCACCTTTGAATTTCTTTTGGGCATCATTCAATTTTTCATGAGATGCGTTATTCTCCTTGCACCTGTAGGGCCATACTTCTGGCAGTGAACATGTTACATGTGCTAAATTACAAACCAGTGCACATATAGTTACAATGCTTTAGTTTTGTCCTAAGTATTACTGTACTTCCTAGATATCATTGCCTACTATTTTACTTCTTGCATGCTATGTTTATGATAATGGTGTTGTTATGGTGCCACATGTTGGTTCCATCAAACTGCTTCATGTTCCCTATGCTTAATTACACATCAGCAAACTAGCATGTGGTTCTGCTGCTTTTTGTATGTTTTACCCTACATTTTCTGATGCTAGCTATTGCATCACTGCTCCGAGCCTCTGTTCATTACTTTTTTGTGTGTTCTTGATCTTCCCAAGTTGCATGACTAATTTGACGCTTCTATTAATTATGGAACTGCCAAACCCATCAAGCAAAATATTTGTTCTTTCGGGGCTGGCACCTCGAACAAGCATAAAAATAGAGTGAAGCACATATATTGTCGTGTAAGCACACACCATTCTTTCATTAGTTTAGATGAACCATTGATGATCAATTAGAACTAGTGCATGCGATTAAAATAAATTTTACCTAAATAGAGGGTGCAGAATAAACTACAACAACTAGATTAGCAACCACGGGATGCTGACGATATCTTCAAAGAACATTGCAACAACAGCGAGGCTTCACATCAACATATGGTAAGCCAGTGTGTTTTAGTACATGTGAAATGTAATGCATGTGGGCTGCTTTCTTGGCTTGTGCCCTCAACCTGTAAGCCTACAGAAGTACAAATAGTTCAGTTGTCTGCTGCGCTGTATTGCTTGATTCGAATGCTTGTTTGCTACTTGTTAGGCTATACCTGTGACTTGGCTAATATGTCAGCAGTGCATGTTGTACTATCGTAAAGAAATGCATGCCTAGTTCATTTGAGTCCTTAACTTTTCCTATGAACTTCATCACAAGTTTATATGAGGCCACACTGTTAAGTGCTTTATCAGATTATTTCAACTGCTTAGACGCCTTGGAAACTTAAATATAGCGGTGGTACACTCCCTTTCAACTAGGGATGTCAACTGTGTCTCGTTTAATCCCGATTAAAGTCCACTAGTGTTATGATAGTTCAAAAGAGTTTTTTTAGGAAAATGAACTAGGGTGCTAGTAAAAACTAACTAGATGGGACTGGCGGATGCCGTCTATTTGCCACTTACATCCCTAGTTTCATCTTACCATTTTAATTTCTTTTCGGCTGATGTTGCTTCGAACCATTTAAATATAGCTTGCCATGCTCGGCAATAATTCGTATGTCGTTTACCATGTAAGCCTACTGCCTGGATCATGTGATAACTATCTCTTACTTATGTGCAACGGAAACCTTTCAGGATGCCGTTCACACTAGGACACAATGTACAACCCCAGAATCTATTTGTGGAAGCAGTGCGCCATCCGTGTTACCAGATGGTAGCAGTTCAGAGGCAACACCACCGAAGAGCAGTCTGAGCACATATATTATAGTTCTTGAGGCTCTACTAGAGGCAGAAAGAGATGGTGTGGCTGCCATGAATGAGGTAATCTTGATCTTGAGGCTGGAAATTATGCAATTAGCTACACGCATTATGCAAGCAACCCAATAATTGGAGGACATAAGAATGTTGCATTTGAAGATGGAGGAGGTCCTGCTGTTTCTGCTATCTGAAGCCCAGGGTAATCCCAGTTCTTCTTTAGATACCAGTTGAAATTGTCATTAGATTATTGTACTTGCATGTTGTGTCATGTCTCTGAATGGATTATGTTGTAAGACCCCCTATGTTGTCCATGTGTTGTAATGATCCGAATTTTTTAGGTGAGGTAATCCTCAGTACTTGTATGATTGACATAAGGTGAACTGTTTTTCGTGTGAGCATATTGTATTGGATGAAATAACTGTTTGACTCAAAGTGTATCCAACCTACTGAATTCAAGATCACGGCATTTCTAAATCATAATCATATATAAAGGTGGAATAAATCTTTTTCGTGGTTTTGAAGAAATAAATAACAAAACGTAGAATTATCTATGGATATTCGTAATCGAATACAAATTGGATTTGAATTTAGTTGCCAGGGCCCAGGGCAAACGTGAATGCTAATTCTCCCAAGTTTTGAACGAAGCGGCTAAACACCCACTGTCATTTGTGGGTTTCCCGAAGCAAGTGTTTGTGAGTTGGAAATTACTGTCTACCCCTGACACTTGACATCCTTATCAACCAGATTTACACTGTTGTCGATAGGGGTAGACTAGTAACTTCAATCAGACGTGACACGACCGCCTCTGAGCCCATTCAGACGCGGTGGGCGGCAAACATGGGTGCAAAACACATTTCATTCAAGCTCGTTCGAAAGACATGTGTCTCTCCCTCCATTTCCCCATTCATACACGATGGGCGGCAAAACAAACTCTCCTCGTCTGAAATCGATGTAGGCAAATATTTTAAATAGGGGCATATGTGTAACTTGCCTCAGACGTGACACAACCGCCCTACCTGTCAGCCCCGTTCACCATGGGCGCCAACCGTGGGCGGCAAAATACCCTCTCCTCGCCCGAAATCGCTACCGGGAAATATTTAGGAGATGCGAGATTACCGTCCTATCCCCAACCGATGAGATGTCCGAAATTTTAAACGGGGGATAAGTTTGTAACTTTCCCACATTCCATACAAGCATGTCTCGAAGTTTGAGATCCCCCTTCCCCTCCATTTCCCCATTCATACACCGTCGGCACCACAACAACCTCCCTGCTGCGGCCAGCCTCCTCCGTCCGCCACCCCATCCTCCACCTTGCCGGAGCCGCTATCCCTACCCCGTCGTCCACTGCAAGAGATGGACGTCTCTCATCCACGGCACCGGACCAGGATCCTTTCATTGCGTCCTCTCGCTTCATCAAAGCCGTCGTCCACCTTGCTGTTGCCGCTCATACGACCGCCTCATCCACGGCAACAGGATTTATTCCCCGACCTGGCCGTCTGTCGTCTAAAGTCTTCTTCCCCGCCGCCGACATGCATCGCACCTGCAGCACCCTCAACATATCAGCAGGGGCCTACACAGCGTTGCAAGAGAGGTGGTACTCTTCCATATGTGCTTAAGTATTGATCTCACTCGGAAAATAGATCGTAAATTGTTTACTATACTTTTCTTGTCCTTACCAAATCGCAGTGGCTAGTTGAAAGCAAACATTGGTTGCGAAGTAGCTTTGTCCGGTTTGCACCTTCAAATCCGACATGGCACGGTCACTATACTCATAAAGATTATGGTTTCCCCCCTTTATATTCACTACCATCATCGTAGGTGCTTCCTACCGTGCTAGCACTGCTCCTCAAGACCTCAACCCATCAAGAGAAACAACATGCCACTCATAATTCCAAAGCTTAGGTGTTGAAATACGAATCTGATATGATGCTCATATTACTAAAATAGAGAATGTTTAATTGGTCACCTAATGTTCTTATATTCATTTCGAAAAGCATGTGCGCTACCCCCAGCTAATTCCACTTTTCTGATTTTACTCTTGATGCTTAGGGTTTTCCCCTTTTATCTACTCTACTATGATCAACGTAGGTGCTTTCTGCCGTACTAGCATTACTCCACCCTTCAAGCTAAACAACACAACACTCAAAATTCCAAATCTTAGTTGTTCAAATATGATTGTGATATGATACTGATATTAGTTAACAGACACATTTAATTGGTTAGCTAAAGGTCCCACTTGACACTAGTAGAAAAAGGGCCATTTATCCCGGTTCATAAGGCCCATCTGTCCCGGTTGGGGAACCGGGACTAAAGGGTCGTTACTAATGCCCTAGGCCTTTAGTCCCGGTTCTTATACCAACCGGGACATATGGGCCTACACGTGGCCGCTCCGTCGAGCCCAGGCAGGAGGGCCTTTGGTCCTGGTTGGTAGCACCAATCGGGACCAATAAGCTTCCACGCGTCAGCAATTCAGGGGCTGGTTTTTTTAAAGGAGGTGGTTTAGGCGTTTTGGGGGTTAATTTAGGTTGTTATAGGTAGCTAATAGAGAGATGTGTCCTCTGTTATCTCCGTGCTACTGCTACTGCTATGCCTAAACATGACTTAGATTGAAGTGAGGCAACATGTGGTGCATGTCGAAAGTAATACTAATCCTAACTTGATCAAGTTTGGATTGTACTACTTTCGACATGCACCACATGCATGTTGCCTTCACTTCAATCCAATCCATGTTCATTTCACCCACAGATATATAATAACTCTTCATGCTTGCATCATGCATCATCATAATAACAAGTCCTACTAATCATCATCATACAAATTCTATTCATTATTAATAACAAGTCATACGATCATCATCCTGATAGTCATCGAACCAACCCTACTTAATTGTTCTTAGCACATGATCATCAGTATTATGCAGGACCTAAATACCCAATTTAAGGTAAAATAGCATAAAACAAAGGAGATCCTGACTCTCCATTATGGAGAATGGAGATCATCCTGTCTCCAATTCTTGCGCGGCGCTTCCTTTTGCTTCCAAGAACCTCCTTACGACTGTCCATACATTTTTTTCCATTCTCTGATTAGCATGTCTCCACTTCTTTTAGAAATCCGGTATGGACAGTTGAGATTCGTAGGATGACCTGGATATATGTTCAAAACACGAAGGCTGCCATTCTGATACATCAAATGAGGCACACAATCCTCTGGCATTCTCTGTTGAAAAACATAGTAATAACTTCATAGTTAGCAATGATGTACTAGTTTTAGAAGTATGCAAAAGATGCACGGATGTCGTAATAGTAAAAAATCTTACCAGGGTATCTCCATGGTAGTTACCATAGTTCAACACGTGCACTAGTGGCACGTATTGACCATAACGTTGAGGAGTTTGATTGTAGATATTGTAATTCTCAAGATCAGTACAAAATCGGACCAGATGATTTTTCTCCTGATAAGTTAACTCGGAGCCATCGGTGTGGTGGGTTTAGTCTACCACGTTCCGCACATTGTTTGAACAATCAAAATAAGATGTCAATGGAAATAAGATGTCAACTATTTTGAAATAAACAATATAAATTAGATAATAATTAACTATGTTTGAGAAACTCACATAGTGGTAGAACTGGAGGCGTATCAACAAGGACCCAAATGTCCATATTGTCTTGGTCGATGTCAGGATCACCAAGATCCATGGTGACAAGCATACCCTCATCAAAACCATACATCTTGCAAAATGCTTCCCAATTTTTGCATCCAAAATGGGTTATGCTCGCAGCATTATACAAATTTACTTCAAAATCCACATCATGATGGGTCCTTAGGTGAATTTTCTTCGTTTCAAAATTTTCATGGTCTTCAAAATCCATCCTCTCCAAGATATAACGTCTTGCATGGCATGGGATAAGCTATACTCGAATAGTAAAAGATGAAAATTACATGTTGAAATAGTTGAAGTCATGCTTAATTACAAAAAAAAACTTGTCGCCGTTGTGTACCGTTTCAACATCGAAGGTCTCCTCGAGCTTAATGCTGAAGCGCCGATCATCGTCCAGGTGAGGCCTGTCGCACAAACCTCGATCGTCGTGGCACCAGCCGCACTCCCCCGGGAGACTTTCGTCTTCCGATGATGACATTTCCTACATTCATAATTCAAAGATTAAACTTGTACAATTAAATATATGTACTACAAAAAACTAAATTAGATCATTATTATTCATCACGGGTTGACTATCGATTTGTCGAGTCTTTTCTTGAAAACTCTCAGCTCACGTGGTGTATACATTCGACCGTTGGTGATGGTCGCTCCTACATTTGTCCCCGAGTGCATTACACCAAAATGTCTAGCACACGGGAACGAAGGAGAAGCGACCCCCACGACAACAATCGGGATTCTTCGTCCTCTCATATATATATATGGTGGAACTCTCCCTCACTGATTCCTCTCTGACATTTGTGACCGTCGGTGATGGTAGCTCCTCCTTTCGTTCCCGAGTGCATTACACAAAATTGTCTAGCACACGGGAACGAAGGAGAAACTACCCCACGACAGCAGTCGGGATTCTTCGTCCTCTCATATATGGTGGAGACTCGACAGACTTAAAGTCAACCCAAAATATCGTTTAATTATCTTTCTAAAAAAGTATTTGGCTGGTCTCACCTCGAGGTCGGAGGGGGTCGATGACGGGGACGACGGCGGGGATGACGGAGGGGGGCTCCTAGATTTCTGCGACAACAAAAACCCTATAAGCTATCAACTAATCATATGCATACGCCTTGCATAGTGCTCTCCAATTTTAGCATTCAATGTAGGAGTAGTTTTCCAATTTGAGCATTCAATAAGCAAAACCAAATCGTAAAATAAAGTAGTATTCAAATTAGCATGCATTCGATTATAAGCAAAACTACATCATCTCTTCCGTCCGTACATCGTCGAATATTATCACTAATACACCTCGAATACTATCATACATATATATATATCATCGCTAGTATAGCTAGAACCGTAGCGTCTGACGGGTATCGGTGCGGGCGGTGGACACCCAAAGGGAAGGAACCATCACAAGATCATAGCTCCAGTGAGATCCCTGAAGAACCTGCCAGGTATTGTCGAACCTGCCCTCCAACGCAACCATGTAGCGACGGACGTGCTCGTCCTCCTCGCTGACACAGTGACGTACCACCTCCATGGTGTCCGGAAGCCTAGGCACCGTCACTGGCCCACGCGACCGCCACCAAACAAGGATCGGTTCAACGACAGGCTGGCTCCTCACCAACCTACACCCCCCGGAAGGTAGCACCTTCCAATACCATCCCGGTGGAGCCCAGTCCTGACCTGCGTTGAACGCGCGACGTGGAGGGGCGTGCGTGACGTGGGGGTGCTTGCCGCCGCCGGGCTCGAGGTTGTTGACGAGCGGAGCACTGGTGGCGATGGTTCTCAGGAGGAGCGGCTTCTCCAGGCCGTGGGCGCCAACTTTCGGAAGCTCCAGGCGCTCCATCGCTCCCGCCTAGACAAGGCCAAGTCTAGGATGGCAACGGCGGACAAGGCGGAGGCGGACCTCCAGGTGCGCGTCGCCGAGACGCAGACTTGGTTCAACCAGGCTTGTGAAGAGCTGAAGGCCGCCTAGGGCGAGCTGGCCAAGCGTGATGTGGAGCTCACCATGAAGCAGGCCGACATCGAGAAGGCCTATTCGACGGTGAAGAACTTGTCCGCCGCGGCCGAGGCCGCTCGAACCCAACACCAGCAACCCCCCCTTTTTTTTGGGTTTTTTTTTTGGGGGTTTTTTTTGGACCCCAAAAAAAGGGGGGAAAGTTTGGGGTTTTTTCTTTTTGCCCAAAAAATAAAAAAGGGGTTTTTTTTTAAATTTAAAAAAATTTTTAAAATTTTGGGAAAAAAAATTTAAAAAAAAAAATTTAAACCAAATTTTGGAAAAAAAAAAATTGGATTTCAAACAAATTTTTTAAATCTTTAAAACCAAAAACCGGGGGGCCCCTTTGGTTTTGGGTTTGGGGTTAAAAAAAAATTTTTTTTCCCTTGGGTTTCCCCCAAAAAAAAAAATAATTTGGTTTCCCAAAGGGTTTTTTCCAATTTTTTTTTTTTATTTTAAGGGGCCTTGTTTCCAAAAATTTTTTAAAAAATTTGCCTTAAAAATTTTTAAAAAAAAAAAAAATTTTTTTTTTATTGGGGGGCTTTATTTTAAAAACCCCCCAAAAAAATTAAAAACAAAAACCCCCAAAGGGTTCAAAATTTCCAAAAATTTTAAAATTTTTAGTTTTAGTTTTTTTTTAAAAAAAATTTTTTGGGGAAAGGGGGGCCCCCCCTCCCTTTTCAATTCCTTTTTTTTCCCCCTTTTTGGCCCCTTTTTTTCCCCCCTTTTTCTTTGCCCTTCCCCCTTTTTTTCCCTTCCCTTTTTTGGGGCCCCTTTTAAAAAAACCTTGGAAAACCCCAAAAATCTTTGGGGAAAAATTTTGTTCCTTGGGGGCCCAACCCGGCAAGGGTTTCCTTTTTTTTTTTTCAAATTGGGGGAAAAAAGGGTTTAAAATTTTGGGAAATTTGAGGAGGGGTTTTGGAATTTTAAATTTGAAAACCCTTTTGGGGAAAAAACCAAATTTAAAGGGGGGGGCCCCTTTTCCAAATTTTTTTCCCGTTCCTTTTTTGGGAAATTTCCTTAAAAAAGGGGGGTTTCCTTTTTTGGATTTTTTAAAAAGGTTTCCAATGTTTTAAATTTTTTTTAAGGTGAAAAAAAAAATAGATCGTAAATTATTTACTATACTTTTCTTGTCCTTACCAAATCGCAGTGGCTAATTGAAAGCAAACATTGGTTGCGAAGTAGCTTTGTCCGGTTTGCACCTTCAAATCCGACATGGCACGGTCACTATACTCATAAAGATTATGGTTTCCCCCCTTTATATTCACTACCATCATCGTAGGTGCTTCCTGTCCTGCTAGCACTGCTCCTCAAGACCTCAACCCATCAAGAGAAACAACATGCCACTCATAATTCCAAAGCTTAGGTGTTGAAATACAAATCTAATATGATGCTCATATTACTAAAACAGAGAACGTTTAATTGGTCACCTAATGTTCTTATATTCATTTCGAAAAGCATGTGCGCCACCCCCAGCTAGTTCCACTTTTTTGATTTTACTCTTGATGCTTAGGGTTTTCCCCTTTTATCTACTCTACTATGATCAGCGTAGGTACTTTTTGCCGTACAAGCATTACTCCACCCTTCAAGCTAAACAACACAACACTCAAAATTCCAAAGCTTAGGTTTTCAAATATGATTGTGATATGATACTGATATTAGTTAACAGACACATTTAGTTGGTTAGCTAAAGGTCCCACTTGACACTAGTAGAAAAGGGGCACCAACCGGGACCAATAAGCTTCCACACGTCAGCAATTCAGGGGCTGGTTTTTTTTGAAAGGAGGTGGTTTAGGGGTTTTGGGGGTTAATTTAGGTTGTTATAGGTAGCTAATAGAGAGATGTGTCCTCTCTTATCTCCGTGCTACTGCTACTGCTATGCCTAAACATGACTTAGATTGAAGTGAGGCAACATGTGGTGCATGTCGAAAGTAATACTAATTCTAACTTGATCAAGTTTGAATTGTACTACTTTCGACATGCACCACATGCATGTTGCCTTCACTTCAATCCAATCCATGTTCATTTCACCAACAAATATATAATAACTCTTCATGCTCGCATCATGCATCATCATAATAACAAGTCCTACTAATCATCATCATACAACTTCTACTCGTTATTAATAACAAGTCATACGATCATCATCCTGATAGTCATCGAACCAACCCTACCTAATTGTTCTTAGCACATGATCACCAGTATTATGCAGGACCTAAATACCCTATTTAAGGTAAAATAGCATAAAACAAAGGAGACCGTGACTCTCCATTATGGAGAATGGAGATCATCCTGTCTCCAATTCTTGCGCGGCTCTTCCTTTTGCTTCCAAGAACCTCCTTACGACTGTCCATACTTTTTTTCCATTCTCTGATTAGCATGTCTCCACTTCTTTTAGAAATCCGGTATGGACAGTTGAGATTCGTAGGATGACCTGGATATATGTTCAAAACACGAAGACTGCCATTCTGATACATCAAATGAGGCACACAATCCTCTGGGATTCTCTGTTGAAAAACATAGTAATAA
The DNA here is from genome assembly GCA_021605205.1 of Aegilops longissima. Lineage (NCBI taxonomy): Eukaryota > Viridiplantae > Streptophyta > Magnoliopsida > Poales > Poaceae > Aegilops > Aegilops longissima. The sequence goes on along the minus strand of CM038678.1, from coordinate 84,119,103 downwards.
CTTCATAGTTAGCAATGATGTACTAGTTTTAGAAGTATGCAAAAGATGCACGGATGTCATAATAGTAAAACATCTTACCAGGGTATCTCCATGGTAGTTACCGTAGTTCAACACGTGCACTAGTGGCACGTATTGACCATAACGTTGAGGAGTTTGATTGTAGATATTGTAATTCTCAAGATCAGTACAAAATCGGACCAGATGATTTTTCTCCTGATAAGTTAACTCGGAGCCATCGGTGTGGTGGGTTTAGTCTACCACGTTCCGCACATTGTTTGAACAATCAAAATAAGATGTCAATGGAAATAAGATGTCAACTATTTTGAAATAAACAATATAAATTAGTTAATAATTAACTATGTTTGAGAAACTCACATAGCGGTAGAACTGGAGGCGTATCAACAAGGACCCAAATGTCCATATTGTCTTGTCGATGTCAGGATCACCAAGATCCATGGTGACAAGCATACCCTCATCAAAACCATACATCTTGCAAAATGCTTCCAAATTTTTGCAACCAAAATGGGTTACGCTCTCAACATTATACATATTTACTTCAAAATCCACATCATGATGGGTCCTTAGGTGAATTTTCTTCGTTTCAAAATTTTCATGGTCTTCAAAATCCATCCTCTCCAAGACATAGCGTATTGCATGGTATGGGATAAGCTATACTCGAATTGTAAAATATGAAAATTACACGTTGAAATAGTTGAAGTCATGCTTAATTACAAAAAAAACACTTGTCGCCGTTGTGTACCGTTTCAACATCGAAGATCTCCTCGAGCTTAATGCTGAAGCGCCGATCATCGTCCAGGTGAGGCCTGTCGCACAAACCTCGATCGTCGTGGCACCAGCCGCACTCCCCCTGGAGACTTTTGTCATCCAATGACGACATTTCCTACGTTCATAATTCAAAGATTAAACTTGTACAATTAAATATATGAACTACAAAAACTAAATTAGATCATTATTATTCATCACGGGTTGATTGTCGGTTTGTCGAGTCTTTTCTTTAAAACTATCAGCTCACGTGGTGTATACATTCGACCATTGGTGATGGTCGCTCCTCCATTTGTCCGCGAGTGCATTACACCAAAATGTCTAGCACACGGGAATGAAGGAGAAGCGACCCCCACGACAACAGTCGGGATTCTTCGTCCTCTCATATATATATATGGTGGAACTCTCCCTCATTGATTCCTCTCTGACATTTGTGACCGTCTGTGATGGTAGCTCCTCCTTTCGTTCCCGAGTGCATTACACCAAATTGTCTAGCACACGGGAACGAAGGAGAAGCTACCCCATGACAACAGTCGGGATTCTTCGTCCTCTCATATATGGTGGAGACTCGACAAACTTAAAGTCAACCCAAAATATCGTTTAATTATCTTTATAAAAAAGGATTTGGCTGGTCTCACCTCGAGGTCGGAGGTGGTCGGTGACGGGGACGACGGCGGGGATGATGGAGGGGGGCTCCTAGATTTCTGCGACAACAAAAACCCTATAAGCTATCAACTAATCATATGCATACGCCTTGCGTAGTGCTCTCCAATTTTAGCATTCAAAGTAGGAGTAGTTTTCCAATTTGAGCATTCAATAAGCAAAACCAAATCGTAAAATAAAGTAGTATTCAAATTAGCATGCATTCAATTATAAGAAAAACTACATCATCTCTTCCGTCCGTACATCATCGAATATTATCACTAATACACCTCGAATACTATCACACATATATATAGCATCGCTAGTACAGCTAGAGCCGTAGCGCCCGACGGGTATCGGCGCGGGCGGTGGACACCCAAAGGGAAGGAACCATCACATGATCATAGCTCCAGTGAGATCCCTGAAGAACCTGCCATGTATTGTCGAACCTGCCCTCCAACGCAACCATGTAGCGATGGACATGCTCGTCCTCCTCGCTGACACGGTGACGTACCACCTCCGCGTTGTCCGGAAGCCTAGGCACCGTCACTGGCCCACGCGACTGCCACCAAACAAGGATCGGGTCAACGACGGGCTGGCTCCTCACCAACCTACACCCCCCGGAAGGTAGCACCTCCCAATACCATCCCGGCGGAGCCCAGTCCCGGACATGGCCCCTCTGATCAAGCCGGCCTCCTCCACTGAGTCGACGACGAGGATGCGGGATAGGCATCATCGACGTTGATGCCGGAATAATTGCTTGAACTAAAAAATAAACTAGTTCTTTTAATTTTCTTGCTAAAAATAAACTACTTCTATAGTAAAATAAAGTAGTTTTGTTAAATCAACTAGTTCAACTACTAATTAAGCACTTACTATAAATAAAATAAAGTAGTACTTACTAAAAATAAACTACTTCTATATATAGTAAAATAAAGTAGTTTTATTAAATCAACTAGTTCAACTACAAAGCACTTACTATAAATAAAACAAAGTAGTACTTACTAAAAATAAACTACTTCTATAGTAAAATAAAGTAGTTTTATTAAATCAACTAGTTCAACTACTAAGCACTTACTATAAATAAAATAAAGTAGTACTTACTAAAAATAAACTTGTTTAACTAGTTCTATTATTTATCGACCCCCCTCATGTCGATGTTATCGGGAAGGGGCTATATTGACAACAACAAACCCGTTAAAAATAAGAAGAGGAAGAAGAAGAAAAAAAAGAGGAGAAGAAGAAAGGAATAGAGGAGAAGATCAAAGAAAAAAAGAAGAAAAAAAGAGGAGAAGAAGAAAGGAATAGAGGCTCTCCTCTATTACTTTCTTCTGCTCCTCTTTTTCTTCTTCTTTTTTCCTCTTCTTATTTATTTCTCCACTTCTTCCTCTCCTCTTCTTCTCCTTCTTCTTCTCCTTTTCCTCTTCTTATTTTCCCTTTTCCTCTCCCCCCTCATCACATGTCCGAGGAGAAGAAGAAAAAAAGGAGAAGAAGAAGGAATAGAGGAGAAGAAAAAGAATAGATTAAAATCTATTTTTTTCTCCTCTATTCCTTCTCCTTCTCCTTCTCCTCTTTTTTTCTTCTTCTTCGTCCTCTTCTTATTTTTCTTCTTCTTCCTTCTTCCTCTTTTCTTCCTCTTTTCTTCTTTCCTTAATTTCTTTCCTCGACGACCCTAACCCTAAACAGTACAACTAACTACAACGACTTCGCTTGCATACATATGAACAAATATGATCGATCATCTATGAACAATTTAAAAACATCATATGATATATGAACAGAATAATCACATCTATGAACAAAAAAAATCATCTAATCATATATTTTTTTATGGCGGCCACGGCAGCGGCGGCGGCGGGGGGCAGGGCAGGGGCACGGGGGCCGGGGCTCACTGGGGGCGGCGTTGGGGCAGGGGCGGCATGGACCGGGGCAGTGATGATGCGGGGCGACATGGCGACGGCCTCGAGGCAGGAGGCGGCGGTGGCAGCAGCGTTAGAGGCGAGGCGGTGGCGCGGCGCCTCGGGGCAGGGCGCGTGGCGACGGCCTCGGGCGGGGAGCACGCGGCGGCGGCGTAGGGGCAGTCTTGAAGAAGAACTGAACCGAAAATTTCACAAGTGTGGCTTATATATACAGACATTTGGTCCCGGTTCGTGGCTCCAACCGGGACCAAAGCACCCCTTTAGTCCCGATTGGAGCCACCAACCGGGACCAAAGGTCGCTTTTCAGCAGCCCAAAGGGCGGGAAGCAGAGGCCTTTGGTCCCGGTTGGTGGCACAAACAAAGACTAAAGGGTGCGCATTGGTACCGGTTGTTGGCATGAACCGGTACCAATGTATGCCTTTAGTACCGGTTGGTGGCACCAACCAGGACTAAAGGCCTTGTGCTGCCCGCATCGTGGCACGAAAGTTTAGTCCCACCTTGCTAGCTGAGGGAGCTCGAGAGTGGTTTATAAGCCCCACTCCCGCTGCCCTCTCGAGCTCCTCTCAAATGCAGGCTTTCGGGCCTAAACACACTATATATATATTGGGCCTTCTACGGGCCTGAATCCTAGCCCATGGGTGGGTTTCTAGTCGTATTCAGGCCGTGGTGGCCCAGTAGGTTGCTTTTTTTTATTTTTTCCCAGTATATTTCTTTTCTTTTTTGCTTTATTTATTCTATTTTATTTCTACTTACAACAAAATACTTATTTATTTTATTTTATTTTGTTTCTAATTACTTATTTATTCTATTTTATGATAATTCTTTTTGCTATTAAAGTTTCTAACAAAAAAGTTCTTTATGAAAATTCTTTTTGCTTTAAATGATTTTGAACAGAAAAAACTTTGATAATTTTAGTTGCATCAATCTTATATAATTTTAGTTTCAATAATACTAGAGGTTGCTTATAATGTTTTGAATAGAAAATACGTTGATAATTTTAGTTTCATAAATTTTATTTATGTTATTAAAGTTTATTTTATTTTGTTTCAACTTATATATTTTATTAAATTTTATTTTATTCTGTTTCTAATTACTTATTTATTCTATTTTATGATATTTGTTATTTTCCGTGCATTTACTGATTATTTTGAGCTAAGAGACCCTGAAATTGAAAAGCACTACAAATGAACTCTGAAAAGGTTGAAAGTTGGCATGGTATCATCATTTCACCCACATAGCATGTGCAAGAAAGTAGAGAGGGTTACGGCAAAAACTAGATGCACTTCGTGTACAAAACGGACAATCTGTTTCGAAGTATCAGGATTTCATATGAAAACTCGTCTGTTACAAAGGGATTTCATTTTTTAGAACTTATTTGAACTCCATAGTTTTTCTGTGTTCAAAATGCACCATTCAAAGCCACATCATCAATTTTCAACCCTTTCTAACTTCATTTGTTATTTCCATGCATTTACTGATTTTTTTGAGCTATAAGACCATGAAATTGAAAAACACTACAATGAACTCTGAAAAGGTTGAAAGTTGGCATGGTATCATCATTTCACCCACATAGCATGTGCAAGAAAGTAGAGAGGGTTACGGCAAAAACTGGATGCACTTCGTGTACAAAACGGACAATCTGTTTGAGTATCGAGTTTCTTACGTAAACTAAATGCATTACAACAGGCATTTCAAATGAACTACGAAAAGGTTGAAAGTTGGCATGGTATCGTCATAATAGTTGTGGAGGGAAAGTCTTCACTTTTTCGCTTGTGTGAATTCCTTATTGCGCCGTAACCATGGATAATCTTCATCGTTTATCAGGATGCGTGCGTCAGCCTTGACTTTGAAGGGAGGAATTTCATGAAACTTTTCATAATCTTCAGACATGTCTGTCTTGCCCTCCACTCCCACGATTTTCCTGAAAGAACTATGTGGCGCTTTGGCTCATCCTATGATGTATTCGCTTCCTTATCTTTTCTTTTTCTCGGTTCGGTAGACATGTCCTTCACATAGATAACCTGTGCCACATCATTGGCTAGGACGAACAGTTCATCAGTGTACCCAAGATTGTTCAGATCCACTGTTGTCATTGCGTACTTTGGGTCTACCTATACCCCGCCTCCTGACAGATTGACCCATTTGCACTTAAACAAAGGGACCTTAAAATCATGTCCGTAGTCAAGTTCCCATATGTCCACTATGTAACCATAATATGTGTCCTTTCCCCTCTCGGTTGCTGCATCAAAGCGGACACCGCTGTTTTGGTTGGTGCTCTTTTGATCTTGGGTGATCGTGTAAAATGTATTCCCATTTATCTCGTATCCTCTGTAAGTCAATACAGTTGAAGATGGTCCCCTGGACAGCGAGTACATATCATCACAAACATTGTTGTCACCTCTGAGACGTGTTTCCAACCAACTGCTGAAAGTCCTGATGTGTTCACATGTAATCCAGTCGTCCTGCTTGCTCCGGTGTTTGGGCCTTGACTGTTCTTGTGTTCATCGACATACGGGGTCACCAAGGTAGAGTTCTGTAGAACGTTGTAGTGTGCTTGAGACCAAGAATGCCCGTCCCTGCATATTATTAAGTCCGCTCCTAGCATGCCTTTTCTAGTCAGTCTCCCATCATACCGCGATTTAGGGAGACCTATCCTCTTAAGGCCAGGAATGAAGTCAACACAAAACCCAATGACTTCCTCTGTTTGATGGCCCATGGAGATGCTTCCTTCTGGCCTAGCACGGTTGCGTACATATTTCTTTAGGACTCCCATGAACCTCTCAAAGGGGAACATATTGTGTAGAAATACGGGGCCCAGAATGATAATCTCGTCGACTAGATGAACTAGGACATGCCTCATGATATTGAAGAAGGATGGTGGGAACACCAGCTCGAAACTGACAAGACATTGTGCCACATCACTCCTTAGCCTTGGTATGATTTCTGGATCGATCACCTTCTGAGAGATTGCATTGAGGAATGCACATAGCTTCACAATGGCTAATCGGACGTTTTCTGGTAGAAGCCCCCTCAATGCTGTTGGGGAACGTAGCAGAAATTCAAAATTTTCCTACGTGTCACCAAGATCTATCTATGGAGAAACCAGCAACAAGGGGAAGGAGAGTGCATCTACATACCCTTGTAGATCGCTAAGCGGAAGCGTTCAAGAGAACGGGGTTGAAGGAGTCGACTCGTCGTGATCCAAATCACCGGAGATCCTAGTGCGAGCAGACGGCACCTCCGCGTTCAACACACGTGCAGCCCGGTGACGTCTCCCATGCCTTGATCCAGCAAGGAGAGAGGGAGAGGTTGAGGAAGACTCCGTCCAGAAGCAGCACAACGGCGTGGTGGTGGTGGAGGACCGTGGCAATCCTGCAGGGCTTCGCCAAGCACCGCGTGAGAGGAGGAGGGAGAGAGGTAGGGCTGCGCCATGGAGAGGACAAAACTCATGTGTTGCCAGCCCCAAAGTCCTCAAGTATATATAGGGGAGAGGGAGGGGGGTGCGCCCCCTCTAGGGTTTCCACCCCAAGGGGTGCGGCAGCCCCAAACCCATCTAGGGTGGCGGCCAAGGGGGGTAGAGGGGGAAACTTGCCCCCCAAGCTAGGTGGGGCGCACCCTCCCCAAACCCTAGGCGCCTTGGGCCCTTGTGCGGGGCGCACCAGCCCACCTAGGGCTGGTCCCCTTCCCTCACTTGGCCCATGCAGCCCTCCGGGGCTGGTGGCCCCACTTGGTGGACCCCCGGGACCATCCCGGTGGTCCCGGTACGTTACAGATAAAACACGAAACTTTTCCGGTGACCAAAACAGGACTTCCCATATATAAATCTTTACCTCCGGACCATTCCGGAACTCATCCGGGACTTTGAACAACATTCGGTAACCACATACAAACTTCCTTTATAACCCTAGCGTCATCGAACCTTAAGTGTGTAGACCCTACGGGTTTGGGAACCATGCAGACATGACCGAGAAGTTCTCCGGTCAATAACCAATAGCGGGATCTGGATACCCATGTTGGCTCCCACATGTTCCACGATGATCTCATCGGATGAACCACGATGTCGAGGATTCGATCAATCCCGTATACAATTCCCTTTGTCTAGCGGTATTGTACTTGCCCGAGATTCGATCATCGGTATCCCGATACCTTGTTCAATCTTGTTACCGGCAAGTCTCTTTACTCGTTCCGTAACATATCATCCCGTGATCAACCCCTTGGTCACATTGTGTACATTATGATGATGTCCTACCGAGTGGGCCCAGAGATACCTCTCCGTCACACGGAGTGACAAATCCTAGTCTCGATTTGTGCCAACCCAACAGATACTTTCGGAGATACCTGTAGTGCACCTTTATAGCCACCCAGTTACGTTGTGAGATTTGGTACACCCAAAGAATTCCTACGGTATCCGGGAGTTGCACAATCTCATGGTCTAAGGAAATGATACTTGACATTAGAAAAGCTTTAGCAGACGAACTGTGATCTTTGTGCTAGGCTTAGGATTGGGTCTTGTCCATCACATCATTCTCCAAATGATGTGATCCCGTTATCAACAACATCCAATGTCCATGGTCAGGAAACCGTAACCATCTGTTGATCAACGAGCTAGTCAACTAGAGGCTTACTAGGGACATGGTGTTGTTTATGTATCCACACATGTATCTGAGTTTCCTATCAATACAATTATAGCATGGATAATAAACGATTATCATGAATAAGGAAATATAATAATAACTAATTTATTATTGCCTCTAGGGCATATTTCCAACAGTCTCCCACTTGCACTAGAGTCAATAATGTAGTTCACATCGCCATGTGATTAACATTCACAGGTCACATTGCCATGTGACCAACACCCAAGAGTTTACTAGTGTCACTAAACTAGTTCACATCACCATGTGATTAAGACTCAATGTGTTCTTGGGTTTGATCATGTTTTTCCAGTGAGAGAGGTTTTAGTCAACGGGTCTGCAACATTCAGATCCGTATGTATTTCGCAATTCTCTATGTCATATTGTAAATGCTGCTTCCACGCTCTACTTGGAGCTATTCCAAATGGTTGCTCCACTATACGTATCCGGTTTGCTACTCAGAGTCATTCGGATAGGTGTTAAAGCTTGCATCGACGTAACCCTTTACGCCGAACTCTTTATCACCTCCATAATCGAGAAACATGTCCTTATTTACTCCAAGGAAAATTTTGACCGCTGTCCAATGATCCCCATTCCTGGATCATTCTTGTACCCCTTGACTGACTCATGGCAAGGCACACTTCCGGTGCGGTACACAACATAGCATACTATAGAGCCTACGTCTGAAGCATAGGGGACGACCTTCGTCCTTTCTCTCTATTCTGCCGTGGTCGAGCTTTAAGTCTTAACTTCATACCTTAGAACTCAGGCAAGAACTCCTTGTTTGACTGATCCATCTTGAACACCTTCAAGATTATGTCAAGGTATGTGCTCATTTGAAAGTATTATTAAACATTTTGATCTATCTTATAGATCTTGATGCTTATTGTTCAATTAGCCTAATCCAGGTTTTCCATTGAAAAACACTTTTCAGACAACCCTATATGCTTTCTAGAAATTCTACATCATTTCTGATCAATAATATGTCAACAACATATACTCATCAGAAATTCTATAGTGCTCCCAATCACTTCTTTGGAAATACAAGTCTCTCATAAACTTTGTATAGACCCAAAATCTTTGATCATCTCATCAAAGCGTACATTCCAACTCCGAGATGCTTACTCCAGTCCTTAGAAGGATTGCTGGAGCTTTGCATACTTGTTAGCGTCTTTCAGGATTGTCAAAAACCTTCTGGTTGTATTACATACAACCTTTCCTCAAGAAAACTATCAAGGAAACAATGTTTTGACATCCTATATGCAAGATTTCATAAATAATGCAGTAACTGCTAATCCAATTCCAACAGACTCTTAGCATCGCTACGAGTGAGAAAGCCTCACCGTAGTCAACTCCTTGAACTTGTCGGAAAACATTTTTAACGACAAGTCGAGCTTTCTTAATGGTGATACTTACCATCATTTCTGCATCTTCCTTTTAAAATCCATTTTACCCAACGCCCCACGACCATCAAGTATTTCTTCCAAAGTCATGGATCCTCTCTCGGATGTTATGGCCTCGAGCCATTCGTTGGAATCCGGGCCCACCATCGCTTCTCCATAGCTCGTAGGTTCATTGTTGTCTAGCAACATGACCTCTAAGACAGGATTGCGTACCACTCTGAAGTAGTACGTGTCCTTGTCGACCCTCACGAGGTCCAGTAGTGACTTGATCCGAAGCATCATGATCATTATCATCAGCTTCCACTTCAATTGGTGTAGGTGCCACATGAACAACTTCCTGTGCCCTGCTACACACTGGTTGAAGTGATGGTTCAATAACCTCATTAAGTCTCCACCATCCTCCCACTCAATTCTTTCGAGAGAAACTTTTCCTCGAGAAAGGACTCGTTTCTAGAAACAATTACTTTTTTCTTCCGGATCTGAGATAGGAGGTATACCCAACTGTTTTGGGTGTCCTATGAAGATGTATTTATCCGTTTTGGGTTCGAGCTTATCACGATGAAACTTTTTCACATAAGCGTCGCAGCCCCAAACTTTCAAGAAACGACAACTTAGGTTTCTCCAAACCATAGTTCAAACAGTGTCGTCTCAACGGAATTACGTGGTGCCCTATTAAAGTGAGTGCGGTTGTCTCTAATGCCTAACCCATGAACGATACTGGTAATTCGACAAGAGACATCATGGTACGCACCATATCTAATAGGGTGCAACTATAATGTTCGGACACACCATCACACTATGGTGTTCCAGGCGGTATTAATTGTGAAACAATTTCCAAAATGTCTCAATTGCGTGCCAAAGCTCGTAACTCAGATACTCATCTCTATGATCATATCATAGACATTTTATCCTCTTGTCACGATGATCTTTAACTTCACTCTGAAATTACTTGAACCATTCAATAATTCAGACTTGTGTTTCATCAAGTAAATACACTCAGTATCTACTTAGATCATCCGTGAAGTAAGAACATAACGATATTCACTGCATGCCTCAGCACTCATTGGACTGCACACATCGAAATGTGTTACTTCCAACAAGTTGCTATCTTGTTCCATCTTACTGAAACCGAGGCTTTTCAGTCATCTTGCCCATGTGGTATGATCTGCATATCTCAAGTGATTCAACATCAAGTGAGTCCAAACGATCCATCTGCATGGAGTTTCTTCATGCGTATACACCAATAGACATGGTTCGCATGTCTCAAACTTTTCAAAAACGAATGAGTCCAAAGATCCATCAACATGGAGCTTCTTCATGCGTTTTACAACAATATGACTTACATGGCAGTGCCACAAGTAAGTGGTACTATCATTACTATCTTATATCTTTGGGCATGAACATGTGTATCACTACGATCAAGATTCAATAAACCATTCATTTTAGGTGCAAGACCATTGAAGGTATTATTCAAATAAACAGAGTAACCATTATTCTCCTTAAATGAATAACTGTATTGCGATAGACATAATCCAACCATGTCTATGCTCAATGCAAACACCAAATAACAATTATTAAGGTTTAACACCGATCCCGATGGTAGAGGGAGTGTGCGATGTTTGATCACATCAACCTTGGAAATACTTCCAACACATATCGTCACCTCGCCTTTAGCTAGTCTCCGTTTATTCCGTAGCCTTTTATTTCGAGTTACTAACACTTAGCAACCGAACCGGTATCTAATACCCTGGTGCTACTAGGATTACTAGTAAAGTACACATTAACACAATGTATATCCAATATACTTCTATCGACCTTGCCAGCCTTCTGATCTACCAAGTATCTAGGGTAATTCTGCTCCAGTGGCTGTTCCCTTTATTACGGAAGCATTGAGTCTCGGGTTTGGGTTCAACCTTGGGTTTCTTCACTAGAGCAGCAGCTGATTTGCCGTTTCATGAAGTATCCCTTCTTGCCCTTGCCCTTCTTGAAACTAGTGGTTTCACTAACCATCAACAATTGATGCTCCTTCTTGATTTCTACTTTCGCGGTGTCAAACATCGCGAATATTTCAAGGATCATCATATCTATCCCTGATATGTGATAGTTCATCACGAAGCTCTAGCAGCTTGGTGGCAATGAATTTGGAGAAACATCACTATCTCACTTGGAAGATCAACTCCCACTCAATTCAAGTGATTGTTGTACTCAGACAATCTGAGCACAAGCTCAACGATTGAGCTTTTCTCCCTTAGTTTGCAGGCTAAGAAAATCGTCGGAGGTCTCATACCTCTTGACGTGGGCACGAGCCTGAAATCCCAATTTCAGCCCTCGAAACATCTCATATGTTCCGCGACGTTTTGAAATCGTCTCCGGTGCCTCAATTCTAAACCGTTTAACATTACTGAACTATCACGTAGTCATCAAAACGTGTATGTCAAATATTCGCAACATCCACGGACGACGTTCGAGGTTCAGCACACCGAGCGGTGCATTAAGGACATAAGCCTTCTACTGATCGCATGATCGCTACTGTCAACTTTCAACTATATTTTCTCTAGGAACATGTCTAAAACAGTAGAACTATAGCTCGAGCTATGACATAATTTGCAAAGGGCTTTTGACTATGTTCAGGATAATTAAGTTCATATAATGAACTCCCACTCAGATAGACATCCCTCTAGTCATCTAAGTGATTACATGATCCGAGTCAACTAGGCCGTGTCCGATCATCACGTGATACGGACTAGTCATCATCGGTGAACATCTTCATGTTGATCGTATCCTCCATACGACTCATGCTCGACCTTTCGGTCTCTTGTGTTCCGAGGCCATGTCTGTACATGCTAGGCTCGTCAAGTTAACCTAAGTGTTTCGCGTGTGTAAATCTGGCTTACACTCGTTGTATGTGAACGTAAGAATCTATCACACCCGATCATCACGTGGTGCTTTGAAACGATGAACTTTCGCAACGGTGCACAGTTAGGGGGAACACTTTCTTGAAATTTTAATGAGGATCATCTTATTTACTACCGTCGTTCTAAGCAAATAAGATGCATAAACATGATAAACATCACATGCAATCAAATAGTGACATGATATGGCCAATATCATTTTGCTCCTTTGATCTCCATCTTGAGGCTCCATGATCATCATCGTCACCGCATGACACCATGATCTCCATCATCATGATCTCCATCATCGTGTCTCCATGAAGTTGTCTCGCCAACTTATTACTTGTACTACTATGGCTACCGGTTAGCTATAGAGTAAAGTAATTACATGGCGTTTGTTCAATGACACGCAGGTCATACAATAAATTAAGACAACTCCTATGGCTCCTGCCGGTTGTCATACTCATCGACACGCAAGTCGTGATTCCTATTACAAGAACATGATCAATCTCATACATCACATATCATTCATCACATTCTTCTTGGCCATATCACATCACATAGCATACCCTGCAAAGACAAGTTAGACGTCCTCTAATTGTTGTTTGCATGTTTTACGTGGCTACTATGGGTTTCTAGCAAGAAAGTTTCTTACCTACGCAAAACCACAACGTGATATGCCAATTGCTATTTACCCTTCATAAGGACACTTTTCATCGAATCCGTTCAGACTAAAGTGGAGAGGCGGCACCGCTAGCCACCTTATGCACCAAGTGCATGTCGATCGGTGGAACCTGTCTCACGTAAGTGTACGTGTAAGGTCGGTCCGGGCCGCTTCATCCCACAATACCGTCGAAACAAGATGGGACTAGTAACGGTAAGCATATTGAACAAAATCAACGCCCACAACTACTTTGTGTTCTACTCGTGCAAAGAATCTACGCAATAGACCTAGCTTTGATACCACTGTTGGGGAACGTAGCAGAAATTCAAAATTTTCCTACGTGTCACCAAGATCTATCTATGGAGAAACCAGCAACAAGGGGAAGGAGAGTGCATCTACATACCCTTGTAGATCGCTAAGCGGAAGCGTTCAAGAGAACGGGGTTGAAGGAGAAGTACTCGTCGTGATCCAAATCACCGGAGATCCTAGTGCCGAACGGACGGCACCTCCGCGTTCAACACACGTGCAACCCGGTGACGTCTACCATGCCTTGATCTAGCAAGGAGAGAGGGAGAGGTTGAGGAAGACTCCGTCCAGCAGCAGCACTGCACGGCGTGGTGGTGATGGAGGGCGTGGCAATCTGCGCAGGCTTCGTCAAGCACCAGGGAGAGGAGGAGGAGAGAGGCAGGGCTGCGCCAAGGAGAGGACAAAACTCATGTGTTGGCAGCCCCAAAGTCCTCAAGTATATATAGGGGAGAGGGAGGGGGGTGCGCCCCCTCTAGGGTTTCCACCCAAAGGGGTGCGGCAGCCCCAAACCCATCTAGGGTGGTGGCCAAGGGGGGGGGGGAGGGGGAAACTTGCCCCCCAAGCTAGGTGGGGCGCCCCCTCCCCAAACCCTAGGCGCCTTGGGCCCTTGTGGGGGGCGCACTAGCCCACCTGGGGCTGGTCCCCTTCCCACACTTGGCCCATGCAGCCCTCCGGAGCTGGTGGCCCCGCTTGGTGGACCCCCGGGACCCTCCCGGTGGTCCTGGTACGTTACAAATAAAACCCGAAACTTTTCCGGTGACCAAAATAGGACTTCCCATATATAAATCTTTACCTCCGGACCATTCCGGAACTCCTCATGATGTCCGAGATCTCATCCGGGACTCCGAACAACATTCGGTAACCACATACAAACTTCCTTTATAACCCTAGTGTCATCGAACCTTAAGTGTGTAGACCCTACGGGTTCGGGAACCATGCAGACATGACCGAGACGTTCTCCGGTCAATAACCAACAGCGGGATCTGGATACCCATGTCGGCTCCCACATGTTCCACGATGATCTCATCGGATGAACCACGATGTCGAGGATTCGATCAATCCCATATACAATTCCCTTTGTCTAGCGGTATTGTACTTGCCCGAGATTCTATCGTCGGTATCCCGATACCTTGTTCAATCTCGTTACCGGCAATTCTCTTTACTCGTTCCGTAACACATCATCCCGTGATCAACCCCTTTGTCACATTGTGCACATCATGATGATGTCCTACCGAGTGGGCCCAGAGATACCTCTCCGTCACACGGAGTGACAAATCCCAGTCTCGATTCGTGCCAACCCAACAGATACTTTCAGATATACCTGTAGTGCACCTTTATAGCCACCCAGTTACGTTGTGACGTTTGGTACACCCAAAGCATTCCTAAGGTATCCGGGAGTTGCACAATCTCATGGTCTAAGGAACTGATACTTGACATTAGAAAAGCTTTAGCATACGAACTACGATCTTTGTGCTAGGCTTAGGATTGGGTCTTGTCCATCACATCATTCTCCAAATGATGTGATCCCGTTATCAACGACATCCAATGTCCATGGTCAGGAAACCGTAACCATCTGTTGATCAACGAGCTAGTCTACTAGAGGCTTACTAGGGACATGGTGTTGTTTATGTATCCACACATGTATCTGAGTTTCCTATCAATACAATTATAGCATGGATAATAAACGATTATCATGAACAAGGAAACATAATAATAACTAATTTATTATTGCCTCTAGGGCATATTTCCAACAAATGCAACCAGAAGCAATTGCGTCATAATCATGTGGCAGTCATGAGACTTTAGGTTCTGGAACTTTTTCTCTGGAATATTTATTATTCCCTTTATATTCGACGAGAAGCCAGTTGGGACCTTCATACTAAGCAGGCATTCAAAAAAGATTTCCTTCTCTTCTTTGGTAAGAGTGTAGCTGGCAGGACCTTCATACTGCTTTGGAGGCATGCCGTCTTTTTCGTGCAAACGTTGTAGGTCCTCCCGTGCCTCAGGTGTATCTTTTGTCTTCCCATACACGCCCAAGAAGCCTAACAGGTTCACGCAAAGGTTCTTCGTCACGTGCATCACGTCGATTGAAGGGCGTACCTCTAGCTCTTTCCAGTAGGGTAGGTCCCAAAATATAGATTTCTTCTTCCACATGGGTGCATGTCCCTCAGCGTCATTCGGAACAGCTAGTCCGCCGGGACCCTTTCCAAATATTACATGTAAATTAGATACCATAGCAAGTACATGATCACTGGTACGCATGGCGGGCTTCTTCCGGTGATCTGCCTCGCCTTTGAAATGCTTGCCTTTCTTTCGACATTGATGGTTGGTCGGGAGAAATCGACGATGGCCCAGGTACACATTCTTCCTGCATCTGTCCAGGTATATACTTTTGGTGTCAGCTAAACAGTGCGTGCATGCGTGGTATGCCTGGTTTGTCTGTCCTGAGAGGTTACTGAGAGCGGGCCAATCATTGATGGTCACGAACAGCAACGCCTTTAGGTCAAATTCTTCCCCCAAATGCTCATCCCACGCACGTACACCTGTTCCATTCCACAGCTATAAGAGTTCTTCAACTAATGGCCATAGGTACACATCAATGTCGTTGCCGGGTTGCTTAGGGCCTTGGATGAGAATTGGCATAATAATGAACTTCCGCTTCATGCACATCCAAGGAGGAAGGATATACATACATAGAGTCACGGGCCAGGTGCTGTGATTGTTGCTCTGCTCCCCGAAAGGATTAATGCCATCCACGCTTAAAGCAAACCATACATTCCTTGGGTCACTTGCAAACTCGGCCCAGAACTTTCTCTCAATTTTTTGTCACTGCGACCCGTCAGCGGGTGCTCTCAACTTCCTGTCTTTCTTACGGTCCTCACTGTGCCATCGCATCAACTTGGCATGCTCTTTGTTTCTGAACAGTCGTTTCAACCATGGTATTATAGGAGCATACCACATCACCTTCGCAGGAACCCTCTTCCTGTGGGGCTCGCCCTCAACATCACTAGGGCCATCTCGTCTGATCTTATACCGCAATGCACCGCATACCGGGCATGTGTTCAAATCCTTGTACGCATCGCGGTAGAGGATGCAATCATTAGGGCATGCATGTATCTTCTCCACCTCCAATCCTAGAGGGCATACGACCTTCTTTGCTGCGTATGTATTGTCGGGCAATTCGTTATCCTTTGGAAGCTTCTTCTTCAATATTTTTAGTAGCTTCTCAAATCCTTTGTCAGGCACATCATTCTCTGCCTTCCACTACAGCAATTCTAGTACGGTATCGAGCTTTGTGTTGCCATCTTCGCAATTGGGGTACAACCCTTTTTTGTGATCCTCTAACATGCGATCGAACTTCAGCTTCTCCTTTTCACTTTTGCACTTTTCCCTTGCATCAACAATGACCCGGCGGAGATCATCATCGGGCACATCGTCTGGTTCCTCTGGATCTTCAGCTTCCTCTTGATCATGAGCTTCCCCCGTTGCAGCATCACCGTATTCAGGGGGCACATAGTTGTCATCGTCCTCTTCTTATTCGCTGTCTTCCATCATAACCCCTATTTCTCCGTGCTTCATCCAAACATTATAGTGTGGCATGAAACCCTTATAAAGCAGGTGGGTGTGAAGGATTTTCTTGTCAGAGTAAGACCTCGTATTCCCACAATTAGGGCATGGACAACACATAAAACCATTCTGCTTGTTTGCCTCAGCCACTTCGAGAAAATTATGCACGCCGTTAATGTACTCAGAGGTGTGTCTGTCACCGTACATCCATTGCCCGTTCATCTGCGTGTCAAAAGTAAGAAAATTAGACAAGTATCTATCTAAACTAAGATTTTTTTTCTTTCAAAAAGAAGATAAGAATAAGAGGCTCACCACGGTGGTGCCGGGGACGAGATCGGCGCGGGCGATTGACGACGGTTAATATGAGGACGGGGCATGACGGACCACTAAACCTAGACAAATCTCGGAAAAAATGGAGCTCGGAGGTCGAGCTTCGGGAGGAGAAAGCTTAACTAGTGTGGCTCGGGCATTTCATCGAACACCTCACATGCATAAGAGGTGAGCTAGAGCACCCAAATGCCCTTCCTTGCCGGCCAGCAAAAAACAGAGCACTGTGAAGTACTCTGCTCGCCGGCGATGGGGTATATATAGGCAACTTATTTGTCCCGGTTCGTGGCTGGAACCGGGACTAAAGGCCATCCTTATGTCCCGGTTCCTGCCACGAACCGGGACCAATGGTTGTGGGCCAGGAGCGAGGCTCATTGGTTCCGGTTCGTGCCAAGAGCCGGGACAAATGGGCCCAGACGAACCGGGACCAATGCCCACGAGGCCCCGGTCGCCCCCTGGGCTCACGAACCGGAACAAATGCCAACATTGGTCCCGGTTCATGGCAGAACCGGGACTAATGGGCTAGCCAGGCCCGAACGAACGCCCCTTTTTCTACTAGTGTGAGTTTCCAAATGCATGTCGCGACATATAGAGAAACAGCAGATTGCATTTCTTTGTCACTTGTTGACTGTACTTTCTTGTCCATACCAAATCTTAGTTGTTATTTCAAAGCAAACATCGGTTGCTAACTACCCTTTGCGCGGTTTGTAGCTTCAGATCTGCCATCCCACTGCCACGGTCAACACTATACTCATCATGCTTATGGTTTCCCCATTTTATGATGACCATGATCAGCCTATGTGATTCGTGTCGTAATAGCACTGCTCCACCCATCGAGCTAAACAAGCTTAGTTTTACAAATTCAAATATGATATTATGCTGATATTAGTAAAACTGAGAGATGTTTAATTGTTCAGCTACATGTTCCTATTTTAGTTTGGAAAAGCATGTGAGCCACATATGGAGAGACCGGAAGGAATAGTATTTCTCTGTGCCCTATGGTTCATCATGGGTGGGAAACCGACATCGTATAGAGAGACTTGTAATATCTTCAATCTGCTTGCTCTTCTGCTCTTCTTTAAGATGATCCACTTCTCTTCTTTAATAAGTATGTTCCTTGTTGGGAAGAGTAGCAGAGACATTTGCGGTCGACTGGTCAGGTCAAGTTGTTCTCCCTTAGTATATTTTGAATCTGTCAGTTTAGGTCGACTTGCTGTTCTTCTTTACTATATGTTGAAGCTGTCATCTGCGAAGTATCATCACTTCTGGAGCTCTTGTATTTTGAGTAGTAGACCAAATTACAGCATGCATGGCATCTCTCTGAAGAATTGCAGAGATAGCACAAAGGAGTTTACAGGGAGGCAGTATTGGATTAGAATCACTTCTGCATTACAAAGATAATCTCACTTGTTTTTATGTTTTCATGCATGTTAGGTATTGAAAATTATCAAAATGAATATGAGAATGGGCGCACGAGAGGAATATTGCGAAACAATCCACTGGCTAACAAAGTTGGCATGGTGGAGGATGGCATATCTTATTCACCCATCAAGGTGCTTACTCTAACTTGGCAAGGTTGTATTGGTCGCACATATTTTGCATCTGGCCTCTTGCATTACTTCTACGTTGTTACACCATCTGCTTAGTTTAAGCATCATATATGAGTATATGCCATACCTATCCATTTTCTGTACCTATTCCATGTGTCGTCATACTATGTTTTTCCAGTCAAATGTTGTTCTTTCGTAATAGATGTCCAAAGGAGTACAAACTAGGTATTTGGAAAAGGTAGTGATACCTGTTAAATCAGATAGATCAGCAGCCACAGAAAACAGAGGCCCAACTGTACCACACTTTACCCCTACTCCACAGGCCAAACCTCTATTAGAACTGCTAAGAGCCCAGCGTCAGGTACTGTCTATGATATCAATTCAAAATTTGAACTCCTAAATGTCTGCATGTGCCTTACATTCTCTATTGTATGAAAACTAATTTCAGATGAATCTCCTTCCTCAAAGGATCATAGGATCTCACAACAATACTAGGCTCTGCATTGCTCTTGTCAGTACCTCTTGCCCTTTGTCAGCATACTTACACTCAGTGTTGTTTGATTATGTAGCATCACTGTAAATGTTCGCTTCTTTATCCTCCCTTTGCTTGAAATTATAAGATCTATATTTACTCTTAGATAAATGTAGAATTAACACAATGGTTATGAAGTTTTGGATTGCTCATGTAAGTACCTGTTGTCATGTACTCCCTCTGTGTCGAATTAATTGTTGATCAATTGGATGTATTTAGAACTTAATAGTGCTAGATACATCCATTTGAGCGACAAGTAATAACGGACGGTGGTGGTATTACTGTACTTGCATCGCGAGATAGTTGATTGTCTAGCATTACTCTGCATCTTATCTTCCCTGCCCTCCACTTTCTCCTAATTATCATATCTACATTTACTCTTACCAAAATGTTGAATAAAGCCAATGCCACTGCACACGTTGATGTCTGCATTCCTCTAGTCAGTACCTTTTGCCTTGTAACGATGTACTTAATTAATTGCTATTTGATTATGTATCAGCAGTTTGCACCTGAGCTTCATTATCCTCTGTTTCTTCCAATATTATATGATCTATATTTACGCTTTGCAAAATGTATAATAATGGCAACGCTTATAAAGTATTTTGTTTGGGGAATTTATTGAATTATCCTTCCATCAACATGGAGAAGGGCTTTGTCCATCCCGTGTTAACATGTAATGTAAGTTCATCCTTCTCAAGCCTTCAAACTTTGTTCTAGTATAGATTTGGATAGGCATCATTTCCTCCACTGCTGTTTACTTTCCTGTTTACATCTGATTGGATGTTTGCAACAACTTCCAGTTTTAAATTGTAGTTGTACAAACATGTTCCTTATGCAAAAAAAATCCATTTATTTGCTTATATAACTGTGAAACTTGTTACGTGTCTCCTTGTTTCTCTTTCAGAGTCATATCTCTTACGCCAGGCAGAACTTTAGGGAAGATAGTGAGCCAAACCATCTTGAGGAGAGCGAGATGACCCCAAGGTCATGGCTTGATGAAGACAGTGAGTTGAAGCTACTCACCAGCAGGTGTGAGACAACCTTTGTGCAGTCACTGCCTCAATTAGTTCGACTTCTTCAGTATCAACTTAAAGCGGAAAGGCTTGCTTCAGCTCAGCTATGACTTGAATACAAAGATGCAATGAAGATGTCAGAGGACTGCCTTGCGCACTATGGTGCTATACAGCTAGGGATGGAGCATCTATCGTTGACACAACTGAGGTCTCATCAGCTTGTTCGGCTGCTTGCGGGGCTCGTCCTGGCCAAGCCTAGTGCCTTCTGAAGTGCTCTCAGTTTTGTATATTCTTTTATCGGTGCATTTATATGCACTGGTAATCCGCGGTCACGTTGCGCTTTATTATCACCGGTAGCGAACTTTGATTCCCAGTGGATGTAATATGCCGTAATTTCTTTATTGTATAGTCTAGGTTTATTCTTTGGTCGGTATGCTGTAATTTAGGCCGGAAGGTTCAGTGGATCTCAGTATTGTCGGTTTTCAGGCAGGTCCGTTACTCATATGGTCCAAAACGTGGGCCTATAATCATCTTGAGCCATTAGCAGGTCAAAACCTATAGTAGTTTCCCACCTTTAACAGGTCGAGGAAAGTTCTGGCCAGCTGGGCCAGGGAATACCATGGGCTTTTAACAGGCTAAAACCTAGATTGGTCTAGCGTTGAGGCAAAAAAATCACGGGCCAGTATAGGCCGAAACTGCCTAAGGCCCATGTTTTGCCCAAATAGGACGAGCAGTTAATGGGCCAAAATATATCTCGGGCCTGTTTGGCCCAATAAAATTATGGGCTTTAAGCAGGCCGGTATCCACGCGGTGCGTAGGCCCCAAAGTGTCACGGGCCATTATCAGATGGACTGTAAGTAGGCCGGATTCAACACAGGCTGTAGTTAGGCCCAACTGTTACACGGGCCACTAACAGGCCAATAGGCCAGTTGGGCTGAAATTTATCCACGAAGACTACGGGCCGTTAAGATGCATAAAGTTACTTTGGACAAGAAATAGCCCAGTTTCTACATGGGCCATTAAATGGCCTAAATTTAAACTGGGCCGACAACGTCCCACATGCACCATGGGCTGCTAACAGGCCGAAACTATTATCGGGCCGAACTAGTAAACGGGCATTTAACAGGCCGAAATACAAACATGTCTTAGAATGGGCCCAAAAGAACAGTGTCCTGGTAACAGGCCTGATCCGATATGGGCTGTAATTTGGCCCAAAACACGGCAGGCTGTGAATGAGCCTGATCTGGTATGGGCCTCAATTTGACCCAAAACATGGCAGCTGTTAACGGGCCAACCCACGAGTGTCTAAAAAAACATGGTGGGCCTTTAGCTAGGCCGCCTTTTTACCTAAATGGGCCACTGTTGGGTTGTGCCACGTGTCGACATATCATAGGCGTCTTTCATCCATTGTAGGAATGACATATGTCCCAACGATTAGCTGACATGTGCATTATCCGGCGATTGAGAATTTTACATGCGGAAAATCCCCATTGGTCGTGGCTGTTAATGGGTTATCGGATCCAAACCGGAACCCGATAGCTTAACGACGACCCATTACGGTGGATGCCACGTGTCGGTCACCCTTGACGAAAGCACTTCCATGATGCATGATTTATCGTCATGGAAGTGGACACTTCCGTGATGATAATTTTGGTAATGTCATGGAACACTTCTACGACAGCACTGGTATGACTATCTTGATTCTGTCATAAAATCGTCATGGATGTACACGCATGACAGAAAACATGACCTACTATGACAAACATGTATCATCACGGAAGTGTGTTTTTTTTGTAGTGAGCCCTGATGGAGGCCGCCCATGACCATGTCGAGGCCGTCCATGCCCAGCTCATGGCGGTCACCGCCCAAATCGAACGAAGCTTCTCCGACAACGGTTGGCAACCCACGGCCGAAGAGTTGGCAATCACCGAGAGAGTTCGAGCAGCCGTCCATTCCTGTGTGGCATACCTTGCCACGACGGAGCCCCGCCAAAGCCTAGATCGTGGCCGCCCACACCCAGCTCGTGGCAGCCTATTCCAAAGATATGGTCGACGCGGATGGCGAGATGCTTGCCAAGTATGGTGTGATTGATGCCATGAAGCCCCTTCCCCAGGAGACCATCGGGCGCGAGCTGGACATGGAGGCGGCGGCGGAGATCGACGAGCACCACCTATAGTAGTACTCTTTGTTTTATTTAATTAAGAGCGTCGGTCTGTAATTTGTTAGAGTAACGTTTAGGTCAGCTAGCTCTGTTTAAATGCTGAACTTGCTCGATTAAGAAGTGTGGGTGTGCTGTAGTCTCCTTTGTGTACTCAAATTATGCAATGACATGGACGACCACTGTAACAAGGGAAATTCGAACCAAAATTTTTGACGTTCAAACTCATCACACACGGGTTAAGCTATCCGAATCATTTGCGGTGTTCACATATCGTACACAGTTCTAAATAAGGGACCGTGTCTGATGACACTTTGCGCGCCAGTTTTTTCGCTGAAGTGATTCCAAATTTTCGGCTTCCGTAGAAATATCTACCTCCCCGCCCTCTCCCCTTACCAAAAGCCACATTTCCCTTATTTCCGCCTTCCTTTCCAAGTTGAAACCTTCACTCCTTGCTTGCAGCGCCGCCTCCTCACCGGCGACCCTCCTTCACGCTGCTCGACCTCGCCTATCCAGGCAGTTAATCCACACCCGACCCGCATCTTCCTCCTCCTTCCACATCCCACATGCCCCGACTGCCGGCGCAACACCTTCCACCCAAATCACCGACCTCTCCACCAAATAAGCGCCGCCCTAAGCAATGGTGCACGCAGTATAGCCAGGATCTCAATGAGCATTTGGCAGCGAAGAAGCAAATCGCGGCCGCATGCGGGGATGAGGTCGTGATGGCTGCCATTCGTGTCGACCCCCAGATCTTGGAGGATCACCTCGCCGTCGAGGCCACCGTCGACGCCTCGCGCGCCGAAGACGTGACGCGGTTGGTTGTTTGGTTCAGTTCTGCAATGCGATGTTCAATTGTTGTGGGCGCATTCTGTTATTGTATACCATGTGAGAAATAAATCGAATTTGGCTGTACTAAATACACGAGAAACAAATACAATTGCTATATTTCCAAGTTGTTAAGCATGCTTGGTTTGGTTAACTGTCTGATCTTCTATTAGGAGTATGTTATATTGTGCAATGTGGTGCTCAGTTAACGGTTGGTTCATTTGTTGTGGTGTTTAATTAACTGTTTTGTTTGGTTCAATTCTGCAATGCGATGTTCAATTGTTGTGGGTGCATTCTGTTATTGTATACCATGTGAGGAATAAACTGAATTTGGTTGTACTAAATACATGAGAAACAAATACAATTGTTATATTTCCAAGTTGTTAGGCATGCTTGGTTTGGTTAACTGTCTGATCTTCTATTACAAGTATGTTATATTGTGCAGTGTGGTGCTCAATTAATGTTTGGTTCATTTGTTGTGGTGTTTAGTTAACTGCTTGGTTCAATTCTGCAATGCGATGTCCAATTGTCGAGGGTAGTATTTTGTATTGTTGTGCATGTGAGGAATAAATCGAATTTCGCTGCACTTAATACATGAGAAACATATGCAAGTGCTATATTTCCTAGTTCTTAATCATCATTGGTTTGGAGAAATTGGTTTTCCATGTGGTTTGAATTAATCTGATGAATCTGCAATGTGCTTATTTTTCATCAACATATTTTACTGATAGCATGCAAACCCTTACTTAACATGATGACCAACTACCTTATATGTGTTGCAGGGAAACAATGGGAAGCACTGAGGTTTACAATCGAGGTTAGCACGTGCATGGTCCATTGTCTAATAGCACATTATTGTGCAATTGCGGGAACCATTCTAATATTTAGGTTTTCAACAATTTGGTCTTGCACATGTAGGTCCTGCTGTCAGAGGTTTTGACCCACTGTTTGACCCTTTTTGCATATGGGGAAATGAGTTGTCCATGAAAATCAGTCAAGTCAAGAAACTCGGAAAGATTGTTAGGATAAAGAAATTAGCATAAAAAAACAACAAGATCTTTGTCTGCACAATGAAGAAGACATCAGTTCACTAAAGGATGGTACTAACTATTATACCTTGCCTTTTTTATTCATTTGCCCCATTTCCAATATAGAGAAGATATTTATGCACATCCTTGTTTTGAGGCCTTTCCAAAGCAGTTCACTGATGAATACCTCTCAAACCACCTGTATGGTTAGGAGGCGAGGAAGGTATTCATACAACACCCACGGTTCAATATTAAAGTGTTCCTGAAGAGGACGAAGGATGGACGGTCAATCATCCATAGGCACTGGCCTAAAGTTACAAAGACCTTCAACATCAGTGAAGGCTCAATATTCGCCTTCTACTTCAGCAGTTTTCCAGATGAGATACATATGTCTATGTATCATCTATGATGCTAATTTGGAAAGTTTATAGATGTTGCATGTGAAACTTGATGCTGGTGTAGTTGCGTAATGGGGTAGCCGAGTGCTGAAGCTATATGATGTTGTACTCTGATTATTTCAATTATGAAAATGAAATATATTGTGTGATTAATATGAGATATCAATTAGATTAATAAATGGATTATTAATAATTAGATAATTAGCCTGCTATTTGGGTTTTTCTATTGCAAACGGCTATTGAGAAAACACCGTGTGTGATGCATTCAATAACTCACACAGTTTCTAGGAATAAATTGGGTCAGATTAATGAACAATCACACACGACATCCTCTTGAAAATTGTTAGCATTAGGCCACCTGGCGCAAACGTTTACGACATAAAAATTGTGTGTGATGGACAACCTTTGCCACATAGTTTCTTCTACGCACCGTGTGTGATGCATTCAATAACAAAAACGATAAAATTGTTAATACCATGTGCAATGGAAACGCTATCAAAAACGATTTGACGGGGAAAATTGTGTGTGATGTACTTGCAAACATAAACATTTTCCTTGGAGCGACTGTGTGGGATGTATATACGAACAGAAATGTTTAGCGGTGATTGACTACGTGGGATGTAATTATGACCGGAAATGATTTTGCCTGTATAATTGTATTTTTAGTTTAATTTCTATCCATCAGATATAGATCGGACGGTCTATATTGCAAGATGGCACGCGTACCATCATCACCAACTCGGTTTTTTTATAAGAGAAGAAATATAAGTATGGAGATACAAATGTATTATCCATACTTGTTTATGTAAACTAGGATCTACATTCTATTCAACGGCTCAGCATGTGGGGCCTTAGCACAATCACTAATCGACTGTGTAAAACAAAGGTTTTCTCATCGCTGAAAAGGAGGGGGTAACGGCAGCGCGCTTTCGGCTTGCTCTAGTCCTAGTAGTCATACTAGATGGTCTACGCACGTGTAGATTTATTCTTTTTCACGTCTCGTGTTCGTCGTACCGCCATGACTGTTGATGAATAGATGGTAAGTTATTCACGGGGAAACCCTTGTTGAGCGTGTTTGCGAGAGAGAGAGAGAGAGAGAGAGAGAGAGAGAGAGAGAGAGAGAGAGAGAGAGAGAGAGAGAGAGAGAGAGAGAGAGAGAGAGAGAGCATGTGTGATATGTGTAGAGACTGAGGCAATGATAATAGATTCTTCTGTGTCTATGTGTGTGGAGGATAGAGAGAGACATGTACATGGGGCTTTGTCTTGTGTAACATGGGGACACATAGATACAATCAGAGAGTGAGTGTGTGAGATACATATGCGGACATGGGGAGAGATGTATGAGTTAGAGAGATGGAGAATTTTGGTGTGCATCTGAGCTAGAGATAGGGGGGATATATACATACCTAGAGCTCGAGAGAATATGCAAGGGTGTGTGTCTTAAAAGAAGGATCCAGATAGATGGGTGTTTGTGCGTGTCTGTGTGTGTTTGTGCGTGCGTTTGTGTGTGAGAGGGAGTGTGTGTATGTGGGGTGGAGAGACCACTAATGATGTAAACCTAGTACAGGGAAGGGGGAATGGTGTGACATGTGTGTCAAAGAGAGACAAAGGCATGTGTAGTGATATGTGCATTTTGCATCATGCTTTTATATCAATATTTACTGCATTATGGGCTGTTATTTCACATTATGTCACAATACTTATGCATATTCTCTCTTGTTTTACAAGGTTTACATCAAAAGGGAGAATGCCGGCAGCTGGAATTCTAGGATGGAAAAGGAGCAAGTCAGACCTATTCTGCACAGCTCCAAAAGTCCTGAAACTTCACGGAAGTCATTTTTGGAATTTATAAAAAATACTGAGCGAAAGAAACAACAGAGGGGGCCCACACCCTAGCCATGAGGGTGGGGGGCGCGCCCCCTGCCTCGTGGGCCCTCTGGCAGGCCTCCGGTGCCCATCTTCTGCTATATGAAGTCTTTCGTCCGAGAAAAATTCATAAGCAAGCTTTCGGGAAGAAACTCCGCCGCCACGAGGCGGAACCTTGGCGGAACCAATCTAGGGCTCCGGCAAAGCTATTCTGCCGGGGAAACTTCCCTCTGGGAGGGGGAAATCATCGCCATCGTCATCACCAACGATCCTCTCATCGGGAGGGGGTCAATCTCCATCAACATCTTCACCAGCACCATCTCCTCTCTAACCCTAGTTCATCTGTTGTATCCAATCTTTGTCCCAAAGCCTCAGATTGGTACCTGTAGGTTGCTAGTAGTGTTGATTACTCCTTGTAGTTGATGCTAGTTGGTTTATTTGGTGGAACATCATATGTTCAGATCCTATATGCATATTAATACCCCTCTGATTATGAACATGAATATGCTTTGTGAGTAGTTACATTTGTTCCTGAGGACATGGGAGAAGTCTAGCTATAAGAAGTCATGTGAATTTGGTATTCGTTCGATATTTTGATGAGATGTATGTTGTCTCTCCTCTAGTGGTGTTATGTGAACGTCGACTACATGACACTTCACCATTGTTTGGGCCTAGAGGAAGGCATTGGGAAGTAATAAGTATATGATGGGTTGCTAGAGTGACAGAAGCTTAAACCCTAGTTTATGTGTTGCTTCGTAAGGGGCTGATTTGGATCCATATGTTTCATGCTATGGTTACGTTCACCTTAATACTTCTTTTGTAGTTGTGGATGCTTGCAATAGGAGTTAATCATAAGTGGGATGCTTGTCCAAGAAAGGACAACACCCAAGCACGAGTCCACCCACATATCAAATTATCAAAGTACCGAACGCGAATCATATGAGCGTGATGAAAACTAGCTTGACGATAATTCCCATGTGTCCTCGGGAGCGTTTTCCTTCATATAAGAAATTGTCCAGGCTTGTCCTTTGCTACAAAAAGGATTGGGCCATCTTTCTGCACTATATTTACACTTGTTACTTGTTACCCCTTACAAATTACCTTATCACAAGACTATCTGTTACCGATAATTTCAGTGCTTGCAGAGAATACCTTACTGAAAACCGCTTGTCATTTCCTTCTGCTCCTCATTGGGTTCGACACTCTTACTTATCGAAAGGACTATGATAGATCCCCTACACTTGTGGGTCATCAAGACTCTTTTCTGGCACCGTTTCCGGGGAGTGAAGCGCCTTTGGTAGGTGGAATTTGGTAAGGAAAATCTTATATAGTGTGCTGAAATTTACTGTCACTTGTTACTATGGAAAGTAATCCTTTGAGGGGCTTGTTTGGGGTATCATCACCCCGACCAGTAGAGCAAATAGTTCCTCCTCAACCTACTGAACCTACTGAAAATGTTTACTTTGAAATTCCTTCAGGTATGATAGAGAAACTGCTAGCTAATCCTTTTGCAGGAGATGGAACACTGTATCCTGATTTACACTTAATCTATGTGGATGAAGTTTGAGGATTATTTAAGCTTCCAGGTATGCCCGATGATGTTATCAAGAAGAAGGTCTTCCCTTTATCTTTGAAGGGAGAGGCATTGAAATGGTATAGGCTATGTGATGATATGGGATCATGGGACTACAAGCGATTGAAATTGGAATTTCATCAGAAGTTTTATCCTATGCATCTTGTTCATCGTGATCGTAATTATATATATAATTTTTGGCCTCACGAAGGAGAAAGCATTGCTCAAGCTTGGGGGAGGCTTAAGTCAATGTTATATTCATTCCCCAATCATGAGCTCTCAAGAGAAATGATTATTCAAAAAATTTATGCTCGGCTTTCTAACAACAATCGCTCCATGCTCGATACTTCTTGTACTGGTTCTTTTATGATGAAGACTATTGAATTCAGATGGGATTTATTGGAGAGAATTAAACGCAACTCTGAAGATTGGGATCTCGACGAAGGTAAGGAGTCGGGTATAACACCTAAGTTTGATTGTGTTAAATCTTTTATGGATACCGATGCTTTCCATAAGTTTATGGACTTGACTCTGAGATAGTAGCTTCTTTATGTGAATCATTTGCTACTCATGTTGATCTCCCTAAGGAAAAGTGGTTTAAATATAGTCCTCCCATTGATGTAAAAGTAGTTGCACCTATTAAAGTTGAAGAAAAGACTATCACTTATAATGATCCTATTGTTCCTACTACTTATGTTGAGAATAAAGGATCATGCTAAAGCTTCAGCTGTAGTCAACAAAAGTAATATTAGGACACACAAACCCCCTGAGCAGGTCAAGGTTGAACCTAAAATTGCTATGGTTAAAGATCTATTGGCTGATAATATCGATGGGCATGTTATTTACTTCTGTAATGAGACTGCTAGAATTGCTAAACCTGGTGCTAAAGATAAACATAGACCTGTGGTAGGCATGCCTGTTATTTCTGTTAAAATAGGAGATCATTGTTATCATGGCTTGTGTGATATGGGTGCTAGTGCTAGTGCGATACCTCATTCTTTATACGAAGAAATTATGCATGATGTTGCACCTGCTGAGATAGAAGATATCAATGTTACCATTAAGCTTGCCAATAGAGATACTATTTCACCGATTGGGATTGTTAGAGATGTTGAAGTCCTGTGTGGGAAGGTTAAATATCCTACTGATTTTCTTGTTCTTGGTTCCCCACAATATAGCTTTTGTCCCATTATATTTGGTAGACCCTTCTTGAACACTGTTAATGCTAGGATAGACTGCGAAAAGGATGTTGTTACTATCGGTTTGGGTGATATGTCTCATGAGTTTAATTTTGCTAAATTTAGTAGACAACACCGTGATGAGGAATTGCCTAGTAAAGATGAAATTATTGGTCTTACTTCTATTGCCGTGCCTCCTAATGATCCTTTAGAACAATATTTGCTCGACCATGAAAATGATATGTTTATGAATGAAAGAAGGGAAATAGATGAAGTATTCTTTAAACAGGGACTTATTTTGAAACACAACTTGCTGTTGAAATTTAGGGATCCTCCTCCACCCAAGGGTGATCCCGTGTTTGAGCTTAAACCATTACCTGATACTCTTAAATATGCTTATCTTGATGAAAAGAAGATATATCATGTTATTATTAGTGCTAACCTTTCAGAGAAGGAGGAAGAGAAATTATTGAAAACTCTGAAGAAGCACCATGCTGCTATTGGATATACTCTTGATGATATTAAGGGCATTAGTCCCACTCTATTTCAACACAAAATAAATTTGGAGAAAGACGCTAAACCTAAGATGAAAGAAGTGGTAAGATAATTTATCCCGTTGCTGATAGTCAGTGGGTAAGTCATGTCCATTGTGTCCCTAAGAAGGGAGGTATTACTGTCGTTCCTAATGATAAAGATGAATTGATCCCGCAAAGAGTTATTACAGGTTATAGGATGGTAATTGATTTCCGCAAATTAAATAAAGCCACAAAAAGGATCATTACCCTTTGCCTTTTATTGATCAAATGCTAGAAAGATTATCCAAACATACACATTTTTGCTTTCTAGATGGTTACTCTGGTTTCTCTCAAATACCTGTGTCAGCTGAGGATCAAGAAATGACCACTTTTACTTGCCCTTTCGGTACTTTTTCTTATAGATGTATGCCTTTCGTTTTATGTAATGCACCTGCTACCTTTCAAAGATGCATGATGGCTATATTCTCTGACTTTTTTGAAAAGATTTGTGAGGTTTTCATGGATGATTTCTCCGTTTATGGATCCTCTTTTGATGATTGCTTGAGCAACCTTCATCGACTTTTGCAGAGATGTGAAGAAAACTAATCTTGTCTTGAATTGGGAGGAATGCCACTTTATGGTTAATGAAGGCATTGTCTTGGGACATAAAATTTCTGAAAGAGGTACTGAAGTTGATAAAGCTAAAGTTGATGCTATTGAAAAGATGCCTTGTCCTAAGGACATCAAAGGTATAAGAAGTTTTTTGGGTCATGCCGGTTTTTATAGGAGGTTCATTAAGGACTTCTCAAAAATTTCTCGGCCTCTGACTAATCTCTTACAAAAAAAATATACTTTTGTCTTTGATGATGATTGTGTGGAAGCATTTGAAATACTTAAGAAAGCATTGATATCTGCACCTATTGTTCAGCCACCTGATTGGAATTCACCCTTTGAAATTATGTGTGATGCTAGTGATTATGTTGTAGGTGCTGTTCTAAGGCAAAGAGTTGATAAGAAATTAAATGTTATCCAATATGCTAGTAAAACTCTAGACAATGCCCAAAGAAATTCTGCTACTACTGAAAAAGAACTTTTAGCAGTTGTATTTGCTTATGATAAGTTTAGACCTTATATTGTTGATTCTAAAGTAACTATTCACACTGATCATGCTGCTATTAAATATCTTATGGAAAAGAAAGATGGTAAACCTAGATTTATTAGATGGGTTCTCCTACTACAAGAATTTGATTTGCATATAATTGATAGAAACAGAGCTGAGAACCCCGTTGCAGACAACTTGTCTAGGTTAGAGAATGTTCTTGATGACCCACTACCTATTGATGATAGCTTTCCTGATGAAGAATTGGCTGTCATAAATGCTTCTCGAACTGCTCCATGCACTACAAAAAAAAGACACATCCGTGACATTTTGGGCCGAACAAAAAAAATTATGTCATACATATGACACTTCTATGACGATAATTGTGACAAAACCAGGTATCATCATAGATGTGGTGGGCTCCTACTTCTATGACAAAAAATCATGATAGAAAATGGGCTTTTCGTCCTCGGCGGGCCGGAGACGCAGCTGCATGACATTCTTTGGGCCGTCCATGACGGAAAAAACTATGGTAGAAGCAAGGGGAGGAAAATTTCGTGGAGTTGCTGGTTACTGTGGGAGGTCGGGGCGGCGATGCGCGTTCTCTCGTGCGACGCTGCGTGTGTTTGAGGCATTCGCTCTAATCTGAACCCGAAGCGGCGTTGGGCTCTAATCGAACCCGAGCGATCGATCAATGGCTGTTAATCGAACCCGATGGGCGATTCTTCGCTGCTGCCGCTAATCAAGCCGATCGATTGGATGAGCGATGGCGTTGCAAGGGGTTTGGATGAATAATGGAGGTGGCGTTGCCTCGGATGAACATGACCCGTGGTGTGGAGGGCTGGATGAATAGTAGACGGTGGAGGGTGGCCGTGGAGGGATGGTTGAACAGGACCCGTGGTGTGGAGGGCTGGATGAGCAGTGAGACGGTGGAGGGGTTCCCGTGGAGGGTGGTTGAATAGTAGCCGGTGGAGTAGCGCGGTGGAGGCTGGATGAGCAGGAGCCCGTGGAGGCTGGAGGAGGTCGACGGTAGCCCGTGGAGGCTGGAGGAGGTCGACGGTGGAGATGAACAGTATCCGTGGAGTCCTGTTTTGCAGACGCCATACCCTCCCGATGAACAAGACCCTGTTTGACCGTAGGAGGTCCGTTTAAATCCGTTTTGCAGACGCCACACCCTCCCGATCAACGGGACCCCGTTTCGACCGTAGGAGGTCCGGTTCCTCCGTTTTGCGGTAGCCACACCCTTCCCGATCAACAGGACCCCCGTTTCGACCGTAGGAGGTCCGTTTCCTCCGTTTTGCTTTACGCCACACCCCTCCCGATCAAAAGGACCCCCGTTTCGACCGTAGGAGGTCCGTTTCCTCCGTTGTGCGCTACGCCAGGCCTCATTTCCATCGCCTGTTCCGTCCAAGCCCTCCTGATGAACACGATCACGCATTTCATTCCGACCCAGCCGGTTGGCTCCCACTCGTTCCGTTGCCTCCCGATGAACACGACGCATTCCGTTGCCTCCCCATGAACACGACGCGTTCTGTTGCCTCCCCATGAACACGATGACGACGCTGTTTCTCCGTTCCGACCCAGCCATATACGTATGCGCGAGTAGGCGTTCGAGACCCTGCCGTATGTACGCGTGCGTGGCGTATTTTCTTTCTTGCACCCTCGCCGCTGTACGTACGTGTACATGCTACGTGCGTGCCTCTACATCCACCAGTATATATATACGTACACGTTCGCGACCAGAATGACAACGCTACGTACGCTTCGACTAGGTGGGTCCCGACTGTCAGGCACTTCCTTGCCTGCGAAGATGTAGCTGGTGGGTCCCAGCTATCAGGGGGGCGAATCATTTTGTTTTTTTTGCCTGGACGCACTTCCTTGCATGCGAAGATGTAGCTGGTGGGTCCCAGTGGTCAGCGGGCGAATCGTTTTGCTTTTTTTGCTGGGCGCACTTCCTTGCGTGCGAAGGTGTAGCTGGTGGGTCCCAGCGATGGGGAAACGTTTTTCGCGAAATATGGTGGCCCGTCCGTGGGTCCCTGCTGTCGGTGGAGGAATAATTATTTTGCGCGTAATAAGGAGGCACTTCCTTCTGCGGCCGTGGACCCAGCTGTCGGCCTCTCCGCATCGATCCACGTCCGATGGAAGCCATTCCTTGACCACGTTGACCACGCCGCGCCGAGAGCACCAGGCCGGTGGACGACGGCGAGGCCTAGGAAGGGGACGACGCGGAGCCGGGGAAGACGCGGCATTGGACGCCCACGCGTAGAGGAGTACGAGGGTTCACTGGTTCGCGGCGGTGTGAGGCTGCCGTCACCGCAGAATAACAGGGGGTGTGGGTGAGTAGAGGGATGGCTTGGCCAGCGGTGGGAGTAGTAGGGGGCGGTGAGGCCTCTGCCGCGTCGCAGCCGGCCACGGGAGGCAGGAGCACGAGGCACGACCGGCGCTGGTTTGGGCGGCTAGAGCAAGAAGACCAGAGGTTGAAGAAGCACTACGGCCGTTGGATGGACATCGTACGGTCACTGGAGCTAGAATCGTGCATATTGACTAAGTTGACAAAGCCCTCCGTCCCCGTCAACTTAGTAGGCCCTAAGTCAGCCTGCCACTATACTGGGTCCCAGCTAACAGGGGGGGTATTCATTTTTTTTGTTCATAATAAGAAGGCACTTCCTTGCGTGCGAAGATATAGCTGATGGGTCCGAGCTGTCAGCGGCGATAACGTTTTTTCGCAAAATACAGAGGCCCTTTCGGTGGATCCCTGATGTCAGCTGGAGGAATCATTATTTTGCGCGTAATAAGGAGGCATTTCCTTGCGTGCGGCCGTGGACCTAGCTGTCAGCCTCTCTACGTACAGTCCACTTCAGATGCATGTCGGTCATTGACCACGTTGACCAGGCCGCACCGAGAGCACCAGGGCGGTGGACGACGGCGAGGCCTAGGAAGGGAACGACACGGAGGCAGGGAAGACTCGGCGATTGTTTCCCACGCGGAGGGGAGTACGTTGCACAAGGGTTTCTTGGTTAAATCGCCATCGCCGGAGAATAACAGCAGGTGTGGTGAGTAGAGGATGGCTAGGCCAGCAATGGGAGTACGGTGGAGCGGTGAGGCTCTTGGGGCAGCACAGCCGGCATGAGGAGGAGGGAGCGAGCAGTCCGCCGGTGCTTGTTTGCATTTGGAGCAGGAAGAGCAGAGATTGAAGAAGGCGGCCGTTGGATGGACATCCAACGATCCTTTGCTGTCGTCAACCTTTTTTTAGGAAAGCCTCAAATCTGTGGAAAACAGCATACAGCCCATCTG
This sequence comes from Aegilops longissima, assembly GCA_021605205.1. NCBI lineage: Eukaryota > Viridiplantae > Streptophyta > Magnoliopsida > Poales > Poaceae > Aegilops > Aegilops longissima. The sequence goes on along the minus strand of CM038678.1, from coordinate 84,084,938 downwards.
CCATTATTTCTAATAATTTACAGCCCATTTGCTAATTCTTAAGGTTTTTTTGGAGCCCATATTCTTTTTGTTAGCATTACAGCCCATACTGTGGCCACGGTTAAAAAATTATACGAAATTTTGCATATTTCGGTGCGGTCCGAACTATTTTTAATCCCGAAATTTCGACTCACATTCAAATTGATTTTCAAAATAAATGTATATCAATATAAAATCCAACAAATTCTCCATGCATAAAAATTAATGTAATTTAAAATCTTGAAATGAAAAAAAAGATATTTGAAACTAATTGCCGGTTTGATGTGTTTTAAAAATGTACAGCCCATTTCTCATTATTGATGGCCATTTTCTCTGCCAGCCGAATGAAAGCTCTCCTCGTCTTGAAAGATTTGCAGCCCAACAGGCCTGACAAAGCGACTTACTTGGCAAATCACAAAAAAACTGGGTTGTGGCCATGGACCCGGTATCGGCCTCTCCACGTCTGATACTCTTCGATGGAATGTCATTGACCAGATTGACCACGCCGCGCCGAAAGCACCAAGGCGGTGGACGACGGCGAGGCCTAGGAAGGGGACGACGCGGAGCCGGGGAAGACGCGGCAGTGGATGCCCACGCGTAGAGGAGTACGAGGATTCACTTGGTTCGGCTGCGGTGTGAGGCTGCCGTCGCCGCAGGCACTGGCTAGCGGTGGGAGTAGTAGAGGCGATGGCGCCTCAACGGCAAAGACAGCCGCCACTGGAGGCAGGAGCAGGCGGTCTCCCCGGCGCTGGTTTGGGCAGCTGCTGCAAGAAGAGCAGCGATTGAAGAAGCAGCAGGACCATTTGATTCAAATCCAATGGTCACTGCTGCTAGAATCGTTTGTTGACTAAGTTGACAAGCCCTGCGTACGTGTCAACGTAGTAGGCCCACAGGCCAGCCTCCCAACCGGTGCGCCCCAGATGTTAGTGGGAGGAATCATTTTTTTCGCGTAATAAGGAGGCAGTTGATTGCGTGCGGCCAGGCCAGCGGAGGGAGTAGGGTGGGCGGGAAGCTGCGTGGTATCACAATGAGCCACAAGAGGAGGGAGCAGAGCAGTCCGTCGGCGCTAGTTTAGGCGGCCGAGCAGGAAGATCAGAGATTGAAGAAGACGTCGGCCGTTGGATGGACATCCAACGATCCTTTGCTGCTAGAATCGTGTGTTCACCGACAAAGCCTTGCGTAAACAAGTCAGCCTCGAAATCCATGGCGTGTACAGCCCATTTGCTATTATTTTTATAATTTTTACTCATTTTCTAATTCATATGGAATTTATTGCAGCCCGTTTTCCATTTTAAGAATTGCCAGTCATTTTCTGGTCAGTACCAGGGTCAAAAAATTAACTAAATATGTGGTAAATTTTGAAAATTCACAAATTGTTGCTGGGGAACGAAACATTCTTAATCCAAAAATTAATAGCCATACTAAAACAAATTTAAAAATAAATTAGTACTATGTGATGTTAAATCCAATGAAATACGTATAAGATATCACTGAAGAACAAAATTCAAGAAAAACTAATATCCCATTTGCTATAAATTTTTTGGAATTTTCAACCCCTTTTGATATTACTTTTAACAGACATTGAATATACTCTTTGGCCAGGACAGAATGCATCCCTCCTCGTCTTGAAAGATTTGCAGCCCAGTAATTCAGAAAAAACAAATAGGCTTAGCTTGGGTATTCTTCAAAAATAAATACTGGGCTACCTATTTTCCCAAAGAACTGGTGCATGAGCATTTAGCTTTATTTATTTATTTACTTATTTATGTTTAGGGGACCATGAGCATGTACCTGGGCCGGATTCATGTGAGAGCCTCCCTTCCAGTTAATTATGGGCTTCTCTATTAGGCCTTCATCAGTGGGCTGCATGTTATCAACAAGTGGAAAATGTGTTCCGTATGAAAAATAGTATGAGCTACGTACGGTACGGGTAACTAAAGGATCGAACCATGCAACGACTTCCAAAACAACACATTTATTCAACCAACAGACGAAATATACTACTGATTGTACATTGAAAATACCAGCAGCAACAACCAGGGCTAGGGGTGCAACAGAAGCAGTAAGCAGGCCAGAAGAGTGAAGAGGCAGCTCTCTCTTCCAAACCAAACATCAGCCATCATTACAAAAGAGCTACCAAAAAAGAACAAGTGTATGCATCAAACTAAATAAAGATCCTACTACACCAAGTGTACGCATCTAACTAACTGGCTCAGTTAGACGTTACTATTTATTAAGCTGTGAAGATTGGCTGATGGCTTGAACGGATGGGTGCTGACGGGGATACTCCGGCCAGCGGTCGAAATCGATACTTGCAACCCTCGCTCCTACTTTGGGCTGCAGAGTGTGGCGGCACATATCGGGTATGGTGCATGCAGAGGCGCATGGTGCGCTGTGTACACAAAGTTTTGCCTGATGAACAAAACCGTGCTGCCATCATGATCCTTGCCATCGGTTATGTCACGGTTAATCGGATAATTCAGTCCGACAAGCAGAGAGCGTGTACCAAGGCTACTTACCAGCCTCGGTCAAAAATTCCTAAAGGCCCAGAGCTGGGATCCTGCTCAAAGACCTGGCGGTGGATCGTGATTGTATTCGCGAAACAACACGTCCGATGCGTGCGGACGATCATCAATCTTCGCCGTCGTCGATCGAGCCAGAACCACCTGCAACTGCCATGCCGCTTTTCTTTGAAAGGTTACGGGATTAGGAAGGGTAGGGACACCGGCGCCTACAACATCATATCAAGTTGAGTCAAATAAAAAGGGCTCTTGATTTAGTCAATCTTAAGAACAACATGTTATGAGCATGAATATTTTTGATAAATGTTGACATAATATAAGCAAGCCATCATGATATCATAGGAAAGTAACATCTTGTTGTAACAGCCGTTTGTAGCGATAGATGGAGTAGGCCACCAATCGTCCAGCCATAGAAGGAGTCGACAGCGTAAATGAAGCCCTTATCTTCAATTGCATCGAGAGAACCATGGAGGATGTATGATCCTGCGATGGGCGTGCAGATTTATCCACTTACCGCGATGTGACTGCCGATAAGGCGAGACCGCTGTTGAAGAACGCAATTAGCCTGAAATCTTTATAATTCACAGATCTTGTGGGCACTTGGCAGATTACAACCTTGAGCAAATCAAACTTGGTATCATGTTGGCTACTGTAAGATTCCGAGTATTCTGTGCCGCGGTGCCAAAGCAGTGCAGTGTCAATCGAAGGAAGGGGCATCAATCGCCGGGTGTAGACCTCCACGAGCATCCAGCTGCCGCGACCGTCGACAAGCACCATCCATGACGTGTTCATGCCGACCCAGTACATACCGTTAATGTAGCTGAGGCTGACGGGGATCGGATCGCAGTGAAGGGGGTTGATGCTCGCCACCCTACGATTGTTATGCTGCGTGACACGCCATTTCTGAAGATCAGGCGGCATCAGCAAGCAAGGAGCTGGTTTAAAAAGCTCCGGCCTGAGGGCTTTGAGTAAACTGTACAGCCCCGACGAGCACGCGGCGAGTGGCATGGTACTGAGATTGTCCACACGTGAAACAATGAGCTTGATTACCTCTGTGGGGAGCGAATTCCAGCCACTCTTTCGGCGGACGCTGCTCGGTTCTGCCATTGTTAGTGCTTGGGTTTCGGATGAGGGGGGAGGCGCCTTAGCGGGGATGGAAGCTTGGACGAGATTATGTGCGAACAAAGATGGAGAAGCAAATATGTGCTGCGGGAAGTGGACAGGTGATGATGACTAAAGCACGCCGCTTGACTTACGAGACACATACCAGCAGCGTAGGGTCATATCAATGCGGACAACTTGCTTGAGTGATCACGATCTTGGTACTCCCTCGGTACCTACTACGATTACTATGCCCTAGCTTGCTAGAGTAGAGTAGTAGAGTAGGACTCTGCTCTACTACTAGCACCGGAGGAGTAGTAAATTCTAATCTAAAATAGTTACAAACTTCAATGCCCGAGCGTGGAACGACTATGAACCGTGCTCAAAGACCGTTTCTACGTGGTGTTTGGACTTATATGCAAAAAAAAGCAAGATGCCCGTGCATTGCACGGCACACCATCATCTCCAACTCAGTTTTTTCTCTACTCCTACTCCTATAAAAGACTCAGTTGGTGATGATGGAGGCGAGGAGGCGTGTTCAGCCGGGCGTGCAGCGGACGGCACAACACTATTCAATTTGTTATAAAAAATAGTAGTAGAGATAGAGCCATAGGGAGGAGCACGAGGTTGTGGGAGATTATGATGAACGAGACAAGGCCTTATCTGTAAATGTGGAGAGAGGTGCGGGTATCTTTTGTAAAATTGTCATAGTTGGCTTTATATCCGTCAGATATAGATCGGACAGTCTATATTACAAGATGGCAGGCATGCCATCATCACCAACTCGGTTTTCTATAAGAGTAGATATATATAGATATAGATAGATAGAGACTAGGGAGTACTAGTGAGGACACCATCTACTGCTTCGTGTGCTACTCCTGCGCTCCATTCGGCGGCCGTAACGTCCCCTACAGCCACAACCTCTTCCTCAACGACGTGGGCGACAACCTCAACGCCAACGGTGCTGCTCCCGTTGCACCGTATGTGTTTTTGTCCTTCCTGTTCGAAATCGTTGTAGAATTCATGTTTCTACTCTGTATCCTACTACTATGCTAGTCCACATGATTAGTTTCATCTCTGTTATAGCCGTCATGATTTATTTTCTGCTTATTCGGATTAAATCTTGTATTAACTTGCTCACATATTCAACTGGCGCAACGTCCCCTACAGCCACTCCCGTTTCATGGACGGCCTGGTCGATGCCTCCAAGGAGCCCTTCGTCCACTGCTATGAGTGCCCGATGCCGTTTTGTGGCTCGCCGGCGGACATGGTGCATCTCCTCATGGATGCGTGCAGCGGTCACTGCTGGCCCTTGGCGGAGAACATCAAGTACGACACGTGCTACAGGTTCACCATGCCGGAGTCGCTGGAGGATCACCGTCGCCTGCTAGTCTCGGAGGAGGACGGCAGCATCTTCCTCTTGATCGTGGGCACCGGCGAGGCCCGCGTAGGCCGCCGCCCCGTCTTTGTAGCGTTCGTCAGGGGCGTCGCCGCTGACGCTGACACTGACACGAGGCAGATGTACGGGTGCGTGGTCAATGTTCCTACCCCTCCGGGTCGCGTGGGCGGCGAAACCGGCCTCATCGGACAGACTTGGACTCTGAGGAGCTGGGACTATCCCGCCAATGTGGACTTCGAAAACCCATGGCATCCGTTTTATCCTTTACCAGCCGACTCAGTGCACGGGGACTCCAAGGAGGTTCACCTGGACATACACATTATCAAGTGCACTTAGAAAACATGTAGTGTGTGTGTGGGCGCTTATGGCCCGTGTCTTTGCCGCTTTTGATTCTGTAAGCTTGTCGTTAAACTTGAGTGGCTTTCGCCGCAGTCCTTCCTTTGAACTGCTCCTCTCAGTGAGCTGATGTAAGACACTTTGGGTTTCATTTGATAATGGAACCGGGGAGGAGCCTCCCCGTTCTTCTAGAAAAATACGCATTGTCAAGTTAAATGTTGATCATTAGTCTTCGCTCAATGTAATCCGCTGTCTAAGCATGTGGAGACTTCCATGCAGGATCTTGCTCTATTGGAGTATCGTGCATGAATAAAAGTGTATCCGTTTATGGTTTAGTCTAGAATCTTCCATGTATGAATTTTTACTACAGTACTGGTGAAAGACTTACGATGAACCATTTGTTACATCTCCTCTGCCCCCTTGCAAGTCATCCTGATTTAATCCCTCCGTCTAGGTGTATAAGGGCATGGTTAATATTACTTAATAGTATAGCCAACTGTTGACTATAAGAAAGTGCCATGTCATCTATAGACAACATGTATAACAATCGATACTCAAAAACTAATTCTTAAAGATCATTTCTTCCAAAGCACAATAAGTGTTATTTCTTCAGAAGTTTTGGATGCAGGTTGAACAGTTGAACGATTTTGTTTGCAAAAGATTTCTTTTTATCTATTTCACCCGGATGTTTGTGAGCTCTAGAGATGAGATAATATCCGAAGAAACCTATCGATACCCGTTACACATGAGATGACCCCCACATCCTTTGTTAAAATAAACAACTCCCCGATCAATGCATTTCACTCTTCGGTGCAACACACGGGCAACTTACTACTATAGATTAGTACGACCAAAAATTGAACTAACATTATATATAGTACGATAAGTACTAATGCATGTCACTTAAAATTATATCATTCAAAACTATGTTCAAATACGAATCCAACGATATAGTTTTTGTTGACATGCACTAACATTTTGTCAGTTAAATCTTCAGTCAAATTCAATGGGGGACTAATAAACCACGATCGATGTAGTACAAGTGTAGAGGGCGGCGCTTCACAGGAGTCTCACCTCTCACTCGTGGCGCGGCAGTAAAGCCGCATATCACAAAACCCAACCACTCCCAGTAATAAGTGGCCTGGTAAAATAAACGGACAAAGCAACCATCACATCCCTCCGTCTTTTTTGCATTTCATCTCTCTGCATTTACTTTCCCCGGTTCATCTCCCACACTCGATCCCTAGCTACTGCTCCTAGGACCAGTTCTTTTGGTGGCTTCCCCAGCTTTCCCACAAGACTAGTCACAATGGAGAGTAACAATAAGGCGCCTCACTCATTTATTTGGGCTTCTAAACTACTACGCCGTCCTGGTTTATTCCTCACCATTGTAATTTGTGCTAAATTTTGACCAAAGATTTAACTGATAAAATGTTACTCAAAACACTTAGGCGCGGTGCATCTAGGTGTGTAAGTCATCTTACGAAAACCAAATAATCCCAAAACACTTAGGTGCGGTGCATTAACTTCTACCTCGTTTCTTGTTTCTTGACATATCAACCAATAAGAGATAAAGAGTGTGCATGCTTTTAATGACTTGAGATATCAAACACGACATGCAGTGGTTAGTTCATTGCATGCAATACTATTAATTAGAAAATAAACATTAACGTTTCTCGTTTTCTCCTCCTCCTTGGTCACGGTGCACAGCCTAAGATCACTTACTCACCTAGACGGATGTAGTATTGCATGTGATATGCACTAACATTTCATTAGTTAAATTTATGATCAAAATTTGACACAGATTACAATGGGGACCAATAAACCAGGACGGAGATAGTAGTTATGGGATTACTAATCTAGAAGCCTAAAAGAATTGGCCCCTGGTACTCCTACTAGTAGTAGTACTCACGTTGGAATCGTTTCACAAGCTTGACTAGTGCTGTTTTTCTACTTTTACAAAAACCGCATCGTAATGTTAAAACGTGCATTTGCACGTACATAAGTAATAGTAGTACTCCCTCCGTCTAGGTGTACAAATATTCCCTCCTTCTTGGTCACCGTGCACAACCAAAGATGACTTATTGACCTGGACGGAGGGAGTAGAAAAGTCTGCAAGCATATATCGAGAGAGACGTGTAGTCCGATAGTGTATAGTAAAGTTTGTGCTATATGCACGTACTTGCAAAATGCGTAATAATACACAACATTTCCAAACTTTCCCTTTTACATACTTAATTAAGGACGCTAAAAATTCCTGAACGTTCGGGATTTATCATTTGCGTCCCAAAACTAATGAGATCGCCTTACGAAACAAAAATTATACTCCTCCAAAAAGCCACGGTGCTCACACGAGCGCTTGCGGCGCGCCAAGAGTGCCCTGGTGCGCGGTCGTTTCCCAGCGCGCCGACACAACGCCTCTTCCTCAGCCTCGCAACTCGCGAGGTGCTGATTGGCGGCTTGCCGGCGGGCGAGCGTGATCTCACCGGTGTGGTGATCCGGCGCCAACAGGTACTCCTCCTGGCTGGAAGCGTGCACCTGGTCCACGTACCGCCAAGCGTAGATGAGGCGCTTGGGCCCGACTGCACTCAGGGCATCGGCACGGGTGTCCTCCGCCACCCTCACGGCCCTCGCACGAACCTTCTGCCAAAGAACCAATAGCTTGACTCTCTCGGACGAGACATAGATCTCCCAGAAAGCTTGTTGCGCGGTGCGCTTCTCTTCCTCAGCCTTCTTCTCCGCCTCTAGTTTGGCACGCTCTGCTGGAGGCAAAGCCTCCCACAAGGCGACATCCCTTTCTTGCCAAAGCTCCTCAAGGCTGGGGGGCTCGGCGGGCGGCGCGGTGTTCTCCTCGTAGCGGGGAGCCAACGCGTCCTCCGACGCGCGTGCTGGGGAGATTGGGAACGCCGATGCGTCCACCTCAACATGTCGCGGCGAGGAGCGGAACACCGACGCGTCCTCCTCGAGTAGTGGCGGCGAGGAACGGAACGGCGACGCGTCGCGTCACGGCGAGGAGAAGAACGCCGACGCGTCCTCCTCGACTAGTGGCGGTGAGGAACGGAACGGTGTGACGACCGGTTTTTCGGGTATTAAATTCCAGAAAATGGCCGTTGTGCTCACCAGCCCCAGGATTACTATTAGCTGATAAGGCACCAACTTGATACAGAAATTCCAAGCAAAAATACAAAATATGTGGTACAAGACCATTCTGGCCTGTGAGTACAACAAATGGTTTCTAGTGGTTGATGGCGGAAGCGGTTTGTGGATCATCAACGTCTATGGGACTCCATTTCCCACAGGAACAGCTGACCAAGTTAAGCCCTATCTTCGCGAGACTGCTATCACCATTGCTTAGGTTCCGGGGCTGTCATCACGGTCGCTCCTCTCCGCACCAGAAATCTGGCCAAGACAATAGCCAGGGACAAGCCAGTGAGTACTTTGAATGTACTCGCAAACATTATGAACACAGGTATAATATAACAACCGATAATCATGCTTTGAAAATATTCTATGATCACAACGTCGGTCATAAAAATAAATTCTTTGATGCATGCAGGCAGGTTATTAATGTGTAACAATGAATATGTAATGACAGAGTAGGAATAAAGTGCACCATTCGGATGTCTGAAGCGACGTCTCGAATTGATGGTAAATAACAAGCATGCCTCGATCGAGGCGTCGGCGACACCACATAAAGGGCTTATAAAGTAAAATAAATATCAAGCATGCCACGATCGAGGCGTCTCAGCGACACCACATAAAGGGCTTATAAAGTAAAATAAATAACCAGCATGCCACAGTCGGGCGTCTCAGCGACACCATATAAAGGGCTTATAATTAAAATAAATAACAAGCATGCCACGGTCGGGCGTCTCAGCGACACCACATAAAGGGCTTATAAATAAAATAAATAACAAGCATGCCACAATCGGGCGTCTCAGCGACACGACATAAAGGGCTTATAAATAAAATAAATAACAAGCATGCCACAGTCGGGCGTCTCAGCGACACCACATAAAGGGCTTATAAATAATCACGGTGAATATCCAGGAGGTAGAACCATCCCAGGGATACTCGATAATTCAAATAATATAACGGGTTAGTTCATGACAAAATAATAATCATGGTACTCACAAGTCACAAGTCATGATATTAGTTCTGGTTTAACAGTTTCTCCTCCGAAGACCGACACTGAGACCAACACTTGACCCATCCCAGATTGTAATCCTTAACCATGGACACGGCTATTCGAATAGATTTAATCTCTGCAGAGGGTGTACTCTTTACCCATAAGTAACGGATTCCTTTAGTCCTTCGGGACTAATCCCGTTTACGGTCTTTTGATTGAAAACACACCTATCCGCACACACCAGCCTAACTTACCGGTGTCTGGAAATCACCCACGACACATGTTAAGAAAAACTCTAAGTGGGGAGGCTACAACCTCGATGTAGCATGGGATCACAAAATTTATACCGCGCGCAAACTAGGGGAGCTACCCCTTCGGCTACAACCGAAACACCCATGCCCCCGGGTCAGATGGCATGCCTACCGGATGCCTCCGGTATCTTCCACCATGGCCTCTCTGTACGGTGTGTGCTAGGAAAGGGGTTGAAAACTTACTGAACCGTACCCTACGTATGGCAGGGACAAGTGGTAGTACGAAACAAGTATGGGAGTTACTGGAACAAGACTCGATCTATGGTCGACTCAGGAGGTTAAGTTTTCCCTGCATGATTAGCATAACGAATATATTTCATCCAACAAACTGAATCACCACTCATCATACCCCTCATGCCATGCCGGACACACTCGTCTCGACGAGGAACTAGGGACAAGCTCGGGTCTACCCAAGACAGAGACTTTCCCGTTTTCCTTCCGGTAGGCACGAAAGGCATACAAGGATGATCATTATCACAAGCATGTCCACTTCCAACAGCAAGGAAATTTCCAATAAGCATTCATGCAAATGATCATATCACCACATAAAATAACGAGCTCTAAGTACGGAGGTGGTGTCATAATCGTGTCAAACAACGCATGCAAAATATTATGCCAGAGTTCAGAATGCTTGCCTTCAAGGTGTGGAAAGGCAGGGTGCACTCCAAAACTTGTGAAAGCCTCCTTCTTTCTCTCCCAAAAAATCCTATTGTAAATAAGTTTGAATTAACACACATTTCCAAAACAGTACAAAAGTTGGCTGAAATTTTTTCAAATAAATTTTAAAATAAACTAGACAATATTTGAGATAGGTAGGAAACAGAATCAACTCATTTGGAGTTATAATTAAAAAGTTATAGGCAGTCAAAGTTTTGGTAAAAATCTGTTAAAAGAACAGAAAAAGAAAACGGTTCGATTATACGTACACGTCGAAGGCGTATTCTGGAAATACATTTCCACTTAACCAGCATGGACTGGGAGTCATCGACAGGGCCCCTTTGCCCATCGGGTCGAGTTTGGTGGTCTTCCTCCTCCTCTTTCTCTGCCCGAGCGAGGGTGGGACTCCGGCGAGGCTCACCGGCGAACGGCGGCACCGTTTGGGAAACCGAGGCCATCCACGGTCTCAGGGGATCGAGGCGGTCCTATCGGTGGTCGCTTTGGTCTCTTTGGTGGGCCGGAGCTGCGGCGGCGAAGCTCCAAGTGATGACGATGGTCGTCGGGCAAAGTGGGTTTCGCCATGGCGAGTCCCGATCAAGATTGAGTAGGGGGGTGGACTCACGAGAGGGAGAGGGGGCTCCTGGTGAAGAGAGTGGAGAGGGGGAGGCCCTGGTGGTGCCAGAATGTCTGGGGCAGTGGCGGTGGCTGTGGTTGCCGGAGATGGGGAAGAAGACCTCTCCGGGTCGATTGGCTGCCATGGGAAAATTTGGGCGGGGATTTGAGGTTGCACCGAAAAGGGACGAGCTCGGGGCTTCTTAAATAGGCGAACGGGGTCGGTTCCGTCGGTGGCCGCGGATAAGGTAGCCGGCGACCGCCATTCTGTAGTTAGGGCGTCGTGGCGGCGACGAGCGCTAGTGGACACGCTTGTGGATGAGCTCGCGCTGCTCCAGGGGGCAGGTGGCGAGCGGGAGAGGCTCGGGCAGCGCCGACCTGAGCAGGGGTTGTCGGGCGGTCGTGGCGGCTAGCTCCTAGCTTGCCGGAGACGTGGCGAGGGGCTGCTTGGCGCGTTCTGGTGAGAGGGGGAGTGCATGGCGCGGCTATGCAGTGTGGTCCAAACCAGGGGCGCGACGCGGCGGCTCGGGTGCGGCACGTGCAAAACGCGCGCTCTGGACGTGCCCAGAGCACGCTCACCAGGTGCTCGGCAAAATGCCAGTGCATGCCACAAAGCTTGGGTGAGGCTGGCACTTAGCAGACCTAGGTTAGGAGTAGCTGGGAGTTTAGTATACATGCCAGTTTGTCCAGAGGTGCAAGTTCACAGTGCAATGACAAAAGTCATGTCAAAGATGTTCATGCACTCAAGGTGTTTGACAAAATGCCATAGGCACCTAGGTAGTTCTTGGTGTGGACAAAACTTCTAGAGTGGGGTCTCTTTAGATGGATGAGAGAGTGGTGAGGTTAGTTTGTCCAAAGCACAAACTTGCTAGTGCAAGTTTTGCAAAACTTCAATTCTGGACAGGAGGTAAATGGCATCATTACATGGACCAAAAATGATCCAATGGGTGCATGCTCCTGGGCTTAGGGGTTTAGCAGGGAGGACTACAAGTAGGAAAAGGAATCATGGATAGAGGAGCAACTAAAATGGTGGTTGCTGTACAAATCCTCAAGTTGGACCAGAATGGAAAAGAGGTTGATCCACTCAAATTTTTCAAAGAACAAAGCTGGGTTTTTGCATAAAGTTGAATATTATGCACCTACTGACATCCCATAATTTTGGTGGAAGCTTTAAAGAAATATTTAAATAGGTTGTAGTGTAAAACTGCTCACTGGACCAGGTTTGAAAATATGATGTAGAGCTCAAAATATCCAAGGAATGAAATATCTTTTTGCATAAAAGTGGTTTGGTGACATCACATGACATCTCCAAAATTTGGTGGAATTTTTGAAAGAATTTATAAAAGGGTTGCAGTGCAAATGGGACCCTAAACTTATGAAAAACCAAATTAGAGAGATAAAGCTTAGGGAAAAACAATTATATAAATAATTCCGACTGATAAAGGAATTGTTTTATTTGAGAGGGTAAAAGAGTCCAATAAAAAAATGGGAAGTTTTTCACTAGGGGTAAAAACTCCATAAAGATAAAGGGAAGAAAGGTTCTGAAATCAATAGAAAATCCAGAAAGCCAAAGTTTAAGTTCCTGGCAAAATTTTAATTAATAAAACAAGGCTAAAAATTTTGGGGTGTTACAACACTACCCCCCTTAAGAAAAAAATCTCGTCCTCGAGATTTGTTAAGAGCCGTTTCGAAAAACAAATACTCCACGGTTACGTGTTTTGCAAGCAGTGTATGTGTTCGAGCGGTTGTGAGTCTGCCACTGTGGTGCTGTGCGAATAAAATAATCCATGTCGCGAGAAGATATACGATGCAGCATTTCAAGGAAAATAAATCTCACTCCAGGATAATCAGTAAATTAAGAGAATACAGCAACAAAACTACTCAAATTATTGGAAACTAAATAATTTACTTGCCGCACAAACTCGGGGTACCACGCATAAGTTACAACACATAAATAAATGTCACAGCAATAAATACAGCGGCGACGCCTAAAATGGAAACGGTAACTGGACGGGGTCCCGAGAAAACGTCTCTGGTATTGGGATACACTCTTCTTCTATCAGAGAAAGTGGATTGACCAGTCGATGAATGTGTCTCTCCTGGTCGGGCCTCAGTGATCTGCCGATGGCGATCTGAGGATTTAAATCCACGAGGCTCGGAGATAACCCATCACACGTTGGGTTAAATGCTCTTGGCGATGACGTCTTGGACAAGGTTGGCGATCTTGGGTCTCTCTCAATTAGCCCACCGGAAAAGATGTTACTCCTCCGGGTGCTGCGGCTCGAAAGTAATAATACCCTCGTCATTTGGCATAGGGTACCGCGAATCGAAGGCGAGCAAGTGCTTCATATGCAGCAGCTTCTACGGCCATATGTGGGGTCGGCATAGATTTCCCCACGAAGGAGACCTCCGTTGGGTCTTGGTTTGGGCTTACGGGAGGGATGTGCACTGCTGCCCAGTATCTCGAGGTGGAAGGGGTGATTCTTGATTTGAACAGCTCGTACTGGGGTGGCTAGGTAGCGCCCATGGTACTGCAGGTAAAATCCCACAATATCTTGACAAAACTACCCGGGGTTGCATCTGGAGTTCTCAGATAAATACTAGGGCTCGGCATGGCAAGAAATGGTTGTGAGGAGGGTGCACAAGGTGAGGGGTGCTTGGCAAGGTCACGCGGTGGCCTTTTATAGCATTGAACTGGGTCATTTCTTGTGGTAAAGGTAATGAATTTGCCAGCCCAGCTCCAAGGGCCGGAGTCAAGCCACAGATACATATCTCACCAAAGTAACGTATCACTGTGGGGGTTGTCGGGGTGGTTTGGTAGTTGTGCCCGGAAAAATATGCAACTGCGTGCTGACATAATTATGCAAGGTGACAATTAAAACAGAGGCACAACAACAGGCTGCGTTTATTTATGAGATCACAGGATTACAAAGCGAGGATACAATGGGACTCGACACTACTCGAGTGACTTAGTCTACCTCGTTTACATCCAAGCGGGCGTGCCTTATGGATGTCGAGGCTTCTCCACGGGTCTCGATGTCGGAATTTGCTGGAGAGGGTTGAGGGGTTGCAGGCTCGGGGTAGCGATGATGACCATCTCGGGGATTGTTGGCCACAACCCCGTTGGAGTGTGCTCCCAAGAGGCGACGAAGTACTTCTGGGGTCATCAAAGCGCCTTGGCCGATGGCTGGGGCAGACCTCAGGGACTCGATCAGGTGTCCGAACAGCATGACTGGGTTGTCGGCGTCGAGCTCGTTCTCTTCTCTTGCCGGGGCTCAACGAACCAGCTCTCCACGAGCTGCGATCAGATCAATGGTGATTTGATCGAACAGTTCCTCTAGTGCACCTACATAGCGCACTAGGTGCAACAATCAGGATCCGTCTCGTGATCTCCGTTGGCAACTTTGGGTGGTCTACCATACCCTTCACGTCAGGGTAGTAGTAGAACGGCGACGATTAACTCTGGCGACAACCGCCGGAGTTGAACTATAGCCTCTCGAGCAGCTAGCTGGATGGCTTGTGGCTCGAAGGAAGTTGTCCTTCGGTGAACACTGTAGGGCGTTACGGCATGCAGACCCCTACCGTAGATGTGCCTGAAGGGCCCGTAATTGACGGCTCTCGCCGCACATGGACCCTTGGTACACAACATATTCAGGGGCTCTTCTAACGCATAGGCACGACGGGTGAGGTTTGCAGTATGGTCACAAAACCTCCAAGGTTGGTTGCTGTGGTCTCATTGTGCACTACGGGGCCAGGCATTATGGCTCGGTCTGGGGTAGAGGCTGTGTTGTGCTGAGTTGAGGCGAGCGTGCCCTTTTTATAGAAAAAGGGAACGAAGTCTTCCTTCGCACACTTGCAAATGAGACATTATAGGCGTCGGTCACTGGCACGTGATCGACAGGCTAGGTTGATAGGTTGGGCACCGACTGCCAAAAGTGTCGGGGTCACTGTGTGGCTATCTTGCATGAGAAGCTTGGCTGGGTTTTGGTTAAGGTCTGGTGGTTTGGCTTACCTAGGTTTATTGACCCGGCTAAGATAGGATTAGCCAATGGTCAGCCTGGCTCTGATACCAAGTTTGTGACGACCGGTTTTTCGGGTATTAAATTCCAGAAAATGGCCGTTGTGCTCACCAGCCCCAGGATTACTGTTAGCTGATAAGGCACCAACTTGATACAGAAATTCCAAGCCAAAATACAAAATATGTGGTACAAGACCATTCTGGCCTGTGAGTACAACAAATGGTTTCTAGTGGTTGATGGCGGAAGCGGTTTGTGGATCATCAATGTCTATGGGACTCCATTTCCCACAGGAACAGCTGACCAGGTTAACCCCTATATTCGCGAGACTGCTATCACCATTGCTTAGGTTCCGGGGCTGTCATCACGGTCGCTCCTCTCCGCGCAAGAAATCTGGCCAAGACAATAGCGAGGGACAAGCCAGTGAGTACTTTGAATGTACTCGCAAACATTATGAACACAGGTATAATATAACAACCGATAATCATGCTTTGATAATATTCTATGATCACAACGTCAGTCATAAAAATAAATTCCTTGATGCATGCAGGCAAGTTATTAATGTGTAACAATGAATATGTAATGACAGAGTAGGAATAAAGTGCAACATTCGGATGTCTGAAGTGACGTCTCGAATTGATGGTAAATAACAAGCATGCCTCAGTCGGGCGTCTGAGCGACACCACATAAAGGGCTTATAAAGTAAAATAAATATCAAGCATGCCACGATTCAGGCGTCTCGGCGACACCACATAAAGGGCTTATAAAGTAAAATAAATAACCAGCATGTTACGATCAGGCGTCTCAGCGACACCACATAAAGGGCTTATAAGTAAAATAAATAACAAGCATGCCACGGTCGGGCATCTCAGCGACACCACATAAAGGGCTTATAAATAAAATAAATAACAAGCATGCCACAGTCGGGCGTCTCAGCGACACCACATAAAGGGCTTATAAATAAAATAAATAACAAGCATGCCACAGTCGGGCGTCTCAACGACACCACATAAAGGGCTTATCAATAATCACGGTGAATATCCAGGAGGTAGAACCATCCCAGGGATACTCGATAATTCAAATAATATAACGGGTTAGTTCATGACAAAATAATAATCATGGTCCTCACAAGTCACAAGTCATGATCCTAGTTCTGGTTTAACAGTTTCTCCTCCGAAGACCGACACTAAGACCAACACTTGACCCATCCCAGACTGTAATCCTTAACCATGGACACGGCTATTCGAATAGATTTAATCTCTGCAGAGGTTGTACTCTTTACCCACGAGTAACGAATTCCTTTAGTCCTTCGGGACTAATCCCGTCTACGGTCTTTTGATTGAAAACGCACCTATCCGCACACACCAGCCTAACTTACCGGTGTCTGGAAATCACCCACGACGCCTGTTAAGCAAAACTCTAAGTGGGGAGGCTACAACCTCGACGTAGTATGGGATCACAAAATTTATACCACGCGCAAACTAGGGGAGCTACCCCTTCAACTACAACCGAAACACCCATGCCCCCGGGTCAAATGGCATGCCTACCGGATGCCTCCGGTATCTTCCACCATGGCCTCTCTGTACGGTGTGTGCTAGGAAAGGGGTTGACAACTTACTGAACCGTACCTTACGTATGGCAGGGACAAGTGGTAGTACGAAACAAGTATGGGGGTTACTAGAACAAGACTCGATCTATGGTCGACTCAGGAGGTTAAGTATTCCCTGCATGATTAGCATAACGAATATATTTCATCCAACAAACTGAATCACCACTCATCATACCCCTCATGCCATGCCGGACACACTCGTCTCGACGAGGAACTAGGGACAAGCTCGGGTCTACCCAAGACAGAGAATTTCCCGTTTTCCTTCCGGTAGGCACGAAAGGCATACGAGGATGAACATTATCACAAGCATGTCCATTTCCAACAGCAAGGAAATTTCCAATAAGCATTCATGCAAATGATCATATCACCACATAAAATAACGAGCTCTAAGTACGGAGGTGGTGTCATAATCGTGTCAAACAACGCATGCAAAATATTATGCCAGAGTTTAGAATGCTTGCCTTCAAGGTGTGGAAAGGCAGGCTGCACTCCAAAACTTTTGAAAGCCTCCTTCTTTCTCTCCCAAAAAATTCTATTGTAAATAAGTTTGAATTAACACACATTTCCAAAACAGTACAAAAAGTTGTCTAAATTTTTTTCAAATAAATCTTAAAATATACTAGACAATATTAGAGAGAGGTAGGAAAAAGAATCAACTCATTTGGAGTTATAATTAAAAAGTTATAGGCAGTCAAAGTTTTGGTCAAAATCTGTTAAAAAAAACAGCAAAAGAAAACGGTTCGATTATACGTACACGTCGAAGGCGTATTCTGGAAATACGTTTCCACTTAACCAGCGTGGACCGCGCGGGGAGTCACTGACAGTGGGCCCGCCTGGCCCACTGGTCAGGTTTGACTGGTCTTCCCTCCCCTCCTCTTTCTCTGCCCGAGCGGGGGTGGGACTCCGGCGAGGCTCGCCGATGAATGGCGGCACCGTTCGGGAAACCGAGGCCATCCACGGTCTCAAGGGATCAAGGCGGTCCTATCGGTGGTCGCTTTGGTCTCTTGGGTGGACGGAGCTGCCGGCGGCGAGCTCCGCAGCGAACGGTGGTCGTCGGGCAAAGTGGGTTTTCGCCCGCGGCGAGTCCCGATCAAGATTAAGTAGGGGATGGACTCACGAGAGGAGAGGGGCTCTGGTGAAGAGAGTGAGAGGGGAGGCCCTGGTGGCGCCGGAATGGCTGGGGCAGTGGCGGCGGCTGCTGTTGCCGGAGATGGGGAAGAAGACCTCTCCGGGTCGATTGGCTGCCACGGGAAAATTTGGGGGGGGGGGGGGGGATTTGAGGTTGCGTGAGTGCGGGGACGAGCTCGGGGCTTCTTAAATAGGCGATCGGGGTCGGTTCCGTCGGCCGCGGATAAGGTAGCCAGCGACCGCCATTCTGTAGCTAGGGCGTCGTGGCGGCGACGAGCGCTAGTGGACACGCTTGTGGATGAGCTCGCACTGCTCCAGGGGGCAGGTGGCAAGCGGGAGAGGCTCGGGCGGCGCCGACCTGAGCAGGGGTTGTCGGGCGGTCGTGGCGGCTAGCTCCTAGCTTGCCGGAGACGTGGCGAGGGGTTGCTTGGCGTGTTCTGGTGAGAGGGGGAGTGCGTGGCGCGGCTATGCAGTGTGGGCCAAACCAGGGGCACGACGCGGCGGCTCGGGTGCGGCACGTGCAAAACGCGCGCTCTGGGCGCGCCCAGAGCACGCTCACCAGGTGCTCGGCAAAATTCCAGTGCATGCCACAAAGCTTGGGTGAGGCTGGCACTTAGCAGACCTAGGTTAGGAGTAGCTGGGAGTTTAGTGGACATGCCAGTTTGTCCAGAGGTGCAAGTTCATAGTGCAATGACAAAAGTCATGTCAAAGCTGTTCATGCACTCAAGGTGTTTGACAAAATGCCATAGGCACCTAGGTAGTTCTTGGTGTGGCCAAAACTTCTAGAGTGGGGTCTCTTTAGATGGATGAGAGGGTGGTGAGCTTAGTTTGTCCAAAGCACAAACTTGCTAGTGCAAGTTTTGCAAAACTTCAATTCTGGACAGGAGGTAAATGGCATCATTACATGGACCAAAAATGATCCAATGGGTGCATGCTCCTGGGCTTAGGGGTTTAGCAGGGAGGACTACAAGTAGGAAAAGGAATCATGGATAGAGGAGCAACTAAAATGGTGGTTGCTGTACAAATCCTCAAGTTGGACCAGAATGGAAAAGAGGTTGATCCACTCAAATTTTTCAAAGAACAAAGCTGGGTTTTTGCATAAAGTTGAATATTATGCACCTACTGACATCCCATAATTTTGGTGGAAGCTTTAAAGAAATATTTAAATAGGTTGTACTGTAAAACTGCTCACTGGACCAGGTTTGAAAATATGATGTAGAGCTCAAAATATCCAAGGAATGAAATATCTTTTTGCATAAAAGTGGTTTGGTGACATCACATGACATCTCCAAAATTTGGTGGAATTTTTCAAAGAATTTATAAAAGGGTTGCAGTGCAAATGGGACCCTAAACTTATGAAAAACCAAATTAGAGAGATAAAGCTCAGGGAAAAACAATTATATAAATAATTCCCACTGATAAAGGAATTGTTTTATTTGAGAGGGTAAAAGAGTCCAATAAAAAAATGGGAAGTTTTTCACTAGGGGTAAAAACTCCATAAAGATAAAGGGAAGAAAGGTTCTGAAGTCAATGTACCTCTACTTTCACCAGACTTATAGAAAAATGTATCAACATTCACAATGTCAAATCAATATTTTTACAATCATTATAAAATGTAGTTCTTATACTCATTATAATCAGTATTGTAGATATTGATATTTTTAGTATAAATTTGGTCGTGGGATTTCATTGATGCCTGTCAAAGCGTGGAGGAACCGGAGCTTAGGGCTTGCATTGCCGGTCTCTACATAGGTATTTCTCTTCATAATCCTATAATTTTAGAGACTGATTGCGCTTTTGTGGTAGCGTCTCTTGCATCGGGGGACTATGACAGGTCTGCTATGCGTGACCTGTAGATGAAAGCGTTGAGCATCTCGAAGTTGATCAACAATCTTCAATTGTCAAAGATTAGCCGTTTGGCCAATAAGGTGGCACACTTAATCGCTAAGTATAGCTTTGACAATAGATTAGATGGTATTCTTGTAAATAACGTACCGCCCTATGTGGTGAATATTGTATCGAATGAGTGTACTGGTGTGGCTGGTTAATTAATATAAGGTGGTGTTAAAAAAAGTATATATTTGGTCAAACACTTTGCAAACGGTTGACGGGAGTAAAAAGGACCAGAGGGAGTATCATGCATGCGGAGTAGGCAAAAAATTGCTCATTTATAGCGGTCGAAGTCTCAAAGGCGCGACCCAGCGGGAGGCGAAGGTCGTGGGAGGCGCGACGGTTGACGGAATTAAGTGAAGTTACATCCACGCGCCGGCATGGCGTGCGAACAGGCAGAAGCAATACCGTCAGGCCTACGATATGGGTCTAGTAGACATGACATCTAGTGGGTCCCGCATAGTTCTCGAGAACTCTTTGGGGGCTTGCAGCCGTTTATCCACCGGGCAAGCCAGCAACCCCACGCCGTTCACACGCCCTACTCGTCCCCGTCTTCTACCTCACAACAGTTCGCTCCCGATCGTCCGTCCTTTCACATTAGTTCGCTCCCAGTTTTTGCGGGGTACAACAGTTCAACTTCTCCTAACCCTCCTCCAAAATCCATGGCCTCCCAAATCTCCATGGTCGCTGCTGAGTACTAGGTTAGAGCCATCACCGCATCGTCGTCTACACACGTGGATCCGCGATGGTGAAAGCATGGCTTGCTCGCTTCCTACTCATGTTCAACAGTTCAACGGATAAGTGGGTCGCTGGGCTAGATGTTGAGTACACCACAGTCCTGGGACGAGAGAAGGATCTAAAGGACGAAGAGAGGAAGAAGCCCGCCGTGATCCAGGTTTGCGTACATAATGTTTGCTTGGTCTACCACATATGCCATGCCGACGTTGAGTGCCAGGATTTTAAGAACTTCCTCAAGGACAAAAGAGTGAAATTCGTTACTGTAGGCTTTAAGAACGACAGAGATGTCCTGTGTCGGATAGGTCTCGTTGTAGGCCAGCCCTTCGATCTCCAGAAGGCAAGCCTGGTGTCCTCCTCTCAACCGTCAATGCTGACCCTGGCAGCAGCCATGATTGATCCTTCGTACGCTAAACTGAAGAAACCTCATCACAAGTTTCATCATGCATGGGAGTCGAAGACATTAGATGAAGATCACATCCTGTACGCAGCAATGGATGCCTACCTTTGTTTAAATATCTACATGGGTTGGATGAAGAAGCAGAGCCCAGTGTCCGGTTCAAGCAAAGAAGCGTCGGCGAAGAGGAAGAGGAAGCGGGACGAGGACGAAGTCGAGGACGTGGACTCGGACTCCGAGTAGGTGGCACTGTCGTCACTCATGCTGGTTCTACTGTAGTGTCAAGCGGACTAGTTGCTTAGTTTATTTTCAAGGGTGTGTTGTGCTGAGGCCCCAGCAGAACTATGTTTATGTTGTTTCTCGTTATTTGAACTCTTTAGTACGTACGTAGAGTAGTACTAGTACTATGTCTTACTACTGTTCTTCTTGCAGTTGGTACTACTGCTCGTATCTTCGTGTTCCTACTATACTTAATACGTTCGTACTAGTAGTATAATTTGGGTCAGTCGATTTGTGAAAGAAGTTCGACGGAGCGAACGAAGAAGACGGCAGAAGAGGTGGAAGAAGCCCTTCTAGCCATCCATGTTGCATCAAATGGCTCACATGAGTCGACTGACACAAATTGCTCCTTCAGATTGTAGGATCCACGTGGCATTCAAGGTCTCGTAGGTAGATTCTGCGTCCGCACCCGGTTTGCGGGCTCGACGCGCGCACGACCGGCTTCCGCCGCGACAGCCACCATGCGTGCATCCTCCGCGGGGGCGGAGACGTCAATGACACGCTAGTTCCTCCTCGCCGGCATGCTGGAGCACGCGCTCTTCCTCCTCTTCGTACGCTGCGTGCATAGACGCGGCTCCACCAGCTGCTCGCGTGCTTGGCAGTGTGGCGGCATGGCGAGGAGGGACTGCAGATGACGTGAGCGGGCGAGCCTTCGACTTCATGGCACAGGGATGGCGGCGACACGGCGATGATGGGCGAGAAATTGTTGGCCGGAGCAGGCGGGTGCCGGCATGCGCAACGGCAGCGGCGGCATATTGATGAGTGCGTGTATGGGATCTTACATTAGTTTTACTAGCAAAAAGGCATGTGCGTTGCAACGGGAGAAAAAACTTCCTCCCATATCTTTAGATGGGTCAGTTGGACAAACTGTGCGTGGCTGGTTGGCGGGTTATGAGGTCGAACCCTGCCATCGGCTAATTTATTTTTTGCCAGTTCTTTGGACGTGAGCCATCATGCGTCGTCAAATGGCTTCCTCCGTTGGGCCAAAATGGGTGGCAAGTAACGAAACCAAATAGCGTACGTGAAATTAATTGAAGCGGGACCAAACAAAGTGGGACGAAACTAAGAATATCACCTCCCTTTAATAATAGGTATAGATATAGATATAGGGTTGGTCAAACCTAAAATAAAACCGTACTAGTACACGTAAACATTAGACTTAGGCAGCGCTTTTATTAAAAAAAATTTAAGTTAGTACCACAACCACGATACGGAATCCTGTGCAAGCGCGTGAACCGCGGCCACGCGGTCGATCGAACGGTGCGTCACCGTGTCGCGCTCGAAGGACATCCACCGAACCTTTTTGTGTGTGTGAAAACAATCCTCGAATATTACTCAATTTTTTTTCCTGGGAAAGTTCTTGACGCTGCAATATTTCCATATATTTGAATTTAGCTCCAGTTTGTTTTTAGTTGGATTTGGACGTTTTAGGTGCACCCTAGTTTTTTTAATACTTATTTTGTGTGTGTGACTGAGAGAGAACGTGTGTATGTGTCCATATGTGTGTTGTAGCGGAAGGGCAATGTGGAGACGGTGTGCGTGTGATACAGACATAGAGAGGTGTGAATGTGCAAATGATCATGCATGAGTGAGACATAGACAGATGCCAATACATTGTGTATACATGAGAGAACGGTCTTCTAGTTTACTTGTGTGTGTGTGTGTGTGTGTGTGTGTGTGTGAGAGAGAGAGAGAGAGAGGAGCATCCGTAACACAACAACCATCTCTCTCGATTCGTCCGTCCCTCGCACGATCGCATGCAACACATGCATCAACGCGCACATTTTGACACCCTCACTCGGCCCCTGCCCACCTCAAGGCCCGCACAATCTCTTCGTGAATACCCATTTCTCTCATTAGGTTTGTTTTCGCTCAATATCTGACACACACACACATGTGTGCGCGCGCGCACACACACACACACACGCAGCACTACACACACGCACACTCCCCCGAGCACACAATTCATCCCCATCCAAGGATATACGGCGACCATTCTCGCTTGTGCTTCTTTGCACCCCCAACATGCACAACACCTCAATCTTCAAAGAGGGCATCGAGCAGATCGAAGATGGCGACCACACCGCGCTAGAGAATGCGGGGTCATTTGGAAGCAGGGTGATGTGACGACGGCTGACTGACTCCTCCCCCCCCCCCTCTCTCTCTCTCTTGCACAAAATTAGCAATCCCTCTCTCCCTCGCACAAAATTTTCAATCCCTCAACCCATGAGATCCTTCCCCTCTCGTCCATGTTTTTCCAACTCTCTCATCAAACATGGTGTCTCTTCTCCTTCCACGTATACAGAATCCGGATGCACACGCATCTCACGTATATTCCATGTCTCCATCTTTCTCACAGACCTAACTTCTTCCTCTCTCTTTCTCTCTCTCTCTCTCTGTCTCGTTAGGTTTGTCTCCTACTCTCTCGTCCACATACATACAATCTTTCCCGCCCTATCTGCTCCATCTTCAAAAGCTCTCTCTGGATGTTTCATTCACACAATCGGATATGTCAAAATGTTGCTTCTATAATGGCTGATGTAGATTTTTTGTTGTTTTTGTTGCATCCTACAAAGTAATAACTATGAAATGCATTTAGATTCTCATTTGACTGGGATTATGTGAGTTTGAGCATGCTGTGAAGTACTATAGACCTTGTATACATCTTGGTATTCGACAATGATTGTAACTATTGAATTGTATAGACCATTACATTCGAAGTCAGTAGCCTAATATATTTATTTCACAATTTCAAAAAATGATTAGTTCACTACAAACTAAGAAAACAAATGTGTACTCCTCCGCTTTTATTTAAGTCCGCGTATTAGCATTGGTCAAAGTCAAGTTTTGTAAACTCTCGAAAGCTTATAACAAAAATATTAACATATGCAATAACAAATACATACCATTAGATTCATTATTGAATGTACTTCCACATCATACATATTTGTTATGGTAAATGTTTATATTTTATATAAACTTAGTCAAACTTTAGGAAGTTTGACTTCGGTCAAACCTAATATGCAGAGTTTACTACTACTACTCGCTAGTTGCTTAGCCGAATCACTCAACACGCCACACGGGGAGTCCAGTGTCACAAAATTTTGAGGTCGGCGGGAAAATCTCCCGCGACCCTGATTCGAGCAGTGGGAAGTTACCATCATAGCCTTTGGAACAGGCCTACGGACGACGCTTGGTAGGGGGCTGTTTTCATAACTTCAGGTTCACCCTACCCAGCCAACCCCACCCCAGCACCTAGAGTAGTACACCTGAATACTCCCCATTTTCTATCCCCACCGCGAAATAGACTTCTCCACGGCACCGCAGCCTTCGTGCTCCTCCCCTTTACATCGGCCTTTTCGTCCACCGCAGCGATCTGCCTCATCGACGACCTCGACGCCCGCCTTTGGAGCGGTCCACCGTCGTCGTCGTAGACGGAGCCTCTTCCCCGGCATCGTCTTCCACGGTCTCGGATCTGCTTCCCGGAAGCCGACGCCCAGCGCAAAAGTACCACCGTCGTGGACAATGAACTGACTCCCGTTGCCGACCATGACTCACAGAGGCCGCCGCGACCATCGTTCTCCTCCTCGATTGGTAATGTGTATTGAATCACTTAGCGGTACATGTGCAGTTCAATTTTGTTCATACCTACCCTTCAATTTTCCTGGGTGATATTGTTCCCGTAAAAGTAATTGGCTATAGCCTCCATTGTCCAACAGAATATCAGCTGGTAATTGTGCGTCGCTCCTTTATCGCGTTGTGCTTGGGTAGGTTTTTCATCTGCAACCTGTAGTGTGGCAAATGATGGAAAGGTTTTTAGAACTAGCAAGATGCCCATGCGTTGCATGCATCAAGATGCATTTGTATGAGTAGTTTATCTTGTGGGAGAAAAGGATGAACGAGGGAAGGCCTTATTTGCAAATCTGGAGAGGGGTATGGGTATCTTTCTGCAAAATTCCCATTTGTTTCCTTCCTATCTGTCTGATATGAATCGGACGGCCTATATTGCAAGAAAAAAAAGTATAGAGAAAAAAAGTAGACAGTAAAGGAAGTAGAGATAAATATTACATTTTAAATATAAAATAAATATAACCATAGAGAAGTGAGTAGAGATAGCAGAGATGTCAGGAAAGGATCGCGGGGAAGCTGCGGGCTGCGCTAGTTTTGGCGCGCGGCGTCCGGCGCGCTTTATAAAATCCAATGCCCTCCCACCGCGTTGTGCCTTGCCACCGCTCTGTGCCTCACCACCGCTCTCTCCCCGCTCTTTTTTGCCTCGCCGCCGCCGCGCCACCATGCCGCCGCGTCGCCGGGAAACTTGGGGATACCGCGGCGTCCGCGCGTGCCCCTCTGGCGGCTTCTCCGCCGAGATCCGGTTCCGTGGGATGCGCCTCGGCCTCGGCAATTTCGACACCGCCAACGAGGCCGCCCGCGCGTACGACGCGGCGCCGTGGCGCCTCCGGTGGCCTCATAGAACATTGAACTTCCCCAACGTGCCGACGCGGGAGCGGGCGTAGGAGCTCGCGCCTCTGCCGCGGCTTAGCACCGACGAGGATCCTCGCGACAACCGGAGGTGGGAGCACCGTCTCGGCATCGCCGAGATGGACGACGAAGCCATGGCGTTGTGGCGCCAACACTTCCCGCAGGACATCATCAACGAGCGTGAGTTCTACGCGCAAAGGAGGGCGGAGAGAGATAAGAGGAGGGCGGAGCGAGCCGCCTATCGCGAGGACAAGCGTAGGCGAAAAGCGGACGCTCAATTCAACATGAGGCTAGGAGCAGCGTCGCCCTAGGAATCCGACAAAGATCGGTATCTTCACACCTACAGTCAGACGTCAGAGGAGGACATCACCGAGGAGGAGTCGGACAACAAGGAGTAGTTGAATTATCTTTTTTTTATCTATCTATGCTGAGAACTATCCTCTACTCTCTAGTATCTACTTCTCGATCTCAACACTGTAAACGCTTTTTTAAAGCGCCGCGCGTTGCGATTCTGTTGGAGATGCTCTAACATGGCAAACGAGTGATTTAATGTTGCCCACAAGATGCGCGAGTATTACTAGTAGTATTTTTCTTGCCATGTTGAGATTTTAAAACCATGAGTGTGAACATGCAGAGGAGCAATGAAGACCAAACACGGGATATTCGGGACATCTTCAAGGAGTGTGGCAAGTTAAAGAGGAGCTGCACCGAACCTGTAAAACGAGCTTTGGTAAGTAACACCCTTTCAATTACTTTCATTTAGCCTTGTGTTCTTCGATGTGTATATGTTGTAGTTTCTGTTTCTCTTAAGCGTGGTGTTCTTCGATGTGTAATAAGAAGATTCTTAATCGTCCTAATGCTTTCGTTTTTAACTTGATGTAGGAAGTGGGTGTTCTCACCTTTGTAGTCTATTTTGATATTTCTTTTCCAATTCACTTCTCCGACTTCTGTTTATCTGGCTTCTACTAAATGGATCTAGGTTTCTCTGAGTATTGATCTAAAAAGGAAGTAACTTCATGTCAGGATGCAGTTCCTACGAGGAGGGAAGTATGGTCAACCTCGAGATCATGTTTCCAAAATGAGGCTGGATTACACACAAGGTGTCAGTTCCCTAATGATGCTGGATTAGACACAAGGTGCAAATTCCCAGATGATGCTGGATTACACACAAGCCGGTGGAGTAAATCACTGTTCGTGTCCTCGTGGCATTAGTAAAGGCTGAAAGAAAGCGTGCAACAGCCCTTGAGAATGTAGCTGAGTTCCTGAAGAAGCGAAAAGGGCAATCAGATGCTCACTTCATCCAAGCCAAAGAAGAGATGGAAGAAGCCAAAAATAAGCTAGCAGAGGCAGAGCAGGCTAGGCGTCTCCTGCTATCTAAAACTGTTGTCAATACAAAATTTCCTTCATAATCTCCTTTCACGCGCAAGCCCGACATTCCAAGTTCAACTTCCACATCAAACTCATGTTCACAGATATCTGCACATTCATACATAATGTCCACAACCATGATTCACTTCAAAGCCAAAAAAATGTGAGGAGAGTTATAAATAAAGAAAAACCTCTACTAGTTCCTGCTACCAGTGCGAGCACAACAAGTCAAGACCATGAATAAATTAATTATATTTTAGTCATGTTTTATGTTCTAAAATGCCTGCCGGCTCGCGGAAGGACATGTTGCCGGCACACGCGCGGATTCAATGAAGGCAGGCGGGGCAGTCTTAAGCTGGTTGCACGCGGTGAGGAGGCGTGCTCAGCCGGGCCTGCAGCGAGTGTGGCCCACTTGGCCGACGCGCCGGTTCAATGCATGCGCTATGAGAGGTCGCGTCCGTGTCAGAGCAATCACTCCCTCCAGTCCTTTTTTGTTTGGGTATAACAAAATCTCGTTTTCCATTCACATTTTACAAGTAAAATTCATGGACAAACTTTGACCAAAGTACGATGGGGACTAGTAAACCAGAATGGAGGTAGTAGTTTTTTTAATCAAAGAAGGGTTTCCCCTTCCGATTACCTAAAACCAGCATCTAAATCTAAACCATAGTATTTGCCCTAGAACTACCAGGTTCAACATCTCGCAACATAGACCCATACAACCATACGCCAAGGAGGTACGTAGTACTATGAATTCCATTTTCGCTCCATACCAATCGTTCTAAAAACTACTTACTACTTATAACGTGCCATTGAAAATCGGAACTCTTAACCCCGCTAAAAACGATATTTTAAACGTGGCTACTCGATCTGTGCAACTGGCGAGCCACCACGCTCCAAGTCGTTCACCTGTGGTCCCGACCATCAACTCCTACAAAGGTGCTCCACCATGTACCCGGTACCCGCGAATGCGGCAATCGTGCGCCTAGGGTTTTAGGGTTTATTTGTTAACGTCGCCTTTACGTAACACTCATGTGTGCGAGACAGCGAGAGGCCGACTGCGTGCGTGCGCCTCTTCTCTTCATATATGTACTCCACCATTTGTCTGGTGTCCAAAAAATTATAATAACTACTAGCAATGTGCCAATGCGTTGCCACACGATCAAAGTAGATTAATACATATTCACCGATTTGATAGAAAAAAGTCTAGTTTTGAAATACGTATATCACTAAAAATATGTTATGTTTCACTCAAAATATATTCCTTTGGCGGTTTTGATGAGATAAGGGAGGAATGTTGTTGGTTTCAAGATTCGAGAAGTGGCATATGTCTAATTTCTACTCTTACTAGCAAGATGCCCGTGCGTTGCACGGAACATCAGGATCTTGTGGGGGGAAAGGATGAACGAGGGAAGGCCTTATCTGCAAATGTGGTGAAGAGTGCGGGTAAATTGCCATATTTTCCTTCCTATCCATCAGATATAAATCGGACGACCTACATTGCAGGATGGCAGGCCCACCATCATCACATACTCTATTTTTTATCCCTACTCTTATAAAAAGCATTGTCGGTGATGATCGTGTGCCTGCCATCCTGCAATATATGCCGTTCGATCTATATCTGACGGATAGGAAGGAAACTATGGAAATTTTGCAAAAAGATACCCACACCCCTCTCCACATTTGCAAATAAGGCCTTCCCTCGTTCATCATTTTCCCCCACAAGATAAACTACTCATACAAATGCATCTTGATGTTCCGTGCAATGCATGGGCATCTTGCTAGTTGTTGCAAAAGGCCCATGTGAGTGTGAGAGAGAGGGAGAGTGGAGGAGGACGGAGTGCATGTGTGACAAAGACACAAGTAGTGTGTGTGCGATAGGTATCAACTTAAAATGACACAATAGTGTGTGTGTGCATGATCGAGAGGGCGTGTCTCAAGAAGGGAAGAAAAAGCTACATAGATATAAGGAGCGGGAGAGAGACATGTATGTGATGGTGGAAGCACGAGTGTGCGGGTGTATAAACCTATCTAGAGGCTAGCCAGTCGATAAATGTTTGTGAGAGAAATACGAGTCGGGTGTGAAAGCGAGAGTTTTGTGTGTGTGAGAGAGAGACGGTAGTCGGGAAGGGGAGTGGAAGCGGGAGTTGTGTGTGTGTGTGTGTCTGTGAGAGAGAGAGAGGAGACGGTAGTCGGGGTTGTCTGATCGGTAAACAAATGAATAATGTCAGTCTAGGATGGAGACGAAAAGGAGACCGCAACAAATGTTGTGTCTACAGGAGAGAGAGAGAGTGAGTAATTTTAGTGGTATGAGTCATATGTAGAGACATATAGGGTGTGTGAGATAATCCCATAGAGAGAAAGACAAAGTGAAAGACGAGTGGAGACTGTGTGTGTGGCGGTGAAAAATAAAGCTTAGGTACCGAGTGATACCAGAGAACAGTAGAGACGTGAGAGATAATGAAAACCGTGTAGTGTATAATGATAGGGAGAGTGTGACACTTCTCAAGGGAGACATCGAGAGACCATGTTTGCGAGGATAGGAGAATGAAGTGAGCGTGCGGGTGAGCTGGAGAAAAGAGAGTGATAGCTACGAAGGAGCATGCATGCGAGAGAGATGGGCGTGAAAGGAGTGAACAAAAAGGGATTCAAATATTTGAATTGAGATGATGATACATGTAATCCATATTGAACCAAAATTGATCTATCAAACATGCATACTCATATGAATTCACGCACATCTATGTTATTTAATATGTAGATATTACTGATCCATACATTTTAGTAGAACATAATTTGGTTAAATTTTTCAATTCAACCTTAAGATTTCGAGATCGTTGTATTTGTAAATCATATTATACATATAAAGGAGCAGAATTCTTTGTTGTGCTTTTGAAAGTATATATAAAAATTGATGTATATAGAATGTAATTCCAATTGAAAATGGATCCCTTGAAAAAAATAGTAGAATACAAGCGGGATTGAATTGAGTTGGCACGGTAAACATGCACTGTGCAAAATTTGAACGAAGCGGGAAAGTCGCATAACCCGCTGAAACCAAAATCTGCGAGATGGAAATCACTACTGCCTATCCTGCCACGCAAAGCCTATTTGCTGGATTTCTATAGGTTTCAATAGGGGTAGGTTTGTAATTTCACCCAAGCGTGACGTAACCGCCTCACCCGGATTCATACGGTGGGCGCCAAAACACAGTGTGCCTTCGGCGAAATCGACTCCTCCCGATTCATATTCATACACGGTGGGAGCCAAAAACAAACTCTCGTCGGCAAATATTCGGTGCATGCGAGATTACCGTCCTATCCCCAACCGACTAATGTTGCTGTGATGTAGTAGAAATTTGAAACGGGGGCTAAGTTTGTAAATTTCCTCGCATTTGAGACAAGCGCGCCCTGAATACATGGTTCCCCCCTTCCTCTCTACCTCCCTTTCCCCCATTCGTACTATGTGGGCGCCAAAACACCCTCTCCACCCCACCCTCCTCCGTCCGCCGCCGTCCGCCACCCCATCCACCGCCGTCCTCCTCCACCATGACGGAGCTGATACCCCGACGCCGCCGTCCATTACAAGAGATTGACCTCCCTTATCCACGCCTTCGGACCGGGATCCTTGCATCCCGTCCTCTCGCTTCATCCCCGCCGTCGTCCACCTTGCCGGCGCCGCTCCTACGACCGTCTCGTCCACCGCGCCCCGCTGCCACCGTCTACCCTCCTAGATCTGCTTCCACGCTGCCGACAGCCATCGCTACCGCAGCACCGTCAAATTCTCAGCAGATCGACACAGCGCCCGCACAGGCGGTACTCTTTCGTATCTGCTCAACTTATTTACCGCAGCAAGAAAATAGATCGCCACTACTTTACTCTGATTTCTTGTCTTGGTTGCGAAGTTGCCTTTGTCCGGTTTGCACCTTCAGATCCGCAATGGCACGCTCAACACTATACTCCCAATGCTTATGGTTTTCCCCTTTTATATTCCACACTAGTTAAATCACAGTAGACTAAATTTCAAAATTGGGTCAGTCGATTTTTCAGAGCTCGCCGGAGTTCGCCGGTGCGATCCAAGGGGCTCGGGTGGTTGTGGGGCCTCGCCGAACAAAGAAAACTCGACGCGGGTGGGGGTGGGGGTGGCGGAGGAACACAGGCGGTGGGGGCCGGTGGTCCAGCCGGCGGCCCGTGCGGTGTTCTGTATGGGAAGAATTAAGAGACGAGGAAGAAGAAGGGTTAGGAGACGTAGGATCTTCATCCAACCGCCTGAAATGGTCGAGAGACAGTTGGGAGTTGCATTCTTAATGCGCTCTAGTTCATCTTGTGTGGGCACTGCGCAAGCAACATTTTATTATCCAAAATCTGCTTGCTCTTCTTTACCATGTTCCTCTTCCGTTCTTCTTTAATATGTACTCTCTCCGTTCCTAAATACAAGTCTTTGTATAGATTCCACCATGGACTACATATGGAGCAAAATGAGTGAATCTACACTCTAAAATGTATCTGGATACATCTGTATGTGATCCATAATGGAAATCTCTACCAAGACTTATATTTTGGAACGGAGGGAGTATGTTAATAGTCTGAGATGTTCCTTGTAATGAAGATGAGCAGGACATTTGTAGTGTAGAGGTCTATACGGTCGGTTGTGATGGACACTTTGATCCTCTTTGATTCAGAGGATCTTGTAAACATAGGAATAGGATTTGTAGTGGCCTGCCCACTTGAATCCTATAAGAATAACAAGGAAATGCGCGGAGCTGTGTCACCTTTGAGAGTTACATCGATATTAACATACCGCACCTTCACTTGAAGAGAGCTGGTATCCAAGCCTTTCTAGCCATACCAGCAATACTAGCACATATATTCCAGCAAGTTCCACTTTGCTGATTTTACTCGATGCTTAAGGTTTTCCCGTGATATCTACACTATGATCGTGTAGCTGCTTTGTGTCGCACTAGCAGCAGTCCACTCTTGAAGCTAAACACTGCAATGACTTACAAAATTGGCACCAAGGCATTGAGTGCCATTCGGATGCAATGGAACTCATCGCCCCCCACTGTTGACTCTTGTTCGAATATGATCCTAATGACTATTCTAACCTCGAGGAGTCAAAGGCAGATGGCCTGTCCTGTTCACCCATCAAGGTCCTGTTCTAATTTGGCAATGTTTTATTGATTGTGGGTATCTTGCATATGTTGTCTTGCATTTCTTCTACTTTGTTGCACCGCCATCTGCTTAGTTTACTCATCGTATATGTCGAGATGCCATTATCAATACATATTCCATCTGTCATCATACCATGTTTTCTCACTCAAATGATGTTCGTGTGCATCAGACATCAAAAAGGAAGAGGGTGATTGCCGAACCTGAAGGAGCACCAGCAAAGTCCTTGAAAAACATGGTGGTGCCGAGAAATCAGACAACACCCACTTATATTGGTTGTACAACCAAGTGACACAAAACGTAGGACCGACTCAGCAGACTGTACCCATACTTCTTGGCCACACCACTAGCCCCACCACACAGGACCTGCACTCCAAAGAAAAGGTATACCGATTTCATTTGCCATAGCACCAGCTGTAACACGAAAAATCCCACTCAAAGAAAAAGTACACAAGTCCACCGTCGAAGACCTATCCCAAGCTGCAGAGACGGCCAATTCCTACAAATTGGAACCCCATTCCATTTATTCCCTGTTTAAAAGACAATGCTTTCAATATTGTTAGGGGCTACGTGCATATATTCCCATGATGGGAAGATTATTGTGAAGACAAACACCATTTTCACATCTTCCTGTCCAACTTACGTGTAAGTGCTATTATTCATGGTTATTATCTTCATGTTTTCTGCTGATTGAACACATCAATGATTTACATTACATTGTTGTAACTAGGCGAGGGTCAATCTGGATAGTCATGACGAGCAAAGCTTGCTTGTGCTTTTCAAGGAAGCATTGCAGCAGTATCGGTGTTACCTGAGGAAATCACACTTTGGTGGCAAGTCTATAAACGAATTTCCCGTGAAGTCTCCTGTGCTAAATTTAGAAGACATTGAATGGAAAAACCTTGTTATGCACTGGTCTCGTTCCTAGGATGAGGTATTGTCTATGAAATCACATGACAATTTGAACTTCTACTTTTCCGCATGTGCCTTACGAATCTTTTTTGCAGGAAATCTGCTCGAAGAAGAATTCCGATTTGAAAAGAACGACAGGATATCCCAAATATGTTGTCCGCTGCTTTGCTCTTGTTAGTACCTGTTGTCCTGTATCATTGTACTTGCATACATACCTGGTTCATTATGTGACAGCAGTATGCATGATAGCTTGTTTATCAATTGTTCGCTCCAAATTATCTAATCTGTATGAATGGTTACATTAGTGTAGAATATATCCAATGCCAATGTTTTTTTAGCTCTGCATTGTTCTTGTAAGTACATGTTGTCCTGTATTAGTGTACTTATAATGACAGGTAGTTGTTCATGTACCATCACTCTGCAGCTTATTTTCCTTTGCCCTCCATTTTCTACACATCAAATCTATATTTACTCTTACCATAAGGTTGGTACTGAAGAAGTTTAGCTATGCATTGCTCTTTGTTGTACCTTTTGCCTGTATCGCTGCACTTACATTTATAGCTACTTGGTTATGTAGCATCACTCTTCATCTTATCTTAAATATTCTCAATTTTTTCGTATATTATCACATCTATATTTACTCTTAACAAAATGTAGAATAAAGGCAATGCTTTTGAAGAAGATTCTGTGGTAAACTTCTTGAATTGCCCCCCCTCCCGTCAGCATGGACAAGGCCTTTATAGAGCCTGTCTTCACCAATAATGTAAGTTTGTCCATCTCAAGCCTTCAAACTTTGTTGTATATATTTGGTTAGGCATGACTGCAACAGATGTTTATTTTTGGTGTTTGCATCAAATTGCTTATTGAAAGTTTATTATGTAGTTCATAAACAAAAGTTTGTCCTTCCTCAATTTAAGTTTTCAGTTGTAAAACCAAGTTCCTTCTTCATACCATGTAAGTTAAACTATACAGAGCAAGTGATCTTCTTTTGCTTTGCATGTATGCTTCATTCTTCATCCGTAATCCGGTGGTGTGGTGAACCTACCCACTACAGCACAATGTCATATTCTGCAATGTCTTAACTATGAACAATGTCATATCATTCTACTATTATTTAAACCGTATCTTTATTTGCCAATTTGAAATGGTATAAATTGACAGCACACTAACCATTGATACTTATGAGTTCTTGAAGTTGCTCAGTGTTGTCGTGAAGCTGCCAACTCCTTCACAATGTCATTTCCTGCCATGTCTTGACCTGAATAATACCATATTGTGTTAATGCAATTTTAAACTGTGTCACTTTATTAAATCAAGAAGAAATGTGATGAATTGTCAAGACCTTGATACTTTTACGTGGAAAACCTGTCATCTGTCTGCTTGTTTATCTTTCAGAGTGAGGAAGATATAAGTGTTGAACAAGTGCAATCTCATCATCTTGCTCAGCTGCTTGCGCTGCAGCTCCCAAAGAGGCTAACCTTTCTTGAACTCTATTGAAGTGCTATCGGTTTTGTATATTATTTTGTCGGCGTGTTTATTTGCCTTGGTGGCGATCTTTGATGCCAGTGTATGTAATCTGTTGTCTGCTTGTGCTTTATTATCATAGTGGCGAACTTTGATGCCCAGTGGATGTAATATGCCGTAATTTCTTTATTGTATAGTCTAGGTTTTTTCTTATTAACGATGCTGCAGTTATTTTACTGTATATATATCCTGTCTTCGCAGTAAACCGACCAAACCATAAAATTATGGTACATAATCGGGCCGTCATGCAATCAGGATGTAGGTTCGGCCTGAAACGTGCTGAACAGCTCACGGGTCGGCAGCAGCCTGAAATGAACCCCAGCCCATGATTGTGCGAATCAAATCACGGGATTTTAACAGGCCAAAATTGTCTCGGTCCTTGTTTGGCCCAATCAGATATCGGCTGCGAGCAGGCCAGATGCATATCGGGTCATAGTTAGGCCCAACTATATGACGGGCTTTTAACAGCCGAAATTAATATAGGGCCGGAATGTTAAACGGGCCCTTAACAGGCCAAAACTAATATCAGGCCGAATTACTAAGTGGGCCTTTAGCAAGTGGGCCCAAAAGCATATTGTCCAGTTGCCGGGCCGAATTTGATATGGGCCATAATTGAGCCCAAAGCCTCTTAAAGGGCCGGACCTAATCTGTGCCGTAATTTGGCCCAGAACATGGTAGGCTTATAACGGGCCGGATCTCATATGGGCCACTTTTAGGCCCGGAACGTGGCAGGCCATTAATGGACCGGATCACATATGGGCCGGCATTTGGCCCAAAACATGGCAGCCAGTTAATGGGCCGGCCTACTAGGGTCCTCAAAATCTTGTGGGCCTACAGCTCGGCCGGCCCATTAATGTCGGCAAAATCTTGTGGGCCTTTAGCTGGGCCGGCCCATTATGATCCGCAAGAATCTTGTGGGCCTTTACCTGGGCCGGCCCATTATAGCACACAAAAATATTGTGGGCCTTTAGCTGGGCCAGCCCATTATGGCCCGCAAAATCTTGTGGGCCTTTACCTGGGCCGGCCCATTATGGCCCGCAAAATCTCGTGGGCCTTTAGCTGGGCCGGCCCATTATGGTCCGCAAAATATTGTGAGCCTTTAGCTGGGCCGTCCCATTATGGTCCGCAAAACTTGTGGGACTTTAATTGGGTCGGCCCAATTAAACTTGTTGGGCCGTGCCACGTGTCGACGTATCATAGGCACCTTCTGTCCAATGAGTGGATGACATCTGTCCCAGCGGTGAGCCGACACGTGTTTCCTCCAGCCAATGATGATTTTACACGTGGAAAATCCCCATTGGTCGAGGCTGTTAATGGGTTATCGGATCCAAAACCCGACCCGATATCTTAACGGCGTTCCGTTACGGTGGATGCCACGTGTCGGTCACCCTTGACGAAAGCACTTCTGTGACGCATGATTTATCGTCATGGAAGTGGACACTTCCTTGATGATAATTTTCTTAATGTCATGGAACACTTCTACGACAGCACAGGTATGACTATCTTGATTCTGTCATAAATTTGTCATGGATGTACATGCATGACAAAAATCGCGACCTACGGTGACAAACACGTATCATCACGGAAGTGTATTTTTTTGTAGTGATGGTATGTTGATTATGCTAATTACATTGTTGCTAAATTCATACCACCCAGTTTCACATACCAGCAAAAGAAAAAGTTCTTCTATGACTTGAGACATTACTTTTGGTATGACCCACAACTTTATAAAGAAGGAGCAGATGGTGTTATTAGACGTTGTGTACCTGAGCATGAACAGGAACAGATCCTATGCAAGTGTCACTCCGAGGCTTATGGAGGGCACCACGCTGGAGATAGAACTGCACATAAGGTATTGCAATCCGGTTTTTATTTGCCTACTCTCTCCAAGGATGCCCGTAAGTTTGTCTTGTCTTGTGATGAATGTCAAAGAATTGGTAATATTAGTAGACGTCAAGAAATGCCTATGAATTATTCACTTGTTATTGAACCATTTGATGTTTGGGGCTTTGATTATATGGGACCGTTTCCTTCCTCTAATGGGTATACTCATATTTTAGTTGTTGTTGATTACGTTACTAAGTGGGTAGAAGCTATTCCAACTAGTAGTGCTGATCATAACACCTCTATTAAGATGCTTAAAGAAGTTATTTTCCAAGGTTTGGAGTCCTGGATATTCTTGATTGATGGTGGTTCACATTTTATTCATGGTGCCTTTAAGTAAAATGCTTGCTAAATATGATGTTAATCATAGAATTGCATCTCCGTATCACCCATGATCCAGTGGTCAAGTAGAATTGAGCAATAGAGAGCTCAAATTAATTTTGCAAAAGACTGTTAATAGATCTAGAAAGAATTGGTCCAAGAAACTTGATGATGCATTATGGGCCTATAGGACTGTATATAAAAATCCTATGGGTATGTCTCCGTATAAGATGGTTTATGGAAAAGCATGTCACTTACCTCTCGAACTAGAACATAAGGCATATTGGGCTATTAAAGATCTCAATTATGATTTCAAACTTGCCGGTGAAAAGAGGCTTTTGACATTAGCTCACTTGATGAATGGAGAGCCCAAGCCTATGAAAATGCCAAACTATTCAAGGAAAAGGTTAAAAGATGGCATGACAAAAGGATACAAAAGCGTGAGCTTAATATAGGTGATTATGTATTGTTATACAACTCTCGTTTAAGATTTTTTGCAGGAAAACTTCTCTCTAAATGGGAAGGTCCTTACGTTATCGAGGAGGTCTATCGCTCCGGTGCCATAAAAATCAACAACTTCGAAGGCACAAATCCGAAGGTGGTGAACGGTCAAAGAATCAACATTATATCTCAGGTAATCCTATAAATCTTGAAACCAATATTATTGAAACCGTAACCCCGGAGGAATACATAAGGTACACTTTCCAGAATGTTTCAGACTCCGAAAAGGAATAGGTATGTGGTACGGTAAGTAAACCGACTCCAAAACAGTTCTAATGGCAATTTTTCTCCGTGTTGGAATATTTAAGAAAATAGGAAAATAAGAAGTAGTACGGGAAGGACACGATGCTTCCATGAGGGTGGGAGGCGCGCCCTACCCCCCTTGGCGCGCCCCCTGCCTCGTGGGCACCCCGTGCGCTCTCCGGACTCTGTTTTCTTGCACGGTACTTCTTTTGGTCGGTAAAAATTCATTATATAATCTCCTAGAGGTTTTGACCACATTACCACGCAAATATCCTCTATTTTTGTTTCAAGCTGTTTTCTGCCGCAGATTTGGAGCAACATGTCATCTCAGGATTCCGACGGGGAGAGCTATGTCTCACACCTCATTGCTGACCCAAAGACCTATGGGGATTTATCTCCTTGTGGTCGAACTACGGATGAGGAGGAGGATGCTCATTTGATGAGGATCAACGATTCAATTTCAGAGGAGGAGGATGTCCCTCTACCTCAACCTGGGGATATGCACGTGAAGTTCAAGAAGTCTAGTCTCATTAAGAGGGCTAAAATATCTAACAATCGATCTATTCCTTCTCGTTTTTGGCCGAAAAGCAAAGGAGATTTATGTGACAAGATCTTGAAGATGGAGTCGGAGGCCGATGATTTAAAGGAGGAAATTGCTCTCCTCAATTACAACATGAAGAAGCTAAAAGCACAATTTACATCATCAACAACTCCATCATCGACACCTCCAAAGAAAGAGATATAATCACATGGGTATGGGCACTCCCCTTGGCAACTGCCAAGCTTGGGGGAGGTGCCCCGGTATCGTATCACCATCACACTCCTATCTTTACCGTTTTTCTTAGTTTGATCCTTTTAGTAATATCTTGATCTAGTAGAATAAAGTTTTAGTATGATTTAGTTTTGAGTTTTGCCTTATGATCCCTTCTATGTAATCGAGTCCGTGAGTTATATATAATAAAGATTAGTGTTGAGTCAAGGGCTCGATTATTTTGCTATGATCTCGAGGGAATAAAAGAAAGAGAAAGAAATAAAAAGAAATAAAGAGATCATATTGATCTTATGGAGAGTAATGACTTCACATATAAAGAGTATGATGATTAAAAGTTGTTGAGAGTTGACAACATAGTTTTGGTCATCATTGCAATTAATAGGAGGTAGTAAAGAAAGAGAGGTTTCCACATATAAATATACTATCTTGGACATCTTTTATGATTGTGAGCACTCATTAAAATATGACATGCCAAAGAGTTGATGTTGGACAAGGAAGACAACGTAATGGGTTATGTTTTCTTATATCTGAAATAAAGTATATTGTCGTGGATCATCCAACATGTTGAGCTTGCCTTTCTCCCTCATGCTAGCCAATTCTTTGTACCAAGTAGAGATACTACGTGTGCTTCCGAATACCCTTAAAACCAGTTTTGCCATGAGTGTCCACCATACCTACCTATGGATTGAGTAAGATCCTTCAAGTAAGTTGTCATGGGTGCAAGCAATAAAAATTGCTCTCTAAATATGTATGATTTATAGTGTAGAGAAAATAAGCTATATACGATCTTGTGATGTGGAAGAAATAAAAGCGACGGACTGCATAATAAAGGTCCATATCACAAGTGGCAATATAAAGTGACGTTCTTTTCAATTAAGATTTCGTGCATCCAACCAAAAGCGCATGACAACCTCTGCTTCCCTCTGCGAAGGGCCTATCTTTTACTTTTACTTTATGCAAGAGTCATGGTGATCTTCACCTTTCCTTTTTACAGTTTATCCTTTGGCAAGCACATTGTGTTGGAAAGATCCTGATATATATATCCAATTGGATGTAAGTTAGCATGAATTATTATTGTTGACATTACCCTTGAGGTAAAAGGTTGGGAGGCGAAACTATAAGCCCCTATCTTTCTCTGTGTCCAATTAAAAATCCATACCCATAAGTATTGCATGAGTGTTAGCAATTGTTAAAGACTAAATGATAGTTGAGTATGTGGACTTGCTGAAAAGCTTTTATATTGACTCTTTCTGATGTTATGATAAATTGCAATTGCCTCAATGACTGAGATTATAGTTCGTTGGTTCTCAATGAAGTTTCTGATTCATACTTTACATTGTGAATAGATTATTACTTGAGCATAAGAAATCATGTGACAATATATATATATATATATATATATATATATATATATATATATATATATATATATACAATCTTGCTGTTATAAGAATGATCATGATGCCCTCATGTCCGTATTTTATTTTTATCGACACCTCTATCTCTAAACATGTGGACATATTTATCGTTATTGGCTTCTCCTTGAGGACAAGCGAGGTCTAAGCTTGGGGGAGTTGATACGTCCATTTTGCATCATGCTTTTATATCGATATTTACTGCATTATGGGCTGTTATTACACATTATGTCACAATACTTATGCATATTCTCTCTTATTTTACAAGGTTTACATGAAGAGGGAGAATGCCGGCAACTGGAATTCTGGGCTGGAAAAGGAGCAAATATTAGAGACCTATTCTGCACAGCACCAAAAGTCCTGAAACTTCACGGAAGTCATTTTTGGAATTTATAAAAAATACTGAGCGAAAGAAATACCAGAGGGGGCCCACACCCTGGCCACGAGGGTGGGGGCGCGCCCTACCCCCCTGGGCGCATCCCCCTACCTCGTGGGCCCTCTGGCAGGCCTCTGGTGCCCATCTTCTGCTATATGAAGTCTTTCGTCTGAGAAAAAATCATAAGCAAGCTTTCGGGAAGAAACTCCGCCGCCACGAGGCGGAACCTTGGCGGAACCAATTGTCAGGACCCCGATCCTAAGTCACACCAATCTAGCATGTAACACATCATATCACTTTGCGCCTCACGCACGATATTCCCACGGGTGCCACCTTACCTGGCCTGGGACCATTTGCGCCTTTTGGCTCACGTATATGATAGTGTCACTAGCATCCATATGACAGATAACCCGGGCCGACATGACTAGTCGTAAACCCAAAGTGGCACTAACTTACAGGGACAGGCATACATGACACAACAACAAACGTGTTGGTCACGAGTGAATTCGGTCTGTAGCAACTGGGGTAGCAGGACTCCAGGAATCCGGGCTGTAGCAGGCTAACAGGACTCCGAAAGACACCGCGTGATACTTCCCTGAAGGGACAGACACAGGATCGAAGAAGGACACATGCCGGCCAGTCTAAGTGTTCCGGAGCAGTAGCAGCTGGGCTAACAGGACTCCGGTAAACCGGGCTGTAGCAGACTACCATGGCTCAGTGGAAGCACCAGACTACATTTCCCCATAAGAGAGGCTACCAAGGATAGACAACTATGTTGTCGGATCCCACACATACCAAGCATTTCAATCATACACACAATATGCTCGATATGTGTAAATACACCATGGCATCACAACATGACTCTACGACCCAAAGTATTTATTCAATAGGCTCCGAGGAGCGAGATACTACAAACATGGGTCTCATGACCCAACATTCAAAGCATACAAGTCAAAGCACACGCCGAAGCTTAACATGTCTGAGTACAGACATCTACAAATGAAAAAGGCTGAGAAGCCTGACTATCTACCAGTTCCTGTCGAGGGCACAAGATCGTAGCTGAGGTATCAAGCTAAACGTCGAAGTCCAAACGGAACTACTAGCAAGACTGAAGTCTCTCTGCAAAAACATAAATTAAGCAAACATGAGTACAAATGTACCCAGCAAGACTTACATCAGAACTAGCTACATATGCATCGGTATCAACAAAGGGGTGGTGGAGTTTGACTACAGCAAGCTAGCTTTGAATCAGTGGCTATCCTGAACTATGATTGCAAGTAACTCTTTTGAGGTGGTGCACACGAGTCCACATATTCATCATATCAATACACTACTATGGATCCTCTCCCGTCTCCCTACGAGAACGCCATCCATAGCACTCACGCTTATCTTGCTCATTTTAGAGTATCCACTTTCACTTGTCTATGAACTATTATAGACAACCCAGAAGTCCGGACGCGGCTATTCGAATAGATGATGTTAACCCTATAGGGGTGTACTTCTTCACACACGCTCTCACCACTTACCGTCGTTTACACGACATGTACTCGGCAACCTTCAAGCGAAAGCCCAACGAGGGTGTGCTACATCTTGAGCTTGCGTTGGTTTTCCCCGAAGAGGAGAGGATGATGCAGCACAGTAGCGTAAGTATTTCCCTCAGTTTTTGAGAACCAAGGTATCAATCCAGTAGGAGGCCACACGCAAGTCCCTCGTACCTGCACAAAACGATAGCTACTCTCAACCAACGCGATTAGGGGTTGTCAATCCCTTCACGGTCACTTACGAGAGTGAGATCTGATAGAGATAATATTTTTGGTATTTTTGATAGATAGATGCAAAGTGAAAAGTAAAAGCAAAGTAAAAACAAAGCAAGTAAATAAAGTGATGGAGATTTGTAACGCACTCGATGCGGCTATATCTCCCACGTGTCGAAGCACGACTTAGAGGCATAACCGCATTGAAAGCAATGTCGCAAGTGAGGTAATCTTCACACAACCCATGTAATACATAAGGAAAGAGATACATAGTTGGCTTACGATGCCACTTCACACAATACATAAATAAACATCCATCATTCAGATTACACTCAAGGTCCGACCACGGAACCAAAATAAAAGAAGATACCCCAAATGCTACACAGATCCCGATCGTCCCAACTGGGCTCCACTACGATCATCCGGAAAAGACACATAGTAACGACCACGTTCCTCATCGAACTCCCACTTGAGCTCGGTTGCATCACCTGACCGCATCGTCGTCACCTGCAACTGTTTTGGTAGAATCTGTGAGTCACGGGGACTCAGCAATCTCACACCCGCGAGATCAAGACTATTTAAGCTTATAGGAAGGACAGAGTTGTGGGGTGGAGCTGCAGCAAGCGACTAGCATATATGGTGGCTACATTCGCAAAAGAGAGCGAGAAGAGAAGCAAGGCACGGACGTGAAGCTAGTAGTGATCAAGAAGTGATCTGGACTACTTAAGTCAAGCATTACTCCAACACCGTGTTCACTTCCGGACTCCCGAGAAGAGACCATCACGGTTACACACGATTGATGTGTATTTTAATTAAGGTCAACCGGGTTTTCTATAACCGGACATTAACAAATTCCCATCTGCCTCATAACGCGGGCACGGCTTTGAAAGATAATACCTGCAGGGTGTCCCAACTTAGCCCATTATAAGCTCTCACGGTCAACGAAGGATATTCCTTCTACGGGAAGACCCGATCAATCTCGGAATCCCGGACTACAAGACATTTCGACAGCAATAAAACAAGACCAGCAAAGCCGCCCGAATGTGCCGACAAATCCCGATAGGAGCTGCACATATCTCGTTCTCGTGGCACACGGATTGTCCAAACTTCCGATAGGCCATCTCGAGTTGCCCCTGATGTCCACCGGCGGCTGACAGGTTGGACCAGCACTCAGAGGAGAACTGGCCCGGGGGTTAAAATAAAGATGACCCTCGGGCTCGCGAAAACCGGGGAAAAGGCTTAGGTGGCAAATGGTAAAACCAATGTTGGGCCTTCTTTGGAGGAGTCTTATTCAAAGCGAACTGTCAAGGGGTCCCATAAATCACCCAACCGTGTAAGGAACGTGAAATCAAGGAACATAACACCGGTATGATGGAAACTAGGGTGGCAAGAGTGGAACAAAACACCAGGCATAAGGCCGAGCCTTCCACCCTTTACCAAGTATATAGATGCATTAATTATAGCAGATATATTGTGATATCCCCAACAATTAAATATGTTCCAACAAGGAACAACAACTCCATGTTCCAACAAGGAACAAACTTCATCTTCACCTGCAACTAGCAACGCTATAAGAGGGGCTGAGCAAAGCGGTAACATAGCCAAACAACGGTTTGCTAGGAAAGGATGGTTAGGGGCTGACATGGCAATAGGGGTGGCATGATAAGCAAGTGATAGGCATCGTAGCGTAGGCATAGCAAAAGAGCGAGCAACTAGCATAGCAAAGATAGAAGTGATTTCGAGGGTATGGTCATCTTGCCTGCAAAGTTCTCAGAGTTGTCGAAAGCTTGATCCTCGTAAGCGTTCTCAACAGGTTCCTCGTTCACGAACTTGTCTCCCGGCTCTACCCAAAGCAAGAACACAAACAAAGGAACCACAATAAATCACGGTGCAATGCACAAGCAACATGATGCAATATATGGCATGATATGCGAGATGTGATATG
This sequence comes from Aegilops longissima, assembly GCA_021605205.1. Lineage (NCBI taxonomy): Eukaryota > Viridiplantae > Streptophyta > Magnoliopsida > Poales > Poaceae > Aegilops > Aegilops longissima. Next base: position 84,041,137 of record CM038678.1, on the reverse strand, counting down.
CAATGCGTATGCGCGCTCTGGAAGGAAAATGATGAACCAGGCATCAACTTGGCAAACCAAGTATGCCGCTGGAAAGATGAGATGATTTCGGTTGAAATCGATATAAAGATCACCGAATCGGATGCACGGTTTGCAAATGACAAGCAAAACAAGAATGGCACAAATCTGCCATTAACAAACATGATGCCACATAGCAAGCAACAAGAATATAAGCTACTGCACCCAAGCGTACCAACAAAGTATATGGCAGTGATCTACTCAAGATGCTTGACAAAAGATGAACACTGAGCTACGGCTAAATCACATCATAACAGGTCCAAACAAGCATGGCAAAAGTGCAAAATATATCAGCTTCACAGACTTGGTGAAATTACTGAACATGGCAAAATCAGCATCAGGAAGCAATGTTCAGAGCAAGCAAACAGCATGCTACAGGAACTTATAATAGCAATACAAGGCATGGCATGAATCTACTCAAAGCATAAAACAAAAGTCCCTTACTGACCATGAGCCAAAAGGGATCAGAAAATATAGTAACACCCATGTCAATATAGCAAGTTTCGTTAACAGATTCAGCAACAGGGCATGGCAAAAACAGATAACAAGTAGGCATGTTTAAGAGCTCGATGCACTCACTACAGAGCATTACATGATAAACTAAGCATACATACATCAAGAAGACATGGCATAGAAGACATACATGGCAAGAACAACATCATAGCATACACGGATCAACCACAACAACCTTGGCAAAATTGAATAACATGTAAACAATCTGCCAGGAAACATTTTATAGCAAAAGTAGAGCTCGATTGACTCAAGCTATGGCACTCCATAATTGCAAAAAAAGGCATGGATGGATAGAGCATAACCATATGTTCAAAACATCCTTACTGAAGTATCTCAAAATATGCATGGATCTCTCGGTATCATCAAGTGAACATGGCATGAAAATATCAGCAAAACAGGGGCTGAAATCAGCAACAACAAGAAGCCTAGTTTGCATGCTTGTGCTAATCACCACAGAGATCACAAAAACACATGGCATACACCTCTGGAAAGATGGCATGGCATATTACAAAACACATGTAGGACTCAAGATCATAGGATGCACACATCAATCATGGAAAAAATGACAAAAGTGCATGTTCTGTTAATAATCTGAAACTAACATCACATAGCCCTCTTCTAACAGAATTTCGGGCATCAAGATGATCTCAAATGAAAATGACGCAATGAGATGAAATGATCTACTCTTCGAGGCGAACATTTTGACATATTACACGCACGAAACGGAGTTACGGGTGCAAAGTTATGGCACGGTGAAAATGCAACAAAATGCAATATAGTTCGGGACTTAGAGAAAATCGAGGGAGGGAAGAAGTCAACCTAGTCCTACCAGATCGGATATGGCCGGAGTTCGAGGACGGCAATCGTCGGAGCTGGAGCTCGGGGGAGAGGCCGGGGCGGAGGAGGAGGAGGGGAGGCGAGGCCTTGACCGGGCGGGCGCATCAAGTGAGGTGGAGGTGTGGCTGCTGGCCAGGAAGCTGCTGTGGCCGTGATGGAAGCGGCAATGGCCAAGGGTGTGGGAGCTGGCGAAGCGGGCGGGCGGGGGCGGCGGAGGAGGCGGCGTGGGCGGGAGGGCGGAGCCTTGAGGCGCGTCTGGGCATGAGGCGGGCATGTGTGGCGCCTGGTGCACGTGGCGGCTCTCAGTTGGCGGGCGGTGGCGGGCGGACGTCTGGCCCGAATCGGACACGCCCGCGGGCGGGGAGGAGCGGGCTAGGGTTAGGGGAATTGATCCGGATTTGGAGGGAGATGCATATTTATAGGTAGAAGGAGCTAGGAAGCTCCAAATGAGGTGCGGTTTTCGCCACACGATCGTGATCCGACGACGGAGAGCATGGAAGTGACTTAGATGGGTTATTGGGTTGTTTTGAAAGGGTGTTGGGCTGCAACTTAAAAGAGGCCTTTGCGAGAGTGCGGTTAACCGTTGGAGTACCAAACGAGCTCCAAATGACCGAAACTTGACGGTGGTCTACGGTGGTATACCAAGGCCACTTGACAAACCTCGGTCCATTCCGAGAAAGTTTAGTACCCACTCACGGAAAAACGTAAAAGGGGACGCCGGGGACATAGGAGTGCGGATTGCAAAAGCGGACAACGGGAAAATGCTCGGAATCATGAGGCGAACACGTATGCAAATGAGATGCACATGATGACATGATATGAAATGCATGACATGGACAAAATGCAAAACAAAAGACAAAAACCCAACCACGGAGGGAATATCATATCACAATGCGAAAATGGCAAGAGTTGGAGTTACATATATGGAAAGTTACATCCGGGTGTTACAACACTCCACCACTACAAGAGGATCTCGTCCGAGATCTAGGACTGAAAGAACTCCGGATATTGAACGGAGGTGATCCTCGCGCCCCGGTGGCTTCTCGGTCGGAATGGTGTGACCACTTCACTTTCAGGAATTTGATTGACTTGTTGCGAGTCTTGCGCTCGGTTTCTTCAAGAATAGCAACGGGGTGCTCATGATAAGAGAGATCTTCTTGAAGGTCAATTTCTTCAAAGTTGATAGTGTGCTCAGGAGTCTTGAAGCACTTGCGAAGCTGTGACACGTGAAACACATCGTGCACGTTCGCGAAGTTGGACGGGAGCTCAAGTTGATAGGCGAGATTGCCTCTTTTGCCAATGATCTTGAAAGGACCCACATATCTAGGGGCAAGCTTCCCTTTGATACCGAAGCGACGAGTGCCTTTCATTGGAGAGACGCGGAGGTAGACATGGTCTCCGATTTCAAAAGCCACATCACGGTGCTTGTCATCATAATATCTCTTCTGGCGCGATTGCGCGGCTTTGAGATTCTCACGAATGACTTTGCACATTTCTTCGGCTTCTGTGATCAAGTTGTTGCCAAGAAGTTGGCGTTCACCTGTCTCGGACCAATTGAGAGGAGTACGGCACTTTCTGCCATAGAGAATTTCGAATGGGGCCTTGCCCGAACTCGCTTGGAAGCTGTTGTTGTAGGAGAACTCGGCATATGGAAGACAATCTTCCCACTTCATACCGAAGGAAATGACACAAGCCCTGAGCATATCTTCAAGGATTTGATTGACTCGCTCGACTTGGCCACTTGTTTGAGGATGGAAAGCTGTGCTGAAACGAATGTTGGTGCCCATGGCCGTCTGAAAGGAATCCCAAAACTTGGAAGTAAAGATGCTGCCACGGTCTGAAGAGATCACTTGTGGAATGCCGTGCAAGGAGACAATCCTGGAGGTGTATAGCTCTGCCAACTGAGCTGCTGTGATAGATTCTTTGATAGGAAGAAAATGAGCCACTTTAGTAAGCTTGTCAATGACAACGAAGATAGCATCATTTCCACGCTTGGACTTTGGAAATCCAGTCACGAAGTCCATTTCGATATGATCAAACTTCCATTCTGGAATAGCAAGAGGTTGGAGGAGACCAGCTGGTCGTTGGTGTTCTGCTTTCACTCTTCTGCAGACATCACACTCATTCACGAATTGAGCAATTTCTCACTTCATTCGAGTCCACCTGTCTGATTGCTTGAGGTCATGGTACATCTTCGTACTTCCAGGATGAATGGATAGAAGCGAATTGTGTGCCTCGTTCATAATGACTTTACGTAGATCACCCTTAGGAACCATAATCCGGTCCTCGAAGAAAAGAGTATCTTTGTCATCAACGTGGAAGCACTTGTACTTGGAAATGCCCTTGTCGATACCACGTTTCACCTTTTCACCATGGTATCCAGGAGCTGAGCCTCACGAATCTGATCTTCCAAAGTAGGAGAGACTATGAGGTTGGCAAGAAAGCCTTGAGGAACAACTTGAAGATTCAGCTTGTGGAAAGCTTCACAGAGATCCGGTTGGAAGGGCTTGAGAATTAGACTGTTGCAGTAAGCCTTCCTGCTCAAAGCATCTGCAATCACATTGGCCTTGCCCGGAGTATATTCAATACTTGGGTTGTACTCTTGAATCATTTCGACCCATCGAGTTTGCCTGAGGTTGAGGTTGGGTTGAGTGAAGATATACTTGAGGCTCTTGTGATCGGTGAAAATGTCCACTTTCCTTCCCAACAAGAGATGTCTCCATGTTATCAATGCATGGACAACTGCCGCCAACTCAAGATCGTGAGTGGGGTAGTTCTTTTCGTTGGGCTTCGGTGACGAGAGGTATAGGCCACAACTCTCTTCTCTTGCATTAACACAGCACCGAGACCTTGAAGAGAAGCATCACAAGAAAACTTGAATGGCTTGGATTCATCAGGAGGAGTCAAGACAGGAGCTGTGACGAGTTTCTCTTTGAGAGTATTGAAAGCAACGTCACACTCAGGAGACCAGACATACTTCACATGCTTCTGGAGGAGGTTGGAAAGAGGCTTTGCAATCTTAGAGAAGTTCTCAACGAATCTTCGGCAATAGCTTGCAAGTCCAAGAAAACTGCGGAGCTGCTTGACATTCTGAGGAGGTTCCCAATTCAAAATTGCAGACACCTTCTCGGGATTAACAGCGATGCCCTTGGCGGAGATGATGTGACCAAGATAAAGCACTTCATCAAGCCAAAATTCACATTTGGAAAACTTCGCATAGAATTGACACTCTCTGAGCTTGTCGAGCACCAATCGCATGTTTGGCATGATCCTTCTTATTCTTGGAGAAGACCAAAATATCATCAAGATAGACCAAAACGAATTCATTGGTGTAGGGGTTGAAGATGAAGTTCATCATCCGAGAGAATGTTGGAGGAGCATTGACAAGGCCGAAAGACATGACAGTATATTCATAAGAACCAAAGCTTGTTCTGAATGCTGTCTTGGGAATATCTTGCTCACGAATGCGAATCTGATGATAACCCATACGAAGGTCAAGCTTGGAGAACACTTTAGCACCTTTGAGTTGCTCGAAAAGCTCATTGATGTTGGGAAGTGGATACTTGTTCTTGATTGTCCTCTTATTCAATGGACGGTAATCGATGCAAAGTCGGTCCGTGCCATCCTTCTTCTGGACAAAAAGAACACCACAACCCCAAGGAGATGAACTCGGTCTGATCAAACCCAGACGCTCTTGTTCATCGAGCTGCTTCTTCAATTCCTTCAGCTCATTAGGTCCAAGCTTGTATGGACGCTTGCAAACGGGTTCAATGCCAGGCTCAAGATCGATAACGAATTCAACTGGCCGATGAGGAGGCATTCCTGGAAGCTCTTCTGGAAAGACATCTTGGTACTCACAAGCATTTGGAATCGAGAGATAGCATCCAATTCGCCCTTCTCATTGAGAAAAACAACTGAATGGTTTCATCATGAGCGGCATAGATGATCACATCATTAGAAGAGTGAGTCAATTGAATTTCCACGGCAGCACAATCAAGCTGAGCTTTGTGCTGAGAAAGCCGATCCATCCCAAGAATAAGATCAATATCCGAGTCACCGGGACAATTGGTTTAGCAGAAATCTATAATCGCCCATCTTGATAGAAACATCCGAACCATGTAGCTTGCGTTCATGCATTTACCCGAGAGACAACTGCTAATGGTCTAGGCAAATCTTGGAAAGACAACTCATGCTTAGATGCAAATGGTTTAGAGATGAAACTAAGCGATGCACCAAAGTGTCAAAAAGAACTTTTGCAGAATATCATTAACGGAAGATTACCCATGATCACATCTGAAGAATCCTCGCTGCGCTGCATTCATCATGTTCACCTTTGCAAACTTGGGATTATGCTTGACCTTTGCATTGCTGGAAGATTTCACGGGAGGAGGAGGTGGAAGGCGCCTTTGGTTGAAGCATTTGTTCGCATAGTGACCTTCTGTGACACTTGTTGCAAGTCACCTCCGAGAGCGGACGGTGGTAAGGAGCATTTGACTTTAGAGCTTGAGAATTTGACTTGTTACGATAGCTTTGGGTTGGGTGGGTGGGAAGATCCTCGCCACCTGAGTTCTTCTGCTGATAAGGCTGACGGAACGGAGGAGGAGGAAGGTAGAACTTCTGCTGCTTAGCTGCCACTTGAGAGGAAGAAGAAGACTGAACTGCATCCCTGATTCTCTTCTTAGAAGCCTCACATTTGAGCTGGGCAGCTTCTTGCTTCAGTGCCATGTTGTAGAATTCATCATACTTTTCTGGCTCAAAAAGCACGAGAGCTAATTGCAGATCTTCTCTGAGACCACCTCTGAATTGATAGATCATACTCTTTTCATCAGGGACGTCTTGCTTAGCAAAGCGAGCGAGTTTCTGGAACTGGATATTGTATTGATACACAGACATGTTGCCTTGCTTGAGATTGCAGAACTCCTCACGCTTGCTCTCAACAACACTTTTCGAATGTGGTGAGCTCAAGTCTCGTGGAACTCATCCCTGTAATGACACGACCTCCTCTAGAATCTTTGTATTCTTGGTACCACTCAGCAGCTTGGTCCTTGAGTTGAAGCGAAGCAAACTTGACAAAGTCCTCGGTCCGACATTGCTACATTCAAAATGTTTGCAGATGTCCACAAGCCAATCGTCGGCGTCTGTGGCCTCGACACAGAAACTGAAAGACTTCGGCTGATTAGCGAGGAACTGACTGAGAGTAGCAAAGTGCGGCTGGTTGTTGCCTTGACCTTGATTTCCTTGATTGCCTTGCCCTTGAGTACGCTCTTGCAAGAGTTGCAAAATCATCTGAGCATTGGCATTGGTGGCTGCCATGATAGCTTGCCAGGCCTCCGGAGGCGGAGGTGGAGGTGGAGGGTTCGACTGACTCCCATCATTTCGTTCCGGATTCTGACGCGTTGGCGGAGCCATCCTGAAGAGGGTGACATCCGTTAGCACTTGATAGACAGATACACAAGTAGAATCAACGGATAGAAATTGCAACATATAGTCTTCACAATAAACATTCGAACAAGGATGAACGAATGAATTCCAAAAAGCTAACATCACACGTCCATTAAGGTGAGAAGCCACTTGATTAAAGGTTGATGAAAAAAATACAAGGTACGACTAGAACAAATAAGTGGTAAGGATTACCCAATCACGAACCAAATATCTGCGGGAAGAAATGCTAAGAGCTACTTGAATCCCACCTATAAACTCCCGAAACTTTCTGGTTATGCAATCTGGTGTTGGGGATACAGGGGACACAAAATATATCACCCAAACTAACAATACATAGATCCAGCTGTATCCATCCGTCAACACATAACCAAGAAACCTTCGGAAATCGTGTACCTCGACCTTCGAAAAGCATCCGTTATACGAGTCATGGCAATACTCCCGAGCTGCCCCAGTACTGGGTTATCGGGGTTATCTCACCAACAACTGCACAAAAGAGATTTCGATGTCGGCAAAACTCAGGTATTCCAGAACTGCAACGATAAAATTGTGACGACAACACCTCGGAGCTCAACTCCCCGGGACACTGCCACAACCCCTAAATGTCAGGAGGCACCAAGAACAATCTTCTCGTCACAAAACCATCGGAACGATTCCAAGATACCCGCGTGATCCTAAAAATTTTTTTAGACAAATTTGAGGAGAGGAGAGTCAAAACTTCTACGTCAGGAGACCTCACCAGAGCGACGAAGGTACTGGGGAGTAAAAAGAATCCTACTCTCCGATATATATAATCCTAAGACTCAAAACATTTTTGTTCTAGACTCAACAACGCATGACAAACAATCAGCGGGGGCTCCTAAGTCGGGAAGGCTCGATTACCAACTTATAACGCCTCGATGCGGCTATATCTCCCACGTGTCGAAGCACGACTTAGAGGCATAACCGCATTGAAAGCAATGTCGCAAGTGAGGTAATCTTCACACAACCCATGTAATACATAAGGAAAGAGATACATAGTTGGCTTACAATGCCACTTCACACAATACATAAATAAACATCCATCATTCAGATTACACTCAAGGTCCGACTACGGAACCAAAATAAAAGAAGATACCCCAAATGCTACACAGATCCCCGATCGTCCCAACTGGGCTCCACTACTGATCATCCGGAAAAGACACATAGTAACGACCACGTTCCTCATCGAACTCCCACTTGAGCTCGGTTGCATCACCTGCACTGGCATCGTCGTCACCTGCAACTGTTTTGGTAGAATCTGTGAGTCACGGGGACTCAGCAATCTCACACCCGCGAGATCAAGACTATTTAAGCTTATAGGAAGGACAGAGTTGTGGGGTGGAGCTGCAGCAAGCGACTAGCATATATGGTGGCTACATTCGCAAAAGAGAGTGAGAAGAGAAGCAAGACACGGACGTGAAGCTAGTAGCGATCAAGAAGTGATCCTGGACTACTTACGTCAAGCATTACTCCAACACCGTGTTCACTTCCCGGACTCCGCCGAGAAGAGACCATCACGGTTACACACGCAGTTGATGTGTATTTTAATTAAGGTCAACTTCGGGTTTTCTATAACCGGACATTAACAAATTCCCATCTGCCTCATAACCGCGGGCACGGCTTTCGAAAGATAATACCCTGCAAGGGTGTCCCAACTTAGCCCATTATAAGCTCTCACGGTCAATGAAGGATATTCCTTCTACCGGGAAGACCCGATCAATCTCGGAATCCCGGACTACAAGACATTTCGATAGCAATAAAACAAGACCAGCAAAGCCGCCCGAATGTGCCGACAAATCCCGATAGGAGCTGCACATATCTCGTTCTCGTGGCACACCGGATTGTCCAAACTTCCGATAGGCCATCTCGAGTTGCCCCGATGGCCACCGGCGGTGACAGAGTTGGACCAGCACTCGAGAGGAGAACGGCCGGGGTTAAAATAAAGATGACCCTCGGGCTCGCGAAAACCGAGGGAAAAGGCTTAGGTGGCAAATGGTAAAACCAATGTTGGGCCTTCTGGAGGAGTCTTATTCAAAGCGAACTATCAAGGGGTCCCATAAATCACCCAACCGTAAGGAACGCGAAATCAAGGAACATAACACCGGTATGACGGAAACTAGGGTGGCAAGAGTGGAACAAAACACCAGGCATAAGGCCGAGCCTTCCACCCTTTACCAAGTATATAGATGCATTAATTATAGCAGATATATTGTGATATCCCCAACAAGTAAATATGTTCCAACAAGGAACGACAACTCCATGTTCCAACAAGGAACAAACTTCATCTTCACCTGCAACTAGCAACGCTATAAGAGGGGCTGAGCAAAGCGGTAACATAGCCAAACAACGGGTTTGCTAGGAAAGGATGGTTAGGGGCTGACATGGCAATAGGGGTGGCATGATAAGCAAGTGATAGGCATCGTAGCATAGGCATAGCAAAAGAGCGAGCATCTAGCATAGCAAAGATAGAAGTGATTTCGAGGGTATGGTCATCTTGCCTGCAAAGTTCTCAGAGTTGTCGAAAGCTTGATCCTCGTAAGCGTTCTCAACAGGTTCCTCGTTCACGAACTCGTCTCTCGGCTCTACCCAAAGCAAGAACACAAACAAAGGAACCACAATAAATCACGGTGCAATGCACAAGCAACATGATGCAATATATGGCATGATATGCGAGATGTGATATGCAATGCGTATGCGCGCTCCGGAAGGAAAATGATGAACCAGGCATCAACTTGGCAAACCAAGTATGCCGCTGGAAAGATGAGATGATTTCGGTTGAAATCGATATAAAGAACACCGGAATCGGATGCACGGTTTGCAAATGACAAGCAAAACAAGAATGGCACAAATCTGCCATTAACAGCATGATGCCACATAGCAAGCAACAAGAATATAAGCTACTGCACCCAAACGTACCAACAAAGTATATGGCAGTGATCTACTCAAGATGCTTGACAAAAGATGAACACTGAGCTACGGCTAAATCACATCATAACAGGTCCAAACAAGCATGGCAAAAGTGCAAAATATATCAGCTTCACAGACTTGGTGAAATTACTGAACATGGCAAAATCAGCATCAGGAAGCAATGTTCAGAGCAAGCAAACAGCATGCTACAGGAACTTATAATAGCAATACAAGGCATGGCATGAATCTACTCAAAGCATAGAACAAAAGTCCCTTACTGACCATGAGCCAAAAGGGATCAGAAAATATAGTAACACCCATGTCAATATAGCAAGTTTAGTTAATGATTCAACAATGGGCATGGCAAAAACAGATAACAAGTAGGCATGTTTAAGAGCTCGATGCACTCACTACAGAGCATTACATGATAAGCTAAGCATACATACATCAAGAAGACATGGCATAGAAGACATACATGGCAAGAACAACATCATAGCATACACGGATCAACCACAACAACCTTGGCAAAATTGAATAACATGTAAACAATCTGCTAGGAAACATTTTATAGCAAAAGTAGAGCTCGATTGACTCAAGCTATGGCACTCCATAATTACAACCAAAGGCATGGATGGATAGAGCATAACCATATGTTGAAAACATCCTTACTGAAGTATCTCAAAATATGCATGGATCTCTCGGTATCATCAAGTGAACATGGCATGAAAATATCAGCAAAACAGGGGCTGAAATCAGCAACAACAAGAAGCCTAGTTTGCATGCTTGTGCTAGTCACCACAGAGATCACAAAAATACATGGCATACACCTCTAGAAAGATGGCATGGCATATTACAAAACACATGTAGGACTCAAGATCATAGGATGCACACATCAATCATGGCAAAAATGACAAAAGTGCATGTTCTGTTAATAATCTGAAACTAACATCACATAACCCTATTTTAACAGCATTTCGGGCATCAAGATGAGCTCAAATGAAAAGGATACAATGAGATGAAATGATCTACTCTTCGAGGCGAACATTTTGACATATTACACACACGAAACGGAGTTACGGGTGCAAAGTTATGGCACGGTGAAAATGCAACAAAATGCAATATAGTTCGGGACTTGGAGAAAAACGAGGGAGGGAAGAAGTCAACCTAGTCCTACCAGATCGGATCTGGCCGGAGTTCGAGGACGGCGATCGCCGGAGCTGGAGCTCGGGAGAGGCCGGGCGGAGGAGGAGGGCTGGGAGGCGCGGCCGACCGGGCCGGGCGGCGACAAAGGAGGGTGGCTTGGCGGGCGTGGCGGCGGCGGCAATGGCGACGGCCGGGCCGACGGCGGCCGGGCGCTGTGGGAGCTTCTGTGGCGGGCGGCGGGGGCAGGAGGGGCTGCGGGGGAGAGGAGGGCGGAGCGCGCGGGCATAGGGGTGCGGGGCCGCCGCTGGCTCGGCCGGCGGCGGCCTGTGGGCGGGTGGTGCTACATGGCGGCTCCAGTTGGCGGGCGGCGGGCGGACGTGTCCGCCCGATCGGACACGTCCGGCGCGGGAGGGAGCGGGCTAGGGTTAGGGGAATTGATCCGGATTTGGAGGAGATGCATATTTATAGGTAGAAGGAGCTAGGAAGCTCCAAATGAGGTGTGGTTTTCGCCACACGATCGTGATCCGACGACGGAGAGCATGGAAGTGACTTAGATGGGTTATTGAGTTGTTTATAAAGGGTGTTGGGCTGCAACTTAAAAGAGGCCTTTTGAGAGTGCGGTTAACCGTTGAGTACCAAACGAGCTCCAAATGACCGAAACTTGACGGTGGTCTACGGTGGTATACCAAGGCCACTTGACAAACCTCGGTCCATTCCGAGAAAGTTTAGTACCCGCTCACAGAAAAACGTAAAAGGGGGCGCCGGGGGACATAGGAGTGCCGGATTGCAAAACGGACAACGGGAAAAATGCTCGGAATCATGAGAAGAACACGTATGCAAATGAGATGCACATGATGACATGATATGAAATGCATGACATGGACAAAATGAAAAAACGAAAGACAAAAACCCAACCACGGAGGGAATATCATATCACAATGCCGAAAATGGCAAGAGTTGGAGTTACAAATATGGAAAGTTACATCCGGGGTGTTACAAGATTGATATGATGAGAATAGACCCGGGGGCCATAGGTTTCACTAGTGGCTTCTCTCAACAGCATAAGTATTCTACGGTGGGTGAACAAATTACTGTTGAGCAATTGACAGAATTGAGCATAGTTATGAGTATATCTAGGCAATGATCATGTATATAGGCATCACGTCCGAGACAAGTAGACCGAAACGATTCTGCATCTACTACTATTACTCCACTCATCGACCGCTATCCAGCATGCATCTAGAGTATTAAGTTAAAAACAGAGTAACGCCTTAAGCAAGATGACATGATGTAGAGGAATAAATTCATGCAATATGATAAATACCCCATCTTTTTATCCTCGATGGCAACAATACAATACGTGCCTTGCAACCCCTTCTGTCACTAGGTAAGGACACCGCAAGATTGAACCCAAGCTAAGCACTTCTCCCATTGCAAGAACTACCAATCAAGTTGGCCAAACCAAACGGATAATTCGAAGAGACTTGCAAAGATAACTCAATCATACATAAAAGAATTCAGAGAAGAATCAAATATTTTCCATAGATAAGCTGGATCATAAACCCAGAATTCATCGGTCTCAACAAACACACGGCAAAAAGAAGATTACATCGAATAGATCTCCACGAAGAGGGGGAGAACATTGTATTGAGATCCAAAAAGAGAGAAGAAGCCATCTAGCTACTAGCTATGGACCCGAAGGTCTGAAGTAAACTACTCACAATTCATCGGAGGGGCTATGGTGTTGATGTAGAAGCCCTCCGTGGTGGATGCCCCCTCCGGCGGAGCTCTGGAACAGACCCCAAGATGGGATCTCGTGGATACAGGAAGTTGTGCCGGTGGAATTAGGTTTTTGGCTCCTGTTCTGATCTGTTGGGGGTACGTAGGTATATATAGGAGGAAGGAGTACATCGGTGGAGCGTCAGGGGGCCCACGAGGCAGGGGGGCGCGCCCAGGGGGGCGCACCCTCCACCCTCGTGACCGCCTCTGGCACTTCTTGGAGTAGGGTCCAAGTCTCCTGGATCACGTTCGGTGAGAAGATCACGTTCCCGAAGGTTTCATTCCGTTTGGACTCCGTTTGATATTATGTTTCTTCGAAACACTGAAATACAAAAAAACAGCAATTCTGGGTTGGGCCTCCGGTTAATAGGTTAGTCCCAAAAGTAATATAAAAGTGGAAAATAAATCCCATTATAGTCCAAAACAATAGATAAAGTAGCATGGACCAATCAAAAATTATAGATACGTTGGAGACGTATCAGATATCCCCAAGCTTAATTCCTGCTCGTCCTCGAATAGGTAAATGATAAAAAGAGAATTTTTGGTGCGGAGTGATACTTTGGCATAATTTCAATGTAAATCTTCTTAATTGTGATATGAATATTCAGATCCAAAGATTCAAGACAAAAGTTCATATTGACATAAAAATAATAATACTTCAATCATACTAATCAAAATAATTATGTCATCTCAAAATAACATGGCCAAAGAAAGTAGTTAGGCTATGCTTCATTTTCGTCACACAAAGATGTTCCCAACTTCTATACCCCCGATGACAAGCTAAGCAATTGTTTCATACTTAAATAATCTCAAACTTTTTCAACCTTCACGCAATACCTGAGCGTGAGCCATGGATATAGCACTATGGGTGGAATAGAGTATGATGATGGGGATTGTGTGGAGAAGACAAAAAGGAGAAAGTCCCACATTGACGAGGATAATCAACGGGCTATGGAGATGCCCATCAATTGATGTCAACATGAGGAGTAGGGATTGCCATGCAACCAATGCACTAGAGCTATAAATGCTCAACAAAAGAAAACTAGTGGGTGTGCGTCCAACTTGCTTGCTCATGAAGACCTAGGTCATTTGAGGAAGCCCATCGTAGGAATATACAAGCCAAGTTCTATAATGAAAAATTCCCACTAGTATAAAAAAGACAACTTATGAGACTCACTATATGAAAAACATGGTGCTACTTTGAAGAACAATATATGAGACTCACTACATGAAGAACAAGGTGCTACTTTGAAGCACAAGTGTGGAAAAAGAGATAGTAGCATTGCCCTTTTTTTTTTGGCCTTTCTTTTTTTTTCCTTTCTCTTTTTTTGGCAATGCTCTAATAATGATGATCATCACACTTCTATTGATTACAACATAAGGATTACAACTCGAAACTAGAACAAGGTATGACTCTATATGAATGCCTCCGGCGGTGTACCGGGATGGTGCAATGAATCAAGAGTGACATGTATGAAAATAATGCATGGTGTCTTTGCCATAAATACGATGTCAACTACATGATCATGCAATGGCAATATGACAAAAGTAAGGTATGTCATGATGATGATGGTGGAAGTTGCATGGAAATATCTCGGAATGGCTATGGAAATGCCATAATAGGTAGGTATGGTGGCTGTTTTGAGGAAGATATAAGGAGGTTTATGTATGATAGAGCGTATCGTATCACGGGGTTTGGATGCACCGGCGAAGTTTGCACCAACTCTCAATGTGAGAAAGAGCAATGCACGGTACCGAAGAGGCTAGCAATGGCGGAAAGGTAAAAGTGCGTATAATCCATGGACTCAACATTAGTCAAAAGAACTCATATACTTATTGCAAAAATTTAGAAGTCATCAAAAATCAAGTACTACGCGCATGCTCCTAGGGGGATAGATTGGTAGGAAAAGACCATCGCTCGTCCCCGACCGCCACTCATAAGAATGCACAAGCCAGGTACACTTCATGTTTCAAATTTGTTACACAACTTTAACCATACGTGCATGCTACGGGATTTGGTAACTTCAACACAAGCATTTCTCAAATTCACAACTACTCAACTAGCACGACTTTAATATTATCACCTCCATATCTCAAAACAATTATCAAGCATCAAACTTATCTTAGTATTCAACGCACTCAAAAGAAAGTTTCACATATCTTGAATACCAAGTATATTAACATTAAGCAAATTACCATGCTATTAACGGCTCTCAAAATAATCTAAGTGAAGCATGAGAGATCAAGTTTCTTTAAAAAAAATCCACCACCATGCTCTAAAAGATCTAAGTGAAGCACTAGAGCAAAAATTATCACGCTCAAAAAGATATAAGTGAAGCACTATGAGCAAACTATCAAGCTCAAAAGATGTAAGTGAAGCACATAGAGTATTCTATCAAATTTCAGTTCATGTATGGCTCCCTCAAAAGGTGTGTACAGCAAGGATGATTGTGGTAAACTAACAAGCAAATACTCAAATAATACAAGACGCTCCAAGCAAAACACATATCATGTTGGTGAATAAATATATAGCTCCAAGTAAATTACCAATGGAAGTGGACGAAAGAGGGGATGCCTTCCAGGGCATCCCCAAGCTTTGACTTTTTGGTGTCCTTGGATTATCTTGGGGGTGCCATGGGCATCCCCAAGCTTAGGCTCTTGCCACTCCTTATTCCATAATCCATCAAAAGAATTCACCCAAAACTTGAAAACTTCACAACACAAAACTCAATAGAAATCTCGTGAGCTCCGTTAGAGAAAGAAAACAAACGACTACTTTAAGGTACTGTAATTAACTAATTATTTATTTATATTGGTGTTAAACCTACTGTATTCCAACTTCTCTATGGATTATAAACTATTTTACTAACCATAGATTCATCAAAATAAGCAAACAACACACGCAAAACAGAATCTGTCAAAAACAGAATTGTCTGTAGTAATCTGTTACTAATGCAAACTTATTGAACCCAAAAACTTCTACCAAAATTAGAAGACCTGGAAAATTTGTTTATTGATTAGCAGCAATTGGAATCAGTATTTTATCACGTTCTAGTGATTTTTAACAATTCGGGCACTGAGCACAAAGATTCTGGAAATTACAGCAAGATCAAATAGCTATCATCCAAGAAGATCCAATAGGTCCAACTTGGCACAAACGCTAATTAAAAGATAAAACCACATCTAAACAGAGGCTAGATGGATTATTTATTCCTAAATATAAGCAAAACAGAAAACAAAAAATAAAATTGGGTTGCCTCCCAACAAGCGCTATCGTTTAACGCCCCTAGCTAGGCATAAAAGCAAGGATAGATCTAGGTATTGCCATCTTTGGTAGGCAATCCATAAGTGGCTCTCATGATAGATTCATATGGTAATTTTATTGTATTTATAGGAAAGTGTTCCAAGCCCTTCTTTAAAGGGAATTGGAATCTAATATTTCCTTCCTTCATATCGATAATTGCACCAATCGTTCTAAGGAAGGGTCTACCAAGAATAATAGGACATGAAGGATTGCAATCTATATCAAGAACGATAAAATCTACGGGCACATAATTCCTATTTGCAACAATAAGAACATCAATAATTCTTCCCATAGGCTTTTTAATAGTGGAATCCGCAAGATGCAAGTTTAGAGAGCAATCATCAAAATCACGGAAATCTAGCAAATCACACAAAGTTTTGGGAATAGTAGAGACACTAGCACCCAAATCACACAAAGCATGAAACTCATAATTTTTAATTTTAATTTTGATAGTAGGTTCCCACTCATCATGGAGTTTCCTAGGGATAGAAATTTTCAACTCAAACTTTTCTTCATAAGATTGCATCAAGGCCTCAACAATGTGTTCGGTAAAAGCCTTATTTTGACTATAAGCATGAGGAGAATTTAGCACGGATTGCAACAAGGAAATACAATCAATTAAAGAGAAATTTTCATAATTAAATTCCTTGAGATTCAATATAGTTGGTTTAGCAACATCTAGATTTCTATTTCTTTCAATCCCACTTTTATCAATTTCATCATTAAGATCTAAAAACTCCGAATTCTTAGAACGCCTTCTAGGTAAAGGAAGATCATATTCAGTTTCATCAAGATTCATATTGTAAAACAAATATTTAATAGGGGACACATCAATAAATTTTAGATCTTCATCTTGATTTTCATATGAATTAGAAGAACACGCTTTAATAAAGGCATCTTTGGAAGCACGCATCCTAGCGGTTCTTTCCTTGCACTCATCAATGGAAATTCTCATGGCTTTGAGAGACTCATTGATATCATGCTTAGGAGGAGTAGATATAATCTTTAAAGAATCAATTGCGAGAGAAATTCTATCAACGTTCCTAGCCAAATCATCAACTTTAAGCAATTTCTCTTCGAGCAAAGCATTAAAATTCTTATGTGAATTCATAAACTCTTTAACACTACTCTCAAATTCAGAGGGCATCTTATTAAAATTTCCATAAGAGTTTTTGTAGGAATTTCCATAATTATTTGAAGGATTACTAGGATATGGCCTAGGATTAAAATTCCCTCTATACGTGTTGTTACCAAAATTATTCCTACCAACAAAATTCACATCCATAAATTCATTATTATTCTCAATCAAGGTAGACAAAGGCATATCATTAGGATCAGAAGAAACACTCTTAGTAAATAACTTCATAAGTTCATCCATCTTTCCACTCAAACCATTGATTTCTTCTATAGCATGCACTTTTTTATTAGTAGATCTTTCAGTATGCCATTGAGAATAATTAGCCATAATATTATCTAGGAGTTTAGTAGCATCTCCTAAAGTGATTTCCATAAAAGTGTCTCCCGCGGCCGAATCTAAAAGATTTCTAGAAGCAAAATTCAGTCCGGCATAAAAAAATTTATAATCATCCACAAGTTTAAACCATGAGTAGGACAATTACGTATCATTAATTTCATTCTCTCCAAAGCTTGTGCAACATGTTCATGATCAAGTTGCTTAAAATTCATAATATCGTTCCTAAGAGAGATAATCTTAGCGGGAGGAAAATACTTAGAGATAAAAACATCTTTGCACTTGTTCCAATAATCAATACTATTTTTAGGCAAAGATGAAAACCACGCTTTAGCACGATCTCTAAGCGAAAAAGGAAATAGCTTCAATTTAACGACATCATTATCGACATCCTTTTTCTTTTGCATATCACATAAATCAACGAAGCTATTCAGATGAGTAGCGTCATCTTCACTAGGAAGGCCGGCGAATTGATCTTTCATAACAAGATTCAACAAAGCAGTATTGATTTCACAAGATACGGTATTGGCAAGAGGAGCAATCGGAGTGCTAAGGAAATCATTCTTATTGGTATTGGTGAAGTCACACAATTTGGTAGCATCTTGAGCCATCGCGACGAACAAGCAAACTAACAAACGAGCAAACAAAAGGCAAAGGGAAAAAGAGGAGGAGATTGGGAAAGAGAGGGCAAATAAAACGGCAAGGGTGAAGTGGGGGAGAGGCAAATGAGAGGCAAATGGCAAATAATGTAATGCGAGAGATAGGGATTGTGATGGGTACTTGGTATTGTTGACTTTTGCGTAGACCTCCCCGGCAACGGCGCCAGAAATCCTTCTTGCTACGTCTTGAGCTTGCGTTGGTTTTCCCCGAAGAGGAGAGGATGATGCAGCATAGTAGCGTAAGTATTTCCCTCAGTTTTTGAGAACCAAGGTATCAATCCAGTAGGAGGCCACGCGCAAGTCCCTCGTACCTGCACAAAACGATAGCTACTCGCAACGAACGCGATTAGGGGTTGTCAATCCCTTCACGGTCACTTACGAGAGTGAGATCTGATAGAGATAATATTTTTGGTATTTTTTATAGATAGATGCAAAGTGAAAAGTAAAAGAAAAGTAAAAACAAAGCAAGTAAATAAAGTGATGGAGATTGATATGATGAGAATAGACCCGGGGGCCATAGGTTTCACTAGTGGCTTCTCTCAAGAGCATAAGTATTCTACGGTGGGTGAACAAATTACTGGTGAGCAATTGACAGAATTGAGCATAGTTATGAGTATATCTAGGCAATGATTATGTATATAGGCATCACGTCCGAGACAAGTAGACCGAAACGATTCTGCATCTACTACTATTACTCCACTCATCGACCGCTATCCAGCATGCATCTAGAGTATTAAGTTAAAAACAGAGTAACGCCTTAAGCAAGATGACATGATGTAGAGGAATAAATTCATGCAATATGGTAAATACCCCATGTTGTTATCCTCGATTGCAACAATACAATACGTGCCTTGCAACCCCTTCTGTCACTAGGTAAGGACACCACAAGATTGAACCCAAAGCTAAGCACTTCTCCCATTGCAAGAACTACCAATCTAGTTGGCCAAACCAAACGGATAATTCGAAGAGACTTGCAAAGATAACTCAATCATACATAAAAGAATTTAGAGAAGAATCAAATATTTTCCATAGATAAGTTGGATCATAAACCCACAATTCATTGGTCTCAACAAACACACCGTAAAAAGAAGATTACATCTCCACGAGAGAGGGGGAGAACATTGTATTGAGATCCAAAAAGAGAGAAGAAGCCATCTAGCTACTAGCTATGGACCCGAAGGTATGAAGTAAACTACTCACACTTCATCGGAGGGGCTATGGTGTTGATGTAGAAGCCCTCCGTGGTGGATGCCCCCTCTGGCGGAGCTTCGGAACAGGCCCCAAGATGGGATCTCGTGGATACAGGAAGTTGTGGCGGTGGAATTAGGTTTTGGCCCTGTTCGATCTGTGGGAAGTGCGTGAGGTATATATAGGAGGAAGGAGTACGTCGGTGGAGCGTCAGGGGGCCCACAAGGCAGGGGGCGCGCCCTCCACCCTCATGACCGCCTCTGGCACTTCTTGGTGTAGGGTCCAAGTCTCCTAGATCACGTTCGGTGAGAAGATCACGTTCCCGAAGGTTTCATTCCGTTTGGACTCCGTTTGATATTCGGTTTCTTCAAACTTCAAATAGGCAAAAAACAGCAATTTCGGGCTGGGCCTCCGGTTAATAGGTTAGTCCCAAAAGTAATATAAAAGTGGAAAATAAAGCCCATTATAGTCCAAAACAATAGATATAGTAGCATGGAGCAATCAAAAATTATAGATACGTTGGAGACGTATCAGGGTGTCGGCCACGGCCTACCTAAACACTCAAGTCTCTAGTCCAGGTTTATCGCCTATTTAGGTTCCATCCGCAGGGAGTCCGGCCGAGGTTTCCACATACGGCCCCAAATGATGTGTACAGGGTTCCGCCACACCAAACGGGCGCCCGGCATACCCGGCCACGTGCCTACCGCATCACAGCCCACCCCTCGGGTCAGCGCTGCGCACAGCCTCCAGCATACTACAAACACCAGAAATTACTTGCAACTCCTGGACAGAGGACAAGGGTGGTTATGAAGCCGAGAGGGGTTGAGTTACCGGAACCCAATGTGTGGTAGTAACTGTTCATGGAACACAAACACAGAACTCAGTTCCTGAGGACGATTTCTGTGAGACAACCCACCATGTACTCCTACATGGCCTCTCACCGCTACCTTTACCAAATCGTGTTCACGCACTTAGCTCACACGCAGCAGGACATGTTCACAACATTCCAATTCATCCCCGATGAATCAGACCTGACTCAACTCTAAGCAATAGCAGGCATGAAAAACAAGCATGAATGAGTAGGCACATCAGGGCTCAAACAACTCCTACTCATGCTAGTGGGTTTCATCTATTTACTGTGGCAATGTCAGGTCATGAGAGGATAAGGGGTTCAACTACCGCAGCAGGTAACAGTTGAATCGTTGTTGTCCTAATGCAGTAAAAGAGAGCAGGAGCGAGAGAGTGGGATTGTATTGGAATGAACAAGGGAGTCTTGCTTGCCTGACGCTTCTGAATATGATATAGCTCTTCATCGGTGTCATCGAACTCATCGTTGGAACATACATCTATCAAGGGGGAACAACCACCGGCAAACACAGAAGGAACACAATCAATGCAATGCACAATATGATGCATGATCATGACATGTCAATATGTTTTGGTTTGAGCTAATGCAGCTAAGAACAGAAGGGTTTGAGTTGATTTGAACCAAAGGTTCAAATTCAAATTCAAAGTAAGAACTTATAAAATGCATTATCATGTTTTGATCTAAATAGCAAGGTTAACTTGTTTAAACATGCATGAAACCAGTACAAATGGATATATTGGATTTTTTTGATCATTTTTCATATATAATTTATTTCATTTTGAGCTATAGATTATTTTCTATGATTTTTAGAAGTTTTGGGCATTTTTTGGAAATAATAAATCATTTCTGATTTATTAAAATCCCATAAAAGCTTTATCACACAAGATTATGCAAGGCTGATGTCAAGAGGTCAATCGGGCGGCCAGTCAAACCTGACCTGCAGGACCCATTGGTCAGTGACTCAGAGCTGGGTTGGGTGGATGACAGGTGGGACCGGTCAACGCTGACTTGGTCAAAGTCAAAACTGACATGTGGGGTCCGCAAGGTTAGCACTAATCTAAACAGAAATTAAACTAACCTAAACAGGCACAGGGACCCACATGGCAGTGGCTCTGGGGGTGTTTAGCATGGTCATTAGTGCTAACTAAACCGGTGCCACGTCAACACTTGACGCCGGCGACCACAGCAACGGCGGGGACTCGCCGGAGTTGCTCGGGACGGTGCTGCAGAGCACCGCTTCGCGTGTGGTTTGTGGCTACAGCGAGCTGGCGGTGCGGCGCATCTAAAGGAGGCAGAGGCGGGTGCTGGGGTATAGTGTAGCGGCGGCGGCGACGGGCGGAGCGGCGGGCGGAGTTCGGCCGTGAACGGGGAGGCGGTTCTGACGCACAGCAGGACGAGCGAGTGTGTGTGTTCGGCTCCTGGGAGCGTGCTGAGCATGAAGACAAGCTCGGACGCGAGCTTTGCTAGCTCTATCCATGACGGCCTCATGACAGACGGCGAGGAGCTTCGGTCACAGTTGGGGATCGGGGCTAGAGCACGCACGAAAGTGAGGGGACAGGGGGGAAAGAAGGAGGAGCTCAGGGCTATCTCGCAGAGCAGCTCAATGGGCTCGGGGAAGCTTTTGTTGCCGCGAATTCGACGGCGGCGATCCACGGCGGCCGAGGCCGAAGATGACGCTGGTGGCGATGAAACAGGGCCTCCGGCGTCATGTAGCTCGGTGGAGAGGACGAGGAAGACGCAGCAGTGCTTCTGGGCTACTCGAGGGGACGAGGGAGAGGCGATGGCCGCGGTGGTGCTCGTCGGCGGCGGCGGGCGCGTTCGGTGAGGAGAACAGAGGAGGGAGGAGCATTCGGGGGAGAGAGAGGGAGAGCCAGACGGCTCTGGGGGTCGCGTGGCGTCGTCCAGACGCGTCGAGGAGGAGCCAGCCAGGCAGGGAGGGAGGAGGTGGCCGCGGCGTGTGGCTGCGCGCGTCGGGCACACGCCCTCACCTACTGGCGTGAGGAGGAAGGCGACAGGAGAGCGCCTTGTGGGATGGGCCGCCATGTAGGCTGAGGTAAGTTTCTGCTCTATTTTACCTTTCTTCTGTTTTCTATTTTTCTGTTGTTTGTTTTGATTTGATCTAAATACCAAATCAATTTGAAACTTCATGAAAATAATTGTGTGAGCTAAGTGGTCTTATCCAAAGCCACACAATAATTTTCAGAATTATTGAACTTATATTTAATGTATAATAAATATAGATCCAACACAAATAATTATTGGGTTGGCTCAAATGCCCAAAATAATTATTTATGAGCTCCTAAAAATATTGACTTGAATTTTATCTCTGGTCAATATTTTCAGAGAGAAACAGGAAAATTTTCTTGGACCTATTTGAAGCAATTTTTATGTTGATCATTTTCAAATTGATTTCTGGGGCTTTCACATATCCCCAATTCAAATTTATTGAAATTTAAACATGATGCACACATGACCAGCTAGTCTAGGTCATACCAGAACTAGGGATGTGACAACTCACACCCACTAAACAAGAATATCATCCCGAGATTCAAGACATGAGGTAAGAGGAAAAGGGGGTCACAAAACTATCACAATCTTCATGATCCATTTGCCCTTCTCGAAGATGTTGATTCATTGCTTCAAATTGATCTTGACGTCTTTGCTTTCGAGATCTTTATCCAACATGATGACGAAAGAAACTCAACAGGAATCGATCTCCTCAAAGGTCGAGCACTCAGGATCAACTCATGGAGTGAGACAATTAAACATCTCTGAGCTGAGACACGAAGCAAACATCCAAAGGGATGGAGTGAAACAGAGAACAAAGATTCAAGTTGATAAGCACAATTCCACGCTAAACAAGATGGTGCATGGTTTAAAGATAACGAGTAGTTATTGTGACGCCCGGATAATTAGGCTACAGTAAACCCCTATTAATGGTGCCATGTCATCATGTTACTGTTGCTAATCTCCGCTTGATCCAAATCGCAATACAAATTCAAAACCGAGTTTAAAGTCAAATCTCAAATTTTGTCAAACATGCAAACTAAAATGTTCGAAGTGTGGCAAATAATCCCTGGATATTTGTCATGTTGAAACCCATATCATATAAATTGTTTAAATGCCCTTAAATGAATAGAATAGGGGTCAAAACAATATTTTAAATCACTTTTGAAGTTATAAAAATTCTAAGGCCTTTCAACTGCTTCTCAAAACTTCTTGAGGCAGTGCTAATTATTACATAATAATTATTGAGACAAGCTACACATTTTACAAAAGTCTTCTGAAGCAAAAGGAAAATGAAAAATAGAAAAGACAATGGGAAAACATAAAAAAAATTAAAGAAAAGGGGAGAGGCCCTCCTCGCTGGACCTCGCCCAGTAACCCCAGCCGCCCACGCGCCCTCACCCCTGGCTATAACCCCCGTGGCAACGAAACCCTAGCCACTCTCCCCATTCCCCCCACTTCGATTGATCTGGTTCGGGGCAATGCGCCGACGACCACCCCGCCGCCGTGGACTTCACCAGCCGTCCGGTCGCCTCCGCCCCAACCTCGTCGCCTTCCCATTCTCTCCCCGACTTGGACGCCATCCGCCCCCGCTGCGCCCCGACACCAACGCCCCCGACGATGTTCCCGTCGGCACCGCCCCGTCCCTCCTCTGCTCCATCATGTCTGAATCAGGAGGAGGCCGCACCGCCGCCGCCGCAGGACCTCACCGTCGTCGCCCCTACCTCGCCGGACCTCCCCGAGCACATTGCCGCTCCCCACGGCCCGGCGTGACCTCGCGCCTCCTCCCGCTCGCCTTCCCATGTCATCCTCGTGCACGCGTTGCTGCGCGACGCTGCCCTGCGCTCTCGCTGACGCCCACGACCCTTCCGCCGTGCTCGCCGCCTTGGCCTCGCTCGCACCACCGGGCCGCCGCACCTCCCCATCCGCTCTGGCTGCTAGCCCCGCCTGCGGCCACGTGCCGCTGCCGTCCGGCCCGCGCCGTGGCCGGCGTTGCCGTCCGCTGGTGGCCTCAAATGCACACGGGCGCCCACGCCCACATCTGTTTCGCCCGCTTCGCTAAGGCCCCTGGGCCACTGACCATGGGGCCCCACGCCCTTGGAGAAAAACAAAAATGAAAATTGAAAAATTTAATTAAATAATAATTAGTTAGTTAAATAAGTAATTAACTTAATTAACCTGCTACTTATCTTAATTGACTAATTTAGCTGACCTAGCAGCCTATGACAGTGGACCCCCCTATATAAGCTAAACTTGTTAACTTCACCCTAGCCTCGACGTGTGGGGCCTGGCTGACCTGCTGACTACCAATGTTGACTGGTCAAATGCTGACTAGACCCATGGACCCCACTTGTCATCCACTAGGGCTAGAGCCTAGTGGGTACAATAGGTATATTCTGGTTTATTTAGGATTAATATTAAATTCTAGAATATTGTTTAAACTTTGAAAATTCATAGAAAATTAACCGTAGCTCAGATGAAAAAGTTTTCTACATGAAAGTTGCTCAGAACAACGAGACGAATCTGAACACGTGGTTCGTTAAATCGCCACAGGTCCCTAGCATAGCAAACGTTGAACTTTACCCTCCGGTTCATCTCGTCTCGACAGACGTCTCGAACCGGAATACATTCCTGCTGAATTCCCTTCACCTATATCGTAGCCATGCGTTAGGTCACACCCGCGCATCATATTGCCATGTTACGCTTTGTGATGCTATGTTTGTTTTATATTTACTGTTTCTTCCCCTCTTCTCCCAGAGACCCCAAGACCAATGTTGCCCTTGTGATCGACTACGCCGACGACGACCCCTCCTTGCTGTGAGCAACCAGTGCAAGCCCCCTTTGATCATCCCGATATCGCCCATTCCATTCTCTCATGCTTGCATTAGATTTTGCTACTGTTATTGTTTGCACCTATTTCGATGCATAGCCTGCTTTTGTATCTGCTGTTGTACCTTACCTGCTTATCCTAAACTGCTTAGTATAGGTTGGTTAGTGATCCATCAGTGACCACCACTTGTCCTTGTTGCCCCTGCTTCATCATCGACGACTCGATCTACATGATCGAAGACCAGGCCCCGACACCGCACATCACTTTCCCCTTAGTTGCTCGACACTACTGGACTACTATCGAGTGCCGGGGGTGAGACCTCATTAGCACTTCTGATGTTACCCTGTAGTGTGGTTATTCGGTCGTGGTCATCATGGGTGATTCCGCCTTAACCACTTCCGATACGACTCTGTCATGCAACCCCTCAAGTGTGAACTTCGAGGGTGGTTCCTCTTATGTTCACCTTGATGATTACATCGAGTGGAATCCATCAAGGGTGATTCCTCAGGTTTTCCCCTTGGTGTTAGACACATGGTTACTATGACTTTACACTGAACCATGTTACTAAAGACGGGTCAACCCTGAGGGGTACCCGCGCAAGCATAATTGCGAGTGATGTGGAGTCGGGTTGACCTGGAGGGTGCCCGCGAGATAATTACGAGGCGTGGCCGGGCATTCCTAGCCCTTGCCGCAAGTCCTCGAGACGGGGCAACGAGGTCACATCTTTCATGAGTCTCTGCTTGTTACCATGCGTTCCTAATCCACTACGATTTGGATATTTGATCCGAGGGGCCTCTGGCCTGATAGCACTAACCATCACGTGGGCATAGTATGGGCGTTCTGCGTTGTATACATCAGCCGAAGCTTAATAGACGTCAGCGACTGAGCGGCGCGCGCCTGGTTGGACCGCGTAAGCACCTGCCTTGTTGAAGGAGGTAGCTAGGTCTGCTCACCGGCCGCATACGCAACGTGCAGGAGTTCCCGGGGAGATGGCCCATGACCACTGGGGGCATAGGTTTAGTCCGGCGTGCTGGCCTCTCTATTAAGCCTAGGTCGGGTTGCGGCGTATTGTTTGGCCGAGGCCGGGCATGACCCTGAAAAGTGTGTTCGGCCGGATTTAATCAAGCGTGGTGGGTAAGTTGGTGCACCCCTGCAGGGAAGAAAACATCTATCGATAGCCTGTCCTACGGTAACGGACACTTGGAGTTGTATCCCGATCGATACAACTAGAACTGGATACTGTGATGAGAACTGGATGGTGATGAGAATTGGATTGTGATGATAACTGGATAGTACGGCTCTGGGATTGCTTTCTCGCAGGGAGTCGAGAAAGGATCTCTGGCCGAGGTTGATAACACTACTACTTTACTTTATGTTACTATTATCTCTTCTGATGCTGCAAGATGCTTGAAGATGCTGAAGATGCTAGTCTTCGATAGGACTAGGCTCTCCCCTCTATTCTGGCATTCTGCAGCCCAGTCCACATATACAGCCTTCCTTTGATAATGTTGCATATGTAGTGTAGATCCTTGCTTGCGAGTACTTTGGATGAGTACTCACGGTTGCTTTGCTCCCCTTTTCCCCTTCTTTCTTCTTTCTCGGTTGTCGCAACCAGATGGTGGAGCCCAGGATCCGCATTTACACCACCGACGACTACTACTACCCCGAGGGTGCCTACTACATCGTGGAGGCCGCGACCACCAGGAGTAGTTAGGAGGCTCCTGCATGAGGCCTTGCCTTTTCGATCTTTGCTGCTTTTGTGCTAGCCTTCTTAAGGCAAACTTGTCTAACTCATGTCCGTACTCAGATATTGTTGCTTCCACGACTCTTGTGTATTCGAGCTTATGTATTCGAGCCCTCGAGGCCCCTGGCTTGTAACATAAAGCTTGTATTATTTTAATTTGTGTCTAGAGTTGTGTTGTGATATCTTCCCGTGAGTCCTTGATCTTGATCGTACACATTTGCGTGTATGATTAGTGTACGATTGAATCGAGGGCGTCACAGTTATCTGCCATGATTCCATAACGGCACCTTAGGGAAGGTGACTTGCAGAAATATTCCCTTAAGTGGCAAAAACAATTACTTTTGATTCAGAGATTATTGAAACTCTTTATACCAGCCTAAGGAAAATCACAACAAACGTTTGGCGGAGTAAGAAGGGATGGCATACCCAGACTAGAATGGATGATGTGGACTACCTTGTTGAAGACAACGCAATGGATAATTTTTGCTTATCATCGGAAATGGATGGGACCCATGGTAGGACCACTTTTGAAGATGATCCTGACCAGAAATTACCGAGAAGGGTAGTCCATGGTCGAATGGCACAATGGCGGTGCAAGCTAGGAACAAAATGCTAATGCCGGGAATGATTCTAGTAACTGGGAGAAACTCAACAGTAGAGAGTGATTCCACTGTTTGAAAGGTTATGGCATAATCGAAGAAACTAAGAGCGGATCCCAATTAATGCCGACGATAAATCCCAGTTGCTTGCGCATGCTCTCCGGAACTTGAGCATTTCCATATTCATCAAGGATTTACCAATAACAGTGTCAAGGATCCTGGCAACACAACATACTACCATGATGAATAGTGATGGACGATGCAGATGCAAAGGAAGATAACACCTTCTCATATCTCACCTTAGCGAGGCCAAGGAAACAAAATATGATGATCGACCGAGAGACATTTAGCACTCCGCTTCTAATGTTCTCCTTGATGTGCTAGCGTAACCCATTTATTGATATGGTTTGGTATCTAGAACATCAAGTAGCAGGTCGGACTCCGGGAGCTCAAGAATCCATAATGAATAACTACGGAAGTAAATCCTGCGAGATCCTTATGGGGAGGTGGCCAACTTCCTCAATCAAGATACTACAATAATAGATCTTCCGGCTGGGTGTGTTGGCCATGACATCCACTTCACCGGGTTACAGAGAGTTAATATTATAGTTCTTGGGAAACGTTCCAACCATCATATCTGCCTGAGATTCAGATCTGGTTGGTGTCAATATATTCCAGACTCACCCAGTCTAGAGAGAAAAATTAAAGTTTGCAACACAAATTGACGAGATGGCGTTGCGAGATTCTCGGGAGATGAACTACGATCGCAAGCTCCAAAACATGAGCTGGTTCTGCTACACACATGTGAACATGCTATCCCAGACAAGCATGACCACATAGTAGTCTTGCAATAAAACACTACCGAGTTCAGGTGGGGAACCATCATCGAGGATATCGAAGTCCTTGCATAAGTCATATGACTAGCTCTTATGAAGGAACTTCTTCTCCTTGAACAAATCAATAAGTGGCTTGGTGTGCTAGGGATACTTATAGAATGAAGATGACCATTCTATCAGACCATAGAATACTTCACACATGCATGAATGACTTGGGATGATTCCAAAGGAAACGAAAACAATCTTTCTCGAACTCACGGCGGCAACTTGCACCATATGCACGTGAATCAGAGGTAGTCACTTCTTTCATTCAACATATGCTTCATGAACGGAACACGAAGATAATGCTTATAGAAGTTTCCAATACTATTTGGATGTTCAACATGAATCATGGACGAGACACAATGATGCTGATGAGCTCAACAACATTTATCCAGGTTTCCATGAGGATGGAATTCCATGATTATGTGGACAAGGTGATAGCATTGGTCAGACCAAAGGATATAATGGTGTATGCTCGAGGGATCAACCGCGAGTAAGACAACATTATGAACATCGTTTGTTCTGATTTGATTTGAGGATAACCCACACGTAAATCAAAGATTTGGGTAAGACAATAGATCCAACAACTGATCACGAGGATCAATCGATGAAGATATCATCTTTCTTCAACAAACACACAAAAAGATATCCCTTAGCGATGAACTAAGTCGGACAAGCTTCTATCTTCCAACTCTCCAAGTTGTTGTTTAGCTCAACCAACTAGTTCAGGGTATCCAACATAGAATTCTTGGAGAAGGGGTGGTTACAAGAGAACCAGCTTGATCACGAGCTCAACATAGTGGTCAGGGGACAACCTGGAAATACTTCTGAGAAGATATTCGGAAAATCATGAACCACCGATATGTCTCTAAGCTCGAGAACAATCTTACTTTTCAGGGCAAGACGATATGATCAACTAAGCAAGGGATTGAATAATCCTAACTCATTGATCAAAGAGTGCACCAGAAATAAGGACTAGGTAGCACAATCTATCCTAGAACCGTGATTTGATATCCAACACAATAAGAATGAGAGTATTGTCCATTAACTACCAAGCAACGGAGTTGCTAGGAGTATTGATTTCACACATCACGATTCACTTGTCGGCATTCCAGTTACAACAACACGGAACCGAGGAATGAACAATGATGGCAAGAAGTATCACTAAATAAAGAATTCATAAGAGGTGGTGCAATTCTCATGACATTCTTGATAAGAAAGAAGGTGACACTCCACGGTAGAGCAGAGCAAAAGCTAGATTGGCATTTTGATCTGCGGATTATAACTGCTTTCACCCAATCCTAGAAATGGATAAGTTACTGGAGTTTGTTTCTCCTAGTCATTCCTAAATAGATTGGCCTGACGGACCACAAGAATAATAGACTTTGATGAACGAATGCAATGATATACCCTCGACTATCAAGTGATAGACGAAGGTCAGAAACAACTAAGGAGGGACAACTCAAGGAACATACGATTTTCTGAGTTGTGGGTGCATAGATTAGCATGTCGAACGAGTTCAACATATTTCTTTCGGATAACCCATGCAGAAAGGTAGAACTGGCAGAGTCACAACATAGAATTGAGAACTCATCAAGAGCACTCTGGTTGTGATCTTTCGATTAAACGAGGAACTTCTGCCATAAGTAGTTCATGGTATTTGGAAGAAGGAAATACCATGGACCTCGAGGACTATCGCAAAGGTTACTAATATCCTAAAGGAACTAGCAAACACTACCAACAGGAAGTAAGTAGAGTGAATCTTGGGTTCAAGAACCCACCATTGAATGCCTACTAACTAAACGGCATCACGGGATGCTTTCGAGAATGATGGCCAGAATCATCACACTGGGGATATCAAGCATTGCTAGATTACTAGGTGATCCTCTAAGACACCTAGGGTCATAATAATAGCTCCAACATATATGCCGAGGCAACGGAGTACCTCAACACACTAATTTGTGTGATTAATCTGGCCCAAATGAACATCAAAAACGGGAAGAAGGGATTTGAAAATGCATCAGACTAGTTAGAAACTTGGGATGACCCGGACAGCATAACGGCTGTAAATGCTCAAAAAGATTTGGGACATTCTGCAAAAATGGTGGCATAACCACTCAGAATCACAATATCAAGGTTTCGAGATCAACTGTCAACACATGGAAGTAGTAGAAACTGAACTGAGGCTTGAATTCATCAATCTTACAAGTCTATGGATTAGTAACACGTGATCCTGATAGAAAGAAGAGAAAGCCTGGTTCCTTAACCCCGTAGAAAGATAAGATGACTCAGATCAGAAGGGCATAAGGTATAAGAAGTAAAAAAGAGCCTTACGTTCCCTTCCACAATCAATTCGCTTACATAACTAAAGAATTTCTAGACTCAACTTCGACCAGTTTGGCTTGGTAATCCTACAGGCAGTCAGGCTCTGATACCAAAGCTATCAGGACCCCGATCCTAAGTCACACCGATCTAGCATGTAACACATCATATCACTTTGCGGCCTCACGCACGGTATTCCCACGAGTGCCACCTTACCTGGCCCAGGACCGTTTGCGCCTTTTGGCTCACGTATATGATAGTGTCGCTAGCATCCATATGACAGAGACACTACTAGGAAAAGGCCTGTTAGTGGTGCACCTATTTTGGCCATTAATTGCGCACTATAGGTGCGCCACTATCATCACGCCACTAGTAACAAGTACTTATGGCGCACCCCTGGTGCGCCATTAGTATACCAGATAATAGCGGCGCACCTGGCAGTGCGCCATTACTATGTCCAACGGTGCGCCATTACTATGCCTCCTAGGGGGTCATATTTAGCTTCACGTATGCCCCCAAGTGCGCCATTACTATGCCCCATAATGCGCCACTGGTATTTAACCCTGGTGCGCCAGTAATGCTCAACAAGGTGCGCCACTACTATGAATATTAGGATTTTTTTTGCTTTTCTGATATTTGCACAAGTTACAAAATACATTACAACACAGAATATAAACAACACAACATATAAACAACAGATTTATCGAATACAATAGAAGATTAGTCTCCGAATACAATTCATCATATTAGTCTCCGAATTCAAAATATTGAACAAAGTTAGAGCATTACAAGTCTCGAGACCGCGAGTAGCGAGTTTGTCTTCACATTACAAGTCGATATCTAAACTACCATCACATAGAAGAGAGCTCCGGTCACTATGAGCATCATCGCGATGAAACTGGTCTTCATCTGGTTCCTCCTCCGCTCCCTCCTCTCTCCCGCTAGATAGCGCTGCATTTAGCTTCGCCTCCGCCCTAGTGGCGCACTTTGTAATCTGTTACCGCTAAAACGGTGAACCTGTCTCCGACACACCTCCCCACCATCGAGACTCCGAACCTTACCCTTGTACACGACATACGAAGGCATCTCTATGCACTAGACAAACAAAACATTAGTAGCAATTCACAGACAATATATAAGCAATATATAAGTATGCAACAAAAGGATCGGAAGAGAAAAGCAACACATTAATAGCATGATTCATGGTCCTGCTAATAAATAGTATCGATTACATATAAGTTGAACGACTGTCCAAACCAAAGAGACATACAAGTTCATTAAAGTTTAATTACAACATGAGCTAATCGATATTTCAGAACTACATAGCATCACTACTTTTGACTCGACTCACGGACCGGAGCATGGACGAAGCCGCCGTCTTTCATGATGGTCATGAATGTGCGGTCGTTGTCAGCCTGCATTTGTAGCGTTATTTCTATTTCACTGTTGGACGGTTGATATTTGAGGTAGAACTGCCCCGAGGTATGAAGGACATCTTGATGGATGATTTCCGCAAACTTCGACTGGATGCGAAAGAATTCTTGTCTGAGGTCCGCATCCTGGATTGCCGACAAGCGCGCGGCCCAATCTTTGAGACTATTTGGTAGCAGAAGGTGATTATGGTCTCGCACGATGCCCGCATGAGATGGAGGGCGTAGTAGGCATCCTTCTGACCGCCAGGTGGCTGCTTGACGCAGGGGAACGTCGTTACGTGGGTGAACACGTTCTTGCCGTACCTAAAAATTGGCCTCCTGAAGGTGCCTCCAGATTTGGCGTAGCCGGGGATGTCAGGACCCCGATCCTAAGTCACACCGATCTAGCATGTAACACATCATATCACTTTGCGGCCTCACGCACGGTATTCCCACGGTGTCGCCTTACCAGGCCCGAGACCGCTTGGCGCTTTTGGCTCACGATATGATAGTGTCGCTAGCATCCATATGACAAAGAACCCGGCCGACATGGCTAGTCGTGAACCCAAAGCGCACTAACCCATGGGGACAGCATACATGAATCACATCGAGCATGTCGGTCATCAACGATATATTCGGCTGTAGCACTGGCTAACAGGACTCCGTATCCCGGCTGTAGCAGCTAGGCAGGACTCAATGATACCGCGTGACATTTCAAGGGATGACATAGGAACGGTGAAACACATGCCGCCAGTCAAGTGTCCAAGCAGAGTCTGGGCTAGCAGGACTCGTGAACCGGCCAGAAGGACTACTATCGCCGGAGGCACGAGACTACATTTCCCCATATGAGAGGCTGCCAAGGATAAACAACTAGTTTGTCGGATCCCACACATACCAAGCATTTCAAACATACACACAATATGCTCAATATGTGTAAATACGACGTGGCATCACAACATAACTCTACGACTCAGATATAATACATTAGGCTCAAGAGCGAGATATTACAAACATGGGTCTCATGACCCAACACTCGTGAGCATACAAGTCAAAGCACAAGCGAAGCTAAACATGTCCGGGTACGCATAACTACAAATGAAAAAGGCTGAGAAGCCCGACTATCTACCAGATCCCGCCGAGGCACAAGATCGTAGCTGAGGTAACAAGCTAAACGTCAAGTCCAAGCGAACTACTAGCGAGACCGACGCTCTCTCGCAAAACATAAAATAAGCAAACGTGAGTACAATTGTACTCAGAAGACTTACATCGAACTAACTACATATGCATCATTATCAAGGGGGTGGTGGAGTTTGACCGCAGCAAGCCAGCTTTGACTCGGTGGCTATCCTGAACTACGATCGCAAGTAACTCTTTTGAGGTGGCGCACACGAGTCCACATATTCACCATATCAATACACCACTATGGACCCGCCCCGCCTCCCCACGAGAACGCCATCCATAGCACTCACGCTTATCTTGCGATTTTAGAGTATCCACTTTCACTTGTCTATGAACTGATATAGGCAACCCAGAAGTCCTTCTCCGTGGACACGGCTATTCAATAGATCATATTAAACCCTGCAGGGTGTACTTCTTCACACACGCTCACCACTTACCGCCGTTTACACGACATGTACTCAAGAACCTTCAAGCGGAAGCCCAACGGGTGTCGGCCACGGCCTACCTAAACACTCAAGTCCCTAGTCCGGTTTATCGCCTATTCGGGTTCCATCCGCAGGAGTCCGCCGAGGTTTCCCATACAACCCCGAACGATGTGTGCAGGGTTCCCGAGATACCAAACGGGCACTGCAGACATCAACACGGTGCCTCACCGCAACACAACCCACCCCTAAGGTCAGCTATGCTATATGCGGCCCCAAAGATGCTACAAACACCGTAAACTACTTGCAACTCCTTGACCGAGGACAAGGGTGGTTAAGAAGCCGAGAGGGTCAATTAAGGATCCCAATGCGTGGTAGTAGCTGTTTCATGGATCACAAACACAGATCTCAGCCTCGAGGACGGTTTCAATGAGACAACCCACCATGTACTCCTACATGGCCTCTCACCGCTACTTTTACCAAATCGTGTTCACACACTTAGCTCACACACAATAGGACATGATCATAACAATTCCAATTCATTCCCGATGAATCGACCCGACTCAACTCTAAGCAG
Organism: Aegilops longissima; assembly: GCA_021605205.1. Lineage (NCBI taxonomy): Eukaryota > Viridiplantae > Streptophyta > Magnoliopsida > Poales > Poaceae > Aegilops > Aegilops longissima. Next base: position 84,006,981 of record CM038678.1, on the reverse strand, counting down.
AAGAGTGCATGACAAACAAACATAAATGAGTAGGCACAACATGGCTCAAACAAATCCTACTCATGCTAGTGGGTTTCATCTAATTATCGTGGAATGACAGTCATGCAAAGGATCAAGGGGTTCAGCTACCGCAGCAAGTAACACATGAGTCGTTGTTGTCCTAATGCAGTAAAATAGAGCAGGGCGAGAGAGTGGGATTATATCGGAATGAACAAGGGGTTTTGCTTGCCCGCACTTCAAGATAATATAGTTCTTCATCGGTGTCATCGAACTCATCGCTTTCAGACATCGCTCACCGAGAGGGACAAACACCGCAACAAGAGAGAGAACACAATCAATGCAATGCACATATATGATGCATGATCATGTTAAGGTACTGAATTCACCTAATGCAATAATAATCCAAGTTAGTTGAAGTGGAACTCAAACAAGGTTGAACTCCAACTCCAAATGCTATTTCATAAATTACCCTAATCATGATTCATCCTATTCAGTGATGTTAACTTGTTCAAACATGCATGATCATGGCATAAACAGATTCTTCATATTTTTCTGATCATTTTCATATATAAATTATTTCCATCCGAAGTTACGGTTGAATTTATATGATTTTTAGAAGTTTAGAGCATTTTTCAAATTTCCTGAATTAAATTAAATCCGTAAAAGGGTATTATCGCGTCACCGACGCCGCAGTGACGTCCGCCGGTCAACTGGCTGGTGGGTAAACCCGACGGTGGGGCCACACGTCGCTGATTAACTAAACTAACCTAGTCATTAGCACTAACCCAGGTTAAGTTAAATTAGTTTAAACCTAAGCTAGATTAGTTAACGGGCGGGCCCGCATGTCGCTGGCTCCGAGGAGGTCAAACCGGCAAGGTCAGTGCGGCGCCGCTTAGCAGCGGGCGAGCGACGCGGCGGCGCAAGTGCATTTCGCTGTTCCGCCACCGAAAGGGTCGGGAGGTACCTACGGGAGCCGGGATGAGCCGAGGCTTTGGTGAAGTGGGTTGAGCTCGGGCGGTTTGAATCGACGCCGGGCGGCGAAGCTATGCGGCGGCCGGAGCTCGGGCACGCCGACACGGCGCTGGGCACGGAGGAGGAGGGTAGGTGCTCTGGGTTCCCGGAACGTGACGAGGACGACAACAGGTTTCGGACGCGACGCAGGGGCTCTAGCCGCGGGCGACTCGTGGCCGGGCGGCGAGAAGTTTCTCAAGCTCATGGAGCCCGTGGTTAGAGGAAAGAATCGGCGTCAGGGAGAGGGGGTTCGGTGCGGGGGCTCACAGCGATGGCGTTGGGATGCTCGGCGAGGTCGGGGACGGCCCGGAGCCGACGAATTCGTCGACGGCGACCGGCGGGTCCGAAGAGGGGAAGAACGGCGGGGCGGCGTCTCGGGGCTTCTCCGGTCGCGTGTGATGGCGGGGAGGGCGAGGATGGAGTGGCGGAGCTGGTGGGCTAGCTGGGAAGCGAGGGAGGCCTGTGGTGCGGGCGGTGCACGCCGGGCGGCGGCGGACCTGCTCGGGTTCGGGAGAGAGAGCGAGGCAGGGGAGGGAGAGAGGCACGGGGGAGAGTGAGAGGGCCCATGGGGGGCGCGTGGCTGTCTCCGTGGCGTCGCGAGGGCGTCCGGAGCGCCGGGGAGGAGGGAAACAGGCAGGGTGGAGGTGGCGCTGGGCTGGGTCGCCAGGTCCCTCCTCTCGCCATCTTGGCAGAGGTAGGCGACGAGCGAAAGTGTGGGTGGGCTGGGCCACCAACCGGGCCAGCGAGGGGAGGGGAAAGAAGGTTGGGCCGGTTGGGGCGCCTGTAGGTGGGCTGCGCAGTAACTCTCTCCTCTTTAATTTATTGTTTCTGTTTTCTAATATTCTGTAGTTTTAGGGCTTTATTAAAATACTGTGGCACTTCTAAAAATCCTGAAAATAATTGTGGGCACCTTTCAAATATATGCAACAGCCCACATTTAGTTTCGAATTATTTGAGCATTTAAATTATTTATAGCATTCAATGCCCAAATTCAAATACTTCATTTAATTAATTCAAAATCCATAAATGGCCAAGAAATATGCTCATCATTTGTGGCAGAGGCTTTCACCTTTATCAAAATCATGAACATTTCCAAAGGCATTTTGGGTTTATTGAAAATATTTTTATTGAACCTAGTTGAATTCAATTGGTGCTAGGGTTTCAACAATCCCTATTTCAAATTTCATGGAAGTTAAACATGATGCATGGATGCAATGCTACTAGCTACGAACAAGCTCTAGGGTTGATCTGGGGCTGTGACAGGGGAGAACATCATCAAGAACTTTCTTGATATTTGTGTAGTCTTTCTTCGACTGACGGTCCGAGTTGAAATACGTGGCCATGGAATAGTTCGGGCTTAAGAGGATGAGTGTGCAATGTGTGTCACTGCGCAAAACACGGAATGCTAGAAAAATAAGAATGATCGAAATCTTAGAAATTATAAGTTACGGGGTGGTGAGGGGATGAATTACTCGAGAAAGTAAGGCACGAGGAAGTTATCCTTATCTGGGTTCACCAGAATGACGTCTTCGAGGTATGAACTCGCGACTTGCCGGTCCCCAGCGCTGCCCAAGATCTTGGCACGCATGTAGAAGGGATCGACTATCACGATGTCCGGGGTCTTGTCTCTAATGATCCGCATCTCCATACTCAGCGAAAATTGCCGAACGAAGGTGTAGTGCAGCGGATGAAGGTTAAACATAGCGAAGATGTCATCAAACCGCAGGACGATCATACCCCCGATGGCGCTATCGACAAAGCCCTTGCCCTCTGGCACCTTGGCCACGAAAACCGGGTATGCCACATCATTCTCGGAGAGACGCCACTTCTCCAAAGAAAGAACATTGTAATGCAGACTCCGCATAGCACCGGTTGCAGCATTGAGCAGATTAGTCGGTAGCATCAGCCTACCCGCCACATACACCCTCCTCGAGATATCCTTAGGTGAAGGTGGCCCGTCCTGAGCACGGATCATACTCGGTGCTGGCTAGCTCGCACCCTTGTTGTTCTTTCTTTTCCGTCCCTTCTGCTTCTTCTGCTGTAATGGGATCGAGTTCTGCTCAGAGACCACCTTCTTGAGTGTGTTGGGGCTGATAATATTTCGCACCTCGGCTATCTGAGGCTCGGTGAAGGCAGCAGCTGGAGGCGTCTTCTGAGAACTGAACGCCAGACGACGCCTGTTGCAATTGGGTTTCTCTGCGGTACCAGCTAGATCGTGATCGTCTTTTGTAGGGTTGGGTTCTTGAGAAGGAGGCCCCAAGAATTCGTCATCGTACCCATGTTCGTTGAAGTACTTATCGACGTTGGTAAATGTACCGTCGTCGTCGTCCGGATCCTGTGCCATATGCATGTCTGGATCAGCTGACGGCGGTAGCGTTGCGGTGGTCTTGCCATGGCTTGGCGCCGGCACGATTGGCGGCGTTGTCTGTGGGGTGGTGTCCCCCGCCCCCAAATGAATCCGGCTCTTCAGCCAAAGCATGGGCCAGCTTATGCAGGCGCTGAGGGTCATCACATCATCTTTCTCGGCCCCAGGGGGTCGATACGGAGGTAACAAGTCGTCGAAGCCCTGCAGCACCCGAACCAGTTGAACCCTATACATGGTGGATGGCAACGGATTACCGTGGAACACGCGGCTGCCCGGTTGAACAATTCTGGCCTTGGCGACGTCGATCAACTTGCTGTCCACGAAGTGCAGGAGAGTGCATGGAACATCGGCGGCGCCCTGCGAAAACATGTCGGGCGTCAGGGATGCCCAGTCAAAGGCAAGGAGATGAAGTCATCGGCCGAGAGGCTTAATTATTTAACGTGATGGTGTCGAGCTCGGCTAATGTCGAGGCACCGCCAACGGCGGGCGTGCAAGTGAAGGAGGGGCTGCTTGCTGCCGAGGTGCCGACCGGCGTATTCTTCCCACACCCGGGTGCATTAAGCTCCAATGTCGGCGCCGACGCCGGAGACACCAATGCCGCCTTCGTCGGAGACACCAATGGCGCCACGCGCACAGCGAAGTTGCTGCCCGTGAAGCTGGGAATCGGGCGGCCCCTCTGGCCGCCTCGCAATCCATGCCCGCAGCCCTCAATCAAGGTAGGCACAATGGCGGTGATCATCGCTCCCAGCTTGGTCTCGCACTTGCTCTTCGACTATCTCCGAATCCGCGCCACTTGTGCCTTTGAGTTCTTGAACCTCGCGCCTCGGCTTTCCGAGCTGGTCTTTCTCGCTACCAGCCCGGTATAGTATTCCGACCATTTCGTGGACAAGCCTTTGCCGGCCACACGACCAGCTGACGACGGCTTACTGAGCTTATCCTTGTGTTTCATTACGTTCAACGCCCTATTTAAAGTGGTGTCCCAAGGGGAGCTTGTAACGCCCCGGATACAACTTTCCATATTCGTGACTCCAACTCTTGCCTTTTCTGGAGATGTGATATATTATTTCCTCCGTGGTTGGGTTTTTGTCTTTTGTTTTGCATTTTGTTCATGTCATGCATCTCATCTCATAGCATCATGCGCATTGCATCTACATGTTTTTCATAAAACTTGCATCTGCTCGTAGTTGCCGCGTCCCTCCTTGCTTTCGTTGACCATTCCGAGACTAACATTGTTCTTCGTTTGCCCTCTTGCCTAAATCGGAGTCTCTCTGTACAGTGCATCGACCCCTCGCCTGTGTCCGAAACTTCCCCGAACCTGACCCACTCAATCATCACCGTTGGATTCGGATCATCTCCAAACATCCCCCTAATATCTTCGGTTTATTATTTGGTCTCTCTTAACCTTTTTATCTCGACTGCCCGATGTAAATCGGACCGTCCGATTACCCCTAACCAAAACCCTCTTGCTATTTAAACAGTCCAGCCCTAGCCCTAGCCTGTCCAATCTCCACCAAATCCTCACGCCGCCGCCACTCTCTCCCTTGGTTTCAGCGCCGAGCCAACAACCATCCATCTCCGATCCTCCTCCCATAAACCCGCGGCCTCCGACCACCTCCCATGTTTTCCGGCCACGAGCAGGAGCCCCTGCCTCTGCTTCATCTTGACAAGAAGACACCGGAGCACCAGTGGTCCTCGTGCCCTTCCTCTCCAACCTCCTTTCGCCCAGAGCCGAGCTCCTCGATCCATCCTCGCGACTGCACCTCCGACCTCTAGCGCCTCCCGCCGTCCTTTGCACCTCCATGGCTCGCTATCTGCGCCCGCTCCGGCGACCTCGACAACCAACAAATGAGCCCCGCGTCGCTCCTTCCTTCCCCTCCCCTGCTTTCTAGTCCCTCCTCTCACATCTCTCTCTCTCTCTGAACCAGGAACCCCATTGTAGCAACCTGACCCAAAATCGGTCAAATCTCCGTGGTCTGCATTCATCCCAAGATCATGCCGGTACTCACAAAGACATCGATAAAGTAATCAAAGTTCAATCACACCTGAATATCATTACACGATTCTCATATAGAGTCTTTATTACAAGGAATAATTTCGCTCAAGGCCAACTCATGAGAAATAAACTACTAATGCATGGATGCGAGAAGTAAAGCGAGTCCATCCGACTCAAAGGGCAATCGCCAAGCGCGGAGCGTAGCCTCACTCCCGATCGAATATACCCTCGCAACATAAGACGTTGCAGCCATGTAGGTCAGCTTTTGAATAAGCTGGCAAGTCATGAAGAATAACAATAATAAAGTTACTAACACTATATGCATTTTGGCTGTGGAGCTCTAAGTTTCATCTTTTGCTAAAAGCCAATTTTCTCCTACTATAGTGGACTTGCTTGCAAATTACTACAATTGTTGGTAGTTATTGAGATGGTTCCGCCAACCAATATCTCATTCCCAAATTATTATGTCATAAACCCTCAAATTAATTCATTAGTTTTAGTGTTGAGATATCCGAATACTTCCAAGTTCCAGAGGCTCAAATTGTCCGTGAATCGGGACACGGCTAATCGATTAGATCTTTAACTCTGCAGAGGTTTATGACTTTTCCGCAAGAATCATTCCTCCTTTTAATTCTTCGCACTTCATGGTGTTTGAAGACGGACGAATGAAACAGGTCTTCCAAAGAGTTCTTCCGCTACCGCCGTACCCATCCAATCCTACCGTTTTTCTACATCTCGTAGTACCGCCCAGCCAGCGTCACTACTAGGGTTAACCCAGCCAGAGCCCATAATGGCTTGCGGCTGCATGTAAGCTTCCGGTCATGGGGCATCTATCCGTCTCTTCGTGGCTGGGTGAAGCTTTCGCAAGATGTCATGGCACTTCTCCATGCATCCCGCCAACCACTGGTTCTCCAGGTGCCCACAACCGTCCTCCACCCAAGAGTGAATTTCAAGTCCATCTTGATTCTTGTAGCTCATGGGGTTGTCATCATCATTGACTCTCACATCTTTCTTATGAATTTCACTCAACCAAAACCCGCTTCACGAGCATAGCAAAGTAAACTACTTCGTTCCGGGTCATGGTAACAAGGGATTGGTTCATCCTACCACATGATACTACTCAAGATTAATAACTTCAAAATTTCAACTACTGCATGCATGGTGGGTGGTGACAATTTCTAATGCACAAAAACATAGGTATAGAAAATAACATGATCAAAACTTGCCTTGCTGATGATCCTCGTAAGCTAAAGATTCGTAGTAGCAAGCTTCGCACTCCGGAAACTCTACCGAGACAAACAATGATCACAATAAGTATATAGCATAGGATCACATAATACAATAACATAACAATAGCAACATAACACACCAAAACAACCAAATCAAAACCCAAGGGAAAACTCAAAGCAAAATCCAATGCAAAGTTTTCCTACTTCAAACAACAACTAGAAAATAGTTTTATATAATAAAATTTTCTCAACATAACCTAATCATGGTTTTATGTTAACTTAACAGAAAAGATTTCATTAAGCAACTAGGAGCAAAAAGAATTAATTTAAAACCTATTATGAAACTCCTATTAGGCCTAATTCAATTTCTATTAAGAAAATTAAAATAAAACTTTTATTTATTATAATTAAAAGTTCATCCTATAAAGTGACAGAAACTATCCTAGAATAATCAATCACATGATAAAAATAAATTTATTTACTAATTAAAATAATAGGAAAACAGTAGCTAGTTAATTAATTAGAATTAACAAGATTCTGCTTAAAACTAATTTTTTATTAATCCTAAAATACCCAAATTAATTTCTATGGTTTGGCAATGTCAAAATAAAGTTGGGACAAAAAGAATCATATAAAAATAATTTTTCTAACTCATGTTATAACAGATTTACTATTCTGACTAAAACTAAAATAAAGCAATTTTAATTAATTTTAACATAGCTAAAAATATATTCTATAGAAACTATAGAAAATTGCAACCCAACAAAAAAGAATCACCTAAAAATAATAAACAGAATAAAAGATATGAATTTTTCAAAACAGGAACTATTCTGTTAAAACAGAAAACGAAAATAAATGAAAAAGGGCTAAACGGGCCTAACTAACGCACTGAGCGTAATATAGCTAATTGGGCCCTAGGGTTAAACTAGTCGGGCCGCTAAAAAAATAAACCCTAACTTAAAACTAAACCGAACGAACCGCCGAACCGGCTTTATAAAACGCAGATTCTTTGGGTGATCTAATCCTAACCGTCGAGGATGAATCGGACGGGGGAGGTGATCTCCGGTGACTCACCGGCGCTCGACGGCGGCGGCGGCGAGTGCTTTGGCCTCTCCGGTCGTCGAGGAGGTCGGTGGAGTGGCCCGGCGGGTGCGGACGAGCTCGGGGGGTGGTCTAGTGGAGTCGGTGGGGGTCGGGGAGGGCTAGGGCGGCGACGGCGACGCAAATGGGCGGCGGGAGGCTCGGCCCGCGACGGGAGAGAGAGAGAGGGGTTCCATGAGGGGCGAGGGGGAATAAAAGGGGCCCGGCTTATATAGGCGGGGCCTCGGCTGTAACGGGGGCGATCGGGAGATCGGCATCCGGATCTCGCGGATCCGCGATCGAGGCGGCGTGGCGTGGGGGCGGGGTTGAAGACGGGTGGGGCCTGCCTCGGTGAGAGAGAGAGGGGTGGTGCGGTCGGGCGACCGGATCGAAAGCGATTCGGGCGAGGGGGGTGGCCTGGCCGGTGCTGGGCCGGCTCACCTGCTACTGGTGGGCCGCTGGCTGCGCTGGCGCGCTGGTGGTCGGCGCTGGCCGGGCGGGGGGGCCTAATCATACTGGGGGTTTTCTATTTTTTGAAATTTATTTTTTTTAAATAAAACAAAAACAGAGATAATTTAATAAATATAAATATTTTATATAGGACATATATATATACCAAAATGATCAGGGGAATATTCCCTATCATTTGAACATTTTTCCAAAGGCAAAATCCAAACTTTATAAAAACCATTTTTTTCAAATTCAAAATAAATTCAGATTCGAATCCAAAACTTTTGGCAATGTTTTCCTCTGATATTTTTGGAGTGTCATGTTTACTCCTCTCATACTTTTGATCAAGTATTTATCAGGCATAGTTTTTGAAATGATTCCCACTTGCCAAAGTTTGAATTCAAATTCAAAACCCAAAATCCTCTGAAACTTCAAATGGCATTCAAATTCAAACATGATGCATTAGATGCTTAGCTATAATTGTAAAACATTCCAAATAGGAAATTTGGGATGTTACAAACCTACCCACTTAAGATGAATCTCGCCTCGAGATTCGGGTTGGCTAGCAAATAGGTGCGGGTGGTCTCAAGAAGGTCTTCTTCGCTCCTGTGTGGCTTCTTCCTCGGTGTGGTGACTCCACAGCACCTTGCAAAATTTGATGACCTTGCTGCGGGTGACTCGCTCGCAGTCTCGAGAATTCGGACGGGTTTCTCCTTGTAGGTCGATCACCGTCAAGCTGTATGGCCTCTAGGGCACCGTGTCTCTCAACGGAACATCGCCATGTCGGCATGACACTTCTTCACCGAGAAACATGGAAGACATCATGAACTCCGGACAATCCTTCCGCAGTTCCAACTTGTAAGCAACTTCTCCACGACGCTCGAGGATTTTGTAGGGCCAATAAATCGGGTGCTAGCTTTCCTTTGACACCAAACCTCTTGATCCCACGAAGGAGACACACGAAGATATGCTCGGTCTCCCGCTTCGTAAGTCACTTCCTTGCGCCATCGTCTCGCATAACTCTTCCGTCTCGATCGTGCTATCTTGAGTCTGTCTCGAATCAGCTTGACTTTCTTCGAATCCTCGATAAGGTCGGAACGAAAAGTGATCGATCTCCAACACTATCCCACAAAGAATGGTGTTCGCACCTCCTTCCGTGATAGAGCTTCGAAGGGCCATCTTCGATCGATTGATAACTGTTGTTGTATGAGAACTTTGCGTATGGCAAATTATCATCCCAGCTAGACCCATAGTCTAGCACACAAGCTCTCAACATGTCCTCCGTAATCTGATTGACTCTCTCGGTCCGTCCATCTGTCTCATGGATGAAAAGATGTATCAATTCCAGCCTCGCACTCCAAAGTTTCATGCAACCGCTTCCAAAACTTTGAGGTAAACTGTGTTCCTCTATCCGACACGATTTTCCTCGAACTCCATGCGACATACGATCCTGGTCATGTATATCTTGGCCAACTTAGCACTGGTATAGGTAGTCTTCACGGAATGAAGTGAGCTACCTTGGTCAAACGATCAACCACTACCCAGATGGAATCATAACCTGAACGGGTCCCGGTAATCCTGTGATGAAATCCATTCCAAGTTTCTCCCATTTACAATCTGAATCGGCAAAGGTTGAAGTAACCTCGCTGGCTTCGATGTTTCGCTTTACACGCTGACAAACATCGACATCGCTACGCACTCGCAATATCCTTTTTCATACCTATCCACCGTAAACTTTCCTTCAAATCCAGGTACATCTTGGTGTTACCGGGGTGAATCGAGTACGGTGAATCATTTGCCTCCTGAAGAATCAGCTTTCTGAGTTCGGGATCATTGGGCACAAAAATACGATCCTCGAACCATATAGTTCCGTGTTCATCCTTACGGAATCCCTTAGCTTTTCCTTCATTCATCTTTCGCTTTATCTCATCAATTTCCTTGTCCGACTTCCGGCTTCACGAATCCTTTCGCCAAAGTGGACTGAACTTCCAGAGTTGCAACATATCCTCTCGAACTATCTCCAGACGGAGATCTCGAGGTCATCGACCAACTCTCGGGTAATCCTCCCGCCGTCAGAGTATTCACATAACTCTTACGGCTCAAAGCATCGGCTACAACATTAGCTTTACCTGGGTGGTAATGCAGTCTCATGTCATAGTCCTTGATCAACTCTAGCCATCTCCTCTGCCTGAGGTTCAATTCCTTCTGCGTGAAAATATACTTCAAGCTCTTGTGATCTGTGTAAACATCACAACGGTTTCCGATGAGGAAATGTCTCCAGGTCTTGAGTGCGTGCACTACGGCTGCTAACTCCAAATCATGTGTCGCATAATTCATCTCGTGAGGTCGTAGCTGTCTAGAGGCATAAGCTACAACTTTTCCTTCCTGCATTAGTACACCTCCGAGTCCTTGACGGGAAGCGTCACAATAAACCTGGTATTCCTTGTGTATGTCCGCAAAATCAGATCGGGCTGTGACCAAACGCTTCTTCAATTCCTGAAAACTGGCTTCACATTCCTCGTCCAAACATACTTGGCTTCCTTCTTCAACAGCTCACCATGGGCTTGGCAATCTTCGAGAAGTTCTCAATGAACCTCCGATAATATCCGCGAGTCCGAGAAAACTACGGATCTCCTTGATCGAGGTGGGTGATCGCCAATCGGTGATCGATTCAACCTTGGCGGGATCAACTGCTATTCCTTCTCCTGAAATAACATGTCCGAGGAATCCAACTTCCTTCAGCCAAAATTCACATTTGCTGAACTTGGCATACAATCGATGTTCTCAAGTTTCTCCGTAACTAGACGCAAATGTTCCTTATGCTCTTCCTCGCTCTTGGAGAAAATCAATATATCATCGATGAACACCACGACAAACTTGTCCAGATATTCCATAAACACCTTGTTCATCAAATTCATGAAGTATGCAGGAGCATTAGTCAATCCAAATGACATGACGGTATACTCATATAAACCATACCGGTAGTGAATGCTGTTTTGGGTATATCCTTTTCACGGATCTTCAATCGATGATACCCGATCAAGATCGATCTTAGAGAATACCTTGGCTCCAACTAGCTGATCAAACAGATCATTAATCATCGGCAGAGGGTACTTGTTCTTGATGGTTACTTCGTTCAACGCACGATAATCCACAACCATCCTCAAGCTTCCATCCTTCTTCTCTACCAAAAGAACTGGGGCTCCCCAAGGTGATGAGCTTGGCCGAATATATCATTTCTCCAATAACTCATTATTTGATCCTTGATCTCTTTCAACTCATTCGGTGGCATCCGATAAGGTCTTTTGGATATTGGGGTTGTGCCGGGTAATAACTCGATCAGAAATTCAATATCCCTGTCCGATGGCATTCCTGGTAATTCCTCCGGAAACACATCGGGAAAGTCTTGCACTACTGGCACTTCCTCCTGAACAACTCCCGTGAGGGAATGCACCTGATTCTTCATCTGGCTGTGCCTGGCTACATACTTGATCCTCTTCTGCTCCGGGGTGGTGAGCAGAATAGACTTACGGGCACAGTCTATGTTCCGTTCAAACTTCGTCAACCAATCCCTGCCTAGGATTACATCCAAGCTCTGGGTTTCCAACACTATGAGGTCTCGGGAAATTTATGGTTCCCGATGTTGAGGGTTGCATGACAGCCTAAGCTCGCCATCATTTTTCCTCCCGTGGAACCGACGCAAGGGGGTTTCTAAGGGTTTTAGTGGGCAACCTGCATTTTCCACAACTACCCTTGATATGAATGAATGTGTTGCACCGTAATCAAAGAGTACCAAAACTGAACGTGAATTCAATAAAACTTACCAACCACGTTGTCGGCTGATGTGGTTCACCGAGCACGAGGGAATGGATTGGGCTTCTTCACGAGCCTCCATTGCCGCTTTCCATTCCTCCGCTTGGCCTCCGGCAGTCGGTGGCATAGTGCCCTGCCTTCCGGCACTTGAAGCGGTGATGTGGCTCAGATCCTTCTGAGCCGGGCAGAACGATGCTGATTGCCATTACTGCTTCCATTGCCATTGCCATGGCCGACTTGTTGTCCTGGCTGCGGTTGTTCCCATTTCCTCCATGGTTATGACCTCCATGGTTATGATGGTGTGCCCTCCCGAGTATGGTGCATAACGGGCTTCGCTGAGCTCCCGAGTTGTGCTTCCCCGGCTGTACTTCCGCTATGCTTTCTATCTGCTGCTGCTTGCCTTCAAGTATGGTGGCCTTGTCTACCAGCTCCCGGTAGTTGTTGAAGGTAGCCACAATAAGCTGCATACTCAGTTCGTCGTTGAGTCCTCGAGAAATTTCTCCTGCTTATGCGGCATCGTGGCCACATCATCCGGGCATAGCGAGCTAGCTTGCTGAATTCATCCACGCATCGTGCCATAGACGGTTCCCTAGCGTAAGTTGCGGAACTCACGCTTCTTCGCACTCATGGCTCCACTGAAACATGAGCGTGCGGAAGGCTGCTGGAATTGATCCCATGTGATGGCACCAATGGGATAAGTGGCGTGTAGTTCTCCCACCAAGAAGCTGCAGGTCCATCAAGTTGATGCGCTGCAAAGCGCACCTTCTCTCGCATCAGTGCATCCAACAGTGATTAGCTCTCTTCCGACTTTATGGAGCCAATCATCAGCCACAATCGCTCGGTGCTACTAGAGAACATGGCGGATTTAGCCTCGTGAATCGAGTCAAGTTGTCCACAGGGGTGGTGGCGGTGGATTGTTGGTGTTGTTGTTCGATTCGGATGAGTAGCTGCATAAGAGCATTCTCGCTGCCTGGAGCAGCCTGGGTGAGCTCCGCGGAAAAACGTGTCACGCCTCTCGAGGCATCTCGTGTTTTGGAGTGGATGAGAAAATTAGAATAGAACAATGGTCTATGAGAAATAACACTACCCATATGAATGCACAAACATAAACACACCAATCATTTATTCATTCCACTCAAACATGGTTCAATCTCGATTACAAAAGCTCATGACTAATCGAAAATATCGGCCTAACTGATCGACGAAAAAGTAAAATAACATGGTGGTCGACTAAAAAGTCTTCATCAATAATCCTTGCGTCCTCTGGTGCGATGTCCTCTGTTGTGGCGCCTCCTCTTGCGGCTTCCTCCAGTGGAACTCCCTTCATAGTCCTGATCATTACTCACGAGGGGTCCATCATCTCCACTCGGAAAAAGGTCCTCTCCCAAGTCCATCTTTTCCTCTATCGCGGCAAGCTTCATCTTCAGGTCGTCGACTGTCTCCATGAAGTCCGCGACTTCTTCCTCATGGTTAAGGAAGTCTGCGTGTGCCTTCTCCTCCTGTTCCAGTTCACGGAACAAAAGCCTCCTGCGTGCCTTCGAGTTACGGCGAGTCTGAATCTCCCGTTTCCTGAGGAGACACTCCAAGTCCTGGATGTACGAGAGAGTGGAGTCGTCCTCTACGGTACGGATGATATCTCCATTCCTTGCTCTACGAGAAACCATGGCGAGGTCTCGAGGATCGAGCTCGCCCAGACTCTCTCGGTGATGTCCAAGTGCTCGATAGATTGCCATGTCCCTTCCGATGATCCAGTTGAAGTCAGTGAACTCAAAGTCAATAGGCTCCGTGTGTCCTCCGAAGGTTCTCCCGGGAATATGCACCTCAATCCTGTAGCGGGTGTCCGTCGAAAGTGCATTAGTAGGCTTCCGGTGATCGATGGTAGAGCAATCTTCAGCTTCTTCACCATCTCGACCAGCTTCGCCAAGGGCATCGCCTCGTCGGGCTGGCAAAACTCCGTAGCAAAACGGGGTGAACTCGACGGCCATCTAGAATGCTGAAAATCGGAGAGGAGTTAGAAATGAACAGGGGAGAATTACGGAATGATAAGGATATAAAGTAAATGGTCTCTTCCTATGGCTTTCCGATCCTAGGGGTTACGATCCACGGTCAGCGTGTGCTCGATACCATCTCTCAGAGCGACCTGACCCAAAATCGGTCAAATCTCTCGTGGTTCCGTACCATCCCAAGATCATGCCGGTACTCACAAGACATCGATAAAGTAATCAAAGTTCAACCACACCTGAATATCATTACACGATTCTCATATAGAGTCTTTATTACAAGGGAATAATTTCGCTCAAGGCCAACTCATGAGAAATAAACTACTAATGCTGCGGAAGCGAGAAGTAAAGCGAGTCCATCCGACTCAAAGGGCAATCGCCAAGCGGAGCGTAGCCTCACCCCGATCGAATATACCTCGCAACATAAGACGTTGCAGCCATGTAGGTCAGCTTTTGAATAAGTGGCAAGTCATGAAGAATAACAATAATAAAGTTACTAACACTATATGCATTTTGGTTGTGGAGCTCTAAGTTTCATCTTTTTGCGAAAAGCCAATTTTCTCCTACTATAGTGGACTTGCTTGCAAATTACTACAATTGTTGGTAGCTATTGAGATGGTTCCGCCAACCAATATCTCATTCCCAAATTATTAAGTCATAAACCCCTCAAATTAATTCATTAGTTTTAGTGTTGAGATATCCGAATACTTCCAAGTTCCAGAGGCTCAAATTGTCCGTAATCGGGACACGGCTAATCGATTAGATCTTTAACTCGCAGAGGTTTGCGACTTTTCCCGCAAGAATCATTCCTCCTTTTAAGTCTTCGCACTTCATGGTGTTTGAAGACGGACGAATGGAACAGGTCTTCCAAAGAGTTCTTCTGCTACCGCCGTACCCATCCAATCCTACCGTTCTTCTACATCTCGTAGTACCGCCCAGCCAGCGTCACTACTAGGGTTAACCCAGCCAGAGCCCATAATGGCTTGCGGCTGCACATGTAAGCTTCCGGTCATGGGGCATCCATCCGCCTCTTCGTGGCTGGGTGAAGCTTTCCGCAAGATGTCATGGCACTTCTCCATGCATCCCGCCAACCACTAGGTTCTCCAGGTGCCCACAACCGTCCTCCACCCAGTAGTGAATTTCGAAGTCCATCTTGATTCTTGTAGCTCATGGGGTTGTCATCATCATTGACTCTCACATCTTTCTTATGAATTTCACTCAACCAAAACCCATCTACGAGCATAGCAAAGTAAACTACTTCGTCCCGGGGTCATGGTAACAAGGGGATTGGTTCATCCTACCACATGATACTACTCAAGATTAATAACTTCAAAATTTCAACTATTGCATGCATGGTGGGGTGGTGACAATTTCTAATGCACAAAAACATAGGTATAGAAAATAACATGATCAAAACTTGCCTTGCTGATGATCCTCGTAAGCTAAAGATTCGTAGTAGCAAGCTTCGCACTCCGGAAACTCTACCGAGACAAACAATGATCACAATAAGTATATAGCATAGGATCACATAATACAATAACATAACAATAGCAACATAACACACCAAAACAACCAAATCAAAACCCAAGGGAAAACTCAAAGCAAAATCCAATGCAAAGTTTTCCTACGTCAAACAACAACTAGAAAATAGTTTTATATAATAAAATTTTCTCAACATAACCTAATCATGGTTTTATGTTAACTTAACAGAAAAGATTTCATTAAGCAACTAGGAGCAAAAAGAATTAATTTAAAACCTATTATGAAACTCCTATTAGGCCTAATTCAATTTCTATTAAGAAAATTAAAATAAAACTTTTATTTATTATAATTAAAAGTTCATCCTATAAAGTGACAGAAACTATCCTAGAATAATCAATCACATGATAAAAATAAATTTATTTACTAATTAAAATAATAGGAAAACAGTAGCTAGTTAATTAATTAGAATTAACAAGATTCTGCTTAAAACTAATTTTTTTATTAATCCTAAAATACCCAAATTAATTTCTATGGTTTGGCAATGTCAAAATAAAGTTGGGACAAAAGAATCATATAAAAATAATTTTTCTAACTCATGTTATAACAGATTTACTATTCTGACTAAAACTAAAATAAAGCAATTTTAATTAATTTTAACATAGCTAAAAATATATTCTACAGAAACTATAGAAAAATTGCAACCCAACAAAAAAAGAATCACCTAAAAATAATAAACAGAATAAAAGATATGAATTTTTCAAAACAGGAACTATTCTGTTAAAACAGAAAACGAAAATAAATGAAAAAGGGCTAAACGGGCCTAACTAACGCACTGAGCGTAATATAGCTAATTGGGCCCTAGGGTTAAACTAGTCGGGCCGGCTAAAAAAAATAAACCCTAACTTAAAAACTAAACCGGAACGAACCGGCCGAACCGGGCTTTATAAAACGCAGATTCTTCGGGTGATCTAATCCTAACCGCCGAGGATGAATCGGACGGGAGGTGATCTCGGTGACTCACCGGCGCCGACGGCGGCGGCAAGGGCGGCGGCGGCGGCGGCGGCGGGCGGCGGCGAGTGCTTTGGCCTCTCCGTTGTCGGGAGGTCGGTGGAGGACCCTGGCTGGGTGCGGACGAGCTCGGGGTGGTCTGTGGAGTCGGTGGGGTCGGGAGGCTAGGGCGGTGACGGCGACGCAAATGGCGGCGCGGGAGGCTCGGCCCGGCGACAGCGCAGAGAGAGAGGGGGTTCCGCGAGTGGGCGAGGGGGAATAAAAGGGGCCCGACTTATATAGGCGGGGCCTCGGGCTGCAACGGGGGCGATCGGGAGATCGGCATCCCGGATCTCGGGATCCGCGATCGGCGGGCGGCGTGGCGTGGGCGGGGTTGAAGACGGGTGGGGCCTGCCTGTCGGTGAGAGAGAGAGGGGGGCGGTCGGGCGACACCGCTCGAAGCGATTCGGCGAGGGGTGGCTGGCCGGTCTTTGGCCGGCTCGGCCACGCCTGGTGGGTCACTGGCTGCGCCTGGCGCCATGGTGGTCGGTGGCTGGCTGGGCCAGGGGGCCTGGCTGGCGTCTGGGGGGGTTTTCTATTTTTTGAAATTTATTTTTTAAAATAAAACAAAAACAGAGATAACTTAATAAATATAAATATTTTATATAGGACATATATATACCAAAATGATCAGGGGAATATTCCCTATCATTTGAACATTTTTCCAAAGGCGAAATCCAAACTTTATAAAAATCCATTTTTTTCAAATTCAAATAAAATTCAGATTTGAATCCAAAACTTTTGGCAATGTTTTCCTCTGATATTTTTGGAGTGTCATGTTTACTCCTCTCATACTTTTGATCAAGTATTTATCAGGCATAGTTTTTGAAATGATTCCCACTTGCCAAAGTTTGAATTCAAATTCAAAACCTAAAATCCTCTGAAACTTCAAATGGCATTCAAATTCAAACACGATGCATTAGATGCTTAGCTATAATTGTAAAACATTCCAAATAGGAAATTTGGGATGTTACACCCATCGATGGTCGCGTCCTCGTCGTGCACGTCGTCGCCCGTTCGTCCATGTCGGCAGCCGCGCTGCTCCCCTTCCTCGTCGTCCCTCCAACCGGAGCCCCGCCGTCGTCAGAGTCCGACGCCAAGTCGTCGCCCCGCCAAGTCCCTCGTCCTCCTCTGCTTCGAGCAGGAGGACAATACGCCCCGATCTGCGCCACCCCTTGCCGGATTTGGACACCGGCGCCTCCCTGCGCTCCGTTCCGCCCGTTCCAGCCGGTTCCCGCCGACCCCGTTGCCAAGTCCCTCGCCGCCGCTCCTCTACGCCCTGAACCAGCTGCAGCTGTCTCCGCTCTTCAGTAACGAGGTGGACAAGCGCCTCGCTCGCGTTGACCGCTCAAGTCCACGACCAACCACACGCACCTGGGCTGCCTCCCCTTCGCCTGCTGGCCAAGGCCCAGCCGCGCCAGATCTAGCCACTGGCCTAGCTCCAGCCACTCCCGCATCGCATCGGGCCCAGATCTGCCAGCTCCGTGGAGACCAATGTGAGCAGCCCAGATCCATCTATCTCGGCCCGTAGTATTTTTTCCCTGCGCTGTGATTTTCACATTTATCCAGAAAACTGCAGTATTACAGAATATACCCTCATGTTCATGCATTTATATCTCACAAACCGTGCATCTTATGTAACTAATTTTTATATGTAAAATGCTTAGAATTACATCTAGTTTCATAATATGCGACTTTCATCTAGGTTAAAATGTTTAAAATGCTGTTTGATTAAATTTGCATAAATGCCATGTTAAAATGCTTTATTTCATAACTAAATAACCGTAACTCGGAATTTAATAAACATTATATGTAAATGGGGTGGAAAATGCCTAGTTTAACATGGTGCACTTTATTTTGCTGTTTAACAACATTAAAATTGTGTTTAGGCCAGAACAGTAGCAAATTCATAAATTGCATATGAGGATTTTCTGGAATTGTTGGTTATCGTTTCCGGCCTCATTTAAACTTGCCTAAATAGCTAGTTTACTTTTCTTTCACCTCTTGCCATGTTTAACAACATTTAATATTGTTGAGTACCTAAACGAGAGCGAACTAAATAACTCGAATGTGGTGTTTCGTCAATATGCAACTTGTTGCATATTGAGCTCCACTTAACTTGTAGTATTGTCTGTTGCACTTTGCCATGCCATGCCTCGTTAAACCGGACATGCATCATACTTGTTTGTGCATCATGCCATGTTTATGCTTGTGCATTTACCATGTTGTTTCCTTCTTTCCGGTTTGCTTCTCTCGTTAGCTTCGGTTTCATTCCGGAGTTGTGAGGATTCGTTTGACCACTTCCGTTCGTTTTCTTCATGGACTCGTTCTTCTTCCTAGCGGGATTTCAGGCAAGATGACCGTCACCTTGGATCTCATTACTTTCATTGCTATGCTAGTTGCTTCGTTCTTTCGCTATGTTGCGTTACCTACCACTTGCTTATCAAGCCTCCCAAATTTCCATGAACCTCTAACCTTTGACACCCTTCCTAGCAAACCGTTGTTTGGCTATGTTACCGCATTTGCTCAGCCCCTCTTATAGCGTTGCTAGTTGCAGGTGAAGATGAAGATTGCTCCATGTTGGATTATGTTTATGTTGGGATATCACAATATCTCTTATATTATTAATGCATCTATATACTAGGTAATGGGTGGAAGGCTCGGCCTTATGCCTGGTGTTTTGTTCCACTCTTGCCGCCCTAGTTTCCGTCATATCGGTATTATGTTCCCGGATTTTCCGTCCCTAACGCGGTTGGGTGATTTATGGGACCCCCTTGACAGTTCGCTTTGAATAAAACTCCTCCAGCAAGGCCCAACCTTGGTTTTACCATTTGCCTCACCACCGCCTACTTTTCCCTTGGGAGTAATTAACCCATGGGTCATCTTTATTTTAGCCCCCCGGGCCAATGCTTGTCTAAGTGTTGGTCCAAACTAGAGCACCGTGCGGGACCATCCCTTGGCAACTTGGGTTACGTCGGTACATGTACGCTTCGCTTATCCGGTGTTGCCCTGAGAACGAGATATGTGCAGCTCCTATCGGGATTGTCGGCGCATCGGGCGGCTTTGCTGGTCTTGTTTTACCATTGCCGAAATGTCTTGTAAACGGGATTCCGAGACTAATCGGGTCTTCCTGGGAGAAGGAATATCCTTCGTTGATCACGAGAGCTTATCATGGGCTGTTGGGACACACCGCAGGTTTAAACTTTCGAGAGCCGTGCCCTGCGTTATGTGGCGATGGGAATTTGTTAATATCAGGTTGTAGTAAACTTGAAGTAAACTCTTCTAAAATACGCCAACCGTAAAGCGTGAATCGTGAGTGTCTCTTTTCGGGTTGATCAAGAGAAGAACACGGTTTCTGGGTTATGTTTGACGTAAGTAGGAGTTCAGGATCACTTCTTGATCATTACTAATTGACGACCGCTTGCTTTGCTTCTCTTCTCGCTCTTATTTGCGTAAGTTAGCCACCATACATTGCTTAGCCGCTGCTGCAACCTCACCACTTTACCCCTTCCTTTCCCTTTAAGCTTTGCTAGTCTTGATACCCATGGTAATGGGATTGCTGACTCCTCGTGGCTCACAGTTTACTACAACAACAGTTGCAGGTTCAGGTTATGCGATGATCATGACGCGAGAGCAATGTTACTTGTGTTGGAGTTCTTCTTCTTCTTCGTCGATCTTGGGTTAGGTTCTGGGTCGGCAGCCTAGGCTAGCAGGGTGGATGTCGTTTGAGTTTCTGTTTATGTTTCATCCGTAGTCGGATGTTGATCTTGTATATGATGTATTGCTGTATTCATGTGACATTGTATGTCTTGGTTGTATCCCCACTATTATGTAATGTTGATGTAATGATATCCACCTTGCAAAAGCGTCTTCAAGATGCGCTTCTATCCTTGGTGGGACCTTCGAGTTCCTTTAGGATAGGGTCACATCTTGGGCGTGACAAGTTGGTATCAGAGCCTCGACCGACCATAGGAGCCCCCTTGATTGTTGGCCGTTGTTGAGTCTAGAAGAAAACTATTTTGAGTCTTAGGATTATATATATCGAGAGTAGGATTCTTTTTACTCCTCAATCCTTCGTCAGCTCTGGTGAGGCCTCCCGACGAGATGTTTTGTCTTTCCTCTCCTCAAATTTCACTAATTTTTTTAGGATCACGCTGGTATCTTGGGATCGTTCGATAGTCTTGTGACGAGAACATTGTTCTTGGTGCCTCCCGACATTTAGGGTTGTGGCAGTGTCCCGGGAGTTGAGCTTCGAGGTGTTGTCGTCACAATTTTATCGTTGCAGTTCTGGAATACCTGAGTTTTGCCGACATCGAAAATCTCTTTTATGCAGTTGTCGGTGAGATCACCTCGACGCCACCCAGTACTGGGGCGGGAGTTCGGGAGTATTGCCATAACTCGTATAACGGATGTGAAAGCACAAGTGCTCCCTAGGTGGTTTTGGTAATTAATGACAACATATCTCTTGTTGGACTAACACTTTTATCTAGTATGTTTCAGATAAGTTCAACAATGGAGTGGCATGGACTAAAGGATGTGGGAACTCCTTCAAGATGCTAAGGACAAAGGATTGGCTCAAGCTTCAAGCTCAAGACTCTTCATTTTACATTTTAGTGACCCAAGATCACATTGAGTCTATAGGAAAAGCCAATACTATCAAGGAGGGATGAGGTGTTGCTTAATGAGCCTCTTGCTTCATGTTCTTAGTGATATGCTCCAAAACCCTCAACTATTTTCCCACTTCCACACATATGTCCTAAACCTAAAGTCAAACTCGGCCCCACTGATTCTTTCTATCCGGCGCCACCGAGTTTGGATGTCTTAGCCACTGCCACAAACCCTAGGCAAATCGGTCTCACCGATAGGGATCTCGGTATCACCGAAATGGGATTGCAATCTCTCTGTGTATGTCCATTATCAAAATCGGTCTCACCGAGTTTGAGCAATCGGTACTACCGAGATTACAATGCAAACTCTCTGGTTGACTCATTACAAAAATCGGTCCCACCGAGTTTGAGTAATCGGTCCAACCGAGTTTGCCTGACCAACTCTCTGGTTAGCTAATTACCAAAATCGGTCTCACCGAGTTTATGTAATCGGTCTTACCGAGATTACGTTATGCCCTAACCATAACCGAATCGGTCCCACCGAGTTGCATTTCAGTCCCACCGAAAACCCTAACGGTCACATTATTTGCTAAATCGGTCTGACCGAGTTTAACGATTCGGTCCCACCGAGTTTGGTAGATTGTGTGTAACGGTTAGATTTTGTGTGGAGGCTATATATACCCTCCACCTCCTCTTCATTCATGGAGAGAGCCATCGACTGAACCTACACTTCCAAAGATCCTATTTCTCGAGAGAGAACTACCTACACATGTGTTGAGGCCAAGATATTCCATTCCTACCATATGAATCTTGATCTCTAGCCTTCCCTGTTGCTTTCCACTCAAACCCTCTTTCCACCAGATCCAAATCCTATGAGAGAGAGTTGAGTGTTGGGGAGACTATCATTTGAAGCACAAGAGCAAGGAGTTCATCATCAACGCACCATTTGTTACTTCTTGGAGAGTGGTGTCTCCTAGATTGGCTAGGTGTCACTTGGGAGCCTCCGACAAGATTGTGGAGTTGAACCAAGGAGTTTGTAAGGGCAAGGAGATCGCCTACTTGTGAAGATCTACCGCTAGTGAGGCAAGTCCTTCGTGGGAAACGGCCATGGTGGGATAGACAAGGTTGCTTCTTCGTGGACCCTTCGTGGGTGGAGCCTCCGTGGACTCAGCAAGAACTGCTACCCTTCGTGGGTTGAAGTTCCATCAACGTGGATGTACGATAGCACCACCTATCGGAACCACGCTAAAAACATCTGTGTCTCCAAATTGCATTTGAATCCTCCAATCCTTCCCTTTACATTCTTGCAAGTTGCATGCTTTATTTTCCGCTGCTCATATACTCTTTGCATGCTTGCTTGCTATATGTTGTGAATGTTAAACTTGTGCCTAAACTCCACTCAAACTTTAAAGAAACTTAAAACTGCAACTTTGGTACTTAGTGTCTAATCACCCCCCTCTAGACACCTCTTCTCAAGGTCCTACAAGTGGTATCAGAGCATTGGTCTCCATTGCCTTGGTTTAATCACCATTGGAGGAAGATGGATGAGTCTACTTTGGGGAGTCTTAGACATAGAGTGCCTATTTTTGATGGAGAGTATTTTCATGAGTGGAAAAATGAGATGCTTGTTATTTTCAATCAATATCATTTTAACAAGTACATTGCTAGCCCTTGTGCACCTTATGTTGATCCTATGCATCCAACCCATGACGAGTCAATTGACATGGTTAGGAATCTTAGAACTGTTAATCTTATCACTAGAGGCTTGCCTAGAAACTTGATTAGAATCTTGCCTACTTTTGAGTGTGCCTACACTATATGGAAATTTCTTGAGGAACGATTTCCAGATTATTCCTTGAAAAATCTAGATGAAATTCTCCATAAGTCTAT
This sequence comes from Aegilops longissima, assembly GCA_021605205.1. Lineage (NCBI taxonomy): Eukaryota > Viridiplantae > Streptophyta > Magnoliopsida > Poales > Poaceae > Aegilops > Aegilops longissima. Next base: position 83,984,014 of record CM038678.1, on the reverse strand, counting down.
TGCTTTGAGAAAATTGAATACTAGTGATTCTATGTTTGGTGATCGTCTATTTGAGCTTACAAACCTTATGCGTGCCAAAGGAAATGTTGGTATTATTAGTGACATTATTTCCGAAGCTATAAGAATTCATAGACAAGATTATTGTCAAACTCATTCTAATGAATCACCCTCTCTAGGATTTGATCCACCACATGACGATGTTGAACATGGATACTATGATGAGGATGATGATAGTGACTTCGATCTTGATGATGCAATGAGACATTTTGGTCTTATGGCAAATCTTCGGGGATATATGTCAGGAGGAAAGGAATGGGTTCTTGATAGTGGATGTACCGATCACATGATCGGAGATAAAGACATGTTTCGTGAGCTTGCTGATAATGATAGTCCTCGAAAGTATGTCACTTTCGGTGACAACTCAAAGGGTAAGGTTGTTGGCCTCGGTAAGGTGGCCATATCACATGATAGCTCCATACAAAATGTTATGCTCGTTGAATCTCTTGGTTACAACTTACTTTCAAGATCTAGACTTGCTGATTTCGGTTTCAATGTTCTATTTATCAAGTAGATTGCCAAGTGTTTCGTCGAGATAATCATAACATGGTCTTTACTTGGTGTGCGAGAGGTGATCTATACATTGTTGATTTCACTAAAAGGCTCAACCTAAAACTTGCTTCATTGCTAAATCCTCAAAAGGCTGGTTATGGCATAGACGATTAGGTCATGTTGGTATGCGAAACCTTGACAAGCTTATTAAAGGGAATCATATCCTTGGAGTCAACGATGTCATATTTGATAAGGATAGACTTCGCAGTGCTTGTCAAGCAGGTAAACAGGTTGGAGGAAGGCATCCCGTGAAGAACATCATGACCACGAAGAGGCCACTCGAGCTACTTCACATGGATCTCTTTGGTCCCAACTCTTACAAGAGTCTCGGTGGAAATTCTTTTGGTCTAGTTATAGTTGATGATTTTTCCAGATTTACGTGGGGCGTTCTTTCTCGATGATAAATCGCAGGTCCAAAAGATCTTCAAGAACTTTGCTAGGAAGGCCCAAAACCAATTTGAAGTGAAGATCAAGAAGGTTCGCAGCGACAACAGAACGGAGTTCAAGAACGCAAATGTGGACACCTTTCTTGACGAAGAAGGGATTTCACACGAGTTCTCGGCTACGTACACACCTCAACAAAATGGAGTTGTTGAGAGAAAGAACCGGACGCTCATCGAAATGGCGAGAACGATGCTTGATGAGTACAAGACGCCGAAGCACTTTTGGGCAGAAGCGGTTGAGACAGCTTTTCATGCAACAAATCGCTTGTATCTTCACAAGCTACTCGGCAAGATGGCATACGAGCTACTCACCGGTAACAAACCCCAAGTTGGATACTTTTGAGTATTCGGCTCAAAGTGCTACATTCTTGATAAGCATCGTCGTTCTAAATTTGCTCCTAAGTCTCATGAAGGTTTCCTACTAGGTTATGGCTCAAACTCTCACACTTACCATGTCTACAACAATTTCACCCGAAAGGTTGAAGAGACGGTAGATGTGAAGTTTGATGAATCTAACGGCTCGCAAGTAGAGCAATTGCCAATTGATGTAGGAGACAAAGATCCTTCGGAAGCAATCCAAGACTTGTCTATTGGCAAGGTCCGTCCAACGGAGGTGAAGGAGAGTACCTCGTCCGTCCAAGTGGAAGCTTCTACTTCACGACAAGGTGAAACAAGAGTTGATACGGAAGCATCCACAAGTGGGACACACCAAGATGAAGAAAACGAGGAAGTGCATCAAGATGAACGTCAACAACCTCCTTCTCCACCACGACAAGAGAACGACAACGCCAACAATGAAGAAGGCTAAGAAGAAGAACAAGATGAAGAAGATGTTCAACGAAGACCCAAGCAAAAGCTTTCACGAGTTCGAGCAAGAATTGCTAAAGACCATCCCGTCGAGCAAATCTACAATGATATTCAAACCGGGAGAATCACTCGCTCTAAAACTCGTTTAGCTAACTTTTGTGAAAACTATTCTTTCATCTCTAGCATTGAACCTATGAAGGTCGAAGAAGCATTGGAAGATCCGGATTGGATAAATGCTATGCGTGAAGAGCTACACAACTTTGAGAGGAACCAAGCTTGGACATTGGTTGAGAAGCCCGACAACAACCACAACATCATCGGTACCAAATGGGTGTTTCGCAACAAGCAAGATGAAGATGGACAAGTAGTTCGCAACAAAGCACGTCTCGTCGCCCAAGGCTACACACAAGTCGAAGGTATGGACTATGGTGAGACTTACGACCCCGTTGCTATACTTGAGTCCATTCGCATCTTACTTGCCTATGCTAATCACCATGATATCACCTTGTACCAAATGGACATTAAAATTGCTTTTCTAAATGGTGAAATAGAGGAGGAAGTTTATGTTAAACAACCTCCCGGCTTTGTCAATCCTAAGAAACCCAATCATGTTTACAAACTTCACAAAGCTCTTTATGGACTTAAACAAGCTCCTAGAGCATGGTATAAATGCTTGACCAAGTTCCTTATTGAAAAAGGCTTTGAAATTGGGAAAATTGATTCTACTCTTTTTACTGAAAGGGTTAATGGTGAACTCTTTGTGTGCCAAATTTATGTTGATGATATTATATTTGGTTCAACTAACCCTCATTTTAGTGAAAAGTTTGGGAAGCTAATGTCGGAGAAGTTTGAGATGTCTATGATGAGTGAACTCAAATTCTTTCTTGGTTTGCAAATCAAGAAAACTAAGGAAGGTACTTTTGTCTCTCAAACGAAGTACACTAAGGACTTATTCAAGAAGTTCAATATGCAAGAATGCAAAGGTATGACTACACCCATGCCTACTAGTGGACATCTTGACTTAACCAAAGATGGTGAACCGGTTGATCAAAAGGTTTATCGCTCTATGATTGGTTCATTGTTATATCTATGTGCTTCACGTCCCGATATTATGCTAACTGTGTGCATGTGTGCACGATATCAAGCTGCCCCTAAAGAATGTCATCTTAAGGCCGTGAAAAGGATAGTGAGATACTTAATCCATACACCAAATTTTGGCATTTGGTATCCTAAGAGGGCCTCTTCGATCTTGTTGGTTATTCGACTCGGACTATGCCGGAGACAAGGTTGATAGAAAGTCCACTTCGGGTACTTGTCAATTTCTTGGTAGATCTCTTGTGTCTTGGTCCTCCAAGAAACAAAACTCGGTATCCTTATCCACCGCCGAAGCTGAATATATTGCCGCTGGTTCATGTTGTGCTCAATTACTTTGGATGACCCAAACTCTTAAAGATTATGGGATATATGTGAGACACGTTCCATTGCTTTGTGATAATGAAAGTGCTATCAAAATTGGTCATAATCCTGTGCAACATTCTCGAACTAAGCATATTGAAGTTCGTCATCATTTCATTCGAGATCATGTTGCTAAGGGTGACATTGATCTTAAGCATGTTCGCACCGAAAAGAAATTAGCGGATATATTCACTAAACCTCTTGATGAGAAAGTGTTTTGCAGGTTAAGAGGAGAATTGAACATCATTGATGCTTCAAACTTGGAGTAGAAACTCCATTGGATACATGCAAGACATGAGCTTATGACTAATCCTTGATATTTCTCTTAGGATGAAAAACTTATGTATTGGATATATTTGTATCTTGCATGTTATCTAACCCATGTAGGTACTTGGTTGAATCAAATTCCATGAGGTTGCAACCTACTCATATCTTGAGCAATCTCTACATCACCAAGTCTCTACACAAGGTGGTTGAAGACAAGGAAGCACGAAACCATTCAAACATATCCTTTGACAAATTCTATGTTGAGTTTCATGATTGTCATTTTTGGATATACAAGTGCTCTTCCTTGCAAGAACTAACCCATGTAGGTAGATGGACTAAAATTCCAAGTGGTGCTCCAAATTCTTGATGAGCTACATCAACCTTGAGCAACCCACGCAAGTTCAACTACATGGACAACACCACCAACCAAGGCATGTTATTTCATCTTAGAGAAGCTTTACACCGAGTCATGAGTTAAAGCAACTCGACAAGATGTGAATACATCAAGATGCTTAAACGAAAAATGGCAACCCCATTTTAAGCTTAAACGATGAGTATGGCCTATGATCAAGTGATCTCACTTGACTCCTAAGTCAATATACTCTAACATAGGTGACTTTGTCGCCGACCATCTCTAGATGAAGTTCTCTTGTGTTCTTTTCTGAGTTTTTGCATTTGTCTCATGCATTTGTGTTTCCCCTTTCAAAAAAATAACTTCATCTAGATTTCTTTCTGTTTTCTCTGCATTTTCTGCATCTAATTCCTTGCATATCTTTCAGTTAATTCCTTGCAAATCTTTGTGAGATCTTACTAGTCTAGTGAGCTGAGGTGACAAGTGTTCTCTCTGCGATGTACTTGGTTACACCAATTTGTTATTTTTGGTCCAACCGAATCTTTTCGGTACGACCGAAGCATACCACTCGGTGCCACCGACTACATAACAGGAAAAACTCTTTGCCACATATTCTGTGTTTCTTCTGATCCAGCTCCACTCAATGAATCTTGTCCTCTACAAGCATCACATTTTTATCATTGCTTTATGTTGTGACTCAAGGATCAAACTCATTCACGACAAATTCCAGAGGGGAAGAGAGAGATTACATCTTTATCAAGCCCTTCTTGGAAATTGATGTCAAAGGGGGAGAGAGAGATCACATCAAAGCTTATCATTTAGAGAGAGAGATCACATCAGAGAAGGAGAGAGAGAGAGATCCTTCAGGGGGAGAGAGAGATCTCCAGGGGGAGAGAATACTAGTAGAAAGTATTTCTCAAGGATCCCAGATGCTTGGTGTTCAAGAGGAGAGATGCAACATGTCTTCTTGAGGGGAGAGACATGCTCATATGATCTGTTGTGCTCATTTTAGCATACATTAGCTCTAAACTTTAGCTCTGATCATCATTCATATCTTTCAGCTCTGTTTTCCTTCATCTCTGAATTTCTGTTCCCTATCTTCTCCCAGTATCCCATGTTAGATTCAGGGGGAGCAAGACATCTAAGGGAAAGAGATCATTTAAATTCATTGCATATATTTACTCTTGGGGACATGTCTAATCCAATGTGGTACTCAGTACTCACTCTCTACATGTCATCCTAGTCTTGGTATTCTTGTGGTTTCTTCTGTTTGCTCTGGCTAGTAGATGCATCTGTGTTATCTAACCTTGTTTACACAGCTTCATTCCATCCTAAGCCAACCCAAGACCACAAGGTAAGTATATGCATCACAATCATGTGTATGAGGAATTCTTGCTGATGTACATACTGTTTGCAAGAAGGACTCATGGGCATGAAGGTATTCTCTTTAATACTTTTTGCTCTGATGCATATAGCCAAGATACATGTAACACATTTCCTGCTTTATCATGGTTATGCTATCATATGCTTATACATTTCATATTCACATGATTGCATACATGTAGGGGGAGCCTATGCTTGTTACATGTCTTTCCAAAGCTTTACTTGCTATTCTTTATATCTTTATCTAAAGCTTTGATGTATGTTGCCATCAATTACCAAAAAGGGGGAGATTGAAAGCACAAGTGCTCCCTAGGTGGTTTTGGTAATTAATGACAACATATCTCTTGTTGGACTAACACTTTTATCTAGTATGTTTCAGATAAGTTCAACAATGGAGTGGCATGGACTAAAGGATGTGGGAACTCCTTCAAGATGCTAAGGACAAAGGATTGGCTCAAGCTTCAAGCTCAAGACTCTTCATTTTACATTTTAGTGATCCAAGATCACATTGAGTCTATAGGAAAAGCCAATACTATCAAGGAGGGATGAGGTGTTGCTTAATGAGCCTCTTGCTTCATGTGCTTAGTGATATGCTCCAAAACCCTCAACTATTTTCCCACTTCCACACATATGTCCTAAACCTAAAGTCAAACTCGGCCCCACTGATTCTTTCTATCCGGCGCCACCGAGTTTGGATGTCTTAGCTACTGCCACAAACCCTAGGCAAATCGCTCTCACCAATAGGGATCTCGGTCTCACCGAGATGGGATTGCAATCTCTCTGTGTATGTCCATTATCAAAATCGGTCTCACCGAGTTTGAGCAATCGGTACTACCGAGATTACAATGCAAACTCTCTGGTTGACTCATTACCAAAATCAGTCCCACCGAGTTTGAGTAATCGGTCCAATCGAGTTTGCCTGACCAACTCTCTGGTTAGCTAATTACAAAAATCGGTCTCACCGAGTTTGTATAATCGGTCTTACCGAGATTACGTTATGCCCTAACCCTAACCGAATCGGTCCCACCGAGTTGCATTTCGGTCCCACCGAAAACCCTAACGGTCACATTATTTGCTAAATCGGTCTGACCGAGTTTAACGATTCGGTCCCACCGAGTTTGGTAGATTGTGTGTAACGGTTAGATTTTGTGTGGAGGCTATATATACCCTCCACCTCCTCTTCATTCGTGGAGAGAGCCATCGACTGAACCTACACTTCCAAAGATCCTATTTCGAGAGAGAACTACCTACACATGTGTTGAGGCCAAGATATTCCATTCCTACCATATGAATCTTGATCTCTAGCCTTCCCCAAGTTGCTTTCTACTCAAACCCTCTTTCCACCAGATCCAAATCCTATGAGAGAGAGTTGAGTGTTGGGGAGACTATCATTTGAAGCACAAGAGCAAGGAGTTCATCATCAACGCACCATTTGTTACTTCTTGAGAGTGGTGTCTCCTAGATTGGCTAGGTGTCACTTGGGAGCCTCGACAAGATTGTGGAGTTGAACCAAGGAGTTTGTAAGGGCAAGGAGATCGCCTACTTCATGAAGATCTACCGCTAGTGAGCCAAGTCCTTCGTGGGCGACGGCCATGGTGGGATAGACAAGGTTGCTTCTTCGTGGACCCTTCGTGGGTGGAGCCCTCCGTGGACTCGCTCAACCGTTACCCTTCGTGGGTTGAAGTCTCCATCAACGTGGATGTACGATAGCACCACCTATCGGAACCACGCCAAAAACATCTGTGTCTCCAAATTGCGTTTGAATCCTCCAATCCCTTCCCTTTACATTCTTGCAAGTTGCATGCTTTATTTTCCGCTGCTCATATACTCTTTGCATGCTTGCTTGCTATATGTTGTGAATGTTAAACTTGTGCCTAAACTCCACTCAAACTTTAAAGAAACTTAAAAACTGCAACTTTGGTACTTAGTGTCTAATCACCCCCCTCTAGACACCTCTTCTCAAGGTCCTACAGGATGCCTTTCGAAGGTTGAGGTACACGATTTCCGGAGTTTTCTTGGTTATGTGTTGAAGGATGGATACAGCTGGATCTAGGTATTGTTAGTTTGGGTGATATATTTTGTGTCCCCTGTATCCCCAACACCAGATTGCATAACCAGAAAGTTTTGGGAGTTTATAGGTGGGTATTCAAGTAGCTCCTAGAATATCTTTCCGACAGATGCATGATATGAGATAGGGTAAATCTCTATCATATGTATTTGTTCCGGCTTATTTCCTAAGCCAATCCTTTGTTTTGTTTTATTTGTGGTATTTGAGTTGCTTCGAAGTCAAATGTTGATCCATACCTTCCCTAAACGGTGTTCTCATATTGCTATGTGAATACTAATCCTTCTTGATCATCGTGGTCGTCATGTTAATTTTTTCCCAACTGGTGTGCTTCTCTTCAAGTGGATCTGATCATTTCAACATTTGCAAGATCAATTCTAAGTTTTCTCAACGGTGTTTGTTTCATCCGTCCCAAGTTGTCTTTGTTTTCCCGCCCTCCCACCCTTTTTCTTTAAGGACTCATATTTCTTAATCATGTATTCTTTTATTTGTGGGAAGTCTCTTCATTCTTTTCTTTCAATGTTCTTATCCGGTGATTTCCCATGAAGATGCTCAACAGCTCCAAGTTCATCATTCTTCATTCTCGTATTCTTTTCCGGTGGATTTACCTCAAGCTTTCAGTGTTGATCATATTCCTTTCCTTGTTGCAAATGCTTTCTATTGCCGATGCACCTCTTAATCATTCATTTCTCGCTATTCATTTGTTCTGGAGTGTTGAAGATATCTCAGAAGGCTCGTCTTTTCATTTCAGATCCGTTCAAGTTATTTTGAGGTTGTTATCTCATTCAAGCCATTTAATTCTACCGGTGCAATCTTTATTTCCAGCAATCCTTCAACGATGTTTCTTTCAAGTGGGACCTAACCCACAGGTCTTTTCCCAGGATCTTACCTGACTCTTCTAATTACCAGAGCCATTCGCAAATTCATTTCCAAGTTTGACGAAGAATGAATCTCATCATCACTGTTTTCCAAGATCGATCTCAAAATTATCATTTTTCATTGTTGGCTCAACCTCTTTGTTTTCATTCTCCGGAGTATCTCAACAATTTGGTGGTGTTTCTCCTCGTCCTTCTCAAAGATGTGAAGACCAAGAAGAGTTCCTCTTAAATCCTTACCCGCTCTTCCAAAGATGCGTAGTTCAAGTTTGATGCCATCCTCTCATAATTGTTTTCGATTGTGGGAATTCTTTTCACCCATCCGGAGCATTTCATGAGTTGTTTCCATTTCTTTCCTCCGAAGGCCATCACGTCATAATTCTTCATTCTCAGCGTGTAGCTACCGTTCTCCAAATCTTACCGGTGCATCATTCAAGTATTATCTAATCAGTTCATGGTCTCTTCATTCTCTTGTATCTAAATCCCCTCAAGTATCTTCATTCCTTTTCCAATTCTTCCCGGTGAATTGTGCCTTTGCTACTTTCATTTTCAATTTTTTACGGTGGTCCGTTCAAGATTCATCTTCCTTTATTACTGTATCATTTCATTCGTCCTTTCCAATCCTCTCGGTGATTCGTCGAAGACTTCTTCAAGTTGGCGCTATATCTCTCTTCAATCCTTGCAAAAGAATAAGTAGTGTGCCAAATCTGTTGCTTATCATCAATTAAATTGGCAAAGGATACGCATAACGTAATTCTTATTATTGTGTCATCCAAGTGATCTAGTTTCTTCTTTCCATCATTGTCATCATGTCACATTTCTCGGTTCGAGATGCTTCATCTTTTCTTTTTCGGAGTTCCAAGTTTTCTGCATTATCGTCGCGAAGCTCCATCTAAATCATTGCAAGGCTTCATCTTGTGTTTTCAATTTCTCGTTCTTTTCATCATCCTTCTATTACCGGAGTTCTTCATGGAGGCTCTACATGGTGGTTCGTCAAAGATTCTTTTCATTCTTCAATTGTTCTTCAAGATTTCTCTCGAAGTTATGATCCGCCAAGCTATACTCTAAAATAAACATGGTGTTCAACACATGTTTTGCGTTGAGGAGCTCAAGTATTCTTCATCTTGCATTCCAAAGTGCAATTCTTTCTACCTTATCTTTTGAGGTGGTGTTATATCATTCTTGGCAATTTCCATTCAGGTTTCGCATTTCACATGTTGTCAAGAATGAGGTATTTAAAATCCATCAATCTCTTCATTGGAGTTATCTTGGGTTATATTTCACCTACAGCCTTCCCTAAGGAATGTAGCTATTTGTGGTGCTTATCAATGATCCAATTTTCTCCTTCTCATCTCGGTGAAGAAGTTTTTTTTTTCATCTTTTTAGTGCTCTCAATCAAATCAATGGTTTTCCATTAGCGGTCGGTTGTCACCTCATAGTCTTGAGATGTTTCCATAAGCCCACTACAAGGTTATTCTTTTCGGTGTTGGTTTTCCAACAACTCCGTTATAACCTTCTTGGAAGGGTACTTTCCAAGCTCATTTGTGGCAGAAGTTGGCATTTTATTCTCCATTCTTTTATTTCAATGATCTATCTTCTATTCTTTCTTCCGGAGGCATGGTGATGTTGCTCTCTTCACTCATCATCTCGAATTGTGAGGATCGTGTTCTTTTCATGCTTATCCATTTAACCGGAGTGTTCTGTCATCTCTTCAAGTTCTTTTCATCTTATCAAGTTTTCCTTCTTCTTTTAGTCGGAGTGCTGCCCAAATTATATCAATCTTATTCCTTCTCCATCTAGTTTTAACCGGAGTGGTTTTAATATCTATCTTGTCACTTAACCTCTTGGTTCTCGTCGTATCCCTTGTTCCTCTTTTCTAACGAAGTGTTTTCAATTTTGCACATCTTCGTTGTTTTCTTTCTTTCATTTTTCTCAACCTCTCAAGGTTCATGGTTTCACTCGTTTGTCGAAGAAGCAACTTAGTCTTACCTCTTCTCTTCCTCTTTCTTTTCCCTCCGGTGCCATCCTAGATCTCGGACGAGATCCTCTTGTAGTGGTGGAGTGTTGTAACGCCCCGGATACAACTTTCCATATTCGTAACTCCAACTCTTGCCTTTTCTGGAGATGCGATATATTATTTCCTCCGTGGTTGGGGTTTTGTCTTTTGTTTTGCATTTTGTTCATGTCATGCATCTCATCTCATAGCATCATGTGCATTGCATCTGCATGTTTTTCATAAAACTTGCATCCGCTCGTAGTTGCCGCGTCCCTCCTTGCTTTCGTTGACCGTTCCGAGACTAACATTGTTCTTCGTTTGCCCTCTTGCCTAAACCGGAGTCTCTCTGTACAGTGCATCGACCCCTCGCCCGTGTCCGAAACTTCCCCGAACCTGACCCGCTCAATCATCACCGTTGGATTCAGATCATCTCCAAACATCCCCCTAATATCTTCGGTTTATTATTTGGTCTCTCTTAACCTTTTTATCTTGACCGCCCGATGTAAATCGGAGGGTCCGATTACCCCTAACCAAAACCCTCTTGCTATTTAAACAGTCCACCCCTAGCCCTAGCCTGTCCAATCACCACCAAATCCCCACGCCGCCGCCACTCTCTCCCTTGGTTTCAGCACCGAGCCAACCACCATCCATCTCCGATCCTCCTCCCCTAAACCCGCGGCCTCCGACCACCTCCCGTGTTTTCCGGCCACGAGCAGGAGCCCCTGCCTCTGCTTCATCTCGACGGCAAGCAACCGGAGCACTGTGGTCCTCGTGCCCTTCCTCTCCAACCTCCTTTCGTCCAGAGCCGAGCCTCGATCCATCCTCAGCGACTGCACCTCCGAACTCGAAGGCCTCCGCCGCCGTCTTTGCACCTCCATGGCCTCGCTATCGCGCCGCTCCGGCGACCTCGACAACCAGCAGATGTCCCTCTAGTCGTCCCTCATCTCTCGCTCTAGTACGCTCTCTCTCTCTCTCTCTCTCTCTCTCTCTCGAACCAGAACCCCATCGATGGTCGCGCCCTCAGTACGCTCGTCGCCCGTCGTCCCTGCTGGCAGCTGCTGCTCCCCTTCCTCGTCGTCCCTCCAACCGGAGCCCCGCTGCTGCCGAGTCCGACGCCTACCTGTCGCCCGCTAAGTCCTCGTCCTCCTCTCGCTTGAGCAGGAGGACAAGACGCCTGATCAGGCCTCCCTTGCCGGATTTGGACCCCGGCGCCTCAGCCTCCGCTCGCCTGCTCCGGCCGGTTCCCGCCGACCCGCCGCCAAGTCCTCGACGCCGCTCCGCGCCTGAACCTGCCCCGCCAATCATCACCGTTGATTCAGATCATCTCCAAACATCCCCTAATATCTTCGGTTTATTATTTGGTCTCTCTTAACCTTTTATCTTGATCCTGATGTAAATCGGAGGGTCCGATTACCCCTAACCAAAACCCTCTTGCTATTTAAACAGTCCACCCCTAGCCCTAGCCTGTCCAATCACCACCAAATCCCCACGCCGCCGCCACTCTCTCCCTTGGTTTCAGACCGAGCCAACCACCATCCATCTCCGATCCTCCTCCCTAAACCCATGCCTCCGACCACCTCCCGTGTTTTCCGGCCACGAGCAGGAGCCCCCGCCTCGCTTCATCTCGACGGTAAGCAACCGGAGCACCAGTGGTCCTCGTGCCTTCCTCTCCAACCTCCTTTCGCCCAGAGCCGAGCTCCTCGATCCATCCTCATGACTGCACCTCCGAACTCGAAGGCCTCGCCGTCCTTTGCACCTCCATGGCTCGCTATCACGCCGCTCCGGCGACCTCGACAACCAGCAGATGTCCCTCCCCGCTTTCTAGTACGCCCTCTCACTCTCTCTCTCTCTCTCTCTCAGAACCCCATCGATGGTCGCTCTCTCGAACCAGAACCCCATCGATGGTCGCGCCCTCGTTGTGCACGTCGTCGCCCGTCGTCCCTGCTGGCAGCCGCGCTGCTCCCCTTCCTCGTCGTCCCTCCAACCGGAGCCCCGCTGCCGCCGAGTCCGACGCCTACCCGTCGCCCGCTTAAGTCCTCGTCCCTCTCGCTTCGGCAGGAGGACAAGACGCCTGATCAGTGCTTCCTTGCCGGATTTGGACCCGGCGCCTCCCAGCCTCCGCTCCGCCTGTTCGGCCGGTTCCCGCCGACCCCGTCGCCAAGTCCCTCGACGCCGCTCCTCTGCGCCCTGAACCTGCTGCAGCTGTCTCCGTTCTTCAATAACGAGGTGGACGAGGGAAAATCCTATATGCCGCTTGTTGCGTCAAACTGCCGGCGCTTCGCACAGGCGAGCGACCGAGCAGCGACGCAACGGGCCGGCCCGTTTAACCGTCCAGCGCTCCCGGTTTTGGGAACCTTCTAGAGGTTCCCAGCTGGGTTTTTTCCGGTTTTGGGAACCCTCTCGAAGGTTCCTGAACCGGTTTTTTATTTTCCATTCTTTTTCTATTTCTGTTTCTTTTACTTTTCTTTTTTTCTTTTTTGTCTTTCAAGTTTATGTTTTCTCTTTCAAAAAAATGTTCGCGCTTTTTTCAAAAATGTTCGTGAACAAGTTTGTTCAAAAAATGTTCCTTTCATTCATAAATTGATTCTCAAGATTCAAAAAATGTTCATGCTTTAAGAAATTGTCCAAATTTGTTCTTCGTTTCAAAATTTGTTCTCAAGATTCAAAAAATGTTCGTACTTTTAGAAAATATTTATGTTCAAATTTTTTTCTCAATTTGAAAATTTTGTTCTCTAAATTCAAAAAATGTTCGTGATTTTAAATTTTTGTTCAAAAAATGTTCTTTTCATTCATAAATATGTTCTCAAGATTCAAAAAATGTTCATGCTTTAAGAAATTGTCCAAATTTGTCATTTGTTTCAAAATTTGTTCTCAAGATTCAAAAAATGTTCGTGCTTTCAAAAATTGTTCGCGCTTCCAAATTTGTTCTCCATTTCAAAATTTGTTCTCAAGATTCGAAAAAATGTTTGCACTTAAAAAATTGTTCATGCTTCCAAATTGGTTATCCGTTTCAAGTTTGTTCTCAAGATTCAAAAAATGTTTGTCAATTAGGAAAATGTTCAGGGAATTTTATAAATTTTCTTGTTTTGAAAATTTGTTCGTAATTTTGAAAAAAATTCGAGTTTTCAAAATATGTTCTCTGTTTCTTTTTGGTTTTATTTCCTTTACTTTTTGTTGTTATTTTCATGTTTCTTTTGTTTGAAATTTTCAAATATTTGTTCTCAATATTAACAAATGTTCTCAAGTTCAAAATTTGAAAAATGTTTCGTGTTTCAGAAAATGTTCTGGAATTTTAAAATGTACTTGTTTACAATTTCAGAAAATGTCTAGTAATTTAAAAAAATGTTATAGGTTTTGAAATATATTCACGATTTCAAATAAATATTTCATTAATTTTAAATTAATATTTCATGTTCATATTAAAACTCCTACAGACAGCATGTCCGTATCAAAGACATTGTTCTTAATATGTTGCGATGCGATATGTCACCAATGATTGATTGGTCTGTTGGCTATTGTTGCGCCCCAATAGCGTGAGATCCAGGTTCGATTCCTAGTAAGTTCGCGCGTTTTCCCCATTTTGTATTTTTTCAATTACGCGATACACTGCACCAACTGGGTCGGCCCAGGTCAAACTCCTTCTGTGCGTTTGCTCGACTCCTTGCCGCAACGAGCGGCGTATAGGAGTTCCCGTGGACGAGCGCCTCGCTCGCGTTGACCGCGTCAAGTCCCACGACCAACCACACGCACCTGGGCTGCCTCCCCTTCGCCTGCTGGCCAAGGCCCAGCCGCGCCAGATCCAGCCACTGGCCCAGCTCCAGCCACTCCCGCACCGCATCGGGCCCAGATCTGCCAGCTCCCTGGAGCCCAATGTGAGCAGCCCAGATCCATCTATCTCGGCCCGTAGTATTTTTTTCCCTGCGCTGTGATTTTCGCATTTATCCAGAAAACTGCAGTTTTACAGAATAGACCCTCATGTTCATGCATTTATATCTCACAAACCGTGCATCTTATGTAACTAATTTCTATATGTAAAATGCTTAGAATTACATCTAGTTTCATAATATGCAACTTTCATCTATGTTAAAAATGTTTAAAATGTTGTTTGATTAAATTTGCATAAATGCCATGTTAAAATGCTTTATTTCATAATTAAATAACCGTAACTCGGAATTTAATAAACTTTATATGTAAATGGGGTGGAAAAAATGCCTAATTTAACATGGTGCACTTTATTTTGCTATTTAACAACATTAAAATTGTGTTTAGGGCAGAACAGTAGAAAATTCATAAATTGCATATGAGGATTTTCCGGAATTGTTGGTTGTTGTTTCCGGCCTCATTTAAACTTGCCTAAATAGCTAGTTTACTTTTTTTTCACCTCTTGCCATGTTTAACAACATTTAATATTGTTGAGTACCCAAACGAGAGCGAACTAAATAACTCGAATGTGGTGTTTCGTCAGTATGCAACTTGTTGCATATTGAGCTCCACTTAACTTGTAGTATTGTCTGTTGCACTTTGCCATGCCATGCCTCATTAAACCGGACATGCATCATACTTGTTTGTGCATCATGCCATGTTTATGCTTGTGCATTTACCATGTTGTTTCCTTCTTTCCGGTTTGCTTCTCTCGTTAGCTTCGGTTTCGTTCCGGAGTTGTGAGGATTCGTTCGACCACTTCCGTTCGTTTTCTTCATGGACTCGTTCTTCTTCCTAGCGGGATTTCAGGCAAGATGACTGTCACCTTGGATCTCATTACTTTCATTGCCATGCTAGTTGCTTCGTTCTTTCGCTATGCTGCGTTGCCTACCACTTGCTTATCAAGCCTCCCAAATTGCCATGAACCTCTAACCTTTGACACCCTTCCTTGCAAACCGTTGTTTCGCTATGTTACCGCATTTGCTCAGCCCCTCTTATAGCGTTGCTAGTTGCAGGTGAAGATGAAGATTGCTCCATGTTGGATTATGTTTATGTTGGGATATCACAATATCTCTTATATTATTAATGCATCTATATACTTGGTAAAGGGTGGAAGGCTCGGCCTTATGCCTGGTGTTTTGTTCCACTCTTGCCGCCCTAGTTTCCGTCATATCGGTATTATGTTCCCGGATTTTGCGTCCCTAACGCGGTTGGGTGATTTATGGGACCCCCTTGACAGTTCGCTTTGAATAAAACTCCTCCAGCAAGGCCCAACCTTGGTTTTACCATTTGCCTCACCACCGCCTACTTTTCCCTTGGGAGTAATTAACCCAAGGGTCATCTTTATTTTAGCCCCCCGGGCCAATGCTTGTCTAAGTGTTCGTCCAAACTAGAGCACCGTGCGGAACCATCCCTTGGCAACTTGGGTTACGTCGGTACCTATACGCTTCGCTTATCCGGTGTTGCCCTGAGAACGAGATATGTGCAGCTCCTATCGGGATTGTCGGCGCATCGGGCGGCTTTGCTGGTCTTGTTTTACCATTGCCGAAATGTCTTGTAAACGGGATTCCGAGACTGATCGGGTCTTCCCGGGAGAAGGAATATCCTTCGTTGATCGCGAGAGCTTATCATGGGCTAAGTTGGGACAACCCTGCAGGGTTTAAACTTTCGAGAGCCGTGCCCGCGGTTATCTGGCAGATGGGAATTTGTTAATATCCGGTTGTAGTAAACTTGAAGTGAACTCTTCTAAAATACGCCAACCGTGTGCGTAACCGTGAGTATCTCTTTTCGGGGTTGATCGAGAGAAGAACACGATTTCTGGGTTATGTTTGACGTAAGTAGGAGTTCAGGATCACTTCTTGATCATTACTAATTGATGACCGCTTGCTTTGCTTCTCTTCTCACTCTTATTTGCGTAAGTTAGCCACCATATATTGTTTAGCCGCTGCTGCAACCTCACCACTTTACCCCTTCCTTTCCTTTTAAGCTTTGCTAGTCTTGATACCCATGGTAATGGGATTGCTGAGTCCTTGTGGCTCACAGTTTACTACAACAACAGTTGCAGGTTCAGGTTATGCGATGATCATGACGCGAGAGCGATGTTACTTGTGTTGGAGTTCTTCTTCTTCTTCGTCGATCTTGGGTTAGATTCCGGGTCGGCAGCCTGGGCTAGCAGGGTGGATGTCGTTTGAGTTTCTGGTTATGTTTCATCTGTAATCGGATGTTGATCTTGTATATGATGTATTGTTGTATTCATGTGACATTGTATGTCTTGGTTGTATCCCCACTATTATGTAATGTTGATGTAATGATATCCACCTTGCAAAAGCGTCTTCAAGATGCGCTTCTATCCTTGGTGGGACCTTTGAGTTCCTTTAGGATAGGGTCGCATCTTGGGCGTGACAGAGCTCTTAGACGACCTCGCGCTACTGCTTTCAGTGTCTTGCGGAAGTGAAAGGACATGTGGTGCCCCCATGTGTGGTTTTGGTAATTGATGACATTCTCTATGGACTAATGGTTGCATTGAGTTATATTTGAAGGATTTGTCCATATGCATTTCTTGAAGTCCATGTGTTGGTTTCAAGGAGTTTATGTGTTGACCAAGGTGCTATTAAGGAATTATCCAAAGATTGGTCATGTGAGTGTTGATCTTATTGCAAGCATGTCTTGAAGAAGAAGATTGTGTGATCATTCATGTTTACCTTCAATACATCATCTGAACGAAGAGAGTTGGAAAGATTCAAGGTTGATCAAGACTAAGTCAAGAGTGAATCAAGTTGATCATCACAAAGCGTAAAAGATGTACCGAGAGGGATCAAGTGATCCCATGGTATAGTAAGCATTATCCATTGCACTTTGTGTACTAACCCATGGTCTATGTGAGAGTCTATGTGGGGTTAGGTACGTGTCCATGGGCTTGTGTCAAGAGAAAGATATCATACAACCCATGGAAAGGATGACATCAAGTGGTGATCGTCATCAAGATTGTCGTGTGCAAGTTCAAGTGGAGCATCACGAAGAGATCAAGTGCTTGAAGCTTGCCATCCATTGTGGTGCCAATGGACTTGTGAAGATGTGCCGAAGAGTGGCTCACCCATAGTGGAGTATGTGGGAGCAATCATCTAGTCTCCATCAACCCAACGCAATCAAGAAAGGTGGTCCATCTTGAGGAGGACAAGATCGTCATCATCTAGCTCAAGTGGATCATGTGCAAGGCAAAGGTTTGCCCTTGATAGGTTTTCTATTTTACCTGTCTCATGGTGGCAGTTGGGAGACCGGGTTATAGGATCGATAGTCGTACTATCAAGGGGGGCTCTCAAGTGAGTAGCTTGATCGTATCGTTCGTCGAGAGCTCAAACCATTGCATCCTTGCATCATGTTTCTTGGTTGTTGTTTGGTTCTCTTTGTGAGTCTTAGAGCTTATGGTCATCTTGATGACAAGCTTGAGTTCATTGAAAACGGAGTTTGCATGCGTCTTCTATGATGTTTTTGGTGTTGGAGGTTTTACCGGTCTTATCCGAGGAAGGGTTCTCACCATTTTCTTTTGGGCCTTTTCTCATTTGCTTCTTATTGATATTTCTATCAAGATTGTGTTATCCCTTGTCGCTAGCTTTCCAACAAACTTGGTTTCGTCTAATTCGGAGTCCGTTTGCAGAAGTTGTGTCAGTTTTGGTGTCCTTAAAAGGGGCAGCTGCGGATGTAATTTTTTAGTACCGCTCTTGGGAGCGGTACTACCGCGATTACTTCCGTGGCTACTTCCGCTCGGGACCAAAAATTCGTCACAAGTCCAGCGGTGGTAGGCACGGATGTAAATTTTTTAGTACCGCTCGCAAGCAGTAGTACCGCTACCCCTACCGGTAGTACCGTGAGGTCAAGCGTTACTACTTCTCTGACGGTTCTTCTGGCTTTTTTGCCTCCTCGCTGTTGTGTTTCAAAGGGCTACTACTGCCCTAGCGGTAGTACCTCTCTGTGCGGGCTGTGAGCATAACGGTTGGATTTTTCCCCACCTATAAAAGGGGGTCTTCTTCCTCAATGAACCTTATCTCTTGAGCTCGTGTTCTTCCCCCATTGTTGACCTTCTTCGAGCTTGCTAACTCTCAATCCCTCCAATGATTCTTGCTAGTTCTTGAGGGAAAAGAGAGAGGAGATCTAGATCCACATTTCCACCAATCACTTTCTCCTCTAAGTGAGGGGAACCCCTTGGATCTAGATCTTGGAGTTCTTCGTGTTCTTCTTTCGTTCTTCCTCTCATTTTCCTCCCTAGCATTAGTTGCTTTGGTGGGATTTGGGAGAGAAGGACTTGGGCACTCCGTGTGCCCTTGCAATTGCATTTGGTGCATCGGTTTGAGTTCTCCATGGTGATACGTGGAAGTTACAAGTTGAGAAGCTTATTACTCTTGGGTGCTTGGTACCCTTGAGCTTGTTCCTCTTGGGTGCTTGGGCGCCCTAGACGGTTGAGTTCACTTTGGAGCCATATTCCATTGTGGTGAAGCTTCGTGGTGTCATTGGGGAGATAGCCCCAACCTTTGTGGTGTTCGGAGCTCAATCATTATGGTGTAAAGCTCCGGGCAAGCGTCGGAGTCTCCAATTAGGTTGTGGAGATCGCCCCGAGCAATTTGATGGGTTTCGGTGACCGCCCCCAAGGGTTGCCAAAGTGTATGGGTTCGGTGACCGCCCCCAAGGGTCGCCATTTGTACGGGTTCGGTGACCGCCCTCAAGGGTCCCTTAGTGAAATCACGACATCTTGCATTGTGCGAGGGCGTGAGGAGATTACGGTGGCCCTAGTGGCTTCTTGGGGAGCATTGTGCCTCCACACTGCTCCAAATGGAGATTAGCATCCGCAAGGGTGTGAACTTGGGGATACATCGTCATCTCCGCGTGCCTCGGTTATCTCTTACCCGAGCTCTTTACTTATGCACTATACTTTGTGATAGCCATATTGTTTCTTGTCATATATCTTGCTATCACCTAGTAGTTTATCTTGCTTAGCATAAGTTGTTGGTGCACATAGGTGAGCCTAGTTATTGTAGGTTTTGTGCTTGACAAATTAACCGCTAGGTTTATTCCGCATTTGTTCAAGCCTAAACCGTAATTGTTTTAAAGCGCCTATTCACCCCCCCCCCCTCTAGGCGACATACACGATCTTTCAATTGGTATCAGAGCCTCGTCTCTCTTTGTTAGGCTTAACCGCCTAGAGAGTAAAGATGTCAACTAGGGGATTAGGATTCTCTGACACATTTAGTTTTGATGGCACAAATTTTGATGTTTGGGTAATTCGCATGCTTAATCTCTTTAGGGTCATGGACCCAAATTTAGAGCGAATTGTAGATATGGGTTTTTCTCCTCCAAAAGATCCCCAAAGATTATCTTTAGAGGATGAGAAAAACTCTTATCTCAATGCTCGAGCTTCTAATGTGCTTTTCGATGCTTTGAGCAATGTACTTATATTTCAACTCATGTCATTTCGGGATGCTCATGAGTTGTGGACAAAGCTTCAAGATAAATATGGCGTGTCCAAGTTTTGTGGGGATGATTGTTCTCCCTCCACCTCCGGTCGTGTTGCCTTCTCAACTTCTTCTACTTCACCTACATGTGGATTGCCACAAGGTAATGCTAGGGTGAGTGGTGGTGGTCATTGCAATGATGATAGTGTGCTTGTTCTTGGTGATCCTTCATCATTATCTTATTGCAATGGTCTCCTTTTGGACTTTAACACTTCGAGCACCTTACATGTTTCACATGCTTGTGTTGATAGTCCTTGCATATCATGTAGAAATTGCTTGACTAAATCTCATGATGATATGCTTGCTATATCTTGTTGCCATAATAAAAATGCATGTTTTTCCTCAAGTTGTCGTGCTAACAATGTAGAGGAAACCCAACACTCCATGGAACAAGATGTGGTCTTGAATGGTGCTTCAAGGGATCCTACATCATCCTCTCTTGCATTTTGCCTTATGGCCAAGGCTTCAAAGGTATCTCCCACTTTGAATCCCAATATATCTTGTGATAATATTGATGATGGCAAGAGTGATGATGATGTTTATTATGATGAAGAGAATGATGATGTTGCCTCCTTAAAAATTAAGGGGGAAATGATTTTTAAACCTCTTCTTAAGAATAAAATTGCTCGTTCCAACTTCATGGAAATCATGTTTATTGCTATTGAGAGCAAGAAATATATTGATGAGTTGGAATCTCGTCTTGAGGAGCATGAGGTCACCATTGATAAAATGGAAGGTCATGAGCATGATTACGCTAATGAGATCGCGGACCTCTCCCAAGCTCTCGAACTTGAACAAACCAACAAGGAATCTCTTGAGGAGACTTTTGGTCTAGAATTATCTAGAGTGAAGGAATCTCATGATAGAGCTCTTGAGGTGGCCAATCCTTTTGAAACTAAAAATGAGAAGCTTGAAGTTGCGCATGCTAAACTCCTTGAGGACTTTGGGCACCTCGAAAATGGCTCAAGGGTCATTAAGAGTCAGCTCATCAAACTTACCGAGTCTCATGCACAACTTAAAGCTTCATATTCAAAAGATCTTGCCAAGTTGCCTTCTCCTCTTGTTGTTAATTATGATGCTTGTGCTACTAACTCTGTTTCTAGTGAAGCATCCATTTTGAAGGAGAATGTTGAGCTAAGGGCTCAACTTGAGTTGTTATCTAGCAATTATGGGAAATTGGAAGAAACTCATGTAAAGCTTGCAAGCTCTCATGATGACCTTCTAGTATCCCATAAGGTGCTAAAGTTAGCTCATGAGGCTATGATTACTAAGGTAACATCTAGTGAGTCTCATGTGGACATAAGCACTACGTCTAGTCAAAATGCTATATTGCCATGTGCTAGTCCTTGTAATTCATTTACTCATAACATTGGTACTTCTATTGATGAATTACTTTCCTTGCCTTGTTGCTCTAACAATGAAGCTTATACTTCCTCTAGTACTTGTGTTGATACTAACCATGTAGAGGAAATCAAAGAGCTCAAGGCCCAAGTCACTTCTTTGAAGAAAGACTTGGACAAGGTGTCATGAAGGGAAATCCACACTCAACAATATCTTGAGTGTGCAAAAATCCCCCAATGACAAAGGTGGACTTGGATTCAACTCCAATAAGAAGAAGAAGTCCAAGAGCAACAAGAATAAGGGCCAAGAACAACTCAAGAATTCGGCCAAGATTATTTGCTTCAAGTGCAAAATTGAAGGGCATCATGTTAGATCTTGCCCTTTGAAGAAGAAGGCCATTAGTGACAAGCAACAAGGGAAGCGGGCACAAGTTCACTCTCATTCTCAACCTCAAGTTGAAGAAAGGCCTCTTCCCAAGAAAACTCAAGCTAATGCTTCTCAAGTTGAGAAGTAAAGAGTAGACATTGCTACCTATGTCGTGAAAAAGGAAACGTCGCTTCTTCATGCACGAATGGTACCTTATCCAACCCTATTCTAATTGATGATATCTATTCTCTTGGGAAGGATAAGGTTGGCAATGTGTTTGCCAAATTTGTTGGTACTCAAAGTGGTGTCAAGAAAAGAACCATTTGGCTAGCCAAGCCTATTGTGACTAACCTCTTAGGACCCAACTTGGTTGGGGACCAACTAGCTCATACTTGATCAATAGGTGTTGTTGGAGGTCATTGGAGACTTGGCTACATTATGAAGAATTAAGGGGTCTTCATCATTCATATTGCCTCAAGCCAAGTCATTCGGATTATCAAGTTTCCATCTCATATCCAATGTGCCTCCTTGCGGTAACTTTTACTTAAATTGTTTACATTGAAAGTTACTTGCCCCTTTGCATGTTTTGGTTTTGTTCCTTGCATCTGTTTGTATATGTTGTGTCTCCAAATTGCTTATCTTGAGTAATCAAGTATATGTATGTTGGTTTGCACTTCATGTACATGTGTGTCGCTCGTTGAGCCTTTATGCATCTTGGTTGTATCTTAGTTGGCTCTTGTGAGAGATTAATGGAATATCCCATTATGGGGGAGTGATGTGCTTTGTGCACCTCACAATCCTATAAATGTGTGGACATGAGTAATACCATCTAGTATTGATATTACAAGATTATCTACTCGCTATGTGGTATGTCTTCTCATCAGAAATTCAAATTCTAAATAGTCCATTAATTATCTCTTGTTGGATCCTTTTAATTGTCTCTTGTCTATCTTTAATTGGTATCACATTATGGGGGAGTAATGTGCTATGTGCATATGACAAGCCTAAAAAATGTGTACGTTTGAGATATTGTCACCTAGAATTGATATTGTAATTTATCTTGTTCCTAGGTGGCATGTTAGCTCTACAAGTTGCAATTTGCTTGTGTTTGGAGTGAAGATGATGTTGGATATCCTTGCTTTCTACCAATGGGAATTATTTCCAAATACTTCTTGTCAAATGACAATTGGTACGCACTTATGTGCGGTAGAAATTATTGACCATCTTTACATTGGCCTTTGCTTTTATTTGCCTTGTCTCTTGCCTAGGAATGTAGCAACTCCCTTTGTCTTCCATAACACTTGTGGATCTTGTTTGTTTCTAGATCTTGTCCAGTTTTTCTAGATATAGTGAAAGTGGTGATCCCACCTTGTGCATTTTGTATTCAAATGCAAATTCTCTATAATGCACTAGGCTTGGGGGAGCTATCCTATTTTCTATAAAACACTCATCTTGCGATCCTTATCAAGTGTGTGTTGGTGGAAGGCAAGCCGTTTTCGTTTTGGTACTTTGTGCCATCATGAAACTTTGTAGAGAGCTTGGTTTGTTTGGAACCATCCTCTCTTTTGGGAGTTTGATATTTTTTATTTTGAGTATATCAATGGATATCTCATTCCTTGATGTATCTTTTATGGATATCCTCCAAGTGATGATTTATTCATTTGGTATCTTTTCTTCGCTTGGTATTTCTTTGTCTTTTGGTCTCGGTTCTTGAAAGTCTTGAGCATGCATATTTACTTCTTGTAGTTTCTTTGGCATGCTTTCTTTCTTTGACCCAATATATAGGGGGAACTCCACCAAGTCTCAAATTGGATGAGATGTGCATGAAATTCATTTTCATATCTATATGCACATATTTATGTGGAGTTTGTCCTATGTGTTGTTGGTTCTCTAACTCTTTGGTCCCAATGATCGTTTGGGTACCATTTGGTTTGTGTTGTTGTTCTAGGAACAAGTGGATATGCATTGGATGCTCGGCTCACTCACAAGGAAGGTGTTGTCACCATGTGCTTATTGGAGTCAAGCTAGGATGATCAATGAACTACTTTGTACCTTCAATTGGTATCTCCTACATCCTTCCAATGTTATCTCGGTAACAAGTATCTTCATATACTTCATGCACACATTTCTTGCATCAACCTTGTGTAGGTTGTATCATGGCATGTTATCCATTCTTTCTTGTGATACTTGTTTCCTTTCTCAAAGCATCCCAACAATGATGTCTTGTTGCTAGTTGTGATGTCTTTGATGTTCGTGTGCTTGGAATTCATTTATATACAATAAGACCATATCTAGCCATGTGCTATGCTCTCAAGCAAATATCTTATTGGTATATGTATGACTTCCTTTTGGATATCTTGTTCCTTCATGTTGTAACTATTTCGGGTGTACATCCTTCTTTGTAGATATAACATCATGATTTCGTCTACCTAGAACCTTATACACTTGAGAGAAATTACATCTCTAGATGATATCCTTTCTTTCACGTCCACCTTGTATTTCTTTTGTTATTTCTTGGGTGGCTCCGTGAAAGCTTTTGCCTTGAGTGCGTGTCTTATCTCGTTGCATCTTGATGCACTCTTATGTGGTGAAGATCATTTTCCTCATGCTTATCTTTACGAGGCTTTTGCCATCTTAATTAGTATCCCTCGTCTTGATGAGGCTTTCATCTTCTATCTTCACCACGGGTTGTCACAAGCACAGGTTCTCTATTTGCTTATTAGTAAGCTTGTGAACCCATTTGCTAGTTGTGTGTGGGAATGATAGGCCTTCCACCGTGTGCCTCATTCTTTCAAGACTTTATTGATGCTTGATGCTAATCCGTACATTAGTCTTCTCAAGTGCATTGCCTTGACTCACACACATCTTTTTGGTTGAGCCCATTCTTATAAGTTGCCTCTTGTAACATCCCAAAAAATTCCAAATTTTGAAATGTTAATAATAAGATATTATTGACTGAATTGCTATGATTTTCATGGGAAATTAAAACCTTTTGATTCTTGTTTCAAATATTTCAATCCAATTGCTTTTCTTTTGGACACCTATGAAATATTTTGAAACCACAAATAAAAATGGAGTGAGAATAAAATGACTTTCTCAAAATGTGGTGGAAGAATATTTTATGTGAAGTTCTTTGAATTTTTAGTTCCATCTGAACTTGGATCTTAATTGGAGTTTTAGTGCCATTTAAATATTTCCAAATTATTCAAACAAAAATTGAATGAGAGGAGATAATGTGACTTCTCCAAAAATATATTTGGAAATATTTAATACGTTACAATTATAATTTTGAGAATTTGCCAAAAAAACTCTAAATTGATTCCTTTTAGTAATTCAATTATGTCCATAAAGCATTAATAGTAGTTGTACACAAAATGTATACTGTTAAATGCCGAAACTAATTTTCGTGGACTCTAAATAATATTTAGATGAATGTAAGCATTTTTTTATTTTCTGTTTTAAGTAAACCTTTTGTGCACGTACATAAGTATGTAATTAAATACTGTCCTAACCTATTACTGGGCTTAGCTAATCTTTTCTCTTGCAATCCGGCGCTCGCGAGCGAAGCAGCACAGCCCACTAGTTGTTTTTTTTCTTTGCCTTTTACTCTTGGGCCTTGATTTCCTCAAGGAGGCCCATTACTCTTTCTTTTAGCTCAGCCCACACACACACATCTTCTACCTCTGTTTGTTCGTTGCAATGTTCATGAACAGACACAAACGACCATGGCGCCTGTACCTCTTCCTCTCCCTCTAGTGCTAACCCCGGCCATCCTTTCGATTTGCCACCAACACGAAAATTAAAGAGGAATACAAGGAGAACCCATTCAGATAATTAAAACCCAACATTGTTGCTGTCATTGGACGAACGGATCCGTGAAACGTTCCTGCACAATCAGCCATTAATGGCCACAGTGAGCTCCTTTGATCTCCCCGTACCGACCCCTTCTTCCCCTATAAATAGGACCCCAGAAAGCAAAACATATCCCTCCATCCCTAAGCCCGAAACCCCTCTCTGTCTCGCTCTCCTACGCGAGCAATTGCTCGCCGGAGTTCGTCAGTAGCAGCCGCTTCCGACGAAAGTGGACCTGTCTCTAGTGAGCCCCTCGTCCCTCCAATTCTTTCTCCGAACGTGTATGACCCGTGTGACATTCAATCTCACGAATCCGCAGCCGGAGAGTGCCAACAACCACGATCACGTCCAAGGAAAACTCCGGCGAGCACCAGCCGCGCATCTCCGACACCAGTGGACGAGATCGAGCACATCTCCATCGCCAACATCTTCGCCTCGTTCTCCCCAACACCGTGCACTACCCCATCGTCCCTGGAGCCGTCCGAATCTTCGGAACCAAGCACGTCCGTACGCCACCCATCTCCGGCGAACCCCACGGTGAGCACCCAGCCCGTACGTACTCAAACTTGTTTTTACACCAAGGGGGTATTCACCAATCACGTGACGCCATGTGGCAGATTAACTTTATTCCCGTAAGTCATTTTCATATTTTTATCCAAACTTCAGAAAATCATACTCCCTCCGTCCCGAAAAACATGTCGCGATGGCATTTTTACAAAAATCCCCTCTAGCTTCTCCCGACCAAACCCGCGCTCCTCGTCCTCCTCCTCCGACAGAAGTAGCAGCTGCGCTGCTCTCCGCCGCCGCAGCTTCCCTGCTCCCCGCCGCCGCAGCTGCCCTACTCCCCACCACCGCAGCCCCCCTGCTCCCCCGCTCTCCCGCCGCAACTGCCTCCTGCTCCGCTGCCGCAGCTGCTGCCCGCCTGCCTCCCCAAGCTCCCCCCTTCCTTAAAAAGATCTTCGATTTCCCCAGCGCCGCTCGCTCTCTGCGGCTGCCGAATTGCCATCGGAGAGCCCGGAGGCGCCGGATCCGGACCACCACCAACAACCTAAGGCCGACGAGCAGCCAGGTGTCGTCCCTCGCCATCGACGATGATGGTGCCGTCGACGCCATGGAGCGAGGGCGAGATCCTCCAGACGGCCAATGTCAAGAGTTTCGCCTTCACGGAGCTGATTTTCAGCTGCTTCTGCTGCCCCCGGTAGCGCCAGCACCGTGCGGCTGTACGAGGGCCGCGTCCAGCACTCGCGCCGGCGGCCGGCGGGGCACGCCTTCGAGTACGCCGTGCGCTACGCCCTCGTGGACCTCGACCACCTCGTTGTTGTTGTAAATTTTCCTCATTTGTGCTGAAGTGATTCACTTCTCTGTTTGATGAAGGCGTCTACTGACGATACCCAAGAGCGTGGGGTACGAACAGAGAACAAGATGAATATTCAGCTACTGCTATGACGCAGCGGTGCAAGAACAAGATGAACACGTCAACATGTGGATTGCTGGTCAGTGTTTACATCTCCATCTTCTCTGTTACTCAAATGTTCTGAACTTTCTGAATCTCTGAACCACTTCACTGAATGTGTGTAAAATCTGTTCATTTTCTGGTTGGAATATTCGGACTAGTTCTACTAGTTTAGAGTTTGGAGTATTTGCAGAGTTAACTGAACAATTTTGCACAGATAACTGAACAGTTTTGCAAGCATTCGATCTCTGAACAATTTTGTTTTCTGTAAGATTTATACTGTCTCTAAATTCAGTCATGAACTATGAACTCTGAAATTAGTACTGTCCCAATAGCATTTTAAATATTCAAGTTAGGACTGCACTTTTAAAGTTCAAGATACTCCTGTAAATTAAACCTCAACTTGCAGAGTTGTTGTTTTCAGTTAACTGAAATTATAGTGACTACTCCTACTTTTTCCTTCTCCTCTGTTCTGAAACTTCAGCTATCATATCTACTGTACCTAGCTACTGTCAGAACAGAACACTGTATATCTATAGCTTCATTTTAGAAATTTAATTAGTGCATTTCTAAAATGGCAAAGATTATGGCGCAAAGATTGGTTACATCACATCTAGCAGAAGTAATATTGTGAACCACTGGGCCCCAAGGGGATATCATCATCAGTAGATATCTACAATTTTATTACTGGAGCCACCATACAAACCATGCAAACCTCATATTCTTTTGTTAGCTGAGAAGATCTGCTCTAGCATTTAGCAGAAGGATTACCACCACTACTATCTTATGATGTGTAGGTACTTAGAAGTTAATTAGGATCTTAGCTTAGAAGACCTGCTCTAACACTAAGCAGAAGTTAATTTGGAGTACTATGACTTTTTGACAGTCTGTAAAACAGGGCATTTGCTTCGCAGGAAAATTGAAACTGAACAATTGCAAGAGTTTTGCTTCATTTGCAGTACAAGTCCAAACCTGTATTGACAATACATGTTCTATTTTTCTATTGTTGATCAGATCCATATTGTCCTAAATTGCAAAGTAAGTTAGCACAAATTCAGTTTTAATCAAAATTATTCAAATAAATCCAAATGTTTTAAATTAATCCAAATGTTTGCTTCATCACAATCCACCACCTGTGCTATTTGTGAACTTGCAGTGTGCTTGTGGTGATATTCTTCAGGCAAAGATCAGAGTTGTTGGGTTTATGCATCGTTTATGTCCTCTAGATGCACATTGTTTCTTGAAATTCACTGCTATGTTGCTACTAGTACCAGGTGTTCCTACATTACTAATTTCTGTTTGCTTGTTGTTCAGGTTTTGTAGTGTTTGTTTGGTGGGACTTCTAGCCACTTATGGTTATATTGTCCAAAGTCATGAGGACTCGTGGTGTGCCTGGAAAGTTTAGTTTTAGGGATTATATTGGAAAGCAGTGAAACTGGCAAAGATTTTGCAGCAGATGAGGTTTGCAGTTTTTCGATTCATCTTCATTCTACTCGGATATTCTTCCATTCATCATAACTGTTTATTGTTTATTATTTTAATGGTGTATAGGATCTTCACAGGAATAGCTTGCACCCCTGGAGCCAATTTAGATAATAGGGAGCAGTAGCAGTCTGAAGGTAATGCATTTCAGGGCATGTGCAGTTTCAAAAAGGCATTAAGATGCATTTTGTTTTCAGCAAGATTTTTACTGTCTCTAAATTCAGTCATGAAATATGAACTATGAACTCTTTGATTCTGTTTTTGATGGAGTACTAGGTAACCTTGTCAAGTGAATAATCGGCATGGGCAATAAATATCCACTACTACTCCCACATTATGTTTTTGATTCTGTTTTTATGGAGTACATTTGCATGGCACCGAATCTTGAAAATAATAGCAGGAGTAATACTGGCCCCTAAATTTGCAAGAGTTTTGCTTCATTTTTTTTCTTTGGACAGTACAAGTCCAAACCTGTATTGACAATACATGTTCTATTTTTCTATTGTTGATCAGATCCATATTGTCCTAAATTGCAAAGTAAGTTAGCACAAATTCAGTTTTAATCCAAATTATTCAAATAAATCCAAATATTTTAAATTAATTAAAATAACTAAAATTAATCCAAATCAATTCAAATAAATCCAAATAACCCAAATTAATTCAAATTAATCCAATTCAATTAATCCAAATTCCAATAAATTCCAACAAGGAGTTGATATACAAGGATTAGACAAGGCATACACAAGGGCATGACATAAGGGCATCTTTGTCCCCTCTTGACACAAGATTACACAAGACATACACAAGGAGCACCTGACTACATGACATAAGGGCCTCTTTGCCCCCTCTTGACTACATTCTTTCTCTGGCCAATTCTTCCCTTCCCTTCCCTTTACTTTTCTTTCTTTTCCCTTCTTTAGCCAATTCTTCCCTTTCATTTTATTTTCCTATTGCAATTTCCATTTCTTCTATAATGGCCCTAGTATCAACAACTACCCGACTGTCGCAATATACACTGACGATTTCCGTGCCAGCATTCTGAATGCGATCCTTGTGCAAGTGGGGCAACTTATATTGATTTCCTCCTTTGTCTTTCATAACTTCAAACATAACTGCTTCTAGTGTGATAAAGCTTCTATGCAACTTGTCGGGATCGTAGTTCTCGAATTCCTCTTCCACACCTGTGCAGTTCTGGATGTTTGTAGGTGACCTGCAATCGGTTAGAGACTAGAGAGAGGTATGGAAGCAGAGGTCCAAACAATTTAACTCAGGGCTATTTGGGGGCTGTTGTAGCAATCGGATGTCAAGATCAGTTTATTCCATGACTTCTAAAAGCTACATCATTGGGAAGGACATGGGGCTTTGCATTATCCTGTTGGATGAATATTGTTGCTCCTCATCATCGTCAGGCCACTTATCCTGAATTGCCGGATAACCTTATTGATTAGATAATCTCGCACACGTGCCAAGTTACTTTCACCGATGTCAACACTTTTGTTCCCTTTGTTCTGTTATGACTTGTCCGCTTCGCCTCAGTCTCTTCAACGAATGCCCAAATGCCAATCTTCCCGTCGAATGTTAGCTCCCCCTCATTGTTATATCGAGGCCTGGCAACAGCTGTTAAGAACATCACCTTCCCAATGCTGTGAGTGTTTGACACGATGCGCTTCGGCTCAGGTTCTCCTGGAAGTACATAGTAACTATTCTTCACTCTCGTCATGTCAAACCACTTCTCATCGATGTGAACCATATTCGTCATTGGTTTTAACATAGCCCGAGAAGTTGAGATTGAATTGTCATCGACCATGGACATACAAAATTTCAATCTCGCAAGCTTGTTCTCTAGCTTGAGGTGAGGCTTCACGGTGCTTGTGATGCGGTTGAGCTCATTCAACTGGAACCTCTTATGTAGGGTCGATCGGGCCACACCTAGAGACCGTGCCAGAGATCGAATTGTCCTTCTTTTATTTAGTGGGATTGTTGAGGTCCTCTCTAGATCCAGCTCCTTTCTCTTTCGGCCGGATCTTCCTGGCTTCTTGCTTGAGACATCTACTTCTTTGCCATCGGCAATTTGCTTTTTGGCTTTTTCCCAGATTCTTTCAATAGATCGTACACTTACGTCCAACAGGTTTGAGACTAGCAGCTTGTCGTCTGGTTGAACAGACCCATCTCTGAGCTCGATTACCAGCAAAGCGAAGTAAACACCATGCCTCTCCTTATCTGACAATTCTCTTCTCTTCTCTTGAAGTATCCAATTCATAACTTCATCCTCTTCCTCTTGAGCTTCGTCCTCTTTCCCTTCATCTTCTGGAGGCATCCAATTCATATCTTCATCGCCTTCCTCTTGAGGCATCAAGTTCAAATCCATAGTTACATTCTCTGCCACTTGAGGTTCCTCCTGTTCAGGGGTCCAATTCAAATTAATACCTTCATCGTCTTCCTCTTGAGGCATCAAGTTCAAATCAATAGTTTCATGTTCTTCCTTTTGAGGCATCAAGTTCAAATCCATAGTTACGTTTCTTGCCATCAATGACAAAAGATGAGTACACCATGGTACCATAACAAGAATATACACACACAAAATGAGTATGCAAGTCAAACAAGAAATATGGCATGGATGTACCATTTCTAGTTTGGTTGCCATGGTAGCCAAACAAGAAATGCTGCCATGGCAGCCAAACACTTTTCTCTAACCATAACCATAAGCCATTGTTTGTAGCAGTGCCACATGATCAGCAGTACACAAACTTTCATTACTAAAATTTCAGAAACCTCCTCTGTGTCTTGATTGCTTTTGTTCCTTAACTTTGTTTTGTTCTGAAGCATCTATCGATCTTTTTCTTCAAGCTAAGGATGGTACAGATTTGAGTATGTAATGTACTGTGTCAATATCCATGTCATCCACCACTTTATTTAGGTTGACAAATACAATTGGATGTAGTGTAGTGGTAATCACCAATGTTCATCCATATTTTGCATTTAAAAACTCATATTTGAGTCTGGATCAACTCAGTTGTACTGTATCAAGGACAGTAGCATGAAACCAATAATTTTTGTATCAAGGTGTAGTGTGAATATGTGCCTTATGTAATGATTTTCTCCCAACAAGCTTCAGACCACGTTTTGCACACACGTACTGTTAACTGTTTTATTCAGTGTTTCTCTGAAGAAATCTGAACATTATTTTCATTTAACTTGTACTTGCAGCACAAGCATGGCCATCCACCAACATGCAAAACAAGTTCAAGACCAAAAATATGTGTTTCTTGCTGTTTACTCAACTGAACCAGATTTGGGTTTTCAAGTTCCAAGGTTTCTTGCTAACAGCATACAGATTAAATTGAAAAGCTGGATTCATCTAAATCATGGACAGTTCCAAACCAATTATTTCTAGCTTGCTCCCTCCACCCCCCCTGATATCTACTGATTTTTATTCAATTACCACTAATCATATTCAGTTAACAGGAGCAGAGCAGTTCTTCCTGACGAACAGGAGCAGAGCAGCAACTCCCATACACTGATCATATTCAGCACAGGGAGCAGAGGAGCAACTCCTTACGGTACCTTCTTCCTCTTGACGGCGGGAGCTCTAGCGGCAAGACGGGCAGACGAGCAGCAAGAACACCGGCAGAGGGGAGAAGCAGCCGACGCAGCGCCTGGTAGGGGAGTAGCAGCCCTGCACGGGCTCAAGGAAGATTGAGGAGGCGCGGGCAGGGAGAAGGAGGACGCGCGCGAGCTCCTGGTAAACCGGATCGTGGAGGCAATTTCTGGCAACGCCTGTAGGGGATCGCGGCCGGGATGAATTGCGGCGGTGCACGCGCGGGAGCTCGAGGAGGATGCACTGGAGCTTGAGGAGGATGCGCTGGAGCTTGAGGAGGATGCGTGGGAGCTCGAGGTGGACGCCCACGAGCTCGAGGAGGACGTGGCCGGAGGTCCCGCGATGCCCGCAGTGTCGAGGCGGGAGGGATCGCGGCGACGCAGGTCTGAGCGGGGGAGGCGGCAGAGTAGGTACTTGGCGACGGAGGCGGCGGAGCAGGTAGGTGGCGACGACGGCGGAGCACTTCCTGATGGGCGGCGAGTCGTGCAGTTGGGCAGCGCCGGCCCCTATCGATGCCGGAGGAAGAAGACGGGGCGGAGGGGCTTGTTTCAGACGATTTTAAAACTACAAGGGCTTTTTTGCAAAATCATCAATGAACTGCGCCCCCGACATGTTTTTCGGGACGGAGGGAGTATCTCTTAAACCGCTTGTCCAAATTTGACAAATAAGATATCCCCGGATTCTTTAGAACATCTATTTTATTATAAAAAACTAAAGTTTCACCTTAGAGCAAACTAAAATTTAATTTTGATTTAAATACCAATTTGAGTAGTTTTTCTATATCTTTTATTCTGTAAATCTTATAAAAATATTTTATATATGAAAGTTGGACCTTAGGACCTAACCTTTCTGTTTGAACTGATGGATCCGTTTTTTTCAACATATTTTAGACGTTGTTTTATCATCAACACCTTAATTTGATCGTCTTTGATCATCGTTTAATAACTTTGTTCAAATAGAATTTAATCCTAGAATAAATCTCTTAAGTTGATCCCTAGAAAACCTCTCTGGTCATATGCCATCATCACACAAATTTGGACTTAGGAAATGTTACATAAATTTTGTAACATAAACCTTATGTCACCAACTCTATCTACCATTTTCATTGGACCCAAGTCAATATTCCAATCAAACCCATTATATACTTTGTCGTAGAACCTTGCCTCACAACCCTTCAACCCATGATCCTAACTTGTATTAATTTGATCCAACCCCGGAGTATGATTTATGTCATATTTTCAGTCAAGCCCTATCTCAACCCTACCACGCCATAGTAACTAGCTTAGCAATAGTAAAAAAACTAAATAATTTGTATTGTGAATTTGTATCTTTTATTTGGATTTTGTTGTGTGTTGAATTATTTTCTTGTATTGTTAGATATATCGTAAGGTGGAGGAGAGACGACTAAGAGTAGAATATTTCATCTTCAAGAGACCCAGGCAAGTTGCAATTTGATCATGTTCTGACCTATATTTTTATATATGCATATCTCTTTGAATTTAAATACTATGCATGTTTTATAATAGTTTTGCAAAGTACCACGCTTGCACAAAATGGGTGGGATGAAAACCAAAATTGTTTTAAACCTTTAAACTTGCCTCTTTTGGGGCAACGTTTTGTGAAAACTTTTGGAAAACAAAATGGGCGGAATGGTATTGACGGGAGCGTCTACAAGTGATTGCGCCCATCGGGGTATTGTAGTGAATGCGCCTGACTGGGGTCTTGCACACAGGTTTTTGGTGGGGACCGCCGTCCAGGGGACTGAGATCTTCCAAGTACAGTTTGATGTAGCGTCCAGTACAGTCACATGCTACTATGGGCTCTGGCTTAGCTTAGTACTAACGGGAAACCCTACCCCAGGACCGCCATCGGAGAGAGGCCTTCGTGCCGAAGTTGCGGGCAGCTTGGTGGTATAGGGGCTGTTACGGAAAACCGTCACAATCTCCTCGAGTCGTGCACCCAAGTGTGTAACGATAGACGGGTTAGTTGTGTCATGTGGGGGCGATGTACGACCTCTGAGAGGTTAAACCTAATCGATTAGTCGTGCCCCCGGTTACGGGCAATTTTGAGCAACTGAAGACTTGGACTGAAGAAGAATCTCCCCTCTCTTTTTCTAAAAAATCTGTTTTAAGGGTTAAAGTTGAGGAATGAGCACAGTGAATGTGTTTCACTTCAACCTTATGTATGTTTTAAAACTATTTTGGAGAATGAGCATTGGTGCGTATATCCAAGTGTCTCACTCCTACCTTTTATACTAAAAACTATTTCTATTTCAAAAGAAGTTTACAAAAATTTAGTATAGGAGAAAAATTGGTTTTATGCAAAGGAAACCTCCACCAATACTTACCCTGCATATATATTCTGTTAAACTTTCCTTTGCAACTTGCGAGTACATTCCACGTACTCACCTGGACCTGTCATGTGCAGATCTCAACAGATTAAGAGACGATAGGGTTATGGTCTACACTCAACGAGCCCAGTGGCGTTGATGGAGCCCTAACTTAGCGACTACGTATTATTCCGCTGTATTATGTGCCAGCATTGAGCTGTGCCAATGGTATGTATATATTTAATTTTGGATGTACCGTTGTAGTAAAATGATGTATGTTTTATTGATATTCATTCTTGTTACTGTGTGTGCTAGCTATGATCTAGGGATAGCACAGTAAGCACAGAGACTTGGATTTTCCCAAATCCGGGTCGTGACACCACTTTTACATGTTGCTCAACCATGTGTTTGTTTCTTGTGCTAGGCTTTGTGTAACGCCCCGGATCCGATGCCAGGTGTCTTCCAGTTATTCGCCGTCGTTGCCATGTCATTTGCTTGCGTGTTGCACTTTGCCATGTCATCATCTGCATTCCATATCATGTCATCATGTGCATTTCATTTTGCATACGTGTTCGTCTCATGCATCCGAGCATTTTCCCCGTTGTCCGTTTTGCAATCCGGCACTCCTATGTCTCCCGGCGCCCCCTTTTACCTTATTTCGTGAGTGGCATAAAAATGTTCTCGGAATGGGTTGGAACTTGGCGTGCAGTCTTATTATAGTGTAGACAGGCCGCCTGCCAAGTTTAAATCGCATTCGAGTCCGCTTGATAGCCCTACCGTTAAACTTATAGCGGCACCCTTGCGGTTTATTCGTCAGACGTTTGGCCTCCAAAGCTGTCATGAACCTCTCTCTCTCTCTCTCTCTCTCTCTCTCTCTCTCTCTCCACTCAGCCCAACCCCTCTTCTCAGCCCACCTAAACCCCCCTCTTTTCCTGATCGTCGGATCGCGATCGGAGGCTCCAACGGCCTCAAAACCCCCCTAAACCCAAACCCTAGCCATCCCCGCCTATATATGGACATCCCCTTCCAATTTTGGCATCCCTAGCCCCTCCACCTACCTCTAGCCTCCCTCGGGATCCCGCAGCCGCCCGCCGCTCCCTCCATTTCGCGCCTCTCCATCCCTGCTGCGACACTTGATGGCTCCCCACAGCGCGCCACCCAGCCGTCGCCCCAGCCACTCTAGGGCGCCACGTCGCGCCCTGCCTCAGCCTCCTCCGCCGCTGGCCCGCTCCGCCCGTCTGCTGCCCGCCTGGGCCGATCTGGGCCCGAGGTGCCCTGAGGCGCCCGCCCGCGCCTCTGCGCCCGCCTCCCGCTTCGCTCCCGAGCTCGTGGAGGAGCTCCTCGCCGCCCCGCCGCTCGTCCTCGCCGGAGGCCGCGCGCCACCGCCGCCGGCGACCTCGCCAGGCCAGGCCTCGCCGCCCTGCTCCCTTCTTCCCCGCGCTTCCCCTCTCTCACCTCGCTCTCTCTCTTCTCCCGCAGGACCCCGCCGGAGCTCCGTGGCGCCGCCGCCCTCGTGCTCGTCGCCGGAGGGCCAGTCCTCGACCAGATCCGGGGTCCCCGTGCCCGGATCTGCCCGTTCCCGTCATCCCGGCGCCCTCCCGACCTCCCTGCTGACCGGCGCCGCGCCACCCTCGCCGGAGAGCGCCGCCACTCGTCGTCCAGACCGGATCGGGAGGAGCCCGATCCCGTCGCTCCGTTGACCGACCACGTGGGCCCCGCAGCCGTGGCCCGTCTCCCCCAGATCCAGCCGGCCCAACCCGACTCCCCCTCCTCGGCCTACCAAGCCTCCCCGCCAACTTGGGCCTGCAGCCCAGGGTGAGCAGCCCACTAAACCTCGCCCCGTGTGATCTTTAGTTATATTGCGCGCGATCTGTTTTTTTTTACTGAAATCCACTAAGTCCCGAAATCTGCAGTAATTTTGTTGCATTTTCATTGCATCATATCTCTGTCATCGTTGCTCCGTTTTGCGCGTGTAATATGTCAAAATGTTCGAGTCGAAGAGTAGATCATTTCATCTCATTGCATCATTTTCATTTGAGCTCATCTTGATGCCCGAAATGCTGTTAGAAGAGTACTATGTGATGTTAGTTTCTGTTTCTTAACTGAACTTGCACTTTTGTCATTTTTGCCATGATTGATGTGTGCATCCTATGGACTTGAGTCCTACATGTGTTTTGCAATATGCCATGTCTTATTTACAGTGGTGCTTGCTATGTATTTTTGTGATCAATGTGGTGACTAGCACAAGCATGCAAACTAGGTGTCCTGATGTTGCTGATTTCAGCCCTGTTTTGCTGATATTTTGATGCCATGTTAACTTGATGCTACCGAGAGATCCATGCATATTTTGAGATACTTCAGTAAGGATGTTTTGTTAAACATGTCTTGCTCTACCCATCCATGCCCTTGTTTGCAATTATGGAGTGCCATAGCTTGAGTCAATCGAGCTCTACTTTTGCTATAAAATGTTTCCTGGCAGATTGTTTACATGTTATTCAGTTTTGCCAAGGTTGTTGTGGTTGATCCATTTATGCTATGTTATTGTTCTTGCCATGTATGTCTTCTATGCCATGTCTTCTTGATGTATGTATGCTTAGTTTATCATTTAAGGCTCTGTAGGGAGTGCATTGAGCTTGTAAACATGCCTACTTGTTATCAGGTTTTGACATGCCATATTGCTGAATCTGTTAACGAAACTTTCGATATTGACATGGGTGCCATCATATTTTCTGATCCTTTTTGGCTTATGGTCACTAAAGGACTTTTGTTCTATGCAACTAGTAGATTCATGTCATGCCTTTATTTACCATGATAAGTTCCTGTAACATATAGTTTGACAGCTCTAAACATTGCAACCTGATGTTAATTTCTGCAATGCCTGAAACTGTTATTAGTTGCAATCTTGCCATGTCATTTTGAGCATGTTCTAGTCATTTCTGGAGATAGCTCAGTGTTCATGTTTTGTAATGCTTTACCTGTACATCATGCCCATGCCTTTTGTTTTCATATTGAGGTGCTGTAGCATATTGTTTTGATGCTTGCAATATGCCTAGTTGCTGTTTTGGACAGATTGTTGTCATGACTTGTATTGTGTGTATGTGTTGAACCGTTGCTCCGTTTTGATTGTGCTCTATATGAAACTTGCTTGTTTTTGCATGTAGCTTCATATTATCATGTTGGATCCATGTTCTGAGGTGTTTGCTTGATGTTTTTATGCTTGTTGCATCAATGCCATGCTTATCTTGTTTTGCTCATATCTTCTAGCCCGTAGCTCCGAATCTAATGAACTTTATATGTAATTTGACTAGAATTTCGTGTAGATCATCGTGGTGCATATTAACTTGCTGTTTAACAACTTGAACCTAAAGTTATTCAGATCTGGACCAATTTCGAAATTTGCATATGAGGACTTACCGGAATTGTTACATGTTGTTTCCGGCCTCATTTAAACTTGCTTTGATGTGTTGGTCTTGTGTGCATCATCTCTTGCCATGAGTAGCTTCATGTAGCTTTGTCATGCATCATGCTTGTTTGTGCATCATGTCTTGTCTATGTGTGGTGTGTTTACTATATTGTGTGCTTCTTCTTTTTAGTTCCTGTTTCGTTGCGATCGTGAGGATTCGTTCGTCTACGCTTGGTTCAGCTTCTTCCGTTCGTCTTCTTCATGGAATCGTTCTTCTTCCTTGCAGGATTTCAGGCAAGATGACCGCTACCCTGGATCTCACTACTATCATTGCTATGCTAGCTGCTTCGTTCTTTCGCTATGCTGCGTTACCTATCACTTGCTGCTCAAGCCTACCTAATTGCCATGTCAGCCTCTAACCTTTGACACCTTTCCTATGCAAACCGTTGTTTGGCTATGTTACCGCTTTGCTCAGCCCCTCTTATAGCGTTGTTAGTTGCAGGTGAAGATGAAGTTTGTTCCTTGTTGGAACATGGAGATGTTGTTCCTTCCCGGAACATGTTTACTTGTTGGGATATCACAATATATCTTATATTATTAATGCATCTATATATTTGGTAAAGGGTGGAAGGCTCGGCCTTATGCCTGGTGTTTTGTTCCACTCTTGCCGCCCTAGTTTCCGTCATATCGGTGTTATGTTCCCGGATTTTGCGTCCCTAACGCGGTCGGGTGATTTATGGGACCCCTTGACAGTTCGCTTTGAATCAGACTTTTCAAAGAAGGCCCAACTTTGGTTTTACCATTTGCCTCACCTATACCCCTTTTCCTTGGGTTTCGGAGCCGAGGGTCATCTTTATTTTAGCCCCCGGGCGGTGCTCCTTCGAGTGTTGGTCGAACCGAGCAACTGCGGGGCCACCACGGGCAACTCGAGGGTTGGTTTTACTCGTAGCTTGACTTATCCGGTGTGCCCCGAGACCGAGGTACGTGCGACTTCTATCAGGATTTGTCGGCACATCCGGCGGCTTTGCTGGTCTTGTTTTATTGTTGTCGAAATGTCTTGTAGCCGGATTCCGAGACTGATCGGGTCTTCCGGGAGAAGGAATATCCTTCGTTGATCGCGAGAGCTTAT
Source organism: Aegilops longissima (assembly GCA_021605205.1). NCBI lineage: Eukaryota > Viridiplantae > Streptophyta > Magnoliopsida > Poales > Poaceae > Aegilops > Aegilops longissima. The sequence goes on along the minus strand of CM038678.1, from coordinate 83,945,384 downwards.
CATGGGCTAAGTTGGGACACCCCTGCAGGGTATAAACTTTCGAGAGCCGCGCCCGTGGTTATGTGGCAGATGGGAATTTGTTAATATCCGGTTGTAGTAAACTTGAAGCAAACTCTTCTAAATTACACCAACCGTGTGCGTAACCGTGAGTGTCTCTTTTCGGGGTTGATCGAGAGGAGAACACGGTTTCTGGGTTATGTCTGACGTAGGTAGGAGTTCAGGATCACTTCTTGATCATTACTAGTTGACGACCGTTCCTTTGTTTCTCTTCTCGCTCTCAATTGCGAATGTTAGCCACCATATATGCTTAGCCGCTGCTGCAACCTCACCACCTTTACCTCTTCCTTACCCATTAAGCTTTGCTAGTCTTGATACCCATGGTAATGGGATTGCTGAGTCCTCGTGGCTCACAGATTACTACACCACCAGTTGCAGGTACAGGTTTGCGATGATCATGACGTGAGAGCGATGTTTGCTTGTGTTGGAGTTCTTCTTCTGCTTCTTCTTCGATAAGGGGATAGGTTCCAGGTCGGCAACCTGGGCTAGCAGGGTGGATGTCGTTTGAGTTTCTGTTTATGTTTCATCCGTAGTCGGATGTTGATCTTGTATATGATGTTGATGTATTCTTGTGGCATTTGTGCCTTATGCATGTATCCCCATCTATTATGTAATGTTGATGTAAAGATATCCACCTTGCAAAAGCGTTTCAATATGCGGGTCTATCCTTGGTGGGACCTTGAGTTCCTTTTGGATAGGGTCGCATATTAGGCGTGTTCAAGTTGGTATCGAGCCTCGACCGACCCTAGGAGCCCCTTGATTGATCGTGTAGTTTGGCCGTTGTTGAGTCTAGAAGAAAACTGATTTCTGAGTCTAGTTATATCGGAGAGTAGGAATTCTTTTTACTCCTCTGCCCCTTCGTTGCTCTAGTGAGGAATCTTGACGTAGGTGTTTTGAATTACTTCTCTTCCCCTTCAAATTTTCTTTAGGATCACGCAGTTGGTTTTTTTTTCCGATCGTTGGCCCTCAGCTCTTTTCATCCGGTGCATTTCTCGTCAAGTTGACTCGAGCCTCTTCATCTTTGAGTTCAATCCTCAGTTCTTCCTCCGACGTCGTTGTTTTTCCTTGTCCGAAGTTGTCTCTGTTTTTCCCACCCGCCCTCCCTGTTCTTCTTCTCGGAACCGGAGTTCGTAATCGAGTATCCATCCTACTCATGTGAAGTTTTGCTCTCTCTCCTCAATGATTTCGATCGGTGTTTTTCTCTGCAAGATATTCGTCGATTTCCCCTTCCAAGTTGCCTTTTTTCCCACCCTCCCACCCTTTTTCTTCCCGGAGTTTGCCTCTCTCCCGACCATCAATTTCATTCGTATGGAGCCTCTTCAGTCTTCTATCAATTATTTCAACCGGTGAATTCTCGTCTTGTTCGTCATTCTTCATCCCTTTCTTTTTCTGGTGGATTCAATTCAAGTTTTTCGGTGTTGATCATATTCTTTTCCTCGGCTCAAGTGTTCTCTTTGCTCGTTCGCCTCTCTTGATTAATCATTCCGAGTTCGAAGACATATCGGAGATTAAATCGTGTTCTAATTAATTCGAGGCTGTCACCTCATTCAAATATTTCATTTGTTCCGGTGCATCATCTATCTGTTCAACATCCCTTTCCAACGGTGTTTTCTTTTAGTGGGCCCTAACCCACAGGTCTTTTCCCAGGATCTTACCTGACTCCTCTAATTTCCCCGGAGTTATTCTCAATTCTTTTCAAGTGTGACGTAAGAATGAATATCATCAGTCACTTGCATTTTCCAAGATCGATTTCGAATCATTTCATTGTTGGCTCAACCTCTTTGCTTTTCATTCTCCCGGAGCGCCTCAACAATTTTGGTGGTGTTTTCTCGTCGACATTTGAAGACCGTCGTAGATTTTTTCTCTTAAATCTTGTCCGTTCTCCCGGAGATTCGCGGTGCTAGCTCGATGTTATCCTATCAATTGTTTCTAGTCATGCAAACTCTTTTCATCCATCCGGAGTTTTTCAGGAGTTATTTTCCGTCTCAATCATCTGGAGGCCATCTTTTCGGAATATTTCTTCGTTCCAAGTTTTCAGCTTCGTTCATCTCAATATTCTTTGGGTGCTGCGTTCAAGCATTCGTTAATCAGTTCGCGATCTCTTCGATCTCTTTTCTCTAAATTCCCTCAAGTATCTTCGTGCTTTTCTAATTCTTCCCGGTGATTATTTCTTTTTCATCAGTTATTTCGAATTCTTTCCGGCGATTCGTTCTCTTCTCTTCGTTCATTTTCATTTCTTACGGTGGTTCGTTCAAGATTCTTTTTCTTTGATTATCATTTTAATCCATTCGTTCTTTTCAACCTACCGGTGATTCATGAAGACCTTCTCAAGTTTGCGATATGTCACTTCTCAATCCTTTTCATCAAGAATAAGTAGTATGCAAATCCATTGCTTGTCATCAATTTAATTTGATGAGGGATAAGCATACAATAAATCTTATTCTTATTTCATCAAAGTGAGTAATCCCTTCCTTCAAAGTTTGTTCTTGAGGAATAAATTCTAGTTCCAAGTGTTTTAATCTTTTCTTGTCCGGAGTTCAAATTTCCTCGGCCATTTCGTCGGAACCTCCATCTAAATCATCGCAAGGCTTTATCTTATTCTTTCCACCCCTCAATTCTATCTCATCATCCTTTTGTTACCGGAGTTCTTCATGGTGGTTCTTCATGATTCAATTCATTCTTCAAGTGTTCATCAAGATTCTTGTCGGTGGAGTTCAAGTATCTTTCTTCTCGCGTCTCGAAGTGTAATTAATTCTCCATATTCTTTTAAAGTGGAGTTTGCATTTATTCGTTCTTCTCAGCTATTCAATCTTTTTCGTTTGTGGCCGGTCATCACCTTATGATTTTGAGATGTTATCCATAAGTCCACGACAAGCTTATTCTTTCGTTGTTGATTTTCTCAACAACTCCACTCAATCCTTCCTTCTAAGTTCTTTTCATTCAAATTATTTCAATTCTTCCGGAGGCTTTGCGTTGTTCATCTCATCAAGTATCATTCCATCCTCTCTAGTTCGTGTTATTTTCTTTCCTTGTTTCAGCCGGAGTGCTGCCTAAATCCTCTCAGTCTTATCCGTTTCTTTTCTCATTCTAACCACTCCGGTTAGAACGAGTGGTTTCAGAGTTTATCTTGATTCCGTGAGCTTTTGATTCTCGTCTTTCTCGTCGTTCCTCTCTTCTTCTCGAGTGCTCTCGATTCCTTTGCTTCTTCTCTTGAGTTCTTGTTTCACCTCATCCCTTTCCCTTCCGTCTCGGTCCTAAGATCTCGGGACGAGGTCTCTTGTTAGTGGAGGAGTGTTGTAACGCCCCGGATCCGATGCGCCAGGTGTCTTCCAGTTATTCGCCGTCGTTGCCATGTCATTTGCTTGCGTGTTGCACTTTGCCATGTCATCATCTGCATTCCATATCATGTCATCATGTGCATTTCATTTTGCATACGTGTTCGTCTCATGCATCCGAGCATTTTCCCCGTTGTCCGTTTTGCAATCCGGCACTCCTATGTCTCCCGGCGCCCCCTTTTACCTTATTTCGTGAGTGGCATAAAAATGTTCTCGGAATGGGTTGGAACTTGGCGTGCAGTCTTATTATAGTGTAGACAGGCCGCCTGCCAAGTTTCGTCGCATTCGGAGTCCGTTTGATAGCCCTACCGTTAAACTTATAGCGGCACCCTTGCCGGTTTATTCGTCGGACGTTTCGGCCTCCGAAACTGTCGCCGGGCCTCTCTCTCTCTCTCTCTCTCTCTCTCTCCTCTCCACTCAGCCCAATCCCTCTTCTCAGCCCACCTAAACCCACCTCTTTTCCTGATCGTCGGATCGCGATCGGAGGCTCCAACGGCCTCAAAACCCCCCTAAACCCAAACCCTAGCCATCCCTGCCTATATATGGACATCCCCTTCCAATTTTGGCATCCCTAGCCCTCCACCTACCTCTAGCCTCCCTCGGGATCCCCAGCAGCCGCCGACCCGCTCCCTCCATTTCGCGCCTCTCCATCCCTCACGCGACACTTGGCTGCTCCCCACAGCGCGCCGCCACCCAGTGATCGCCCCAGCCACTCTAGGGCGCCACGTCGCCCCTGCCTCAGCCTCCTCGCCGCTGGCCCGCTCCGGCCCGTCGCTGCCCGCCCGGGCCGATCTGGGCCTGAGGTGCCCCCATGGCGCCCGCCCGCGCCCTCTGCGCCCGCCTCCGCTTCGCTCCCGAGCTCCAGGAGGAGCTCCTCGCCGCCCGCCGCTCGTCCTCGCCGGAGAGCGCGCCACCGCCGCCGGCGACCTCGCCAGGCCAGGCCTCGCCGCCCTGCTCCCTTCTTCCTTCCCGCTTCCCTCTCTCACCTCGCTCTCTCTTCTCCCGCAGGACCCGCCAGAGCTCCGTGGCGCCGCCGCCCGTGCTGCTCGCCGAGGGGCCCGCCTCGACTAGATCCGGGTCCCGTGCGGATCTGCCCGTTCCCGTCACCCCGACGCCCTCCCGACCTCCCTGCTGACCGGCGCCGCGCCGCCCTCGCCGGAGAGCGCCGCCACTCGTCGTCCAGACCGGATCGGGAGGAGCCCGATCCCGTCGCTCCGTTGACCGACCACGTGGGCCCCGCAGCCGTGGCCCGTCTCCCCCAGATCCAGCCGGCCCAGCCCGACTCCCCCCCCTCGGCCTGCCAAGCCTCCCCGCCAACTTGGGCCTGCAGCCCAGGGTGAGCAGCCCACTAAACCTCGCCCCGTGTGATCTTTAGTTATATTGCGCGCGATCTGTTTTTTTTACTGAAATCCACTAAGTCCCGAAATCTGCAGTAATTTTGTTGCATTTTCATTGCATCATATCTCTGTCATCGTTGCCCCGTTTTGCGCGTGTAATATGTCAAAATGTTCGACTCGAAGAGTAGATCATTTCATCTCATTGCATCATTTTCATTTGAGCTCATCTTGATGCCCGAAATGCTGTTAGAAGAGTGCTATGTGATGTTAGTTTCTGTTTCTTAACTGAACTTGCACTTTTGTTATTTTTGCCATGATTGATGTGTGCATCCTATGGACTTGAGTCCTACATGTGTTTTGCAATATGCCATGTCTTCTTTACAGTGGTGCTTGCTATGTATTTTTGTGATCAATGTGGTGACTAGCACAAGCATGCAAACTAGGTGTCCTGATGTTGCTGATTTCAGCCCTGTTTTGCTGATATTTTGATGCCATGTTAACTTGATGCTACCGAGAGATCCATGCATATTTTGAGATACTTCAGTAAGGATGTTTTGTTAAACATGTCTTGCTCTACCAATCCATGCCCTTGTTTGCAATTATGGAGTGCTATAGCTTGAGTCAATCGAGCTCTACTTTTGCTATAAAATGTTTCCTGGCAGATTGTTTACATGTTATTCAATTTTGCCAAGGTTGTTGTGGTTGATCCATTTATGCTATGTTATTGTTCTTTCCATGTATGTCTTCTATGCCATGTCTTATTGATGTATGTATTCTTAGTTTATCATTTAAGGCTCTGTAGGGAGTGCATTGAGCTTGTAAACATGCCTACTTGTTATCAGTTTTTGACATGCCATATTGCTGAATCTGTTAACGAAACTTTCGATATTGACATGGGTGCCATCATATTTTCTGATCCTTTTTGGCTTATGGTCACTAAAGGACTTTTGTTCTATGCAATTGTTAGATTCATGCCATGCCTTTATTTACTATGATAAGTTCCTGTAACATATTGTTTGATAGCTGTAAACATTGCAACCTGATGTTAATTTCTGCAATGCCTGAAACTGTTATTAGTTGCAATCTTGCCATGTCATTTTGAGCATGTTCTAGTCATTTCTGGAGATAGCTCAGTGTTCATGTTTCGTAATGCTTTACCTGTACATCATGCCCATGCCTTTTGTTTTCATATTGAGGTGTTGTAGCATATTGTTTTGATGCTTGCAATATGCCTAGTTGCTGTTTTGGACAGATTGTTGTCATGACTTGTATTGTGTGTATGTGTTGAACCGTTGCTCCGTTTTGATTGTGCTCTATATGAAACTTGCTTGTTTTTTCATGTAGCTTCATATTATCATGTTGGATCCATGTTTTGAGGTGTTTGCTTGATGTTTTTATGCTTGTTGCATCAATGCCATGCTTATCTTGTTTTGCTCATATCTTCTAGCCCGTAGCTCCGAATCTACTGAACTTTATATGTAATTTGACTAGAATTTCGTGTAGATCATCGTGGTGCATATTAACTTGCTGTTTAACAACTTGAACCTAAAGTTATTCAGATCTGGACCAATTTCGAAATTTGCATATGAGGACTTACCGGAATTGTTACATGTTGTTTCCGGCCTCATTTAAACTTGCTTTGATGTGTTGGTCTTGTGTGCATCATCTCTTGCCATGAGTAGCTTCATGTAGCTTTGTCATGCATCATGCTTGTTTGTGCATCATGTCTTGTCTATGTGTGGTGTGTTTACTATGTTGTGTGCTTCTTCTTTTTAGTTCCTGTTTCGTTGCGATCGTGAGGATTCGTTCGTCTACGCTTGGTTCGGCTTCTTCCGTTCGTCTTCTTCATGGACTCGTTCTTCTTCATTGCGGGATTTCAGGCAAGATGACCGCTACCCTGGATCTCACTACTATCATTGCTATGCTAGCTGCTTCGTTCTTTCGCTATGCTGCGTTACCTATCACTTGCTGCTCAAGCCTACCTAATTGCCATGTCAGCCTCTAACCTTTGACACCTTTCCTATGCAAACCGTTGTTTGGCTATGTTACCGCTTTGCTCAGCCCCCCTTATAGCGTTGTTAGTTGCAGGTGAAGATGAAGTTTGTTCCTTGTTGGAACATGGAGATGTTGTTCCTTCCCGGAACATGTTTACTTGTTGGGATATCACAATATATCTTATATTATTAATGCATCTATATATTTGGTAAAGGGTGGAAGGCTCGGCCTTATGCCTGGTGTTTTGTTCCACTCTTGCCGCCCTAGTTTCCGTCATATCGGTGTTATGTTCCCGGATTTTGCGTCCCTAACGCGGTCGGGTGATTTATGGGACCCCTTGACAGTTCGCTTTGAATAAGACTTTTCAAAGAAGGCCCAACTTTGGTTTTACCATTTGCCTCACCTATACCCCTTTTCCTTGGGTTTCGGAGCCGAGGGTCATCTTTATTTTAGCCCCGGGCGGTGCTCCTTCGAGTGTTGGTCCGAACCGAGCAACCTCTTGGGGCCACCACAGGGCAACTCGAGGTTGGTTTTACTCGTAGCTTGACTTATCCGGTGTGCCACGAGACCGAGGTACGTCGACTCCTATCAGATTTGTCGGCACATCCGGCGGCTTTGCTGGTCTTGTTTTATTCTGTCGAAATGTCTTGTAGCCGGATTCGAGACTGATCGGGTCTTCCGGGAGAAGGAATATCCTTCATTGATCGCGAGAGCTTATCATGGGCTAAGTTGGGACACCCTGCAGGGTATAAATTTTCGAGAGCCGTGCCGCGGTTATGTGGCAGATGGGAATTTGTTAATATCCGGTTGTAGTAAACTTGAAGCAAACTCTTCTAAAATACACCAACCGTATGCGTAACCGTGAGTGTCTCTTTTGGGGTTGATCGAGAGGAGAACACGGTTTCGGGTTATGTCTGACGTAGGTAGGAGTTCAGGATCACTTCTTGATCATTACTAGTTGACGACCGTTCCTTTGTTTCTCTTCTCGCTCTCAATTGCGAATGTTAGCCACCATATATGCTTAGCAGCTGCTGCAACCTCACCACCTTTACCTCTTCCTTACCCATTAAGCTTTGCTAGTCTTGATACCCATGGTAATGGGATTCTGAGTCCTCGTGGCTCACAGATTACTACACCACCAGTTGCAGGTACAGGTTTGCGATGATCATGGCGTGAGAGCGATGTTTGCTTGTGTTGGAGTTCTTCTTACGCTTCTTCTTGATCGGGGATAGGTTCGGTCGGCAGCCTGGGCTAGCGAGGTGGATGTCGTTTGAGTTTCTGTTTATGTTTCATCCGTAGTCGGATGTTGATCTTGTATATGATGTTGATGTATTCTTGTGTCATTTGTGCCTTATGCATGTATCCCCATCTATTATGTAATGTTGATGTAATGATATCCACCTTGCAAAAGCGTTTCAATATGCGGGTCTATCCTTGGTGGGACCTTCGAGTTCCTTTTGGATAGGGTCGCATATTGGGCGTGACACTTTGTTTCCTACATGCTCACTTTCTCTTGTTGTGAGTTTCTATTGATTTTCAAGGAGTGATGATCCTATTTTGTGCACTTGGTATCAAAATACAAAATATTCTTATGTTTGCACAAATCATGGGGAGATTCTCTAGTTTCTTTAGGTCACTCCTTTGCTCTTATCATAATATCCTTTATTCATGCATGTGGCTCGTAGGTTCATTGGCCTAGTTGGTTCAATTTGTATCTTTTAGCTTGCTTCAATTGGTATCTTTTGATTGCTTGATTGCTTGTTTCTCTTTTTTTATGTCTTTGTGGCGTATCATTCTTTTGCTATCTTTGTGCCTCAATATAGTTTGTGTTCCTCCAAGTATTTACCTTTGGATATGTGTGTTGCACTCCACTCACTTGTTGAGAAATACACAATTTATGGAGGACCACAATTTATATTGGCCTTCTAAGCTTTTCGCCCATTTTGGCAATCGATACCAATGGGGGAGAAGTTTCAGAGAGTTTTGTGGAGAAGTTTAGAGAGTTGTCTCTTCTGGCTTTGGTTTGTTCCTAAGCATATGCATCTCCTACGCATGCGTTATTGGTTGTTGCATGGCATGGTGATGCATAATTCCTTATATAAACTCTCTTGAAAGTGCTTGTCATCAATTACCAAAATGGGGGCGATTGAAAGGACATGTGGTGCCCCCATGTGTGGTTTTGGTAATTGATGACATTCTCTATGGACTAATGGTTGCATTGAGTTATATTTGAAGGATTTGTCCATATGCATTTCTTGAAGTCCATGTGTTGGTTTCAAGGAGTTTATGTGTTGACCAAGGTGCTATTAAGGAATTATCCAAAGATTGGTCATGTGAGTGTTGAGCTTATTGCAAGCATGTCTTGAAGAAGAAGATTGTGTGATCATTCATGTTTACCTTCAAGACATCATCCAAACAAAGAGAGTTGGAAAGATTCAAGGTTGATCAAGACTAAGTCAAGAGTGAATCAAGTTGATCAACTCACAAAGCGTAAAAGATGTACCGAGAGGGATCAAGTGATCCCATGGTATGGTAAGCATTGTCCATTGCACTTTTTGTACTAACCCATGGTCTATGTGAGAGTCTATGTGGGGTTAGATACGTGTCCATGGGCTTGCGTCAAGAGGAAGATATCATACAACCCATGGAAAGGATGACATCAAGTGGTGATCGTCATCAAGATTGTCGTGTGCAAGTTCAAGTGGAGCATCACGAAGAGATCAAGTTCTTGAAGCTTGCCATCCATTGTGGTGTCAATGGACTTGTGAAGATGTGCCGAAGAGTGGCTCACCCGTAGTGGAGTATGGGGGAGCAATCATCTAGTCTCCATCGACCCAACGCAATCAAGAAAGGTGGTCCATCTTGAGGAGGACAAGATCGTCATCATCTAGCTCAAGTGGATCATGTGCAAGGCAAAGGTTTTCCCTTTATAGGTTTTCTATTTTACCGGTCTCATGGTGGTAGTTGGGAGACCGGGTTATAGGATCGATAGCCGTACTATCAAGGAAGTAGCTTGATCGTATTGTTTGTCGAGAGCTCAAACCATTGCATCCTTGCATCATGTTTCTTGGTTGTTGTTTGGTTCTCTTTGTGAGTCTTAGAGCTTATGGTCATCTTGATGACAAGCTTGAGTTCATCGAAAACGGAGTTTGCATGCGTCTTCTATGATATTTTCGGTGTTGGAGGTTTTACCGGTCTTATCCGAGGAAGGGTTCTCACCATTTTCTTTTGGGCCTTTTCTCATTTGCTTCTTATTGATATTTATATCAAGATTGTGTTAGCCATTGTCGCTAGCTTTCCAACAAACTTGGTTTCGTCGAATTCGGAGTCCGTTTGCAGAAGTTGTGACAGTTTTGGTGTCCTTAAAAGGGGTAGCTGCGGATGTAATTTTTTAGTACCGCTCTTGGGAGCGGTACTACCGCGACTACTTCCGTGGCTACTTCCGCTCGGGACCAAAAACTCGTCACAAGTCCAGCGGTGGTAAACACGGATGTAATTTTTTAGTACCGCTCGCAAGCAGTAGTACCGCTACCCTTAGCAGTAGTACCGCTACCCCTACCGGTAGTACCATGAGGTCAAGCAGTACTACCGCTCCGACGGTTCTTCTGGCTTTTTTGCCTCCTCGCTGTTGTGTTTCAAAGGGCTACTACCGCCCTAGCGGTAGTACCGCTCCTTGGAGCGGTAATACCGCTCTGTGTGGGCTGTGAGCATAACGGTTGGATTTTCCCCACCTATAAAAGGGGGTCCTCTTCCCCAATGAACCTTATCTCTTGATCTCGTGTTCTTCCCCCATTGTTGACCTTCTTCGAGCTTGCTAACTCTCAATCCCTCCAATGATTCTTGCTAGTTCTTGAGGGAAAAGAGAGAGGAGATCTAGATCCACGTTTCCACCAATCACTTTCTCCTCTAAGTGAGGGGAACCCCTTGGATCTAGATCTTGTTGGAAATATGCCCTAGAGGCAATAATAAAATGGTTATTATTATATTTCCTTGTTCATGATAATCCTTTATTATCCATTCTATAATTGTATTGATAGGAAACTCAGATACATGTGTGGGTACATAGACAACACCATGTCCCTAGTAAGCCTCTAGTTGACTAGCTCGTTGATCAATAGATGGTTACAGTTTCCTGACCATGGACATTGGATGTCGTTGATAACGAGATCACATCATTAGCAGAATGATGTGATGGACAAGACCCAATCCTAAGCCTAGCACAAAGATCGTGTAGTTCGTATGCTAAAGCTTTTCTAATGTCAAGTATCTTTTCCATAGACCATGAGATTGTGCAACTCCGGATACCGTAGGAATGCTTTGGGTGTACCAAGCGTCCACAACGAATGGCGGGTGGCCATAAAGGTGCACTACAGGTATCTCCGAAAGTGTCTGTTGGGTTGGCACGAATCGAGACTGGGATTTGTTACTCCGTGTGACGGAGAGGTATCTCTGGGCCCATTCGGTAGGACATCATCCTAATGTGCACAATGTGACCAAGGGGTTGATCACGGGATGATGTCTTACGGAACGAGTAAAGAGACTTGCCGGTAACGAGATTGAACAAGGTATCTGTATACCGACGATCGAATCTCGGGCAAGTACAATACCGTTAGACAAAGGGAATTGTATACGGGATCGATTGAGTACTTGACGTCGTGGTTCATCCGATGAGATCATCGTGGAACATGTGGGAGCCAACATGGGTATCCAGATCCCGCTGTTGGTTATTGACCGGAGAACGTCTCGGTCATGTCTCGCATGGTTCCCGAACCCGTAGGGTCTACACATAAGGTTCGATGGCGCTAGGGTTATAAAGGAAGTTTGTATGAGGTTACGAATGTTGTTGAGTCCGGATGAGATCCTGACGTCACGAGGAGTTCGGAATGGTCCGGAGGTAAAGATTTATATATGGGAAGTCCTGTTTTGGTCATCGGAAAAGTTTCGGGTTTTATCGGTAACGTACCGGGACCACCGGGAGGGTCCCGGGGTCCACCAACTGGGGCCACCATCCCGGAGGGCAGCATGGGCCAAGTGTGGGAGGGACCAGCCCGGTGGGCTGGTGCGCCCCCAAGGGCCCAAAGCGCCTAGGGTTTGGGAGGCGCCCACCTGCTTGGGGGCAAGTTTCCCTCTCCCCCTTGACCGCCACCCATAGATGGGATTGGGGCTGCCGCACCCCTTGGGGTGGAAACCCTATAGGGGGCGCACCCCCCTCCCTCTCCCCTATATATAGTTGAGGTCTTGAGGGCTGCCAATGCATGAGTTTCTCTTCCTCTTGGCACAGCCCTACCTCTCTTCCTCCTCCTCTCCCGCGGTGCTTGGCGAAGCCCTGCAGGATTGCCACGCTCCTCCATCACCACCATGTCGTTCTGCTGCTGCTGGACGGAGTCTTCCTCAACCTCTCCCTCTCTCCTTGCTGGATCAAGGCGTGGGAGACGTCACTGGGCTGTACGTGTGTTGAACACGGAGGTGCCGTCCGTTCGGCACTAGGATCTCCGGTGATTTGGATCACGACGAGTACGACTCCTTCAACCCTGTTCTCTTGAACGCTTCCGCTTAGCAATCTACAAGGGTATGTAGATGCACTCTCCTTCCCCTTGTTGCTAGTTTATCCATAGATAGATCTTGGTGACACGTAGGAAAATTTTGAATTTCTGCTACGTTCCCCAACAGTGGCATCATGAGCTAGGTCTATTGCGTAGATTCTATGCACGAGTAGAACACAAGTTGTTGTGGGCGTTGATTTTGTTCAATATGCTTACCGTTACTAGTCCAATCTTGTTTCGACGGTATTGTGGGATGAAGCGGCCCGGACCGACCTTACACGTACACTTACGTGAGACAGGTTCCACCGACTGACATGCACTTGTTGCATAAGGTGGCTAGCGGGTGCCAGTCTCTCCCACTTTAGTCGGATCAGATTCGATGAAAAGGGTCCTTATGAAGGGTAAATAGCAATTGACATATCACGTTGTGGTTTTGCATAGGTAAGAAACGTTCTTGCTAGAAACCCATAGCAGCCACGTAAAACATGCAAACAACAATTAGAGGACGTCTAACTTGTTTTTGCAGGGTATGCTATGTGATGTGATATGGCCAAGAAGAATGTGATGTATGAGATTGATCATGTTCTTGTAATAGGAATCACGACTTGCATGTCGATGAGTATGACAACCGGCAGGAGCCATAGGAGTTGTCTTAATTTATTGTATGACCTGCGTGTCATTGAACAATGTCATGTAATTACTTTACTTTATTGCTAACCGGTAGCCATAGTAGTAGAAGTAATAAGTTGGCAAGACAACTTCATGGAGACACGATGATGGAGATCATGGTGTCATGCCGGTGACGATGATGATCATGGAGCCCCGAAGATGGATATCAAAAGGAGCAAAATGATATTGGCCATATCATGTCACTATTTGATTGCATGTGGTGTTTATCATGTTTATGCATCTTATTTGCTTAGAACGACGATAGTACATAAGATGATCCCTCATTAAAATTTCAAGAAAGTGTTCCCCTAACTGTGCACCGTTATGTAAAGTTAAATGTTTCAAGCACCACGTGATGATCGGGTGTGATAGATTCTTACGTTCACATACAACGGGTGTAAGCCAGATTTACACCCGCGAAACACTTAGGTTAACTTGACGAGCCTAGCATGTACATACATGGCCTCGGAACACAAGAGACCGAAAGGTCAAGCATGAGTCGTATGGAGGATACGATCAACATGAAGATGTTCACCGATGATGACTAGTCCGTCTCACGTGATGATCGGACATGGCCTAGTTGACTCGGATCATGTAATCACTTAGATGACTAGAGGGATGTCTATCTGAGTGGGAGTTCATTAGATGAACTTAATTATCCTGAACATAGTCAAAAGGTCTTTGCAAATTATGTCGTAAGCTCGCGCTTTAGTTCCACTATTTAGATATGTTCCTAGAGAAAATATAGTTGAAAGTTGACAGTAGCGATTATGCGGACAGAAGAAAGCTTATGTCCTTAATGCACCGCTCAGTGTGCTGAACCCCAAACGTCGTCTGCGGATGTTGTGAACATCGAACATACACGTTTTGATAACTACATGATAGTTCAGTTAAACGGTTTAGAGTTGAGGCACCAAAGACGTTTTTCGAAACGTCGCGGAACATATGAGATGTTTCGAGGGCTGAAATTGGGATTTCAGGCTTGTGCCCACGTCAAGAGGTATAAGACCTCCGACGATTTTCTTAGCCTGCAAACTGAGGGAGAAAAGCTCAATCGTTGAGCTTGTGCTCAGATTGTCTGAGTGCAACAATCACTTGAATCGAGTGGGAGTTGATCTTCCAGATGAGATAGTGATGTTTCTCCAAAGTCATTGCCACCAAGCTGCTAGAGCTTCGTGATGAACTATAGCATATCAGGGATAGATATAATGATCCTTGAGCTATTCGCAATGTTCGACACCGCGAATGCAGAAATCAAGAAGGAGCATCAATTGTTGATGGTTAGTGAAACCACTAGTTTCAAGAAGGGCAAGGGCAAGCAGGGTACTTCATGAAACAGCAAATCGATTGTTGCTCGGTGAAGAAACCCAAGGTTGAACCCAAACCCGAGACTAAGTGCTACGTAATGAGGGAACAGCCTTTGGAGCAGAATTACCCTAGATACTTGGTAGATGAGAAGGCTGGCAAGGTCGATAGAAGTATATTGGATATACATTAAGTTATTGTGTACTTTAATAGTACTCCTAGTAGCACCAGGGTATTAGATACCGGTTCGGTTGCTAAGTGTTAGGAACTCGAAATAAAAGGCTGCGGAATGAACGGAGACTAGCTAAAGGTGAGCTGACGATATGTGTTGGAAGTGTTTCCAAGTTTGATGTGATCAAACATCGCCTGCTCCCTCTACCATCGAGATTTGTGTTAAACCTAAATAATTGTTATTTGGTGTTTGCGTTGAGCATAGACATGATTGGATTATGTCTATCGCAATACGGTTATTCATTTAAGGAGAATAATGGTTACTCTATTTATTTGAATAAAACCTTCAATGGTCTTGCACCTAAAAGAATGGTTTATTGAATCTCGATCGTAGTGATACACATTTTCATGCCAAAAGATATAAGATAGTAATGATAGTACCACTTACTTGTGGCAATTGCCATGTAAGTCATATTGGTGTAAAAGCATGAAGAAGCTCCATGTTGATGGATCTTTGGACTCACTCGTTTTGAAAAGTTTGAGACATGCGAACCATGTCTATTGGTGTATACGCATGAAGAAACTCCATGCAGATGGATCGTTTAGACTCACTTGATTTTGAATCACTTGAGATATGCAAATAATACCACATGGGCAAGATGACTGAAAAGCCTCATTTTCAGTAAGATGGAACAAGATAGCAACTTGTTGGAAGTAACACATTTTGATGTGTGCAGTCCAATGAGTGCCGAGGCATGCAGTGAATGTCGTTATGTTCTTACTTCACAGATGATTCGAGTAGATGTTGAGTATATTTACTTGATGAAACACAAATCTGAATTATTGAATGGTTCAAGTAATTTCAGAGTGAAGTTAAAGATCATCGTGACAAGAGGATAAAATGTCTATGATATGATCATAGAGATGAGTATCTGAGTTACGAGCTTTGGCGCGCAATTAAGACATTGTGGAAATTGTTTCACAATAAATACCGCCTGGAACACCATAGTGTGATGGTGTTTCCAAACATCATAGTTGCACCCTATTGGATATGATGCGTACCATGATGTCTCTTATCAAATTACCACTATCGTTCATGGGTTAGGCATTAGAGACAACCGCACTCACTTTAATAGGGCACCACGTAATTCCGTTGAGACGACACCGTTTGAACTATGGTTTGGAGAAACCTAAGTTGTCATTTCTTAAAAGTTTGGGGCTGTGACGCTTATGTGAAAAAGTTTCAGGGTGATAAGCTCGAACCCAAAGCGGATAAAATGCATCTTCATAGGACACCCAAAAACAGTTGGGTATACCTCCTATCTCAGATCCGGAAGCAAGTAATTGTTTCTAGAAACGGGTCCTTTCTCGAGAAAAAGTTTCTCTCAGAAGAATTGAGTGGGAGGATGGTGGATACTTGATGAGGTTATTGAACCATCACTTCAACTAGTGTGTAGCAGGGCACAGGAAGTTGTTCATGTGGCACCTACACCAATTGAAGTAGAAGCTTATGATAGTGATCATGATGCTTCGGATCAAGTCACTACCGGACCTCGTAGGTTGACAAGTACACGTACTACTTCAGAGTGGTACGCAATCCTGTCTTAGAGGTCATGTTGCTAGACAAAAATGAACCTACGAGCTATGGAGAAGCGATGGTGGGCCCGGATTTGACGAATGGCTCGAGGCCATAACATCCGAGAGAGGATCCATGACTTTGGAAGAAATACTTGATGGTCGTGGGGCGTTGGGTAAAGATGGATTTTAAAAGGAAGGCGGACAATGATGGTAAGTATCACCATTAAGAAAGCTCGACTTGTCGTTAAAGATGTTTTCCGACAAGTTCAAGGAGTTGACTACGGTGAGGCTTTCTCACTCGTAGCGATGCTAAGAGTCTGTTGGAATTGGATTAGCGATTATGCATTATTTATGAAATCTTGCATATAGGATGTCAAAACATTGTTTCCTTGACAATTTTCTTGAGGAAAGGTTGTATGTGATACAACCGAAGGTTTTTGACAATCCTGAAAGACGCTAACAAGTATGCAAAGCTCCAGCAATCCTTCTAAGGAATGGATTAAGCATCTCGGAGTTGGAATGTACGCTTTGATGAGATGATCAAAGATTTTGGGTCTATACAAAGTTTATGAGAAACATGTATTTCCGAAGAAGTGAGTGGGAGCACTATAGAATTTCGATGAGTATGTGTTGTTGACATATTGTTGATCGAAATGATGTAGAATTCTGGAAAGCATATAGGGTTGTTTGAAAAGTGTTTTCAATGGAAAACCTGGATTAGGCTACTTCAACAATAAGCATCAAGATCTATAAGATAGATCAAAATGTTTAATAATACTTTCAAATGAGCACATACCTTGACATAATCTTGAAGGTGTTCAAGATGGATCGATCAAAGAAGGAGTTCTTGCCTGAGTTGTAAGGTATGAAGTTAAGAGTTAAAGCTCGACCACGGCAGAAAAGAGAGAAAGGGCGAAGGTCGTCCCTATGCCTTAGACATAGGCTCTACTGGTATGCTATCTTGTGTACCTTTTGATGTGTGCCTTGCTACATATCTGGCAAGAGGGTACAAAGGTGATCAAGGAGTGGATCACCAGATAGCGGTCAGAATTATCCTTAGAGGAATAAGGATATGTTTCTCGGTTATGGAGGTGACAAAGAGTTCGACATAAAGAGTTGCGTCGATGCAAGCTTTAACACCTATCCGGATAGCTCTGAGTAGAGATACCAGATACGTATAATGGAGCAACAATTTGGAATAGCTCCAAGTGGAACGTGGTAGCAGCATCTACGATATGACATACAGTTTTGTGAAGTACATACAGATCTAAATATTGCAGACCCGTTGACTACAACCTCTCTCACAAGCATAAACATGATCAAACCCAGAACTCATTGAGTGTTAATCACATAGTGATGTGAACTAGATTATTGATTCTAGTAAACTCTTTGGATGTTGGTCACATGGCGATGTGACCTGTGAGTGTTAATCACATGGCGATGTGAACTAGATTATTGACTCTAGTGCAAGTGGGAGACTGTTGGAAATATGCCCTAGAGGCAATAATAAAATGGTTATTATTATATTGCCTTGTTCATGATAATCATTTATTATCCATGCTATAATTGTATTGATAGAAAACTCAGATACATGTGTGGGTACATAGACAACACCATGTCCCTAGTAAGCCTCTAGTTGACAAGCTCGTTGATCAATAGATGGTTACAGTTTCCTGACCATGGACATTGGATGTCGTTGATAACGGGATCACATCATTAGCGAGAATGATGTGATGGACAAGACAATCCTAAGCCTAGCACAAAGATCGTAGTTAGTATGCTAAAGCTTTTCTAATGTCAAGTATCTTTTCCTTAGACCATGAGATTGTGCAACTCCGGATACCGTAGGAATGCTGCGTGTACCAAACGTCACAACGAATCGGGTGGCTATAAAGGTGCACTACAGGTATCTCCGAAAGTGTCTGTTGGGTTGGCATGAATCGAGACTGGGATTTGTCACTCCGTGTGACGGAGAGGTATCTCTGGGCCCACTCGGTACGACATCATCATAATGTGCACAATGTGACCAAGGGGTTGATCACGGGATGATGTGTTACAGAACGAGTAAAGATACTTGCCGGTAACGAGATTGAATAAGGTATTGGTATACCGACGATCGAATCTCGGGCAAGTACAATACCGTTAGACAAAGGGAATTGTATACGGGATCGATTGAGTCCTTGACATCGTGGTTCATCTGATGAGATCATCGTGTAACATGTGGGAGCCAACATGGGTATCTAGATCCCGCTGTTGGTTATTGACGGAGAACGTTTGGTCATATCGCATGGTTCCCGAACCGTAGGGTCTACACATAAGGTTCGATGGCGCTAGGGTTATAAAGGAAGTTTGTATGAGGTTACCGAATGTTGCTCGGAGTCCCGGATGAGATCCCGGACGTCACGAGGAGTTCCAGAATGGTCCGGAGGTAAAGATTTATATATGGGAACTCCTGCTTTGGTCCTTTGGAAAAGTTTGGGTTTTATCGGTAACGTCTGGGACCACCGGGAGGGTCCTGGGTCCACCAAGTGGGGCCACCATCCCCGAAGGGCAGCATGGGCCAAGTGTGGGAGGGGACCAGCCCCAGGTGGGCTGGTGCCCCCCACAAGGGCCCAAGGCGCCTAGGGTTTGGGGAGGGGGCGCCCCACCTTGCTTGGGGGGCAAGTTTCCCCTCTTCCCCCCTTGGCCGCCACCCATAGATGGGATTGGGGCTGCCGCACCCCTTGGGGTGGAAACCCTAGAGGGGGCGCACCCCCCTCCCTCTCCCCTATATATAGTTGAGGTCTTGAGGGCTTCCAATGCATGAGTTTCTCTTCCTCTTGGCGCAACCCTACCTCTCTTCCTCCTCCTCTCCCGCGGTGCTTTGCGAAGCCCTGCTGGTTTGCCACGCTCTTCCATCACCACCATGCTGTTGTGCTGCTGCTGGACGGAGTCTTCCTCAACCTCTCCCTCTCTCCTTGCTGGATCAAGGCGTGGGAGACGTCACCGGGCTGTACGTGTGTTGAACGCGGAGGTGCCGTCTGTTCGACACTAGGATCTCCGGTGATTTGGATCACGACGAGTACGACTCCTTCAACCCCGTTCTCTTGAACGCTTCCGCTTAGCGATCTACAAGGGTATGTAGATGCACTCTCCTTCCCCTCGTTGCTAGTTTCTCCATAGATAGATCTTGGTGACACGTAGGAAAATTTTGAATTTCTGCTACGTTCCCCAACAGATCTTGGAGTTCTTCGTGTTCTTCTTTCGTTCTTCCTCTCATTTTCCTCCCTAGCATTAGTTGCTTTGGTGGGATTTGGGAGAGAAGGACTTGGGGACTCCGCGTGCCCTTGCCATTGCATTTGGTGCATCGGTTTGAGTTCTCCACGGTGATACGTGGAAGTTATAGGTTGAGAAGCTTATTACTCTTGGGTGCTTGGTACCCTTGAGCTTGTTCCTCTTGGGTACTTGGGCGCCCTAGATGGTTGAGGTCACTTCGGAGCCATATTCCATTGTGGTGAAGCTTCGTGGTGTCGTTGGGGAGATAGCCCCAACCTTTGTGGTGTTCGGAGCTCAATCATTGTGGTGTAAAGCTCCGGACAAGCGTCGGGGTCTCCAATTAGGTTGTGGAGATCGCCCCGAGCAATTTGACGGGTTTCGGTGACCGCCCCCATGGGTTGCCAAAGTGTACGGGTTCGGTGACTGCCCCCAAGGGTTGCCATTTGTATGGGTTCGGTGACCGCCCTCAAGGGTCCCTTAGTGAAATCATAGCATCTTGCATTGTGCGAGGGCGTGTGGAGATTACGGTGGCCCTAGTGGCTTCTTGGGGAGCATTGTGCCTCCACACCACTCCAAACGGAGATTAGCATCTGCAAGGGTGTGAACTTCGGGATACATCGTCGTCTCTGCGTGCCTCAGTTATCTCTTACCTAAGCTCTTTACTTATGCACTATACTTTGTGATAGCCATATTGTTTCTTGTCATATATCTTGCTATCACCTAGTAGTTTATCTTGCTTAGCATAAGTTGTTGGTGCACATAAGTGAGCCTAGTAGTTGTAGGTTTTGTGCTTGACAAATTAACCGCTAGGTTTATTCCGCATTTGTTCAAGCCTAAACCGTAATTATTTTAAAGCGCCTATTCACCCCCCCCCCCCTCTAGGCGACATCCACGATCTTTCAGGAAGTAACGTGAACCATTTAGAAATTTGGCTTCATTAATTAGAATGCAACCATATGGAGCTAATTATCGGGGGGGGGGGGGGTATTCCTTTCCAGAACAAGCTCAAGTGCCTTGGTCTTCGGATCCGTGGTAAGCTCCTTTGTTACCGGGTCAATCTTGTACCGGGCCCTGACATAGTTCCTGGTCTGCTTGTCATTGTATTTATCGAAGAGGGGCGTTAGGCCTTGCTCGGCACGCTCCGCGTCCTCCTTGTCCCATATAGGTTCCGCCACTCTGTAACCGCCGGGACTGAGTTTGTGGACCCCTAAGTTGAAGTCCCGCATATCTTTCCCCCACTGACTTGATTTCGCGGTTGCATTGCTCTCGCACTTGATCTTGAACTCCAGGTAGTCAGCTTCGCTGATCGAAGGATTTGTCTCCTTGATCTTCTCATAACTATCACCTTTTTCAATCCTTCTCTTCACCGCGGCTCTCCAAGTAGCCAGGGTTGTGCTCATCTTCGTGAGGGCGGCACTGTTCACTTTATTCCCTGAGAGGTGTGTGTTTGCGAAGTCACCGGGGAACTTGTATCGTTCGTGCAGCTTTGTGAAGAGGAGGTTGCGCAAATTCCCTCGGTCACGATGCCTTAGGTTCTCGGTGTTGATCGAGACGGTGCTCCGGAGAATGCACCCGAGCTGTCCCGCTGCACCTTGACTAATTCTTTGGGCGTCGTTGGATGCCCACGGAGGACACTTGATAAATTCCTCCTTGGCGGTGCCGAGCACGTTGAGGCGCCGATCCTTACATTGCCTCTTCGGTTGGGTGACATCGTGCATGCGCTGCCATCATCAGTGGTGGCATCCTCGGCGGCACCATCAGTGGTGTCATCCCCGACGCCACTAGGGGTTGTGTAGTCGGGATCGGTGTCTTCCGCGGCGCCCTCATAGCGGTGAGGTTCTTCCTCCATCTCCTGAAACAGCTCCCAGAATTGCTTGCTCGAACCACCGACCTCATCGTTGTGGGCCATTTTCGCTCTAAATAGGAAAAAAGTTTGGTCAAAAAGTTGGTTATTGTCAAGGAACAAGATCTCTAAGTTCACCAAATAACCTAATTCTCGAGGAATGTCGCCAAAAAGTTGGTTATTGTCAAGGAACAATTGAGAGATGTTTGTGATATGGCCTAAGTGTTTTGGGATGGAACCTGTTAGTGTGTTGTTGCTAGGTGTTTTGGGATGGAACCAGTAGCTTCCTTGCAACCCACAAAAGACAAAGGAAAAGGGGTGAAAAGGGGGAGATGGTTAGCTTTGATGAGCATGCAGCATCTTCCTAACCCCCTTCTTCTTGTCTCCTCTCACTATCTCTCTCACACACATGGCAAGCAAGGGTGTCTGAGTGTGTGAAAAAAATACTAAACTAATCCAACTACTAAAGCACTAGATCACTACTATTGGTTGATGTCAAGATACATGCTGATTAATTTTTGTTTCAGTTGAGAATCGGGCACCTTCTAAGTCAAGAAAATTGGGCATGACCTTTGCTAATTTTATTGACCTAGGAGTGCCCCAATCTCAACCGAAACAGAAATTAATCAACATTTCAGGAGAAAGGGGTAATGAAGTGATGGGGCAAATGTGTCAGGCACCACAATGTGATCACATAAACAAAGCAGCACCACTGGTGTTGGATTCACAGTGTAAATGATGGATGAAAAGGCCACAGACCATATGGTCCTCTGCTTTCATATGGACAAAATAAAAGTTCACATGAATGGCTACTTGACTGAATGGTGCCAGGTAAACAAACTCCCAAAGCCCACTAGCAGATCCAAGATCTAATTCTATTACACACAACATAGCAATTTAAGAGAATTAGAATAAGGATAGTAGGAAATGAAAAAGAATTATGCTCAAAGAAAAATGGTAACAGCAAAATATTGAACCCTTTGGTAAGCATTATATTACAAAAAAACAAGATATGCAGTACTATACAATATCCATAACCAGAAAACAAGACATGCATATTCTTAGGCAGAGTAAAATAGTCCTGCATTCTTGGCACTTGTCTGCTAGTGATTTGCCTCATCATCATATCATAAGAAAAATTCTTATTCTTATTCTTATTTACTCCTTGCATTTCATTCTTCTTATTACTGTCACAATTCAGAGTAAATTCTAGTCTTATTTGTACTGCTTGTGCTTGTAGTAGTAAGATTCAGGAGTAGGAGATCACAAAAGTACAGTCCACATGTTACTCCAAGTTTCTGAATTTTTAGTAAATTTCTGTGAGAAAAGAACTAAAAGAAAAGAAATCCTAGGGTTAAAAAATCTGGAGCAAGTCCTAGCAAAACCACAAAATGTTCATCTACCCCTACTCGTGACCACAAACTTTGCAGCACAAAGCAGCACAAATTTATTGTGTATTTGTTGGAAATTTACTCAGAAATGGTTTAGTCCATGTCCTAGATCCTAGGATGTCCTGTTCATAATTCTAATTCATGTCCTAGATGTGCTATTCATAATTCTTAATCCAAACAGCAGATACACAAGCACTGGATTTTACAAATGTCCAAACAGTGTCATATCTGAAATGTGTAAACAGCATCATATCTGAAATTAACCTGTCATGTTCACTGCTCAAACATGATGATTGTCAACTATAAAATGTAAAATTGTGTTTTACTCACACAACCTATCAAAAAATAGAGTTGTGTTGTTCTGAATGACAGTTATGTTTGTCAGAAAATAAATAAATTCCAGTAGTTTTTATGTATGAAAGGCAACTAAACATTGTGCTAATTTTGTGTCAAACTGAAGTCGTTATGTGTATTAATGGAGTAGCTCGAACTAGTGGTTGACAACTTTCAAGGCTTCGTTTTTGTGTGGTTTGTGATAAACTAAAGGATCTGATCCATGAGGATTTATACGGATGCTTTCAAGCACACACAATTTCCTAGTCATGCTTAACTGCGAAGACTGTTTCAGACCTCCGGGCCTGCTGCTCCTCAAGCTCCTTGGTTCTGTACACCACCTTCACCCCTCAAGCGAAGCAAAGGATGAGATTCAGACTCAGACTCAGAACAAACAAGTAGAGATTCAAACTTGGTGGTACTGGATTTCTTGGAAATCTCAGGCGAGGAACGCACGGGGATGGACTCGAGGACGCCGGCGACGCTGGGCTTGGTGGCCTTGCCCTCGACGAAGAGCAGGAAGTGCGCGACGCTGATGACCTTGTGGTAGAAGAGCCAGGGTAGGATCTGGTCCAAGCCGGCGGAGGTGCTCGTCTGCACGTAAACCTGGCAGACAAGAGGGCGAAAGATCAGCAGGCTAGACACATCGACCGGCGGCGGGCGAGGAAGAGGACGGACGCGAGATTGGGAAAGACAATACCTTGGGGTGGTGGGTGTCCGGCGCGTCGAAGTGGAAGGACTAGCCGCGGAGGTAGGGGAAGGCGGGGGCGGCGGAGGCGGCGGAGGCGGCGAGCACCTCGACGCAGGAGGTGGCGGAGGAGTGGAGGGACTGCAGCCTCGACGGGGCCGGCATGGCCAGCCGAGCGGGGGGGGAGGCAGGGGCGACGGCAGCGAGGCTTTCTGGGCTCTGCTCGCTGCTGGGCCAGGGAGGGCGAGGGGAGTGGGCGCGGGCGGACGGACGGCGGTGGAGCGGGCGCGGGGTCGTTAGGTCGGGGGTCGTCGGCGGTGGAGTGGGGCGCGGGGTCGTCGGGTCTTGAGGTCGTCGGCGGCGGTGGAGCGGCCACGGGGGGCGAGGCGGATCTGGCGAGGGAGGGTTAGCGAGATGGACATCACACACCTACATACAGAGGGGGAAAGGTTAGCAATGGCGCACCTTCTAGGGGTGCGCCATAAACACAGTGATATCAATGGCGCACCTTCCACTGGTGCGCCATTACTAACTTTTTCTTTGGATTTTTAGTTGCATCTAATAATTTTTTAGAAAATGACGATCAAATTTGAAAACATTTATGAATGTGAAAAAATATCATCAAATTTGTTATTTGAAAATATTTATGAATATGAAAAAATATCATCAAATTTGTTATTTGAAAATATTTTTTTTGGATTTTTAGTTGCATCTAATAATTTTTAGAAAACATTTAAGAATATGAAAAAATATTCATGAATTCAAAAAGTGCCCATGAAATTTAAAAATATTCATGAATTCAAAAAATATTAACAAATTCAATACTTTTTGTGAGTTAGAAATTCAATACCAGAATAAACCTCAATAAAAATTGGTATACCAATGGCGCACCTCCAAGGGGTGCGCCATAAGTACCTTGATAGCAATGGCGCACCTTCTCCTGGTGCGCCATTAGTAACTTTTTTTTTATTTTTGGTTGCATTCATTTGTGAATTGGTAAAAAAATTATGAATATGAAAAAATATCATCAAATTTGAAAAAATATTCATGAATTCAAAAAGTGCCCATGAAATTTTAAAATATTCATGAGTTCAAAAAATATTAACAAATTCAATACTTTTTGTGAGTTAGAAATTCAATACCAGAATAAACATAAATAAAAATTGGTATACCAGAATAAACATAAATAAATATTCATGAGGACTAGAACAAAAGAAATGTCATTTCCATATGTCGAAATACAATCGAGAAATGAAGACTACAATTTAAATACAATCGATCTTAGCTAGCTATCTTTTCACAATCTTCTTGCCCTTGTTTTTCGCAAATGGAGTTCTTCTCTTGAATATACGTCCTTTAGGTAGGGTGGTCCTGCTTCTTCTTCTGGTGTATGGCACTTCATCGTCGTCGTCATGTTCCATCTTCGGGTCGCCATACTTGTCAAAGTCTTGCTCATTGGCGACTCCATCCATTCTGATGATCTTCCTTTTGCCTCTCCTCATGACAACACGGCTGGGCTTTGACGGGTCAGTAATGAAGAAGCATTGGTCCACTTGGGAAGCTAGTACCCATGGCTCATTTTTCGCGGTGACGTTTGCGCCCGCGGTCTTGGATTTGGCTTCGGGTATATCCATGGTGGTGAAATACCAGTCTTCTTTTAGGACGCACTTGGCCCATGTGACACGGAACATCGGGGCCTTCTCTCCAGCGTAGCTCAGCTCCCAGATCTCCTCGATCCTTCCGTAGTATCTGTCCTTGTCGTTACCGGTGTAGGATTCCATCGTTACCCCGGAGTTCTGATAACCATCGCTCTTCATGTCCTTGTCCTCGGTGTAGAATGTGTAGCCGTTGATATCGTATGCCTCATAGGTCATCAGGTTGTGCTCGGCGCCCTGTGACAAGGCGAATATGAGTTTTTCTTCCGCGGAAGAATCCTCATGTAAAGGGTACTACATAAGCTTCTCCTTGAACCAACGCGTGAAACATGAGTTGTGCTCTTTGATTATATCTCCGTTCATCCTCTGTTGGCCTCGGTCATTGTACGTCTTTTCAATAAAGGTTTTGTGCTCTACCACCCAAGGATCGACCACGTCTATGTGTTGTAGCGTGACTAGGTTTGCTCTTTAAAAGTCGGCGAGTTGACCCTCTAAGTCGACATGCATTTCGCGGCGACCATCGCGGTGACCCCATCCAGCGAGCCTGCCGAGGTGCCTGTTGACGGCCAGACCAACGGGGTTCTCGATGTCTAGATAATTCGTGCAATAGGAGATGCACTCTTCGGTCAGAAAGCCCCTGGCTATGCTTCCCTTTGGACGTGACATGTTGCGAACGTATCCTTTGATGACACCATTCATCCTTTCGAACGGCATTATACTGTGCAGGAACGTCGGCCCGAGTTGGATGATATCCTCCACGATATGGACCAGCAGATGCACCATAACGTTGAAGAATGTGGGCGGGAAGTACATCTCAAGCTCGCATAGTATCACCATGATCTCTTCCTGTAGCCTTCTCAATTGCCTCACGCCAACCGACTTCCGAGAGATGACATTGAAAAAGATGCATAGGCCAAATAGCGTTTCACGGACGTGCGCTTCCATGATCCCACGGATTGCAACTAGAAGTATCTGCGTCATCAGCACGTGACAGTCATGAGACTTCATCCTGTTGAACTTCTGCTTCGCTGAGTCTAGGTATCTCCTTATCTTCCCCGCGTTACCGTAAGGAAGTTTTACTCCTACGAGGCAAGTGAAAAACTGCTCGATCTCCTCCTGACTTAGAGTGAAGCACGCGGGAGGGTAGTCATTTTCGATCTTCTTGGCCTTTTTGCCTTTGCCACGACTTTCCGTGTCCTTCGCCTCATCATCATCATCATCATCATCATCATTAGCGTGAAGCACCTCCTTGATGCCCATTGATTTCAAGTCTACCCTTGCTTTCGGCCCATCTTTGGTCCTCTCTGGCATGTTGAGCAGGGTACCAAGCAGACTCTCGCACACGTTCTTCGTGATATGCATGACATCAAGGCTGTGAGGCACATGGAGGATCTTCCAGTACGGCAAGTCCCAGAAAATAGACCTTGTTTTCCATACCTTCAGCAGCGGCTCTGGCGCCTTTCGCTTCTTTCCCGGCAGTGGGCAATCTTTCCAATTTTTCAACAGCTCGTCTATTTCCTCGCCGCTCCTCATACGCGGGCGTCTTCGGGGTTCGGTTTCATCATCGAACAGATCCATGCGTTTTCTCCATGAGTCATCATCGCGAAGCCACCTTCAATGTCCCGTGAACACGGTTTTCGAAGACCCGGGATCTCTATCTAGCTAGCGATACGTTGTGTCATCCATGCACCTGACGCATCCAGAAAATCCGTGGACCACCTGCCCCACGACATATCCGTAACCGAGATAGTCGTGCACCCTCGTGAGCAGTGCGGCTCTCATAGGGAAATATTCTTTCTCTGCGGCGTCCCACGTATTGGCTGGCGTTTTCCATAGCGTGTCTAGCTCCTCTTCAGCAGCCCGGATCTGATTGATGTCGTTCCCTGGTTGTTTCGGCCCTTCAATTAGCATACTCGTGTGAATGTACTTCCTCTTCATGCACAACCAGGGGGAAGGTTGTACATCCACACAAACACAGGCCAGGTACTATGTGTGCTTCTCTGGCTGCCAAACGGATTGACTCCATCGGTGCTCGCGCCCAGCACGATGTTCCTTGGATCGTCCCCAAATTCTGGGTGTTCGAAGTTCAACGCTTGCCACTAGCTTGCATCCTTAGGGTGACTCAGCATCTTGTCTTTTTTATTTATCTTCGGATCATTTCCGTCATCTTCTCGCTTCTTCTCCTCCCTATCTGCATGCCAACGCAGGAGCTTTGCTAGCTTAGTGTCCGTGAAATACCGCCGCAGACGAGGAGTGATCGGAAAGTACCACACCACTTCTCAAGGAGCTTTCTTCCTCTTCTTGTATCGAGTGACGCCGCACACCGGACATATGGTAGACTCTGCGTGCTCGTACCGATAAATGATGCAATTGTTCATGCACACATGGTATTTCACGTGCGGTAAATCTAGAGGACACACGATTTTCTTCGCCTCCTCAAAACTGGTCAGGCACTTGTTCCCCTTGGGAAGACGTTCGTGCCAGAATGACATGTTCTCGTCGAAGCATGCGTCGGTCATTTTGTGTTTTACCTACATCTCTAGAGCCATGAGCGTTGCTTTCAGGCGGGTATCCTCGGGCCTGCATCCTTCATACAATGTAGTAACCGCGTCTATCTCCAGTTGATCCAGCTTGGCTTTCTCTCAGGTGGCAGCTCTTGCATTATCCGTCTGCTTGAGAAGCAGCTCTTGAATATGAGGGTCCTGCACCCAGCCCATCGATGGTCCATCGTCGTCTGCTCCGGCATCTTCATCTTCATGATCATGCCCTTCGTCTTGACCTTCCTCATCATCATGTCCGGCATCTTCTACATGATGACTGTGTACTGCATCTACTTCGTGATCATGTCCTGGAGATTCTTCGTCTTCTCGCCCGCCCTCGCCGCGGTTGTCTTGCTGCCCTTCCTCATTTCTTGCCCGGCCCCCATGGACGAATTCATAGTCATCTTCATCACCTTGCCACCGATAGCCATCCATGAAACCACGCAAGAGCAGGTGGTGCCGCACCTGTACGGAATCCGGGTCCATAAGGCTCTTCAGCTTGCATCTTCGACACGGACATCTTATCTCCATCTCGTTCTTTTGAAGCATCTCGGCCTTCGCGGAGCTCAAAAACCTATTCATGATGCCCTCGGTCATCGTGCAGACCATGGTCGCCTGCGGGGTAGAGCAAAACGATATTTTAGAACCAAAAAAAATTGGCATGACTTTGCCTAAAAATAGGACAAAAAAGAATGCATAGTGCTAAATTCTCGCCGAAACAGAAATGAATCAACATTCCGGCAAAATATTGGCAACTATCGCATTTCAAATACCGGTACCTACAAACACAAACATATGCAACACCACAAACATACGTAGATCTAGGCCATAAAAAGTGTGTACGTTGTTGGAGGGAGAAAAAAGTAGATCTAGAACATAAAGAAAGCTTTCCCCTTACTTACCTATCAAAAAAAGGAAATTTAACCACTTAATTTGGGTGAATCTATGGTGCAAATGAGGTGAGGAGGAGGAGGCAGCCGAGACCAAGCTTGGTAGAGGTGGAGAGAATGAAGTGGGGAAAGTGAGTGTGGTAGGTGGCTGTCCAAAATATCTAGCTGCTCCCAGGTTACCAATGGCGCACCACCTAAGAATGCGCCATTAGTAACCAGGGTTACTAATGGCAGACCTGATGAGTGGTGCGCCATTACTAGTTTTAAAAAAAACATGTTAGTAGTGGCGCACCGGTGGACAGTGCGCCATTACTAGTTAGAACTAGTAATGGCGCACTATCCCCTGGTGCGCCGGTGCTAACAATTTTTTTTATCTTTTTTTTCAAAACTAGTAATGGCGCACCACACACCAGGTGCGCCATTAGTAATGAGGACATTAATGGTGCACCTGTATCTGGTGCGCCATTAATGTCCATATAAGCTATAGCCCTTTTCCTAGTAGTGAGAACCTGGGCCGACATGACTAGTCGTAAACCCAAAGTGGCACTAACTTACAGGGACAAGCATACATGACCCAGCAACGAACATGTCAGTCACGAGTGAATTCGGGCTGTAGCAACTGGGCTAGCAGGACTCCGGGAATCCGGGCTGTAGCAGGCTAACAGGACTCTGAAAGACACCGCATGACATTTCCCCGAAGGGACAGACACAAGATCGAAGAAGGACACATGCCGGCCAGTCTAAGTGTTCCGGAACAGTAGCAACTGGGCTAACAGGACTCCGATAAACCGGGCTGTAGCAGACTACCATGGCTCAGTGGAAGCACCAGACTACATTTCCCCATAAGAGAGGCTACCAAGGATAGACAACTAGGTTGTTGGATCCCACACATACCAAGCATTTCAATCATACACACAATATGCTCGATATGTGTAAATACAACATGGCATCACAACATGACTCTATGACCCAAAGTATTTATTCAATAGGCTCCGAGGAGCGATATATTACAAACATGGGTCTCATGACCCAACATTCAGAGCATACAAGTCAAAGCACACGCGGAAGCTTAACATGTCTGAGTACTGACATCTACAAATGAAAAAGGCTGAGAAGCCTGACTATCTACCAGATCCTGTCGAGGGCACAAGATCGTAGCTGAGGTATCAAGCTAAACATCGAAGTCCAAACAGAACTACTAGCGAGACTGAAGTCTCTCTGCAAAAACATAAATTAAGCAAACGTAAGTACAAATGTACCCAGCAAGACTTACATCAGAACTAGCTACATATGAATGGGTATCAACAAAGGGGTGGTAGAGTTTGACTGCAGCAAGCCAGCTTTGACTCAGTGGCTATCCTGAACAACGATTGCAAGTAACTCTTTTGAGGTGGCGCACACGAGTCCACATATTCACCATATCAATACACCACTATGGATCCGCTCCTGTCTCCCTACGAGAATGCCATCCTTAGCACTCACGCTTATCTTGCGCATTTTAGAGTATCCACTTTCACTTGTCTATGAACTGTTATAGGCAACCCAGAAGTCCTTTACCACGGACGCGGCTATTTGAATAGATGATGTTAACCCTGCAGGGGTGTACTTCTTCACACACGCTCTCACCACTTACCGCCGTTTACACGACATGTACTCGGCAACCTTCAAGCGGAAGCCCAACGAGGGTGTCGGCCATGGCCTACCTAAACACTCAAGTCTCTAGTCCAGGTTTATCGCCTATTCAGGTTCCATCCGCAGGGAGTCCGGCCGAGGTTTCCACAAACGGCCCCGAACGATGTGTACAGGGTTCCGCAACACCAAACGGGCGCCCGGCATACCTGGCCACGTGCCTACCGCATCACAGCCCACTCCTCGGGTCAGCGCTGCGCACGGCCTCCAGCGTACTACAAACACCAGAAACTACTTGCAACTCCTGGACAGAGGACAAGGGTGGTTAAGAAGACGAGAGGGGTCGAGTTACCGGAACCCAATGTGTTCATGGGTCGCAAACACAGAACTCAGTTCCTGGGGACGGTTTCAATGAGACAACCCACCATGTACTCCTACATGGCCTCTCACCGCTACCTTTACCAAATCGTGTTCACACACTTAGCTCACACGCAGCAGGACATGTTCACAACATTCCAATTCATTCCCGATGAATCAGACCTGACTCAACTCTAAGCAGTAGCAAGCATAACAAACAAGCATGAATGAGTAGGCACATCAGGGCTCAAACAACTCCTACTCATGCTAGTGGGTTTCATCTATTTACTGTGGCAATGACAGGTCATGCAGAGGATAAGGGGTTCAACTACCGCAGTAGGTAACAGTTGAATCGATGTTGTCCTAATGCAGTAAAAGAGAGCAGGAGCGAGAGAGTAGGATTGTATCGGAATGAACAAGGGGGTTCTGCTTGCCTAGCACTTCTGAAGATGATATAGCTCTTCATCGGTGCCATCGAACTCATCGTCGGAACATACGTCTACCGATGGGGAACAACCACCGGCAAACACAGAAAGAACACAATCAATGCAATGCACAATATGATGCATGATCATGACATGTCAATATGTTGTGATTTGAGCTAATGCAGCTAAGAACACAAGGGTTAGAGTTGATTTGAACCAGAGGTTCAAATTCAAATTCAAACTAAGAACTTATAAAGTGCATTATCATGTTTTTATCTAAACAGCAAGGTTAAGTTGTTTAAAAATGCATGGAACCAGTACAGATGGATAGATTGGATTTTTTTGATCATTTTTCATATATATTTTATTTCATTCTGAGCTATAGATTGTTTTCTATGATTTTTAGAAGTTTTGGGCATTTTCTGGAAATAATAAATCATTTCTGATTTATTAAAATCCCAGAAAATCTTTACTGCGCCACCATTGCGCAAGGCTGATATCAGCAGGTCAACTGGGCCGGCCAGGTCAAACCTGACCTGCAGGACCCATTGGTCAGTGACTCAGAGCTGGGTTGGGTGGATGACAGGTGGGACCGGTCAACGCTGACTTGGTCAAAGTCAAAGCTGACACGTGGGGTCCGCAAGATTAGCACTAATCTAAACAGAAATTGAACTAACCTAAACAGGCACAGGGGCCCACATGGCAGTGACTCTGGGGGTGTTTAGTGTGGTCATTAGTGCTAACTAAACCGGTGCCACGTCAGCAGTTGACTCCGGCGACCACAGCAACAGCGGGGACTCTCCGGAGTTGCTCGGGACGGCGCTGCAGAGCACCGCTTCGCACATGGTTTGTGGCTACAGCGAGCTCGCGGTGCAGCGCATCTAAAGGAGGCAGCGGTAGGTGCCGGGGTGCAGGATAGCGGCGGCGGCGGCGGGCGGAGCGGCGGCCGGAGTTCGGCCGTGAACGGGGAGGCGGTTCTGACGCACAGCAGGACGAGCGAGTGTGTGCGTTCAGCTCCTGGGAGCGTGCTGAGCACGAAGACAAGCTCGGACGTGAGCTTTGCTAGCTCTGTCCACGGCGGCCTCATGACCGGCGGCGCGGAGCTTCTGAAAGATCGTGGATGTCGCCTAGAGGGGGGGGTGAATAGGCGCTTTAAAATAATTACGGTTGAGGCTTGAACAAATGCGGAATAAACCTAGCGTTAATTTGTCAAGCACAAAACCTACAACAACTAGGCTCACCTATGTGCACCAATAACTTATGCTAAGCAAGAAAAACTACTTAGGTGATAGCAAGATATATGACAAGAAACAATATGGCTATCACAAAGTAAAGTGCATAAGTAAAGGGCTCGGATAAGAGATAACCGAGGCACGCGGAGATGACGATGTATCCCGAAGTTCACACCCTTGCGGATGCTAATCTCCGTTTGGAGCGGTGTGGAGGCACAATGCTCCCCAAGAAGCCACTAGGGCCACCGTAATCTCCTCACGCCCTCGCACAATGCAAGATGTCGTGATTCCACTAAGGGACCCTTGAGGGCGGTCACCGAACCCGTACAAATGGCAACCCTTGGGGGCGGTCACCGAACCCGTACACTTTGGCAACCCTTGGGGCGGTCACCGGTACCCGTCAAATTGCTCGGGGCGATCTCCACAACCTAATTGGAGACCCCGACGCTTGCCCGGAGCTTTACACCACAATGATTGAGCTCCGAACACCACCAACCGTCTAGGGCGCCCAAGCACCAAAGAGTAACAAGATCAAGGGCACCAAGCACCCAAGAGTAATAAGCTTCTCAACTTGTAATTTCCACGTATCACCGTGGAGAACTCAAACTGATGCACCAAATGCAATGGCAAGGGCACACGGAGTGCCCAAGTCCTTCTCTCTCAAATCCCACCGAAGCAACTAATGCTAGGGAAGAAAATGAGAGGAAGAACAAGAAGGAGAACACCAAGAACTCCAAGATCTAGATCCAAGGGGTTCCCCTCACATAGAGGAGAAAGTGATTGGTGGAAATGTGGATCTAGATCTCCTCTCTCTTTTCCCTCAAAAACTAGCAAGAATCCATGGAGGGATTGAGAGTTAGCAAGCTCAAAAAAGGTCAACAATGGGGGAAGAACACGAGCCAAAGGATAAGGTTCAATGGGGAAGAAGACCCCCTTTTATAGGTGGGGAAAATCCAACCGTTATGCTCACAGCCCGCACCGAGCGGTAGTACCGCTCAGTATCATGGTACTACTGCTAGGGGTAGCGGTACTACTGCTAAGGGTAGCGGTACTACTGCTTGCCAGCGGTACTAAAAAATTACATCCGTGCCTACCACCGCTGGACTTGTGACGAGTTTTTGGTCCCGAGCGGAAGTAGCCACGGAAGTAGCCGCGGTAGTACTGCTCCAAGCGGTAGTACCGCTCCCAAGAGCGGTAGTACCGCTCCCAAGGGCGGTAGTAAAAAATTACTTCCGCTCCTACCCGCGGTAGTACCGCTGCAGCCTTTTCAGAACACCAAAACTACCATAACTTCTGCATTCGGACTCCGAATTCGACAAAACCAAGTTTGTTGGAAAGCTAGGGACAAGGGCTAACACAATCTTGAGAGAAATACCAATAATAAGCAAATGAGAAAAGTCCCAAAAGAAAATGGTGAGAACCCTTCCTCGGAAAAGACTGGTAAAACCTCCAACACCGAAAACATCATAGAAGACGATGCAAACTCCGCTGATGAACTCAAGCTTGTCATAAAGATGACCATAAGCTCTAAGACTCACAAAGAGAACCAAACAAGAACCAAGAAACATGATGCAAGGATGCAATGGTTTGAGCTCTCGACGAACGATACGATCAAGCTACTCACTTGAGAGCCCCCCTTGATAGTACGGCTATCGATCCTATAACCTGGTCTCCCAACTACCACCATGAGACCGGTAAAATAGAAAACCTATCAAGGGCAAACCTTTGCCTTGCACATGATCCACTTGAGCTAGATGATGACGATCTTGTACTCCTCAAGATGGACCACCTTTCTTGATTGTGTTGGGTCGATGGAGACTAGATGATTGCTCCCCCATACTCCACTATGGGTGAGCCACTCTTCGGCACATCTTCACAAGTCCATTGACACCACAATGGATGGCAAGATTCAAGCACTTGATCTCTTCATGATGCTCCACTTGAACTTGCACACGACAATCTTGATGACGATCACCACTTGATGTCATCCTTTCCATGGGTTGTATGATATCTTCCTCTTGACGCAAGCCCATGGACACGTACCTAACCCCACATAGACTCTCACATAGACCATGGGTTAGTACACAAAGTGCAATGGATAATGCTTACCATACCATGGGATCACTTGATCCCTCTCGGTAAATCTTCTACGCTTTGTGAGTTGATCAACTTTATTCACTCTTGACTTAGTCTTGATCAACCTTGAATCTTTCCAACTCTATTCGTTTGGGTGATGTCTTGAAGGTAAACATGAATGCTCACACAATCTTCTTCTTCAAGACATGCTTGCAATAAGCTCAACACTCACGTGACCAATCTTTGGATAATTCCTTAATAGCACCTTGGTCAACACATAAACTCCAAAACCACACATGGGGGCACCGCATGTCCACTCACATGACCAATCTTTGGATAATTCCTTAATAGCACCTTGGTCAACACATAAACTCCTTGAAACCAACACATGGACTTCAAGAAATGCCTATGGACAAATCCTTCAAATATAACTCAATGCAACCATTAGTCCATAGAGAATGTCATCAATTACCAAAACCACACATGGGGGCACCGCATGTCCTTTCAATCTCCCCCATTTTGGTAATTGATGACTATCACTTTCAAGAGAGTTTATATAAGGAATTATGCATCACCATGCAATGCAACAACCAATAATGCATGCGTATCAGATGCAAATGCTTAGGAACAAAACCAAAGCAAGGAGAAAACTATGAAGACTTCTCCATAAAACTCTATGAAACTTCTCCCCCATTGGCATCGATTGCCAAAATGGGCGAAAAGCTAAGAAGACCAATATAAAAGGTGTTCCTCCAAAAGTTGTGTATTTCTCAACAAGAGAGTGGAATGCCATACACATATCCAAAGGTAATACTTGGAGGAAGACCAAGTATACTGAGGCACCAAGATTGCAAAAGAATGATATGCCACAAAGACATAACAAAGAGAGAAACAAGCAATCAAGCAATCAAAAGATACCAATTGAAGCAAGCTATCAAAAGATATCAACTGAACCAACTAGACCAAAGATCCTACGAGCCACATGAAAAGATATTATGATATGAGCAGAGGATTGTTCTAAAGAAACTAGAGAAGCTCCCCATGATTTGTGCACATCAAGAATTTTTTATTTGGATACAAAGTGCACAAAATAGGATCATAGCTCCCCAAAGTCAACAGAAACTAACAACAAGTGCAAGAGAGCATATAGGAAACTAAGCCTAGCGCTTGCAACAAGCACATGGTTGAGCAACATTGTAAAAGAGGCAACTTAAGAATAGGCTCAACCAAAATGATGTGTGTGAGTCATGGCAAAGCACATGAGAAGACTAATATACTGGATGAGCATAAGCATCAACATAGTCTCGAATGAATGAGATACACGGTGAAAAGCCTTTCATTCTCACACACAACTAGCAAATGGGTTCACAAGCTTACTAATAAGAAAATAGAGAACCTATGCTTGTGACAACCCGTGGTGAAGATAGAGCGATGAGAGGCTCATCAAGGCGAGGGGTACCAATTAAGATGGCAAAAGCCTCGTAAAGATAAGCAAGAGGAAAATAATCTTCACCACACAAGAGTGCAACAAGATGCAACGATAGAGGACACTCACTCAAGGCAAAAGCTTTCACGGAGCCACCAAAGAAATAACATAAGAAAGACAAGGTGGACGTGAAAGAAAATATATCAACTAGAGATGTAATTTCTCTCAAGTGTATAAGGTTCTAGGTAGACAAAATCATGATGATATATATCTACAAAGAGGGATGTACACCCGAAATAGTTACAACATGAAGGAATAAGATATCCACAAGGAAGTCATAAATATACCAATAAGATATTTGCTTGAAAGCATAGCACTTGGCTAGATATGGTCTTATTGTATATAAATGAATTCCTAACGCATGAACATCAAAGACATCACAACTAGCAACATGAGATCATCGTTGAGATGCTTTGAGAAAGGAAACACGTATCACAAGAAAGAATGAAATACATGCCATGATACAACCTACACAAGGTTGATGCAAGTAATGTGTGCATGTAGTAGATGATGATACTTATTACTGAGATACCATTGGAAGGATGTAGTAGATACCAATTGAAGGTAGATAGTAGTTCAGTGATCATCCTAGCTTGACTCCAATATGCACATGGTGACAACACCTTCCTTGTGAGTGAGCCGAGCATCCAATGCATCTCCAACTGTTCCTATAAGAACAACACAAACTAAACGGTACCCAAACTCATCGAGACCAAATAGTTAGAAACAC
Organism: Aegilops longissima; assembly: GCA_021605205.1. Lineage (NCBI taxonomy): Eukaryota > Viridiplantae > Streptophyta > Magnoliopsida > Poales > Poaceae > Aegilops > Aegilops longissima. The sequence continues at coordinate 83,908,864 of CM038678.1, read as the reverse complement.
CAATACATAGGACAAACTCCACATAAATATGTGCATATAGATATGAAAATGAATATCATGCGCATCTCATCCAAATTGAGACTAGGTGGAGTTTCTCCCATATATTGAGTCAAAGAAAGAAAGCATGCCAAATAAAATACATGAAGAAAACATGCATGCTCAAGACTTCAAAACCCAAAACCAAAAGACAAAGAAATGCCAAGTGAAAAGGATACCAAATGAATAAAACATCACTTGGAGGATATACAAAAAAGATACATCGAGGAATGAGATATCGGTTGATACACACTAAAAAAAGATATCAAACTCCCAAAAGAGAGGATAGTTCCAAACAAACCAAGCTCTCTACAAAGTTTCATGATGGCACAAAGTACCAAAAAGAAACGGCTTGCCTTCCACAAACACACACTTGATAAGGATCACAAGATGAGTGTTTTATAGAGAATAGGATAGCTCCCCCAAGACTAGTGCATTATAGAGAATTTGCATTTGAATACAAAATGCACAAGGTGGGATCACCATTTTCACTATATCTAGAAAACACTAGACAAGGACGAGAAATAAACAAGATCCACAAGTGGTAGGGAAGACAAGGGAGTTGACACAAACCTTGGCAAGAGAAAAGGAAAAATAAAAAACAAAAGCCAATGTAAAGATGATCAATAAATTCTACCACAAAAGTGAGTACCAATTGTCAAAAGACAAGAAGTAAATGGAAATAATTCCCGGTGGTAGATAGCAAGGATATCCGACATCATCTTCACACCAACCAAAAAGCAAATTGCAACTTGTAGAGCTAACATGCCACCTAGGAACAAGATAATTTACAATATCAACTCTAGATGACAATATCTCAAATGTACCCATTTTCTAGGCTAGTAATATACACATAGCATATTACTCCCCCATAATGTGATACCAATTAAAGATAGACAAGAGGCAATTAAAAAGATCCAACAAGAGATAATTAATGGATAATTTAGAATTTGAATTTCTCATGAGAGATATACCACCTAGAGACTAGATACTCTTGAAATATCAATACTAGATGGTATTACTCATGTACACACATTTATAGGATTGTGAGGTGCACAAAGCACATCACTCCCCCATAATTGGATATTCCATTAATCTCTCACAAGAGCCAACTAAGAAATAAACAAGATGCAAAAAGGCTCAACACACAACACACATGTACATGATGTACAAACCAACATGCACATACTTGATTTGTCAAGATAAGCAATTTGGAAGCACAACATATACAAGCACATGCAAGATACAAAACCACAACATGCTAAGGGACAAGTAACTTTTAATGTAAGCAATTTAAGAATGAGTTACCACAAGGAGGAACATTGGATATATGATAGAAAGATAATCCGAATGACTTGGCTTGACACAATATGAATGATGAGGACCCCTTAAATCTTCATAATGTAGCCAAGTCTCCAATGACCTCCAACAACACCTATTGATCAAGTTTGAGCTAGTTGGTCCCCAACCAAGTTGGGTCCTAAGAGGTTAGTCACAATAGACTTGGCCACCCAAATGGTTCTTTTCTTGACACCACTTTGAGTACCAACAAACTTGGCAAACACATTCCCAACCTTATCCTTCCCAAGAGAATAGACATCATCAATAATAATTGGGTTGGATAAGTTACCACTAGTGCATGAAGAAGCGACGTGGCCTTTCTCACGACATAAGTAGCAACGTCTACTCTTCACTTTCTTCTCACTTGATTTCTCAACAAGAGAAGCATTAACTTGAGTCTTCTTGGGAAGTGGCCTTTCTTCAACTTGAGGTTGAGCATGAGATTGAACTTGTGCCCTCTTCCCTTGTTGCTTGAAAATAATGGCCTTCTTCTTCAATGGGCAAGATCTAACATGATGCCCTTCTACTTTGCACTTGAAGCAAACAATCTTGGCCGATTTCTTGACTTGTTCTTGGCCCTTCTTTTTGTTCATATTGGACTTCTTCTTCTTATTGGAGTTGAATCCAAGTCCACCTTTGTCATTGGGGGATTTTTGCACACTCAAGATATTGTTGAGTGTGGATTTCCCTTCATGACTCTTTTCCAAGTCTTTCTTCAAAGAAGTGACTTGGGCCTTGAGCTCTTTGATTTCCTCTACATGGTTAGTCTCAATACAAGTACTAGAGGAAGTATAAGCTTCATTGTTAGAGCAACAAGGCAAGGAAAGCAATTCATCACAAGATGTACCAACATTGTGAGTAGATGAATTACAAGGACTAGCACATATCAATATAGCATTTTGACTAGAAGTAGTGCTAGTATCCACATGAGGCTCACTAGATGTTACCTTAGCAAGCATGGCCTCATGAGCTATCTTTAGCACATTATGGGATACTAGAAGATCATCATGAGAGCTTGTGAGCCTTACATGTTTTTCTTCCAACATCCCATAATTGCTAGATAGCAACTCAAGTTGAGCCCTTAGCTCAACATTCTCCTTCAATATGGATGCTTCACAAGAGATAGAGTTAGTAGCACAAGCATCATCATTAGCAACAAGAGGAGAAGACAACTTGGCAAGATCTTTTGAATATGAAGCTTTAAGTTGAGCATGAGACTCGGTGAGTTTGATGAGCTCACTCTTAATGACCCTTGAGCCATTTTCGAGGTGCTCAAAGTCCTCAAGGAGTTTAGCATGCACAACTTCAAGCTCCTCATTTTTAGTTTCGAAATCACTGGCCACCTCGAGAGCTCTATCACGAGATTCCCTCACTCTAGATAATTCTAGAGCAAAAGTCTCCTCAAGAGATTTCTTGGTGGTTTGTTCAAGTTCAAAAGCTTGAGAGAGGTCCGCAATCTCATTAGCGTAATCACGCTCATGACCTTCCATTTTATCAATGGTGACCTCATGCTCCTCAAGAAGAGATTCCAACTCATCAATATATTTCTTGCCCTCAATAGCAATAGACATGATTTCCATGAAGTTAGAACGAGCAATTTTATTCTTAAGAAGAGCTTTAAAAATAATTTCCCCCTTAATTTTTAAGGAGGCAACATCATCATTCTCTTCATCATAATCAACATCATCATCACTCTTGCCATCATCAATATCATCACAAGATATATTGGAATTCAAAGTGGGAGATACCTTTGAAGCCTTTGGCATAAGGCAAAATGCAATAGATGATGATGTAGGATCCCTTGAAGCACCATCCAAGACCACATCTTGTTCCATGGAGTGTTGGGTTTCCTCTACATTGTTAGCACAACAACTCGAGGAAATACATGCATTTTTATCATGGCAACAAGATATAGAAGGCATATCATCATGAGATTTAGTCAAGCAATTTCTACATGATATGCAAGGACTATCAACACAAGCATGTGAAACATTTGGAGTGCTCGAAGTGCTAAAGTCCAAAGATGAAGCATTGCAATAAGAAAGTGATGAAGGATTATCAATAATAAGCCCACTATCATCATTGCAATGAACACCACTACTCACCATGTCATTACCTTGTGGCAAACCACATGTAGGTGAAGTAGAAGAAGTTGAGAACGCAACACGACTGGAGGTGGAGGGAGAACAATCATCCTTACAAATCTTGGACACACCATATTTATATTGAAGCTTCGTCCACAACTCATGAGCATCCTGGAACGGCATGAGTTGAAATATAACTACATTGCTCAAAGCATCGAAAAGCACATTAGAAGCTTGAGCATTGAGATAAGAGTTTTTCTCATCCTTTAAAGATAATCTTTGGGGATCCTTTGGAGGAGAAAAACCCATATCTACAATTCGCTCCAAATTTGGGTCCATGACCCTAAAGAGATTAAGCATGCAAATTACCCAAACATCAAACTTTGTGCCATCGAAACTGAGAGTGTCAGAGAATCCTAATCCCCTAGTCGACATCTTTACTCTCTAGGCGGTTAAGCCCAACAAAGAGAGACGAGGCTCTGATACCAATTGAAAGATCGTGGATGTCGCCTAGAGGGGGGTGAATAGGCGCTTTAAAATAATTACGGTTGAGGTTTGAACAAATGCGGAATAAACCTAGCGGTTAATTTGTCAAGGACAAAACCTACAACAACTAGGCTCACCTATGTGCACCAACAACTTATGCTAAGCAAGAAAAACTACTTAGGTGATAGCAAGATATATGACAAGAAACAATATGGCTATCACAAAGTAAAGTGTATAAGTAAAGGGCTCGGATAAGAGATAACCGAGGCACGCGGAGATGACGATGTATCCCGAAGTTCACACCCTTGCGGATGCTAATCTCCGTTTGGAGCGGTGTGGAGGCACAATGCTCCCAAGAAGCCACTAGGGCCACAGTAATCTCCTCACGCCCTCGCACAATGCAAGATGTCGTGATTCCACTAAGGGACCCTTGAGGGCGGTCACCGAACCCGTACAAATGGCAACCCTTGGGGGCGGTCACTGAACCCGTACACTTTGGCAACCCTTGGGGCGGTCACCGGTACCCGTCAAATTGCTCGGGGCGATCTCCACAACCTAATTGGAGACCCGACGCTTGCCGGAGCTTTACACCACAATGATTGAGCTCGAACACCACCAACTGTCTAGGGCGCCCAAGCACCCAAGAGTAACAAGCTCAAGGGCACCAAGCACCCAAGAGTAATAAGCTTCTCAACTTGTAATTTCCACGTATCACCGTGGAGAACTCAAACCGATGCACCAAATGCAATGGCAAGGGCACACGGAGTGCCCAAGTCCTTCTCTCTCAAATCCCACCGAAGCAACTAATGCTAGGGAAGAAAATGAGAGGAAGAACAAGAAGGAGAACACCAAGAACTCCAAGATCTAGATCCAAGGGGTTCCCTCACATAGAGGAGAAAGTGATTGGTGGAAATGTGGATCTAGATCTCCTCTCTCTTTTCCCTCAAAAACTAGCAAGAATCCATGGAGGGATTGAGAGTTAGCAAGCTCAAAGAAGGTCAACAATGGGGGAAGAACACGAGCCCAAAGGATAAGGTTCAATTGGGAAGAAGACCCCCTTTTATAGGTGGGGAAAAATCCAACCGTTATGCTCACAGCCCGCACCGAGCGGTAGTACCGCTCGGTATCATGGTACTACTGCTAGGGGTAGCGGTACTACTGCTAAGGGTAGCGGTACTACTGCTTGCCAGCGGTACTAAAAAATTACATCCGTGCCTACCACCGCTGGACTTGTGACGAGTTTTTGGTCCCGGCGGAAGTAGCCACGGAAGTAGCCATGTAGTACTGCTCCAAGTGGTAGTACCGCTCCCAAGAGCGGTAGTAAAAATTACTTCGCTCCTACCGCAGTAGTACCGCTGCAGCCTTTTCGTAACACCAAAACTACTATAACTTCGCATTCGGACTCGAATTCGACAAAACCAAGTTTGTTGGGCAGCTAGGGACAAGGGCTAACACAATATTGAGAGAAATACCAATAATAAATAAATGAGAAAAGTCCCAAAAGAAAATGGTGAGAACCCTTCCTCGGAAAAGATGGTAAAACCTCCAACACCGAAAACATCATAGAAGACGATGCAAACTCCGTTTCGATGAACTCAAGCTTGTCATAAAGATGACCATAAGCTCTAAGACTCACAAAGAGAACCAAACAAGAACCAAGAAACATGATGCAAGGATGCAATGGTTTGAGCTCTCGACGAACGATACGATCAAGCTACTCACTTGAGAGCCCCCCTTGATAGTACGGCTATCGATCCTATAACCCGGTCTCCCAACTACCACCATGAGACCGGTAAAATAGAAAACCTATCAAGGGCAAACCTTTGCCTTGCACATGATCCACTTGAGCTAGATTATGACAATCTTGTCCTCCTCAAGATGGACCACCTTTCTTGATTGTGTTGGGTCGATGGAGACTAGATGATTGCTCCCCCATACTCCACTATGGGTGAGCCACTCTTCGGCACATCTTCACAAGTCCATTGACACCACAATGGATGGCAAGCTTCAAGCACTTGATCTCTTCGTGATGCTCCACTTGAACTTGCACACGACAATCTTGATGACGATCACCACTTGATGTCATCCTTTCCATGGGTTGTATGATATCTTCCTCTTGATGCAAGCCCATGGACACGTACCTAACCCCACATAGACTCTCACATAGACCATGGGTTAGTACACAAAGTGCAATGGATAATGCTTACCATACCATGGGATCACTTGATCCCTCTCGGTACATCTTCTACGCTTTGTGAGTTGATCAACTTTATTCACTCTTGACTTAGTCTTGATCAACCTTGAATCTTTCCAACTCTATTCGTTTGGATGATGTCTTGAAGGTAAACATGAATGCTCACACAATCTTCTTCTTCAAGACATGCTTGCAATAAGCTCAACACTCACATGACCAATCTTTGGATAATTCCTTAATAGCACCTTGGTCAACACATAAACTCCAAAACCACACATGGGGGCGCTGCATGTCCACTCACATGACCAATCTTTGGATAATTCCTTAATAGCACCTTGGTCAACACATAAACTCCTTGAAACCAACACATGGACTTCAAGAAATGCCTATGGACAAATCCTTCAAATATAACTCAATGCAACCATTAGTCCATAGAGAATGTCATCAATTACCAAAACCACACATGGGGGCACCGCATGTCCTTTCAGCTTCGGTCACGGTTGGGGATCGGGGCTAGAGCACGCACGAAAGTGAGGGGACAGGGGGGAAAGAAGGAGGAGCTCACGGCTATCTCGCGGAGCAGCTCAATGGGCTCGGGGAAGTTTTGGTTGCCGCGAATTCGACAGCGGCGATCCACGGCGGCCGAGGCCGAAGATGACGATGGTGGCGATGAAGCAGGGGCTCTGGCATCGTGTAGCTCGATGGAGAGGACAAGGAAGACGCGGCGGTGCTTTTGGGCTACTCGAGGGGACGAGGGAGAGGCGATGGCCGCGGTGGTGCTCGTCGGCAGCGGCTGGCGCATTCGGTGAGGAGAACAGAGCAGGGGGAGAGTGTTCGGGGGAGAGAGAGGGAGAGCCGAACGGCTCTGGCGGTCGCGTGGCGTCGTCCAGATGCGTCGAGGAGGAGCCAGGCAGGCAGGGAGGAAGGAGGTGGCCGCGGCGTGTGGCTGCGCGCGTCGGGCACGCGCCCTCGCCTACTCGCGCGAGGAGAAAGGCGACAGGAGAGCGCCTGGTGGGCTGGGCCGCCAGCTAGGCCACCAGGTAGGCTGAGGTAAGTTTATGCTCTGTTTTACCTTTCTTCTATTTTCTATTTTTCTGTTGTTTGTTTTGATTTGATCTAAATACCAAATCATTTTGAAACTTCATGAAAATAATTGTGTGAGCTAAGTGGTCTTATCCAAAGCCACACAACAATTTTCAGAATTATTGAACTTATATTTAATATATAATAAATATAGATCCAATACAAATAATTATTGGGTTGGCTCAAATGCCCAAAATAATTATTTCTGAGCTCCTAAAAATATTGACTTGAATTTTATCTCTGGCCAATATTTTCAGAAAGAAACAGGAACACTTTCTTGGACCTATTTGAAGCAATTTTTATCTGGATCATTTTCAAATTGATTTCTGGGGCTTTCACATATCCCCAATTCAAATTTATTGAAATTTAAACATGATGCACACATGACCAACTAGTCTAGGTCATACCAGAACTAGGGATGTGACACCAATCTAGGGCTCTGGCAAAGCTGTTCTGTCGGGGAAACTTCCCTCCGGGAGGGGGAAATCATCGCCATCGTCATCACCAACGATCCTCTCATCAGGAGGGGGTCAATCTCCATCAACATCTTCACCAGCACCATCTCCTCTCAAACCCTAGTTCATCTCTTGTATCCAATCTTTGTCCCAAAGCCTCGGATTGGTACCTGTAGGTTGCTAGTAGTGTTGATTACTCCTTGTAGTTGATGCTAGTTGGCTTATTTGGTGGAAGATCATATGTTCAAATCCTATATGCATATTAATACCCCTCTGATTATGAACAGGAATATGCTTTGTGAGTAGTTACGTTTGTTCCTGAGGACATGGGAGAAGTCTTGATATAAGTAGTCATGTGAATTTGGTATTCGTTCGATATTTTGATGAGATGTATGTTGTCTCTCCTCTAGTGGTGTTATGTGAACGTCGACTACATGACACTTCACCATTTTTTGGGCCTAGAGGAAGGCATTGGGAGTAATAAGTAGATGATGGGTTGCTAGAGTGACAGAAGTTTAAACCCTAGTGTATGCGTTGCTTCGTAAGGGGCTGATTTGGATCCATATGTTTCATGCTATGGTTAGGTTTACCTTAATACTTCTTTTGTAGTTGCGGATGCTTGCAATAGTAGTTAATCATAAGTGGGATGCTTGTCCAAGAAAGTATAGCACCCAAGCACCGGTCCACCCACATATCAAATTATCAAAGTACCGAACATGAATCATATGAGCATGATGAAAACTATCTTGACGATAATTCCCATGTGTCCTCGGGAGCGTTTTCATTCATATAAGAAATTGTCCAGGCTTGTCCTTTGCTACAAAAAGGATTGGGCCATCTTTCTGCACTATATTTACACTTGTTACTTGTTACCCGTTACAAATTACCTTATCACAAAACTATCTGTTACCGATAATTTCAGTGCTTGCAGAGAATACCTTACTGAAAACCGCTTGTCATTTACTTCTGCTCCTTGTTGGGTTCGGCACTCTTACTTATCGAAAGGACTATGATAGATCCTCTACACTTGTGGGTCATCATGTAGTAGCGGGATAGCATGGGTGCGGGCGGGGAGCAGACTATTTGGATGTTTGTGTGCAGAAGTGGCGTATAGATAGGGAGACAATGTTGATGTTGTTCGAAAGTGGCCTATGTAGGAGACGCAAGGGAAGCGAGTCATCGTGTGTGTGATAGGGACTTAATGAGAGATCTAGAATAGATGGTGTAGAGAACAACGTGCGAGATTGAGAACGATGATACATTAGGGAGCTATGGAAAGTGTCACGGCATATATGTATAGACAGGGAAGGATCTGTACCATAATTACAAACCTAAGGTTGGAATTTTGGAATTCGACTCCATCATTAGATTTTGTAATTCATTTAAACGGAGGTACATTTTTTAAGCCAGGATTTCATGATTTCAAATTCATATATCAAACCTAGAGATATAAACATACGGCCATGTTCAAACTTTATAATCGTCCACTTTATTCATACACATACACATTTTTGCTTTTGTCATCATATTTAGGATAAGCACATTTGGAATTTCATTTGAATTGGACCGTATGATGGTATTTGCTTGTACTAGCTCAATGATCCATATTTGAATTGAATGGACAATCTAAGTTTCGAGTTGGAGACATTGATTTTCAAAACTTGCACTTTTTTGCGTGCAAAAATAAATAAATTCTCGGCCATGATATCATAGTTGTCGTACAAGAGCAGAACACTTATAATTTCAGGCGCCAAAAGCTTTCAAACTTCCCGCTCACATTGAAATATCTCGCGCCCAAAAGTTTAGCCCTGTGATATTCCTGTTTTACCCCTGCCACATGAACGGAAAAGGGCTGCTTTGGTAACTCCATTGTTTTCCCCTCTTTGCCCCCAACATTCTTCCCCAGAGCCCCTCCCCTTCCCCTCCCCGACCCCCCCCCCCAACCACGGCAAGCCGCCGAATCTAGTCCTCCGCTGCAGCGGTGGACCTCACACCCAGCCGGATCTACCCTCCACACCTTGGAACCCCCAACTGCCAACTTACCACTTCACCAGATCCGCTTCAGCGACTGGCTTGTCCACTGCTCCAGATCTCCTTGATTGCCACCATGGTCCACCGCACCGGATCTGCTTAACCGGCGCCCTCGTCCACCATAGTGTAGGCCCTTCACTGACTCCCTCGTCCGCCCCATCCCTGGCCCTTCATACAAGCCCTCGTCTGCCGCAACAGATCCGCCTCGCCGAGAGCACCTTGACACCGTGCTCGCCAAGCCTCAAATCCCTTGCACGGACCGCTCCACGGACAGCATATTCAACTCCATCGGCCCTGCTTTACTGACGCCATAGCCTCATCAGGTTATTTCAATTTGTACTCCTTAAGTTATTCTCTTGTTTATCGTGCAACTGTTCACTTACCACAGATGAGCTTTCTTGTATGTCGATAGGCGCCGCAACCGAAGCACCGGAGCCGCTTCAGAAACGGCGACAGCCGGCCCAAACTCAACCGCGACATGAGCACCATCGACGATCCTTAGCTATCAAGTATGACCATGATACCCATACTCCACCGAGAATCAGGTACTATTATCCAACGGCCGGCGCCTACGTTCACTTTCTTAGCATAAGCACCGCACCTCCGAATTTCTTCAGGGCATCATTCAATTTTACATGAGACGCATTATTCTGCTTGCACCTGTAGGGCCATACCTCTGGCAGTGAACATGTTACATGTGCTAAATTACAAACCAGTGCACATATAGTTACAATGCTTTAGTTTTGTCCTAAGTATTACTTCCTAGATATCACTGCCTACTATTTTACTTATTACATGCTATATTTATGATAATGGTGTTGTTCTGATGCCACCTGTTGGTTCCATCAGACTGCTTCATGTTCTCTATGCTTAATTACACATCAGCAAACTAGCATGTGGTTCCGCAGTTTTTTGTTTGTTTTACCCTACATTTTCTAATGCTAGCTATTACATCACTGCTTCGAGCCTCTGTTCATTACTTTTTTGTGTGCACTTGATCTTCCCAAATTGCATGACTAATGTCGTGGATTTGTCATGGCAGATGTCCTAGTGTGAGGACTTAGTCGTGAGGCCAACGCATCTATGTGGTAGCTTGAGAGGGGTTGATCGGATGAGAGACGCGAGGCGGATCAACACACAAGACAAGGATTTAGACAGCTTCGGGCCCCGAGAAACATCATCCGGTAATAGCCCTACATGCTGTTTGTGGCTAGGTCTCGTTATGCTCATGAGGGAGTCGCCGCATAAACCGTCTCTCCTCTAGTTGTGTCTAGCCTTAGAGATTATTTCTTCTGTCCCTCTTGGGGTGCCCTGCCCCTCCTTATATAAGTTGAAGGGGCGGGTTACATATGGAGTCCTAGTAGGATTAGGACTAGTCTATCTTCTAATACAAGCCGGATACAAGTCCGGGTCTTGATGTAAGGAAAATATTCCTCATGCCTTTCCTCTTAAGCCGGCCCACCATAACATGAGCCAGCCTTCTCGGCCCTGGGCCTTGTCATCCATCTGAAACACCTGCCGGGTCACCAATGAGTCACTAGGCCCGGTTGGGTCATCAGTGAGTCGTCACTCTTCGGGCGGTTTACCAGTGAAACACCAAGTCCCCAGCCAGGTCATATCTCCGGTCGGGTCATACCGCGGGGTATATCCCCGACATTAGCCCCCAATTTAATTTGGATTTATCCATGTTAAACTCATCCTGATCATCCTTAAGTCCTTGTCATTTCCTTATTCTAGAAAGTCCAGGTCAATATACCAACTTCATAGTCAATTTGCTTGTAGAAGAAATATTGTAAAAAAGAACCCATTTGAATCGGCCTTCAATGCTCTGACTTGTCAAAAATATTGGTATTGAAATATTCAACTGATATTCAGCCGGCTTGAAGATGTAGTCCATGCCGGTTTATCATTGCCAAAATTGCCGGTTTGTCAATATTGATGGCACCGGGTCATAATTGTTGCTAACATCAAGCATGAAAGTGTACCTCCCATTTATGCATATCACTTGTGGCCCCCAAGTCTTAAGAAGGGAGCATAGTAACAGCTTAAGACTTGCTTCAATATAAATGTTGCATCCTTGAAGAAATCCAGGTTGTTCATCTCAATCACTAGTCAAAACTAAATATTCCACATATGCAGCCCCCAAGTGCCGGGTTGTCATGCTTACAGCAACCTGGCACTTTTAATTGCCTTATGCTCATAAAAACTTCAACCAGTGTAGCCCCCAAGGGTCAGGTCATTATGCAATAATGAGCAGGGACTTTATAGATATGATCATGTAGACTTCAGCAGCAACGTGTAGCCACCAAGGGTCGGCTCAATAAGATAATACTGAGCTGGGACTTTATATATACTTCATTGAAAATAACATCATATTATGTAGCCTCCATCGTGGGGCTTGAACCTACGACCACAAGATTAAGAGCCTTGTGCTCTACCAACTGAGCAGTGGACCCTTCAATATAATGGATTAAAGCTTGTGTACTTGGAATTTTTGACAGGAGCAATTAGAAGCCCCCAAGGGCCGGCTCATCACTATGTGATGGGTCGGGTCTTCGGTAAGGCAAGTAAAAAAATGATCTTGCATTAGCCCCCAGGTGCCATGGTGCATGCTGGTAGTGACATGGGACTTGTGTATTTGATGTAATCTCAATCTGAATAATGTAGCCCCCAAGTGTCGGGTTGTATGCCTGCAGCGCCTCGGGACTATAAAACCATACCCATTGTCTTGATGATATCGCAGAAAGTCTTTGCACATTTAATATTGAACCATGCTCTCTGTTGTGAGCTGGTATTCTTGAATGAAGAAATAATAGCCATTACTCTGGAGTGGCTTTGAAAATCTCAATCATAATACTGGTTATTGATAACCATAATAAATATCCAGCCATGTTGACTATTAAATATTTGAATAATATAGCCCGGCTTGAAAACCGATTCCTGCCATATAAACCAGTATATCCATGCATATATGATGCATGCTATGATGATGCAATGATGATGCAATGTATGATGCAATGTATGATGATGTTTGTGTATGATAACAGAGTATAAAAAATGTCAGCTTTCGAAGCTCGAGTCTTACTTCAATGAAACTAGCATGATAGTCATTGGAGTATCCTTGCTTTCCGTAAGCCAGCTCTCACATGACCCAATCGATGTTTTAACCTAGATAAGTTCAGGGTCCATATGGGTTGACTTACCGAGAGTACATGGGGTTCGGAGTAGCATCTTGCAAATAGGCAGGTTTAACCAAGTTTCAATGAAGGCGGCTTAATAGCCTGGGTTTCTCCTCGCTATCCGTAAGCCGGTCCTCACATGACAAACGGCAGGTCTAACTTTAACAAGTTCAGGGTCTTATTTTAAAAGATTGACTTGCTAAAAACACGGCGGGTCATTCCAGGATTACTTGGGCGGAGTACCAATGACATACAGGAAGGATGACCCGGAAATTTTGGTGAATACACCTGGTGTTCCAAGCCCAATCAAGAGGGTAGTAACGCTATGTTCTCTTTGGTGAATACATCTATGTTTGAACAGGAAGCTCCCAAATGACATATAATGAGCCTCAAGGCAGGATACCTATGTTTGAACTGCGCAGTGCAGCAAGTTCTCTTTGGTAATCCTTTAATTTGGGCAGTAAGCCCCCAAGTGATTTGTAATAAGGCGTGTCAGCCGGATCAAGAGGGTAAATATAGCTATGTTCACTGAACAAGAAGCCCCCAAATGAACTATAATAAGTCATCAAGGCAGGTTACCTATGTTTGAACTGCACATTGTAGCAAGTTCTCTTTGGTAACCTTTTAACTTGGGCAGAAAACCCCCAAGTCATTTGCAACAGGGCGTATAAGCCGGATCAAAGGGTAGTCACAGCTATGCTCAGTGAGCAGGAAGCCCCCATGTAATTTGTAACAAGGCGTGTAAGCCGGAACAAGAGGGTAGTCATAGCTATGTTCAGTGAGCAGGAAGCCCCCAAGTGATTTGTAATAAGGCGTGTAAGCCGGATCAAGAGGGTAGTCACAGCTATGCTCAATGAGCAGGAAGCCCCCAAGTGATCAATAATATGATAAGCCAATAAGGCAGGATGCCCATGTTTGAACCGCACATCATGGCAACAGGTCCTCTTCGACAACCTTTAACTTTTTGAGAACTCAAACTTTGCGAGAGATAAATTCTTCTTGAGCCGCGATTTTAAATCGGATATTGAGAGCTTCAAAGCTTTTGTGAGAGACAGATTTCCTTTGAACTGGATTTTATACCGGAATCTTTTCTGATAACCCAGAAATCTTCCATTGAGCAGGAATTTTAATTGCGAGGCACTTTTTAAGCCGGAATTTTTCTGGCAGCCTTTAAATTTTCACCAATGTGGTAGTAGCCTCCAGGACAGGGTTATTTTCCCTCCAATGATCCGGGGTTCTTGAATTTGCTGAAACCGGCCAATTCGGCCGAGTCATGTCATTGTAGCCCCCGAGTCTCAAGATGACTCGAGGAGTTGGCTTGAGATTCTCCATACTTGACCGTGATGTAAACGGACGTATAGTTGAACAGCGGAACGTTGAAATTCATGTAAATCAGAAGCTTGAAGCGAATTGACAGTCTTCGCAATACTCATTGCACACTTTCGGTATGAGTTATTCAATAAACTCCATGACATGATGGTCACCTTTGGAGTAGACAATTTGTCCTGCATCAAAGAACATCGCAAGCCAAAGTAATATGTAATATAAAAATATGCTGGATGGATTTCACCTGATATGTTAGGCCGGAAATTATCCACCGCGGAGTTGATGATCACCACGGTGAACCTGAAATCAATCGCGGCCGAGTCGGTCGTGAGAGCAGACAAATGAACCGACCGCGGCGTTGTAAGCCAACGCGGACGGGCAAGACAATCGCAGGCGCGGTAAGCCGCGCGGACGGGCGAGTCAATCGCAGGCGCGGAAGCCGCGCGGACGGGCGAGTCAATCGCATTGTGTTGATATAAATCAAGTTGCCCAGACGGCGGCTTACGCACACCCGTTCAACAACAAGCGGATGCGAACGCCGGTGCATGATGTAACACCCCGGATACAACTTTCCATATTCGTAACTCCGACTCTTGCCCTTTCCGGAGATGTGATTTATTATTTCCTTCGTGGTTGGGTTTTGTCGGTTGTTTTGCATTTTGTTCTTGTTATGCATCTCATCTCATGGCATCATCTGCATTTCATCCGCATGTTTTTCAAAACTTGCATCCGTTCGGGTTCCGCCGGTTCTCTCCGTTGTCCGTTCCGAGTCCGGATACACTCGCACGCGCCCGCGGCACCTCCGAAATATTATTTTATAAGTGGCATAAAAATGTTCTCGGAATGGGTTGCAACTTGTCATGCGGTCTTATTATAGTGTAGACAGGCCGCCTGCCAAGTTTCGTCGCATTCGGAGTTCGTTTGACTGTCCAACCGTTATATATGTAACCGGGATATAGCCGGTATTTACGTCGGACGTTTTCGGTCTCCGGAAACAGATGTCCGGTCGCTCTGTTCCTCTCTCTTCTCAGCCCGAGGCATTCTACACAGCCCACCAACCCTCTCCTAGTTTCCCCTCCGTTCCTGATCGTCGGATCGTGATCGGAGGCTCCGAAACGGCCTCAAACCCCCCTAGAGACTAAACCCTAGCCCCTTTCCTATTTAAACCCCCTCCCTTCCATTTTTGGCCTCCTACCTACCCCTCCTCCTCGTTTTCCGCGCGCCCCAACCAGCCTCCACCACCTGCGCCGCCCCCCTCCTCGTTTTCCGGCGCCGACCAGCTCCCCCGCCGCCACTTGGCGCGTAGCCATTGGCTGCGCCGCCACCTGAGGCGTCGCCCCGGCCAGCCGGACGTCGCCACGTCGCCCCTCAGCCCCCTCCCGCTGGGCCCGCTTGAAGCCAGATCCGGCCGCGAGGCCGGATCTCGCGCCGCCGCTCCCAGCGTGAGCCCGCAGCCCCGAGCTCCCTTCCTCGCTCGTCTGGATCGAAGGGAGCCCGATCCCGAGCTCCTCTGCGCCGCTCCCCTCGCCGGCCACCGGAGCCGCCGCCGTCGACCTCCCAGGCCGACCCCGTCCCTCTGCTCCCCCGTCCGGCTTCCTCCTCTCTCTCCCTGACCCCGCCTCTCTCTCTCTCTCTCTCGCGCAGGGTCACCGGCCCCATCGCCGGAGTAGGCCATCTCGTCGCCGAGCTCGTCGCTGGCCTCCGCGCCCTCGGTCTTCGCCGGATCCGGGATCCCCGTCACCGGATCTCCCCATTCCGGCCATCCCCGGCCTCCGCCCCTCGCCGGCGCCCTCCCCATCGCCGTTGACGCCGGCCGCCGCCGCCTGGCAAGTTCGGGAGGAGCCCGAGCTCGCCCCGCGCCCCCGTTGACCGCTTCGACCCCGCGTGGGCTTCGGCCCAGCCGGCCTGCCCCTCCTCCTGCTCCACCGATCGGGCCTTGGCCCAGGGTGAGGCCACCCCCAGCCCCCTCCTGTGCATTGCTGGCCCAGCAGATCTGGCCCGTTGCTATTTTTTTTTCCGTTCTGCGAATTTGCTATTTAACGAGGGATTAACTATTTTGCAGAAAAACCCTCCATGTTCATGCATCAATAATTAATTAACCGTGCATCGGATTTAAACAAACTTTATATGTAATATGCTCAGAAAATTGTGTAGATTAATAATATGTCACTTTCATCTATGTTAAAAATGTTTAAATTGATGTTTGCATTAATTTGCTAATATGCCATGCTAAAATGCCTTAATTCATAACTAAATAACCGTAACTCGGATTTTAACAAACTTTATATGTAAATGGGGTGGAAAATGCCTAGATTAACATGGTCCACTTTATGTTGCTGTTTAACAACTCTAAAATTGTGTTTAGGGCAGAACAGGACCGAATCTAAAATATTGCTCATGGGGATTTTCCGAATTGTTGTTTCTTATTTCGGCCTCATTTAAACTTCGCCTAAATAGTTAGTTTAATTATGCTCCACCTCTTGCCATGTTTAACAACATTTAATATTGTTGTGTACCTAATCGGAGAGAACTAAATAAGTGTTGTGGTGTTAGTCAATATGCAACTCGTTGCATATTGAGCTCCACTTAACTTGTAGTGTTGTTTGTGCATATTGCCATGCCATGCCTCATTAAACCGGACATGCATCATATTTGTTTGTGCATCATGCCATGTTTATGCTTGTGCATTTATCATGTTGTTTGCTTCTTTCCGGTTTGCTTCTCTCGTTAGCCGGGTTCGCTCCGGAGTCGTGAGGATTCGTTCGACTACTTCCGTTCGTTCTTCTTCATGGACTCGATCTTCTTCCTTGCGGGATTTCAGGCAAGATGACCATACCCTCGAAATCACTTCTATCTTTGCTTGCTAGATGCTCGCTCTTTTGCTATGCCTATGCTACGATGCCTACCACTTGCTATATCAAGCCATCCCAAATTGCCATGTCAGCCTCTAACCTTTTGCACCCTTCCTAGCAAACCGTTGATTGGCTATGTTACCGCTTTGCTCAGCCCCTCTTATAGCGTTGTTAGTTGCAGGTGAAGATGAAGTTTGTTCCTTGTTGGAACATGGAGATGTTGTTCCTTGTTGGAACATGTTTACTTGTTGGGATATCACAATATATCTTATTTAATTAATGCATCTATATACTTGGTAAAGGGTGGAAGGCTCGGCCTTATGCCAGTGTTTTGTTCCACTCTTGCCGCCCTAGTTTCCGTCATATCGGTGTTATGTTCCCGGATTTTGCGTCCCTAACGCGGTCGGGTGATTTATGGGACCCCTTGACAGTTCGCTTTGAATAAGACTTTTCCAAAGAAGGCCCAACATTGGTTTTACATTTGCCTCACCTAGCCTTTTTCCCTTGGGAGTCGCGCATCCCGAGGGTCATCTTTATTTACCCCCGGACGGTGCTTCTCTAAGTGCTGGCCCGAACCGAGTAGATGCGGGGCCCCTCGTGGCAACTCGAGGTTTGGTTTACTCGTAGGATGTCTCATCCGGTGTTGCCTCGAGAGCGAGATATGTGCAGCTCCTATCGGGATTGTCGGCGCATCGGGCGGTCTTGCTGGACTTGTTTTATTGCTGTGAAATGTCTTGTAGCCGGGATTCCGAGACTGATCGGGCTTCCCGGGGAGAAGGTCTATTCCTTCGTTGATCGCGAGAGCTTATCATGGGCTAAGTTGGGACACCCTGCAGGTTTGAAATTTCAAAGCCGTGCCAGCGGTTATGTGGCAGATGGGAATTTGTTAATGTCGGTTGTAGAAAACCGAAGTTGATCTTAATTAAAATACACCAACGCGTGTGTAACCGTGATGGTCTCTTCTCGTGAGTCCGGGAAGTGAACACGGTGTTGGAGTTATGCTTGACGTAAGTAGTTTCAGGATCACTTCTTGATCATAGTTGTTCGACCGTGCTTTGCCTCCTCTTCTCGCTCTCTTTTGCGTATGTTAGCCACCATATATGCTAGACGCTTGCTGCAGCTCCACCTCACTACCCTGTCCTACCTTTAAGCTTAAATAGTCTTGATCTCGCGGGTGTGAGATTGCTGAGCCCCCGTGACTCACAGATACTTCCAAACCAGTTTGCAGGTGCCGATGAAACCGTGCAGGTGTTGGATCCAAGCTCAAGGAGGAGCTCGATGGAGATCTTGTTTATTGTGTTGTTTCGTTTCAGTTGATCAGTAGTGGAGCCCAGTTGGGACGATCGGGGATCTGTGTAGCTTGTGGGGTAGTCTTCTTTTATTTTGGTTCCGTAGTCGGACCTTGATTGTATCTGGTTGATGTAATGTTTTACTCATGTATTGTGTGAAGTGGCGATTGTAAGCCAACTATGTATCTCTTTTCCCTTATGTATTACATGGGTTGTGTGAAGATTACCTCACTTGCGACATTGCTTTCAATGCGGTTATGCCTCTAAGTCGTGCTTCGACACGTGGGAGATATAGCCGCATCGAGGCGTTCAAGTTGGTAATCGAGCCTTCCCGACTTAGGAGCCCCTACTTGATTGTTCTTCGGCGTTGTTGAGTCTAGAATGGAAAATGTTTTGAGTCTTAGGATTATATATATCGAGAGTAGGATTCTTTTACTCCTCGGTCCTTCGTCGCTCGGTGAGGTATCTGACGAGAGTTTTGACTCTTCTCTTCTCAAATTTCACTAAAAAAATTTTAGGATCACGTGGGTATCTTGGAATCGTTCGATGGTTTTGTGACGAGAACATTGTTCTTGGTGCCTCGACATTTAGGGGTTGTGGCGGTGTCCCGGGAGTTGAGCTCCGAGGTGTTGTCGTCACAATTATATCGTTGCGATTCTGGAATACCGAGTTTTGCCGACATCGAAATCTCTTTTGTGCAGTTGTTGGTGAGATAACCTCGATAGCCCAAAGATCTTGTGGCGAAAGGGAGTATTGCCATGACTTGTATAACGGATGTTTTTCAAGGTCGAGGTACACGATTTCGAGGATTTCTTGGTTATGTGTTGACGGATGGATACAATTGGATCTAGGTATTGTTAGTTTGGGTGATATATTTTGTGTCCCTGTATCCCCAACACCAGATTGCATAACCGAAAGTTTCGGAGTTTATAGGTGGGAATTCTAGTAGCTTACAGGATATTCTTTCCGGCGGATGTATGATTTGAGATTGGGGTTCAACGTCTAGTGGTCCGCCCATTCACGGTCGATTCTGAGTGGTCGCGAGACGTCTTAAAGAATCCTTGGCTATGCTGATTCGGGACGTCTTGTTTGTCATTCGTGACGTCCGCTATACGTCGTGTCCGTGTGGGCCCCACCACGAACACTTTGGGCGAAATCTCTATCATGTGTTTGTTCCGGCTCATTCTTGAAGCCAATCCGTTGTTTTTGTTTTGTTTTGTGGTATTCGAGTTGCTTCAATGTCAGGTGTTGATTCCATACCTTTCCTAATTGGTGTTCTCATATTGTTATGTGAATACTAATCCTTCTTGATCACTGAGCTTGTCATGTTAATTCTTTTCCAACCGGCGTGCTTCTCTTCAAGTGAATCCGATCATTCCAACATTCGCAAGATCAATTCCAAGCTTTTTCTCAACGGTGTTCGTTTCATCCGACCCAAGTTGTTTTGATTCCCCGCCCTCCCACCCTTTTTCTTCAAGGACTCAGATTTCTTAATCAAGTATCCATTTTTTATTGAGTGAAGTTTCTTCATTCTTTTCCTTTATTGTTTTATCCGGTGATTTCTCATGAAGACGCTAAGGAAGCTTTAACCTTATCATTGTTCCATTCTAATTTTCTTCTCCGGTGGATTTAGTCAAGTTTTCAGTGTTGATCGTATTCTTTTCATTGTTGCAAATGCTTTCTCATGTCGGTGCATCTCTTAATCATCCACTTCTCGCTATTTAATTGTTCCGGAGTGTTGAAGATATCTCAGAAGATTCTAGTTTCCATTCTCAATTCACTCAAGTTCTTTTGAGGATGCTATCTCATTCAAGCCATTTAACTCTACCGGTGCAATATCTATTTCAAGCAATTGTTCAACGGTGGTTCTTTTGAGTGGGCCCTAACCCACAGGTCTTTTCGAGGATCTTACGACTCTTGTATTTTTCGGAGTTATTCTCAAATTCTTTGCAAAGTTTGACGTAAGAATGAATTATCATCAGTCTTGGTTTTCTCCAAGATCTTCCAAATTATTTTCATTGTTGGTTCAACCTTCCTAATTTTTTCATTCCGGAGTGCTTCAATAATTCATGGTGATGTTCTCGTCGTCATTCTCGAATTTTGAAGACCGAAGAAGAGTTTCTCTTAAATCTCGCTTCTTTCTCTTCAAGATTCATGGTTCTAGCTTCGTGCCATCCTCATAATTGTTTTGATTGTGAGAATTCTTTTCATCCATCCGGAGCAATTCAGGAGTCTTTTCAGTTTGATTCTTCTGAGCCCATCATCTCAGAATTATTCATTCCAGCTTTCAGCTCTCGTTCTCCAAATCATACCGGTGCATCATTCAAATATCCTCTAATCAGTTCATGATCTCTTCGTTCTAATGTATCTAAATTTTGTCAAGCATCTTTATTCGTTTTCCAATTCTTCCCGGTGAATTGTGCCTTTGCTACGTTCATTCTCAATTATTATGGTGGTTTGTTCAAGAGTTCTCTTCCTTCGCTATCATATAGACTCATTCGTTCTTTCCAATCCTACCGGTGGTTCGTTGAAGACCTTCCCAAGTTTGCGCCATATCTATCTTAATCTTTTCTACGGGAATAAGTAGTATGCCAAATCCATTGCTTGTCATCAATTTATTTTGTTGAAGGATAAGCATACAATAAATCTTATTCTTATTTCCTCGAGTTGTTTAATTCTTTTCTTCCGGAGATTGTTCATGATATCATTATCGGTTCTAAGATGTCCATCTTTTCTTTCCGGAGTTCCAATTTTTCTCGGTTATATCATTTCAAAGCTTCATCTTATCACTGCAAGACTTCACCTTGTGTTGTCAACTTCTCTTCCTTTTTATCATCTTTTCTTTACCGGAGTTCTTCATGGAGGCTCTACATGATGGTTCGTCAAGGATTCTTTTCATTCTTCAATTGTTCTTCGAGATTCCTCTCGAAGCTATGATCCGCCAAGCCATACTTCAAAATTGAACATGGTGCTCAACACATGTTTTGTTTTGAGGAGTTCAAGTATTCTTCTTCTTGCATTTCGAAGTGCAATTCGTTCTACCTTATCATTTGAGGTGGTGTTATATCATTCTCGACAATTTGAGTTCGTGTTTCATGATTCACATGTTGTCAAGAATGAGGTATTTTAAATCCATCAATCTCTTCATTGGACTTATCTTGGGCTATATTTCACCTAAAGCTTTCCCTAAGGATTGTTGCTATTTATGGTGCTTATCAATGATCCAAGTTTTCTCCTATTCTCTGGGGGAAAGAAGATTTCATCTTCTTGTTGATCTTAATTCAATCAATTGTTTTCGTTAGTGGCAGAATTTCACCTCATAATTTTGAGATGTTTTCATAAGCCCACTACAAGCTTGTGCTTTTCGTTGTTGGTTTTCCAACAACTCCGCTCTAACCTTCTTGGCAAGGATGCTTCCCAAATTCAATTGTGGTAGAAGTTACTATTATCTTCTCCGTTCTTTTCCTTCCAACCATCTAGTTTTTTCATTGCATTCTTTCATTTCTACCGGAGGCATTGTGATGTTGCACTCTTCGACCCATCATCTTCTTTTGTCAAGATCATGTTCTTTTTCTTGCTTATCCATTTAACCGGAGTGTCATGTTTCCATTCAAGTTTTCTCATCTTATCAAGTTTTGCCTGCTTCCTTAACCGGAGTGCGGTCTGAAATGTTTTTTTTACCCCTTGTACCATTCTTTCAATAGTTTCAGAGGCAGTGTGTTGTTGATTTCACCAAGTATCATCCCATCTTCTCAAGTTCATGATTCTAATTCCTTCCATTTTCAGTCGGAGTGCTGTCCAGATTATATCATTTTTATCTCGTTTCAACCAGAGTGGTTTCAATTCCTTCTTGTCCTTTATGCTCGTCAACCATGTCCTTGCAACCTTCAAGCCCTCGTAATGTTCCTCCTTCCTCTTTTCTAAAGGATTGTTTTCAACCTTGGTCATCTTCGTTGTGTTCTTTCTTTCATTTTGCTCAACCTCTCAGGGTTCTTTGGTTTCACTCGTTTGTCAAAGAAGCAACTTAGTTTTACCTCTCATCTTCCTCGTCCTTTTCCCTCGGTGCCATCCTAGATCTGGGACGAGATCCTCTCGTAGTGGTGGAGTGTTGTAACACCCGGATACAACTTTCCATATTCGTAACTCCGACTCTTGCCCTTTAGGAGATGTGATTTATTATTTCCTTCGTGGTTGGGTTTTGTCGGTTGTTTTGCATTTTGTTCTTGTTATGCATCTCATCTCATGGCATCATCTGCATTTCATCCGCATGTTTTTCAAAACTTGCATCCGTTTGGGTTCCGCGGTTCTCTCCGTTGTCCGTTCCGAGTCGGATACACTCGCACGCGCCGCTGCACCTCCGAAATATTATTTTATAAGTGGCATAAAATGTTCTCGGAATGGGTTGCAACTTGTCATGCGGTCTTATTATAGTGTAGACAGGCCGCCTGCCAAGTTTAAATCGCATTCGAGTTCGTTTGATGTCCAACCGTTATATATGTAACCGGGATATAGCCGGTATTTACGTCGGACGTTTTCGGTCTCCGGAAACAGATGTCGGGTCGCTCTGTTCCTCTCTCTTCTCAGCCCAAGGCATTCTACACAGCCCACCAACCCCTCTCCTAGTTTCCCCTCCGTTCCTGATCGTCGGATCGTGATCGGAGGCTCAAACGACCTCAAACCCCCTAGAGACTAAACCCTAGCCCCTTTCCTATTTAAACCCCCCTTCCCTTCCATTTTTGGCCTCCTACCTACCCCTCCTCCTCGTTTTCCGCGCGCCCCAACCAGCCTCCACCACCTGTGCCGCCCCCTCCTCGTTTTCCGGCGCCGACCAGCTCCCCGCCGCCACTTGGGCGCCAGAGCCATTGGCTGCGCCGCCACTGGCGTCGCCCGGCCAGCCGGACGCCGCCACGTCGCCTCAGCCCCTCCTCGCTGCTGGCCCGCTGAAGCCAGATCCGCCCGCAGAGCCCGGATCTCGCGCCGCCCGCTCCCAGCGTGAGCCCGCAGCCCGAGCTCCCTTCCTCGCTCGTCGGATCGGAGGAGCCCGATCCCGAGCTCCTCTGCTGCGCCGCTCCCTCCCGCCACCGAGCCGCCGCCGTCGACCTCCCAAGCCGACCCCGTCCCTCTGCTCCCCCGTCCGGCTTCCTCCTCTCTCTCCCTGACCCCGCCTCTCTCTCTCTCTCTCTCGCGCAGGGTCACCGGCCCCATCGCCGGAGTAGGCCATCTCGTCGCCGAGCTCGTCGTTGGCCTCCGCGCCCTCGGTCTTCGCCGGATCCGGGATCCCCGTCACCGGATCTCCCCATTCCGGCCATCCCCGGCCTCCGCCCCTCGCCGGCGCCCTCCCCATCGCCGTTGACGCCGGCCGCCGCCGCCTGGCAAGTTCGGGAGGAGCCCGAGCTCGCCCCGCGCCCCCGTTGACCGCTTCGACCCCGCGTGGGCTTCGGCCCAGCCGGCCTGCCCCTCCTCCTGCTCCACCGATCGGGCCTTGGCCTAGGGTGAGGCCACCCCCAGCCCCCTCCTGTGCATTGCTGGCCCAGCAGATCTGGCCCGTTGCTATTTTTTTTTTCCGTTCTGCGAATTTGCTATTTAACCAGGGATTTACTATTTTGCAGAAAAACCCTCCATGTTCATGCATCAATAATTAATTAACCGTGCATCGGATTTAAACAAACTTTATATGTAATATGCTCAGAAAATTGTGTAGATTAATAATATGTCACTTTCATCTATGTTAAAAATGTTTAAATTGATGTTTGCATTAATTTGCTAATATGCCATGCTAAAATGCCTTAATTCATAACTAAATAACCGTAACTCGGATTTTAACAAACTTTATATGTAAATGGGGTGGAAAAATGCCTAGATTAACATGGTCCACTTTATGTTGCTGTTTAACAACTCTAAAATTGTGTTTAGGGAAGAACAGGACCGAATCTAAAATATTGCTCATGGGGATTTTCCGGAATTGTTGTTTCTTATTTCCGGCCTCATTTAAACTCGCCTAAATAGTTAGTTTAATTATGCTCCACCTCTTGCCATGTTTAACAACATTTAATATTGTTGTGTACCTAATCGGGAGAGAACTAAATAAGTGTTGTGGTGTTCCGTCAATATGCAACTCGTTGCATATTGAGCTCCACTTAACTTGTAGTGTTGTTTGTGCATATTGCCATGCCATGCCTCATTAAACCGGACATGCATCATATTTGTTTGTGCATCATGCCATGTTTATGCTTGTGCATTTATCATGTTGTTTGCTTCTTTCCGGTTTGCTTCTCTCGTTAGCTTCGGGTTCGTTCCGGAGTCGTGAGGATTCGTTCGACTACTTCCGTTCGTTCTTCTTCATGGACTCGATCTTCTTCCTTGCGGGATTTCAGGCAAGATGACCATACCCTCGAAATCACTTCTATCTTTGCTTGCTAGATGCTCGCTCTTTTGCTATGCCTATGCTACGATGCCTACCACTTGCTATATCAAGCCATCCCAAATTGCCATGTCAGCCTCTAACCTTTTGCACCCTTCCTAGCAAACCGTTGATTGGCTATGTTACCGCTTTGCTCAGCCCCTCTTATAGCGTTGTTAGTTGCGGTGAAGATGAAGTTTGTTCCTTGTTGGAACATGGAGATGTTGTTCCTTGTTGGAACATGTTTACTTGTTGGGATATCACAATATATCTTATTTAATTAATGCATCTATATACTTGGTAAAGGGTGGAAGGCTCGGCCTTATGCCCGGTGTTTTGTTCCACTCTTTCCGCCCTAGTTTCCGTCATATCGGTGTTATGTTCCCGGATTTTTGCGTCCCTAACGCGGTCGGGTGATTTATGGGACCCCTTGACAGTTCGCTTTGAATAAGACTTTTCAGCAAGGCCCAACATTGGTTTTACATTTGCCTCACCTAGCCTTTTTCCCTTGGGAGTCGCGCATCCCGAGGGTCATCTTTATTACCCCGGACGGTGCTTCTCTAAGTGCTGGCCCGAACCGAGTAGATCGGGGCCCCTCGTGGCAACTCGAGGTTTGGTTTTACTCGTAGGATGTCTCATCCGGTGTTGCCGAGAGCGAGATATGTGCAGCTCCTATCGGGATTGTCGGCGCATCGGGCGGTCTTCTGGACTTGTTTTATTGCTGTGAAATGTCTTGTAGCCGGATTCCGAGACTGATCGGGCTTCCGGGAGAAGGTCTATTCTTCGTTGATCGCGAGAGCTTATCATGGGCTAAGTTGGGACACCCTGCGCAGGTTTGAAATTTCAAAGCCGTGCCAGCGGTTATGTGGCAGATGGGAATTTGTTAATGTCGGTTGTAGAAAACCGAAGTTGATCTTAATTAAAATACACCAACGCGTGTGTAACGTGATGGTCTCTTCTCGTGAGTCAGGGAAGTGAACACGGTGTTGGAGTTATGCTTGGCGTAAGTAGTTTCAGGATCACTTCTTGATCATAGTTGTTCGACCGTGCTTTGCCTCCTCTTCTCGCTCTCTTTTGCGTATGTTAGCCACCATATATGCTAGGCGCTTGCTGCAGCTCCACCTCACTACCCTGTCCTACCTTTAAGCTTAAATAGTCTTGATCTCATGGTGTGAGATTGCTGAGCCCGTGACTCACAGATACTTCCAAACCAGTTTGCGGTGCCGATGAAACCGTGCGGTGTTGGATCCAAGCTCAAGGAGGAGCTCGATGGAGATCTTGTTTATTGTGTTGTTTCGTTTCAGTTGATCGATAGTGGAGCCAGTTGGGACGATCGGGGATCTGTGTAGCTTGTGGGGTAGTCTTCTTTTATTTTGGTTCCGTAGTCGGACCTTGATTGTATCTGGTTGATGTAATGTTTTACTCATGTATTGTGTGAAGTGGCGATTGTAAGCCAACTATGTATCTCTTTTCCCTTATGTATTACATGGGTTGTGTGAAGATTACCTCACTTGCGACATTGCTTTCAATGCGGTTATGCCTCTAAGTCGTGCTTCGACACGTGGGAGATATAGCCGCATCGAGGGCGTTTCACATGATGATGCTAACGCATACTCCACAGGCGCAACATGGCACAACCTTTATAATAAATCATTGTCCTGCACATAGAAATATACATACCAAAGTAATTGTTCGCAGACAAATTACTGTATATAGATGAAGTATATAAGATGGGTATCACCTAATGTGTCTTTGGGACAAAGTGATTGCATAGTAATTTGACCATACGATGGCCTTCCCGTCCAAATAAATAATCATGCATCCATCCATCTTTTAAATGAGTCACACCCCTCAAGCAATGCATCGAACTTGGGTGTCCCTGTCAACTAGCACTACTCCGTAATTGATCCTTAAAAACTCGCAACACCCCACAAAAGTTAGTACCTCGGTGCGGCACGGAGCCAGCGATAACCAAGGCAGTTGCAACACCAGCAGAAGTAGCGGTGGGAAACACTCGTCAAAGCTCATCAGAAGCGGCAGCAACAGGTCAGTGACGGTAAGGACGGTGGCGGCCCAAGAGGCGATGCAGAACAGGTCCGCGGCTCAAAGGACGGTCAGACTCGTCTTGCGGTGACAACTGTAGCAAAGGCCCGGCCCAGGGGTCGCCAAGGTCGAAGGCCCGGCTTAAGAGGAGTCAAACAGGGACGACCCGTGGCAGAGCAAAAGCAGAGTTAACAATGAGCCGGGGAGGTAAATTCACCTGGTGATGGCAACTTGAGGCAAGGCGGCTCGGCGAAAATCGGAGCAGCTCGCAGCAAACCATTGATGCCGCGGCCGGCTCAAGGAAATGCACCGGCGAGCAAGGCAAGGGCCCTCAACGGCAGCGGCTCGACGGAGGTAGAGTGGTGGCAAATGGAGTTAGTCTATCCATTGCCAGCCATGCATCCGCGCCAGCGACCCGAAGGGAATAAGCAGCATGGCAGCCCCGCTATACGCGGCAGCAGAAACGGACGGCGATTGTAAAATTAACACAATGGTTATGAAGTTTTGGATTCCTCATGTAAGTACATGTTGTCATGTACTCCCTCTGTGTTGAATTAATTGTTGATCAATTGGATGTATTTAGAACTTAATAGTGCTAGATACATCCACTTGAGCGACAAGTAATAACGGACGGTGGTGGTATTACTGTACTTGCATCGCGAGATAGTTGATTGTCTAGCATTACTCTGCATCTTATCTGCCCTGCCCTCCACTTTCTCCAAATTATCATATCTACATTTACTCTTACCAAAATGTTGAATAAAGCCAATGCCACTACACACGTTGATGTTTGCATTCCTCTTGTCGGTACCTTTTGCCTTGTAATGATGTACTTAATTAATTGCTATTTGATTATGTATCATCAGTCTACACCTGAGCTTCATTATCCTCTATTTCTTCCAATATTATTTGATCTATATTTACGCTTTGCAAATTGAAGAATAATGGCAATGCTTATAAAGAATTTTCTTTGGGGAATTTATTGAATTATCGTTCCATCAACATGGAGAAGGGCTTTGTCCAGCCCGTGTTAACATGTAATGTAAGTTCATCCTTCTCAAGCCTTCAAACTTTGTTCTAGTATAGATTTGGATAGGCATCATTTCCTCCACTGCTGTTTACTTTGTTGTTTACATCTGATTGGATGTTTGCAACAACTACCAGTTTTAAATTATAGTTGTAAAAACATGTTCCTTTTGCAGAACAAATCCCTTTATTTGCTTATATAATTGTGAAACATGTTACGTGTCTCCTTGTTTCTCTTTCAGAGTCGTATCTCTTATGCCAGGCAGAACTTTAGGGAAGATAGTGAGCCAAACCATCTTGAGGAGAGCGAGATGACCCCAAGGTCCTGTCTTGATGAAGACGAGAAGTTAAAGCTACTCACCAGCAAGTGTGAGACAACCTCTGCGCAGTCGCTGCCTCAATCAGTTTGACTTCTTCAGTCTCAACTTAAAGCGGAAAGGCTTGCTTCAGCTCAGCTCTGACTTGAAGTCCAAGATGCAATGAAGATGTCAGAGGACTGCCTTGTGCACTATGGTGCTATACAGTTAGGGATGGAGCATTTGTCGTTGACACAACTGAGGTTGCATCAGCTTGTTCGGCTACTTGCGGGGCCTGTCCTGGCCAAGCCTAGTGCCTTCTGAAGTGCTCTTAGTTTTGTATATTCTTTTGTCGGCGCGTTTATATGCACTGGTGGCGACCTTTGAGGCCCAGTATATGTAATCCATGGTCACATTGCGCTTTATTATCACCGGTAGCGAACTTTGATTCCCAGTGGATGTAATATGACGTAATTTCTTTATTGTATAGTCTAGGTTTATTCTTTGGTCGATATGATGTAATTTAGGCCAGAAGGTTCAATGGATCTTAGTGTTGTCGGTTTTCAGGCCGGTCCGTTACTCATATGGGCCAAAACGTGGGCCTATAATCATCTTGGGCCATTAGCAGGTCTAAACCTATAGTAGTTTCCCACCTTTAACAGGCCGAGTAAAGTTCTGGCCAGCTGGGCCAGAGAATACCATGGGCTTTTAACAGGCTAAAACCTAGATTGGGCTAGCATTGAGCCGAAAAATTCACAGGCCACTACAGGCCAAAACTGCCTAAGGCCCATGTTTGGCCCAAATAGGACGAGCAGTTAACGGGCCAAAATATATCTCGGGCCTGTTTGGCCCAATAAAATTATGGGCTTTAAGCAGGCGGTATCCACGCGGGCCATAGGCCCAAAAGTGTCACGGCCATTATCGATAATGTAAGCGAGCGGATTCAACGCTGGCTGTAATTAGGCCCAATCGTTACACGGGCCACTAACAGGCCGATAGGCCAGTTGGGCTGAAATTTATGCACGAAGACTACAGGTCGTTAAGAGGCCTAAAGTTACTTCGGATAAGAAATAGCCCAGTTTCTGCATGGGTCGTTAAATGGCCTAAAGTTAAACCGGGCCGACAACGTCCCACATGCACCACGGGCCGCTAACAGGCCAAAACTATTATCGGCCGAACTAGTAAACGGGCATTTAACAGGCTGAAATACAAACCTTTCTTAGAATGGGCCCAAAAGAACAGTGGCCTAGTAACGGGCTTGATCCGATATGGGCCGTAATTTGGCCCAAAACACGGTAGGCAGTGAACGGGCCTGATCTGGTATGGACCTCAATTTGACCCAAAACATGGCAGGCTGTTAATGGGCCAGCCCACGAGTGTCTAAAAAACATGGTGGGCCTTTAGCTGGGCCGGCCTTTTTACCTAAAATGGGCCACTGTTGGGTTGTGCCACGTGTCGACCTATCATAGGCGTCTTCCGTCCATTGTAGGAATGAAATCTGTCCCAACGATTAGTTGACACGTGCATTATCCGGTAAATGAGAATTTTACATGTGGAAAATCCCCATTGGTCGAGGCTGTTAACGGGTTATCGGATCCAAAACGGAATCCGATAGCTTAACGGCGACCCGTTACGGTGGATGCCACGTGTAGGTCACCCTTGACGAAAGCACTTCCATGATGCGTGATTTATCGTCATGGAAGTGGACACTTCCGTGATGATAATTTTGGTAATGTCACGGAACACTTCTACGACAGCACTGGTATGACTATCTTGATTCTGTCATAAAATCGTCATGGATGTACATGCATGACAGAAAACGTGACCTACTGTGACAAACACGTATCATCACGGAAGTGTATTTTTTTTGTAGTGAGCCCTGATGGAGGCCGCCCACGACCATGTCGAGGTCGTCCACGCCCAGCTCATGGCGGTCACCGCACAAATCGAATGAAGCTTCTCCGACAACGGTCGGCAACCCACGGCCGAAGAGTTGGCAATCGCCGAGAGAGTTCGAGCAGCCGTCCGTTCCTGTGCGGCATACCTTGCCACGACGGAGCCCCGCCAAAGCCCAGATCGCGGCCTCCCACGCCCAGCTCGTGGCGGCCTATTCCAAAGATATGGCGGACGCGGATGGCGAGATGCTTGCCGAGTATGGTGTGATTGATGCCATGGAGCCCCTTACCCAGGAGACCGTCGGGTGCGAGCTAGACATGGAAGCAGCGGCGGAGATCGACGAGCACTATCCGTAGTAGTACTCTGTTTTATTTAATTAAGAGCGCTAGTCTTTAATTTGTTAGAGTAATGTTTAGGTCAGCTAGCTCTGTTTAATTGCTGAACTTGCTCGATTAAGAGGTGTGGGTGTGCTATAGTCTCCTTTGTGTACCCAAATTATGCAATGACGTGGATGACCACTGTAACCAGGGAATTCGAACCAAAATTTTTGACGTTCAAACACATCACACACTGGTTAAGCTATCTGAATCGTTATTGATGTTCACATATCGTACACAGTTCTGAATAAGGGACCGTGTCTGATGACACTTTGCGCGCCAGTTTTTCCGCTAAAGCGATTCCAAATTTTCGGCTTTCGCGGAAATATCTACCTCCCCGCCCCTCCCCCTTACCAAAAGCCATATTTTCCCTGTTTTACGGGAAACTAAGTAGTTCAAGTCTAATAATAAATCTCCAGGAAGTACTACAACAATCGCCGACTGCATTGGAACACAGTTGGCTCCGGACGAGCCACTATGATACTTCCTATGGGAACAACTTTAATCATTAATGATGCATTGTTGTACACCAAGTTTACTCTTTTATGCTTTAACGGCATCAACACTAATGGTCTCCATGTTGAGATCGATGATGACAATAGCAAGGAGTGCCTACTCATCACTAAGCGAGATACAAATGATAAACATATTCTCAAAAGGCTCCCTTCACTCGACATAGGGCTATACTACGTAAAATCGTAGCACCGCCCGTGTACACTACCCTAAAGACATTTTTTAGAAGCTTTGAACTTTTCTACCTCTGGCGTGATAAATTAGGCCAGCCCGGACTTAGGATGGTGAGTAATATAATCAATAATTCACAAGTTCATAATGTTAACGCAAAAAACTTCCCGAATCCCGATGATTTCGTATGCTCCACATGCTTACAAGGAAGTTAGTACAAAAAGATTAGACCATTGACACTCAAAGTGAAGGATGAATGCCTGCGTTCTTATAACACATCCAAGTGTACAATATGCGGTTCAACTCAGCCCCTCTCGACGTTGTTTGGGTACCGCAAGGTGCTCATCAACGATTCCTCTAAATGGTCCAATGTTTTCCTCATATCAAAAAGTAACCATGCCTTTGCAAAGTTGATCTATCAAATCGTACAAATGAGGAATAGTTTCCCTGTTTATCGTATAAAGTCTATTCAAATGGACAATCCTAGAGAATTTATTTCAAAAGCATTCGATGATTATGACATGGTAAGGGGAATCAAAGTTGAGGGTTCACTCAGGGCATAATAAGGTAGTAGGGTACAAAGCAAGGTTTGTCACTCAAGGGTTCAGTCAACGACTAGGTGTTGATTTTCAGGAGACTTATTCCCCGATCATGGATGAAATTACGTTTAGATACTTGATCTCAATGGCGGTAAATATGGGCTATAAAATGAAAATAGTGAATGTTGTCACCACTT
This sequence comes from Aegilops longissima, assembly GCA_021605205.1. Classification (NCBI taxonomy): domain Eukaryota; kingdom Viridiplantae; phylum Streptophyta; class Magnoliopsida; order Poales; family Poaceae; genus Aegilops; species Aegilops longissima. The sequence goes on along the minus strand of CM038678.1, from coordinate 83,877,050 downwards.
ATCTATATGGTAACTTGGATTCGGACATATACATGAAGATACCCAAAGGTATCCCTATTCTGGACCATCATAGAGCAAAATAGGGGCCTATACATGTGGATTCTTTGTAATCTCGGTGTACGTGGATGATTTAAACATAAACGATACACTTGACGTCTAAGGATATTGAGGAAGCCAGTTCCTACTTGATGTTGGAATTCAAGATGAAGGATTTGGGTAAACCAAGTGTTCTTCTATGCACATGAGTTGAAGAAGATGAACAACGTGAGAATTTTTCATACCAAGTCATGTTACATCCTTCAAGAGATATGTGTGTGGAATCGGTATGAGGAGACTCCGGGAGATGCAAGGTACGCTGGGAGAAACTTCACAACTCATCAACAAAGCTCGGTCTCGGTGATCGAACGCTCAACTTGATAGTTGAGTGGATTGTACTTTTTTTACCCTGAGTGAGTTTTCCTGATGTTTGTCATGCGAGGTTTTCACGAGACAATTCATGCAATACAACAATGTATACTTTGCGGTTTTTCTCCATGTTTTTCCCATAGGATTTTTCAGAGTTTTGAGGCATGGTTATACTGCTAAGTTCTCATGGGGGCAACGGTCGTATGAAGGGTGGGCCGCAACTCGCCCCATGTTGATTGTAACATTTCCCCACTTTACATTAAGTCAGGTGCTTATCACTTTAAAGGAGAGAATTCCTTATTTGACACTCCCTTAAAATCATGTTCCTTATTTGACACTGGAAAAAATTTCTTCCCTATATGACCTATAGTCTTAATTTCTTTCCCTATATGACACTCTAGTTCATTTTGTTCACGTGAAAAGACCATTTTACCCATATGTATAATGTGACCACAAATATGTACAAGATAATAGTTGTTCCAAAAAAATCAGTCGAGTTATCCATATGTGACATCATATATGCTGGTATTGTCATGCCAGTCGATTTACTACTGTGCTAAGAAATCATGACCGAGGCCTTCGATGGTTCATGTGCTAATTGACCTCACCGTCTGGCTATTTGTCTATACGTATTTGTGTACATATACGCGGCCAACTTGCCGGCTGGGGCGTAGATATTTAAATACGTACGCGCACCCTGACGATCAAGCGAATACATGTATTCTAGCTTCGTATGACCCAATTCATATACATACGCATGTTGGCTGCACCGAACCGGGCGTACGTTCGTGCTAGCACGCAACTTCCTTCCATACAGCTATAGGTCCTGCATGGGCCATGCAAATACGTGCACATGCACTAATGGCATGCACGTAGGTAATCACCGACGCACACACAAAAATGCTTAAAAAATTCATTCATTTTTAATAATGCATTTTAGTGTTAAAGCACACGTACAAAAGTACGTCAAATAGTCGCACCCATAAACCATACCGAATGAAACTAGACCCACAGCTGAATACGTTCTAAATACATTGGATGCATGCGTTCAGGTATACAGAATACACACGCATACCAAAAAAGACCAACGGAGGAGATAACATGTTCAGCTGTGCTCACTCTCAGAAACAAATTTCCCTAATTAGGCTCAATGCTACATATTTCTGGTCACATTATGTACAGGGGCAAAAATGTATTTTCACATGTACAAAATGAACTAGAGTGTCATATAGGGAAAGAAATTAAGACTATAGGTCATATAGGGAAGAAAAAAATTTCAATGTCAAAGAAGGAACACAATTTTAAGGGAGTGTCAAATAAGGAATTCTCTCTTACTCCTTACCACTTTATATTTAGACGAGGAGTAATCATTGTATGTTGGTTCAATCATCAATAAAGAAAGAACCATCTATACTCCCCTGTGTCAATTTACTTCATGTCCCTTGACATGATTGAATACTTCGCCTATGACACTCCGGCTTAATAATGCTTGGACCGGACTCACCGGCAGAGGTTGTGAAACAGATCTGAAAGCCTATGACGGAGAGGGTGCTGCCTGATGGCTAGGTTTTGTGGTAAACATAGGTACGTGGGAACATGGGGTTATCGGGCAACTAATGACGAAAGGTGGAGTGCTCTAACTATTAAGTTAACCAACAAATTGTGTTTGTTATTCTGATTGGAGAAAGCGGTTACAAGGTGTCTCTACCAGTTTGGCTACTTGGGTATACAATGTTTCTAAGCACCGGGAATCGAACTCACCACCAAACACCGGATATCACACAATTCTACGCTGAACCGAAACATATGACCGATGCGTCTCCAACGTATCTATAATTTTGATTGTTCCATGTTGTTATATTATCAATCTTGGATGTTTTATAATCATTTTATAGTCATTTTATATCATTTTTTGATACTAACCTATTAACATAGTGCCAAGTGCCAGTTGTTATTTTTTTACATGTTTTTTACATCGCAGGAAATCAATACCAAACAGAGTCCAAACGCAGTGAAACTTTTAGAAGATTTTTTTGTGACCAGAAGACATCTAGTGGGCCGAAGAAGCGCCTGGGGTGCTCCAAGGGGAGCACAACCCACCAGGGCGCGTCCTGGTGGGTTGTGCCCACCTTAGGTGCCCCCGGACCGCCTCTTTACTCTATAAATACCCCAATATTCCAGAAACCCTAGGGGAGTCGACGAAAATCAATTCCAGCCGCCGCAGAGTCCAGAACCACCAGATCCAATCTAGACACCATCATGGAGGGGTTCACCACTTCCATTGGTGCCTCTCCGATGATGCGTGAGTAGTTCTTTGTAGACCTTCGGGTCCGTAGTTAGTAGCTAGATGGCTTCCTCTCTCTCGTTTGATTCTCAATACAATGGTTTTTTGGAGATCCATATGATGTAACTCTTTTGCGTGTGTTTGTTGGGATCCGATGAACTTTGAGTTTATGATCAGATCTATCTTTTTATATCCATGAAAGTTATTTGAGTTTCTTTGATCTCTTATATGCATGATTGCTTATAGCCTCGTATTTCTTCTTCGATATTTGGGTTTTGTTTGGCCAACTTGATTTATTTATCTTGCAATGGCAAGAGGTGCTTTCTAGTGGGTTCAATCTTACTGTGCTTGATCCCAGTGACAGAAGGGGAACCGACACATATGTATCGTTGCTACTAAGGATAAGACGATGTGGTCTATTTCTATATAAATAGATCTTGTCTACATCATGTCATCGTTCTTATTGCATTACTTCATTTTCCCATGAACTTAATACACTAGATGCATGCTGGATAGCGGTCGATGTGTGGAGTAATAGTAATAGATGCAGGCAGAAGTCGGTCTACTAATCTTTGACGTGATGCATATATAGTGATCATTGCCTGGATATCGTCATGATTATTTGAAGTTCTATCAATTGCCCAACAGTAATTCATTTATCCACCGTTTGCTATTTTTCTCGAGAGAAGCCACTAGTGAAACCTGCGGCCCCCGGGTCTCTTTCTCATATTATTTGTCTTTGCGATCTATTTTACTTTGCTTTTATTTTTAGATCTATTAAACCAAAAATACAAAAATATCTTGCTGCAATTTATTCCTATTGTATTTGGTGTTTGATCTATCAATCCACTACAATTTATTCACGTTCGTTTGCCAATTTCTTGCGCCACTACCCGAAAGGGATTGACAACCCCTTTTACACGTCGGGTTGCGAGTATTTGTTATTTGTGTGCAGGTGTCGTTTACGTATTGTTGCTAGGTTCTCCTACTGGTTCGATAACCTTGGTTTCATCACTGAGGGAAATACCTATCGTCGTTGTGCTGCATCATCCCTTCCTTTTTGGGGAAATACCGACGGAGCTTCAAGCCGCATCAATGACCGATTTAACCAATAACTATGTTAAAATGATTTGGTTTAATCTGTTTTCTGGGTTTACACTTGACCACCCCTAGCCAAAGATTCCAAGGAAGGCAGGTACGGGTCATCACAAGTTTAACAATAACATTACATTATAAACAATGCTTTAACCATGGGAAACGCTCTACTTCAACCGGCCGATTTCCACGCCATTGTCCGCCGCCTCTTCCACGCGACGCGTGCCTTGCGTGGGACCACCAACCACTACAACGGGAGGTTCATGTTCCTCTTCAATATCTCCACAAGCGAATGGATGATGTCCCGAGCAAATGAGACCGCAGATGAGGTCTGGACGCGGGCAAAATTTTCTGCAACATTACCTATGATGCAAAAGTTTTTCTGCAACATCACTTATGTTGCAAGAAAAATGAAGACCAATTTTTTTTGCAACATTGTCTATGTTGCAAAAGATTTTCCGCAACATCACTTATATTGCAAAAAAAATGAAGCTCAAAAACATTTCTGCAACATGACATATGTTGCAAATGTCTTCCGCAACACAACTTCTGTTACAAATATTTTTGCAATACTATGTATGTTGCAAATGGGTTCTGCACCCGACTTTTGTTGCAAAACTAGAGGACAAGTTAGGTCGCTAGATTGCCAGATTAGATGGCTCGCGAGCCGACGCGTAGCACGCCCCTTTTTATATGGGAAACGATTTCTTTCAACCGACTGATTTTGTGCGAGCGTCCACCGTCTCTATGTCCGTCGAATGAACTATTAATCAGTCCTCTTGTTGAAACCGGCCAGCGGCTAGATACTGTTGCGGCTCGCACTACAGAGGGAAAAAAAAATCTGCAACACGACCCATGTTGCAAAAAAAATCCCGCTATACAACCTATGTTGCAAAGAAAAAACGCAACAAATGTTTCCGCGACAAGGCCTTTGTTGCAAAGTAGAGAAAGACATTTGACTGGTCGATTATATCAAATCCAACGGCTCGCGAGCCGGCGGATCGGCCGACGCGTAGGAGTTCCCACTTTAACCATTTACACAAACAAACCCAACATAATTCTTTTCAAGTTTAAGTACAGCTGTACTATTACCAATGATCTGATATTAGTCATTTAGCACTAGGCCAGATCTGAGATTGAGCAATTGGCATGAAAAGGACAATATATATCCATTTTTTTCTTATCTTCAGATTGACAAGGCATGGCTAAACTGAAACGGAAGGGGAGTTGGATCAGATAGGTATGCATGGTAGATCGTGTGTACCTCGGCACATAACTGGTGGTGACTGGTGAGTTAACTGGATGGTGGCGGACGTCCGGCAAGCAGGCAACGACGATTAGAGGTGGCCGTAGTACTCGCTGCTGCGTGGACAAACCGCCGATTGATTCCACGGCCGGCGGCTTGCGAGCAGGAGCAGGGGGGGCGGGGCGGCGGCAGACATCTTGCAGCAAGATCTATCGAGGCGAGAACAGGCGGCTGGGGATAAAAAAGTGCAGGCTTCCACGATCGATCGCGGCTCGCCTATTTGCATTGTTTCGTCGGCTGTTGGGCTTCGGTGTATGGACTCTTAGTACTACCGAAAATCGTTTCGGAGAAGGCTCAATTGTTTCTGCCCTTTTTTGTTTTTGCGCTTCTTTTCTCTATTACGTTTTTCCTCTTTTAAAAATTTTGTCAGCACTTTTTAGTACAAGTACATTCCAGTAAAATTTGTGAACACTTTTTAATGTGAGAACAAGTTTTTAAATTCGTGAGAATTTTTAAAATTTAAAACATTTTTAACTTGTGAACACATTCTAGATTATTTAATATTTGTGAACACTTTCTTAAAATTCAGAAATATTTTGGAAAACTCTTGGCTTCTACTGGCAGATCCCACGCGAGCATCCGCCGACTCGTCCGTATGACACGTGTCCCCTGGGAGCAGTCTTTTTTCTTTCTTTCGATCAGCCTGGCCACCGCTTGTTGCTCGCTGCTCAATGCCCACTACGATGAGTTTCCGCAACAAGGTCTCTGTTGCAATACCTCTGTTTCAGAAAAAATAAATTTACAGCGAGACCTTTGTTGCAAAAAAACTAAATTGCAACAAGACCTCTGTTGCAAAAAAAATGAAACAAGACCTCTGTTGCAAAAAAAAAAGTAAATTGCAACAAGACCTCTCTTGCAAAACAAAAATCTTGCAAAAATTTCTACAACAAGACTCGTGTTGCAGAAATTTTCGGCAACATGACCTATGTTGCATGATAAAAGGGTGACGCTCAGTCGCTCAATTGTTGGATCCGATGCAATTTCTTTTTCGAAACAAGGCTTCTGTTGCCAGAAAAACTGTAACAGAGCTTTCGTTGCAAAAATAATTATTTTGCAACAGGCCCCTTGCAAAAAAAATCTGCAACTTGACCTTTGTTTGCAAAAATTTCTATAACATGATCCGTGTTGCAGGAATTTTCTGCAACACCACCTTTGTTGCAGTAATAGAGGATGACGCTCAGCCACTAAATCTGCCTGACCCCACGGCTCGCGAGGGGGCGGATCTTTTTAAAAGATCCGCCGGCCGACGCGTAGCGTTGCCCAAATATTTTAGGTTTGCAAACATTTTTAAAATCCATGATATTTCAACATTTTGTGAACATTTCTGAAATTTCAAATTTTCTTTCTATCTAAACCATTAACATTTACAACCTTTTTGTTCAACTTGGGACATGGGCCTGACCCATTTTAGCTCCATGGTCGGTGCTACCTAGGATTTGAGCCAACCCAGCACAGCGGCGCGTGCACGTTTGCTTTATGAGCTCTCTCTTTTTTTTCTTTTCTTTTTTGCGGGTGTGCTTTATGAGCTCTCACAAGTACTCCGTACTAGCAGGCAAGGGATGGGGGATTGATGGTGACTGGGTGTACCAGTGCTAATCATGCCACATAGTTGAAATACCAACATGGCAAAGCAATTAAGGAGATAGAATATTTTGGTGCCCGAAAAGAAATGATGCCAAGCGTATATAGAGTTATGCAAAACTACCAAGCATACAGACCTATGCAAAACGCGTATGCATAGAGGAGTTTAGTTGCTAAGCAATTAGACGAAAGAAGCTTATCTGCAAGAAGGTAAGATACATTGAGGAGTTTAGTAATTAGTAGGTAAGCCCTTTCATGCACTTAACACCTCATCTAAGCAAAAGAGGATTTATGTCCTGCGTCTCAGCCACTGGACGTTGGGCTTTGTGAGGCATAAGTACATACCGATGGCGGAGGCGCAGATAAAATGGAACATACTCCCTATGTATTAAAATGTAAGATGTCATTTGACATCATAGCGTCAAAAAAACGTCTTATATCAAGTTACACAGAGGGTATAAAAGAAAAGATCAACAGCACACATCCTGTATTTCAGAAGATATGTTAAATAAAATGAACAGAGTAAAACAATTTCCTACATAGACTTCCCAAGATGTCCGGCAGGTTGCAGATAGTAGCCGCACAGTTAATTGGCACGGAACGGACAATCTCTTTCAAACAAAACCGTGTGCATACAAGATGAAACCACGTGAGCAGATCAGAAATTGCCAGCACCAAGTAATGTATACCAGCCTCGCAGAGGGCCCCTGCCAGCTGAGTTCTCACACTTCAGAGTGCAGATTCGTTCTCTCCCATAATTGGTACATGTAACAAGAGAAAATCTTTGAACTGTACGCGACGACCAAAGTTTACAACCTTCCATCATCACTGGATCAAAAGCTTCGGATGAACCAGCGTCATGCGGAAGACGAACCACCAGCTACAAGTTCTTCATCCTGACTGGGCCGAGACCATATACCAATGCTAAACTTACACTCATAGAATACTTGAGAACGAAGGGAGGACACCAGGAGAATCGAGCACACTCAGGCCCTGCAAAGAACGAAAGTTGGGTATCTCAGTCAGTATTCAGATAGACTACACACACAAGCAAATTAGCATATCAAAACAAAACTGCACACCATTGTGCGTTTTAACATTGGTGCTTATTTTGCTCTCTCAAGCACTCTCTTCAAGGCTATTAAGCATCCCAACATTTGCTCATTCGGTTCTCTTTAGAAGTCTTGTCTTACGAAGTTTGCCTGAGTGAACTTTTAAATCACGTTAATAGGTCCACTATCAAGCAAGTCCCCCACAATCTAGACTCGTTTCTTAAAAGAAGGCAGCTACTGGCCCGTAGCTGAATGAAGCTATAAATGGTAAAATTATTCAGCACAATAGATATGGATGAGATTGTTCTTTTTTACATTCATGCTAATTGTTGTTTTCACATTCATGAAATAGCAGCATCATTCAGTTACGGGCCAGTAGCTGCCTCAACCTTACTGAAACTTTGGTAACATAATATTGTCGCGCTCAAGTTAAAGAGAATAATAATAATGCATATGCTAGTTGTGAACTGCAACCAGAACGCGAAGAATGGTGATGACACCATGGTAAATGAAATGCTAGTGACCAGACCTAACAGACAACCAGATAAATGTCGAAGAAATAAACTACTCTATCTCATTTAAATCACACCAACAATCACCAACTTGAGAAACAAGTGAAATAATTTACTCACGTTGCCATCAAATTAAGTAAAATCATAAAACTGTAACTACAGAAATTTGTTCCTCTAAATAATCATAAGGATGGTTACTAAATCTAGAAAGAATACAAAGCAACTCAAAAAAGAAACTGCAAAATACAGACCCTTCAGAAGTGGATAGTGTGGTGTAAGTACCTACCACCGAAATGATTTTGACAGCATGATGATTGAGCTCTAAACCTTAGATTTCTTCAGATTTCAAAGTTTAAAATACTCTGCACCCAACAAACAGCTAAGCTAACTCAATTCAATTGCTAGTTAGCTGTACCTCCCTGGTGGGAAGAGCAGTGGGCAAGGAATTGCCTCCCACTACTTCCAGAAGACTCTTAGTGTAGGGCCTGTCAGGCCAGGGTTGTCTCTTGGATTATTTCCAAATTGCATATATCCGTCTTCTTCTGGCTGGCACTTACAATGATTCTGCCCTCCATGAAAAACAAGCACATAGATACACGATCCGCAACTATAAACAGGGAACTACACTATGGTTACAGGGTGTAAAGAGATGATATGATTGCTAAAACTATTTGTATCAGATTGGACAGCCTGATAGCGACAACTGCTTGCCATACCGCAAACTCTGTCAAGCAAACTAAATTCACTGAACCATTTATGAAATTCTGGCAGAGCTAGCAGATACATTTAGAGATATTTTAGACCAACCACCATTTAGATATCTCTTTTCTTCCTTTCTAAAAGTTAGTGAAAAGTCAGGTACAATGCAGTTTAAGGGACTTCTGGAACTGCAAGACGTCTCAATCTCACTTTGTAAAGGCAATATCTCAATTACCTACGGAACAAAAAAGGAATCTGCCTGACCAGGTAATTTTTATGACAAACAAACTGAACACTTCACATGACCGTGACTGTTTTGAGACCCAATTGCACACTCAGCTGCTCGCAGCTATCAACTACACAGGTAAAATTCGGGAAGATAAGCACCATCACTTGCATTCATGTGACAATAGCACAGCAAGAACACATTGACAAATTGTACACCATCCAGCAGTAGGAAGAACCGAAATGCATACACGGGACTGAACAATAATATGGACGGACCACGAACCAAGAGTTGGAGGGCGAGCGATCCCACACTACTGCGCTGGCACCGGCGCGTACCAGCGGCCGACCTCTTCGTCAACGTTGTCCTCCGCCTTGTGCAGAGCGGCGTGCACCACGACGAGCACGAAGCCGATGAGCAGCGACGTGAGGATGTTGGTGGTGGCGCCGGTGAGCAGCAGGAGGATGAGCGTGACAGCAGCGAGCACGGCGAGGACCACGCCGTCGCCGACGACGCGGCCGAAGAGGACGATGGGCTCGTCGCGGAGGAAGTAGAGGACGAGCCAGCCGACCATACAGACGAGGAAGACGATGAGGGAGATGGGCTGCCAGAGGAGGGAGAGGAAGACGACGACGAGGACGACGATGGCGTAGTTCATGGCGAAGTGGGCGAGGTTGGCGCGCACGCGCAGGTAGGCGTCGCCGAGGCTCGGGGGCAGCCCGACGGCGTGCACGTCCGCGAGCTCGCGCCATGGCCGGCGCGTGGCCAGCGCCGTCGCTCCGCGGGCCTTGGCGCGGGAGATGAAGTCGAGCGGGGAGGCGCCGCCGAGGTGGGGCGCCCCCGCGGCGGCGGAGGAGGAGGTGGGGATGGTGCCGTACTTGGACATGGTCGCCGGCGGCGAGGGGCGGGCCGTGGGGGGTCGGATCCGAGAGGGGAAAGGGGAAGGGGACGGCCGGACGGGGGAGGAGAGGGATCGGGCAAAGGCGATGGGATTAACGAATTTGGGATGCGACTCGAGGGTGGGGAACGCTGCCGTGCTGGATGCCCTCCCGTTACACGACACTGCGACGTGAATTTCGAGGGCATTCTAGATGGCGACGGCCCCTGTGTTGTGTTTTGTAAATTCGCGATTTTCCCGAATTTCACCACCGTATGGAACAAAGAAAACAATGTTATCATCGCTACCGGTGCCGGTGTTTGGAAATTTCTTTTTTGAGAGAACTTCTCTATTGATCAATTCTCAGGGGTAGTAGCGAACCAACATGTGGTTGGATGGTTAGAAGGATAGTGGTATCCTATCACATTAGAGTTTATAAAAAGTCCTGATGCTCGTATTTTTTTTTAATTTTTTTTAAATTTTCGGCGATGCCTGTTCAGTGAGAGGAGATGTTCTCGTCAAATACGAGACGTCTATAATGACTCAAGATGATATGTTGGCTCGGTCTCTCAAAGGTGCTTAGGGGTAGGGTGTGTGGCGGGGCCCTCTCTCCTCTCCGGGTGTGTGGGTTCGATGTGGGCCAGCGATCTCGGGCAGAGGCGCAGCGCTGGGCTAGGGCGCGGTGGTGCTAGGGCGGAGCTCGGAGGCAGCCAGTCTTCGGTTCTTCATCCAGGTTGTGGAAGGCTGGTCGCGGCAACGGCCGGCGGGACCACTGCCCAGATCTAGCCCGTCGGAATCCAGGGGAGCCCCACCGTGTTTTGGCCCTGCTCTTCTTCAATCTTCAAAATTTTGATCTGCTCCGGCCTCCTCAATCTGGACACCGACGAGTTTCGGTCTTCCTCTCGGAGATCTCAGCTCTTGGTGCATGGCGTCACTGGATATCTGCATCGGAATTGATCCGGTCGAGCGAGCCCTCATCTTCGGCCAGAGAGGCTTCATGAGGGCATGGCGCGAAGCTTCGTTGTCTTGTAGGTGCCATGGGACATGTCTAAGTATAGATTTCCACGATGTTGACATTGGTGAAGAAAGTCATGGTGGCTGTGGTCAAAGACTTGTAATGGCGGAGAGGGGTTTTGGTTGCGTTGAAGAATTGCAGCACAAGGTTCTTTTCCTGTGTGTTAGGTGTAGAGGTCTTGCAGCAGCGGCCTTAACAACAGGCGACAACATAGGTAGACTACATTTTTGGGTGTGCTTCTCGAGTACAGAGCCATGATCTCCGGGGTGAAAGCCCAAGGCCTAGCCTTCATTAGTTGAACCTGGCAATGGTCTTGTGAAGGCATTGTTTTGGGGATCTCGGACTCTCTCCAGAGCGAAAACTCAAGATCTTTGATCAGGCAAACAACGCTTGTGCATTATTTCCTTCTTGGAGGCGTCTTTTTTGGAAAAAATCTTTTGTAGTCCAGGTGTTATCTTTGGTGGTGGTTAGAGTGTTGTTGTTGCGAGTGTTTCATCACTATGACGGGGTCTTTGTTTTTTACTTTTCTCTCTTTTTTATTTTTGTTATTGGTTGTGTGCATCCCTGATGTCTTTTGATATCTTGTTGGTGCAGAGGCTAGATGTAATTGGTATCTTTACAATATTAATATATTCTCTTTTAAAAAAAGGAAAGGTGTGCATGGTGCATACTGTATGTGTGTATATATGAGTGCTCGCGTATGTACTGTGTTAAAAAAACTCTCATGGCAGTATAAGAAACATAAGAATTAATAAAAATTACATCCAGATTCATCAACCACCTAGTGACGTCTACAAGCACTGGAGTGAGTTGAAGGCATGCCGCCGTCATCTCACCTCCTTCACCGGAACTAGGCAAAGTTTATTGTAATAGACTGTCGGGAAGTCCTGGTGCTAAGGCCCAGTTCTTTTGAGGTGCGGCTTACGCACAAGCTGCGTTGGAAATAAGTCATCAATAAGCTGCAATCGAAATAAGCCCCCTAGCATAAGCCATCCAGTTCTTTTGTCCAAGCTTATGTTCTGGGTTCTCTGATGAAAAGTCTACAATACCCTTAATATGTAATTGTATGACATTTAACAGCAGTTTATATGAATTGTAGCAGCAACTTGGACAACTTCATTCATACTCTCTTGCACTTGCAAAAGGTATAGCAGGACCAAACCAAACAACAATCAAAATTGTAGTGTTTGCATACAAATTTCTAAACATTCACTAGCAACATTTATCCTTTTTTTTACAACAGATAGAAACTTGGACATGACCAAAAACTAAGGTGCACATGAGCACTGCACTTCTGAAGATATGTCAGCAAAATTCATATGCATCTCTGAAATAGAATTTGAAATAGGAAAAGAGAATATCAGAATACTACTCCTAATCGCCATGAGATTGTCAAGAATTTGCTACTCGATGGAAATCAGAGAACTAGCAGTGGGTGGCCATGGCGTCCAGAGAAGTGCAGGTGCCGGGCGTCAGGGCCGTGCGTTGATGACGACGGCGACGAACCAGGGGCGTCTCAGCCATGGAAGGAGAGTGGGGCGGAGTGGGGCATCGGGAAGGAGCAGCCGCCGTCGATATCGGCGGAGAAGGGGGTCAGCGTCCATCCAGTCGAGCTCGAAAGCCGACGTCCATGGCGCCGGAGGCGGGCAGCCGTCCTGGTTGACAAAGGGGTCGGTGGCGGCGGCAGCGGGGAAACCCTAATCGCGGGAGGAGAGGGACGACAGGGGCGCGGGGCGTTGCGAGCGATTTTCCTTCGGGATGGTACACTGGAGGGGCGCGGTGGCATTTCCTGCGTAATTGTGTTCAAGTGCGAGGGCAAAGGAATATACCATTTCGTTTTTAAGTGATTGCCGTGAGAAGCTGTGGGAAGCTGCCATACCCCCAGCTTTTTTCCATTGTGAAGGAAAGGGCTGTGGAAATAAGTTAAGCTCCACTCCTAAAATGAGTTCTTTTGGGCTTTTGGCTAATTTTTAAAATAAGCTGAAATAAGCTGCAAAAGAACTGGCCCTAAAGCCCCACAGAATCAACGCATCAGAACAACAACCATGACGGATGAAGAAAAGCGTACATCAAAAAAATCCAACATGTAGTCACATGTACACAGTCTTGATGGATCCGGAGATCCATCAAAGACCAGCACTGACCGAATCCCATGAAATGCGTCAGAGACACACCTCCGCACGCCTTCCAATGACGTTGGTTGCACCGCCGGGACAGGGTCAAGACAGGGAGGACCTTATGAGAGCCTCGCCGTCTCGCCTTTTTAAGCAGGAACAAACCCTAATCAACCTAAAGAAGACCTAAAAGCAGAGGGGGAGCCCTCCCACCGGCAAGGGCCGAGATCCATTGCTCCTCCATGCCCCTAAGGCCACCAAAGACAAGGTGGGAACGTCGGTGGGAGGCGATGAAACCCTCATCGTGGGAGGAGTCGATCGTGGAGGAGGAAAGCTACATGCAATCTAATGTGGGAAACGAACAGTTCATTCTTTTTATGCCGATTTTTGGAACATGAGTGCCAATTCACCTGCATTAGTTAAAAAATACGAATAATAATTTTTATAGTATTTGTTCTTCCAAATATACCATAAAATTCATTCCTTCACGAATCCTTTCACATGACTATAATTTTTTAGAATGTTTTGACTTTCTTTAATATTAGGGTTAATTAGATAAATGCCACTCCAATTATGGCGATTTATAAAAATGCCACTGCATTTTTCATACTTTGAAAAATACCACTGCAATTTTTGCAAACTTTGAAAAACGCCACTGCAGACTTCGAAAAATGCCACTGGAAATGGCATGAAATGGCAATTTTCAAAGTTTGGAAATTGCAGTGGCATTTCTCGGAATCGCCAAATTTGGGGTGGCATTTACCAAATTAACCCATAATATTTATTTTTTCAATTCATGTGCTTTGGCACTCTAGACCCCCGACATCCGAACCAGTTAACTCTCTTAACTCCGTACCCATGAGACCATTCGAGGCCTCGCCATAGTTGTCACGCCTTGTTGTGCTCGCCATCATCTTCGGGCTCGGGATACCGCTGAATCGACTCGCGGGAAACAAAAATTCATGCACCTGATAAATAGCAAAGGTGTAAAAATGCCTCATGAGTTGCTGACATCTCGGACCTGCCAGGTTGTCAACGTAATTAACAAACGGAGTAATATACAAGGAGAAACTGACACCAAGGACGCAACCGGTTTCACATGCCATATCCGAGCAAGTGTGTCCTTACTTCTAGCTAAAAAATGCATCCTCCACGTGACAGCTGTCTCGCTGGTTCTGGCGACTTCTTGGCGTCTCTGTACGCGACCTCGTCGGCAACTCTTGCCGTTCAATCTCCATCCAATCTTCCACAAAACAAACACACAACAATCCTAGTTCTTTCTCCTCCCATCTCGAGTCTATTTCCAGTCCTATTCTAGCGATTATGAGAGCTCTGAACATATCTGAGTTGGAATAAGTGAGTGAGGAACAGAAAGGATTTCAGGAACAAGATCTGGTGTGTGTGGCGGCGGCGGCGGATTTGGGGGCGTAGAGGGGACTGCTCGGGAGTGGTGAACCCAGCTGCTCCCAGCTGCAATGGGGGACCTGAAGGCAGTATACCTTGGAGGAGTGGAGGGCAAGCTCAAGAATCTGCAGCTATCCGAAGCGGAGAAGAAGGGGATCAAGATTGGCAGAAAGCAGGCATGTTCCTCACAGGTGAGCAAGCTACAAGCAGTAGGTAAACTAATTTCAGAGAGGCCTGCTAGGGTAGAACATGTGGGAAGAACCTTAGGGGGAGTCTGGAGTCCATTATTTGGAGTGGATTGGAAAGACCTGGGCAGAAATCGATTTTTGTTTATTTTCCAACAATGAGCTGACAAGGAAAAAGCACTAGATGATGGACCATGGAGATTTAACAATGACCTGTTGGTGATGGAAGATTTTGTGCCTAGTAAATCAATAGATGAATATGAATTCAGGACAATACGCATATGGGTCAGAGCGTATGGCATCCCAATGGGGATGATGAGCAAAGAAACAGGAGATTTGATAGGAGAACAAATTGGGGAAGTTATTGATGTAGACCCAGAAATTAGTGGTGATTCTATGGGAGCATTTATGCGGATCAAAGTGAGAATAGATATCACCGTGCCAATTATGAGGTTTGTAACATATTTTATTGACGATGAGGAAGAACAAGAGCAGGAAAATGTAATGATACCCGTGGGAGATGATGAGGGGATAGAGCTAAGGAGAAAGAAGAGAGAAATGGAGGAAAAAATTGTCTCCTTCACATACGAGTATCTTCCCGACTTCTGCTACAGCTGTGGAATTATTGGACATACTGAGAAATCATGCCCAACTAGATCTAGAAGAACAGGGTCCAGACAGTTTGGGCCATGGTTGCGTGCAAATATTTACAAGGGGAGCTCAAGTGAAGAAAGAAGTAGGGGTTCGAATGATAAAGGGAAATTTTGGCCAAGCAATAGTGCAGGAAATAAGGGAGCGGACAAGGAAGTGATGGACCGTCATGGCGAAGGAATGTATCGAGTGGAAATGACGAGGAAGGAGCAGGAAGGAGTGAAGGAAAAGAAGTGACAAGCCCTTTCACGTTAAAGGAGTGTGGAGACCAAGGAGCAGGGGAGAGAAAGAGATTGGATTCCAACGAAAAAGTGGTAGAAGAGGCCTCTGGAAAGGATCAAACACTTTCAATAGAATCAAGTAAGGCTGAAGAGGGAAATAATACTACCACAAAAGCAAATCGTGTTGCAAAAGGATGCGGTCAAACGGAGATCAATCAACAAGAAAGCAAAGAAATAGCAAATCAAGTAGAAACGGGGACAGGGATGAAGATGAAGGAATTACAGAAATATGCCAATGAAGGTGACATATCAATGGAAAAGAAGAAGGGAAGAACAGTCAAAATTATGAGACAATAAAACACAAACTCAAGTGAATATGGCCACAGAAGCAAAGAAGCGTGGTGCAGATGATATGGAAATTGACATGGAGCCAGTCATTGAGAAAAAGATGAAAATGGAGGTAGAGATAAATGCCATGATCGGTGAAGGGAGAACTGGGGAAGCAAATACCAAGGCCGGAGAACCCAAATTTGATGTGAAAGCGGGATTGGCGGACCAATCCCGCAAGGTCAAATGAGGATCACGGCTTGGAACTGCCGGGGTTGGGGAACGGCCCGGCAGTGAGAGGGCTTCTGGTCTGCAGAAGCAGGAGGACCCCGATATTCTTTTCTTGTCAGAAACCAAACTGAATGGAAGGAAAATGGAAAATCGAAATGGCGATTGGGAATGAATAACCTAGTGACGAGGGTCTGTGAAGGAAAAAGTGGAGGCCTTGCACTCTTATGGAAGAAAGATATTAAAGTGGAACTCCATAACTACTCCAGATATCATATAGATGTGGTGATAATTGAAGGAGATGGTTTCAGATGGAGATTTACTGGAATTTATGGTGAACCTGCTACTGAAAAGAAGAACATAACTTGGAAATTACTGAGTATTCTGAATCAACAGCTCAACCTACCGTGGCTTTGCGTAGGTGACTTTAATGAAATCCTTTACACTCATGAAAAGAAAGGAGGGCCAAATAGACCACAATCAGCGATGGAGAAATTCAGACTAGCACTTGCTGAATGTGGTTTAAGGGATCTTGGCTATACAGGAGACAAATTCACCTGGCGAAACAACAACCATATAGCTAGTCGGTATATAAAGGAGAGGTTAGACAGAGCAGTGGGTGATCAAAGCTGGTGCAACTGATTTCCCTCATATACGGTGCTGAATGGAGACCCAAGGCATTCGGACCATCGCCCAGTCACTGTTCGGGTAGATAACAGGAAGAACCACTTGAGACCAAGGAGCTACGGGAACAACTTCAGATTTGAGGCAAGGTGGCTAGAGGAAGAAGAATGTGAAGCTGTGGTGAACAAAGCATGGAACACTGCCAATAGAATGGGTGATGTCGGTACAACAAGCAAGCTACAGGTAGTGGCAAGAGACTTAAAATACTGGGATCACAATGTTCTCGGTGATCTTGAGAAAAGAATCAAGCAAATGAAATCTGAGTTAGAGAAAGTGAGAAAAGGAGATATAAATCAGGAAAGAGTCTCAAGAGAGCATCTGTTGAAGGAAAAGCTAGATAGAATGGAACATCAAAAAGACATACACTGGAAACAGCGGGCACATGTTAAATGGCTACAATTTGGAGACAAGAATACAAAGTTCTTCCATGCCTTTGCTTCCGAGAGGAAAAGGAAGAACACAATTCAAAAATTGAAAAGAGAGGATGGTAGATGGGTGGAGGACGAAGACTCTATGAAAGAACATACTTCAGGCTACTTTTATAGCCTTTTCTCCTCCACGGCTGAGCATAATAATACATGCATCCTAGAAGCAATTACTCCAAGAGTACACGAAGGCATAAATGATATGTTGTGTGTGTTGGGGAACGTAGTAATTTCAAAAATTTTCCTACGATCACGCAAGACCATGGTGATGCATAGCAACGAGATGAGAGTGTTGTCTACGTACCCTCGTGAGACCCAACAACGGAAGCGTTGACATAGCGTATAGGAAGTAGTCGTACTTCTTCCCGATCCAACCGATCCAAGTACCGAACGCACGGCACCTCCGAGTTCTGCACACGTTCAGCTCGATGGCGTCCCTCGAACTCCGATCCAGCCGAGTGTTGAGGGAGAGTTTCGTCGAGACGACGGCGTGGTGACGATGATGATGTTCCACCGCGCGAGGCTTCGCCTAAGCTCCGCAGCGGTATATTCGAGGTGTAGTTTGGTGGAAGGGGCACCGCACACGGCTAAGGAACGATCCGTAGATCAACTTGTGTGTCTATGGGGTGCCCCTGCCCCGTATATAAAGGAGCAAGGGAGGAGGAGGCCGGCCCTATGTTTGGTGCGCCAGGGGAGTCCTACTCCCACCGGGAGTAGGATTCCCTTTCCTAGTCCAACTAGGAATCCTTCCATGTAGGGGAGGAAGGAGAAGGAAGTGGAGGAGTAGGAAGGTGGCGGCCCCTTTCCCTAGTCCAATTCGGACTAGAGGGGGGGGGCGCAGCAGCCTTTTCCTCTTCCCACTAAAGCCCATCAAGGCCCATTACTTCTCCGTAACTACCGGTACTCGAAAAATACCGAATCACTCGGAACCTTTCCGAACTCGAATATAGTCGTCCAATATATCGATCTTTACGTCTCGACCATTTCGAGACTCCTCGTCATGTCCCCGATCTCATCCGGGACTCGAACTCCTTCGGTACATCAAAATACATAAACTCATAATAACGTCATTGAAACCTTAGCGTGCGGACCCTACGGGTTCGAGAACTATGTAGACATGACCTAGAACTATTCTTGGTCAATAACCAATAGCGGAACCTGGATGTCCATATTGGCTCCTACATATTCTCGAAGATCTTTTATCGGTCAAACCGCATAACAACATACTTTGTTCCCTTTGTCATCGGTATGTTACTTGCCCGAGATTCGATCGTCGGTATCCAATACCTAGTTCAATCTCGTCACCGCAAGTCTCTTTACTCGTTCGTAATACATCATCTCGCAACTAACTCATTAGTTGCAATGCTTGCAAGGCTTAAGTGATGTGTATTACCGAGAGGGCCCAGAGATACCTCTCCGACATTCGGAGTGACAAATCCTAATCTCGAAATCGCCAACCCAACATCGCCTTTGGAGACACCTGTAGTACTCCTTTATAATCACCCGATTACGTTGTGACGTTTGGTAGTACCAAAGTGTTCCTCCGTAAAGCGGAGTTGCATAATCTCATAGTCATAGGAACATGTATAAGTCATGAAGAAAAGCACTAGCAACAAACTATACGATCAGGTGCTATGCTAATGGAATGGGTCATGTCAATCAGATCATTCAACCAATGATGTGATCCCGTTAATCAAATAACAACTCCTTGTTCATGGTTAGGAAACATAACCATCTTTGATTAACGAGCTAGTCAAGTAGAGGCATACTAGTGACACTCTGTAGGTTTATGTATTCACACATGTATTATGTTTCCGTTAATACAATTCTAGCATGAATAATAAACATTTATCATGATATAAGGAAATAAATAATAACATTATTATTGCCTCTAGGGCATATTTCCTTGAGTCTCCCACTTGCACTAGAGTCAATAATCTAGTTCACATCGCCATGTGATTTAACATCAATAGTTCACATCTATATGTGGTTAACACCCATAGTTCACATCGACATGTGACCAACACCCAAAGGGTTTACTAGAGTCGATAATCTAGTTCACATCGCTATGTGATTAACACCCAAAGAGTACTAAGGTGTGATCATGTTTTGCTTGTGAGATAATTTTAGTCAACGGTACATCACATTCAGAGCCGTAAGTATTTTGCAAATCTCTATGTCTACAATGCTCGCGCGGAGCTACTCTAGCTAATTGCTCCCACTTTCAATATGTATCTAGATCGTGACTTAGAGTTATCCAGATCGGTGTCAAAACTTGCATCGACGTAACCCTTTACGACTAACCTTTTGTCACTTCCATAATCGAGAAACATATCCTTATTCTACTAAGGATAATTTTGACCGCTGTCCATTGATCTACTCCTAGATCACTATTGCACTCCTTGCCAAGCATAGTGGTAGGGTATGCAATAGATCCAGTACACAACATGACATACTTTATAGAACCTATGGCTGATGCATAGGGAATGACTTTCATTCTCTTTCTATCTTCTGCCGTGGTCGGATTTTGAGTCTTACTCAATCTCACACCTTGTAACACAGGCAAGAACTCTTTCTTTGGCTGTTCCATTTTGAACTACTTCAAAATCTTGACAAGGTATGTACTTATTGAAAAAACTTATCAAGCGTCTTGATCTATTTCTATAGATCTTGATGCTCAATATGTAAGCAGCTTCACCGAGGTCCTTCTTTGAAAAACTCCTTTCAAATACTCCTTTATGCTTTGCAGAATAATTCTACATCATTTCCGATTAACAATATGTCATTCACATATACTTATCAGAAATGTTGTAGTGCTCCCACTCACTTTCTTGTAAATACAGGCTTCTCCAAAGTCATATAAAACCATATGCTTTGATCACACTATCAAAGCGTTTATTCCAACTCGAGATGCTTGCACCAGTCCATAGATGGATCATTGGAGCTTGCACATTTTGTTAGCTCCTTTAGGATTGACAAAACCTTCGGTTGCATCATATACAACTCTTCTTTAATAAATCCATTAAAGAATGTAGTTTTGACATCCATTTGCCGATTTCATAAAATGTGGCAATTGCTAACATGATTGAGACAGACTTAAGCATCGCTACAATTGAGAAAATCTCATTGTAGTCAACACCTTGAACTTGTCAAAACCTTTTTGCGACAAGTCGAGCTTAGTAACACTACTATCGGTGTCCGTCTTCCTCTTGAAGATCCATTTATTCTCAATGGCTTGCCGATCATCGGGCAAGTCAACCAAAGTCCATACTTTGTTCTCATACATGGATCCCATCTCAGATTTCATGGTCTCAAACCATTTCGCGGAATCTGGGCTCATCATCGCTTCCTCATAGTTCGTAGGTTCATCATGGTCTAGTAACATGACTTTTAGAATAGGATTACCGTACCACTCTGGTGCAGATCTTACTCTGGAAGACCTACGAGGTTTTAGTAGCAACTTGATCTGAAGTTTCATGATCATCATCATTAACTTCCTCACTAATTGGTGTAGGAATCTTGGAACTGATTCACGTGATGAACTACTTTCCAATAAGGAGAAGGTACAATTACCTCATCAAGTTCTACTTTCCTCCCACTCACTTCTTTCGAGAGAAACTTCTTTTCTAGAAAGGATCCATCTTAGCAAAAACTTGCCTTCGGATCTGTGATAGAAGGTGTACCCAACATTTTCTTTTGGGTATTCTATGAAGACGCACTTCTCGATTTGGGTTCGAGCTTATCGGTGAAAACCTTTTCACATAAGCATCACAACTCCAAATTTTAAGAAACGACGACTTAGGTTTCTTGCTAAACCATAGTTCATACGGTGTCATCTCAGCGGATTTAGATGGTGCCCTATTAAGCGTGAATGCAGCTGTCTCTAATGCATAACCCCAAAAGCGATAGTGGTAAATCGGTAAGATACATCATAGATCGCACCATATCCAATAAAGTGCGATTCTGACGTTCGGACACACCATTATTTGTGGTGTTCCGGTGGCGTGAGCTGTGAAACTATTTCACATTGTTTCAAATGAAGACCAAACTCGTAACTCAAATATTTATCTCCACGATCAGATCGCGAAACTTTATTTTCTTGTTACGATGATTTTCTACTTCACTCTGAAATTCTTTGAACTTTTCAATTATTTCAGACTTTATGTTTCATCAAGTAGATATACCCATATCTGCTCAAATCATCTGTGAAGGTCGAAAATAACAATACTTGCCACGAGCATCAACACTCATTGGACCGCATACATCGGTATGTATTATTCCCAATAAGTCGGTAGCTTGTTCCATTGTTCCGAGAACGGAGTTTTAGTCATCTTGCCCAAAAGGCACGGTTCATAAGCATCAAATGATTCATAATCAAGTGATTCCAAAAGTCCATCAACATGGAGTTTTCTTCATGCGCTTTACACCAATATGACCTAAACGGCAAGTGCCACAAATAAGTTGCACTATCATTATTAACTTTGCATCTTTTGGTTTCAATATTATGAATATGTGTATTACTATGATCGAGATCCAATGAACCATTTTCATTGGGTGTGTAACCATATAAGGTTTTATTCATGTAAGCAGAACAACAATTTATTCTCTTACTTAAATGAATAACCGTATTGCAATAAACATGATCAAATCATATTTATGCTCAACACCAAATAACACTTATTTAGGTTCCACACTAATCCCGAAAGTATAGGGAGTGTGCGATGATGATCATATCAATCTTGGAACTACTTCCAACACTCATCGTCACTTCCCTTCAACTAGTTTCTGTTCATTCGCAACTCCGTTTGAGTTACTACTCTTAGCAACCGAACCAGTATCAAATACCGAGGGGTTGCTACGAACACTAGTAAAATACTCATCAATAATCTGTATATCAAATATAACCTTGTTCACTTTGCCATCCTTCTTATCCACCAAATATTCAGGGGTAGTTCTGCTTCCAGTGACCAGTTCCATTGCAGCAAAAGTACTTAGTCTCAGGCTTAGGTCTAGACTTGGGCTTCTTCACTTGAGCAGCAACTTGCTTGCCGTTCCTTTTGAAGTTCCCCTTCTTCCCTTTGCCATTTTCCTTGAGACTAGTGGTCTTGTCAACCATCAACACTTGATGTTTTTCTTGATTTCTACCTTCGCGATTTTAGCATCGCGAAGAGCTCGAGAATCTTTTTCGTCATCCCTTGCATACTATAGTTCATCACGAAGTTCTACTAACTTAGTGATGGTGACTAGAGAATTCTGTCAATCACTATCTTATCCGGAAGATTAACTCCCACTTGATTCAAGCGATTGAAGTACTCGGACAATCTGAGCACATGCTCACTAGTTGAGCGATTCTCCTCCATCTTTTAGCTATAGAACTTGTTGGAGACTTCATATCTCTCAACTCGGTATTTGCTTGAAATATTAACTTCAATTCTGGAACATCTCATATGGTCCATGACGTTCAAAACGTCTTTGAAGTCCCGATTCTAAGCCGTTAAGCATGGTGCACTAAACTATCAAGTAGTCATCATATTGAGCTAGCCAAAGCGTTCATAACGTCGTATCGCTCATATTGAGCTAGCCAAACGTTCATAACGTCGCATCTGCTCCTGCAATAGGTCATCACCTAGCGGTGCATTAAGGACATAATTTTTCTGCAGCAATGAGGATAAACCTCGGATCACGGATCCAATCCGCATCATTGCTACTAACATCTTTCAATACAATTTTCTCTAGGAACACATATGAAAACATAGGGAAGCAACAACGCGAGCTATTGATCTACAACATAATTTGCAAAATACTACGGGACTAAGTTCATGATAAATTAAAGTTCAATTAATCATATTACTTAAGAACTCCCACTTAGAAAAATATCCTCCAATTCTCTAAGCGATTCGTGATCCATATCAACTACACCATGACCGATCATCACGTGTGATGGAGTAGTTTCAATGGTGAACATCAATATGTTGATCATATCTACTATATGATTCACGCTCGACCTTCGGTCTCCGTGTTCGAGGTCATATCTTATATGCATAGCTCGTCAAGTATAACCTGAGTATTCGCGTGTGCAACTGTTTTGCACCGTTGTATTTGAGCGTAGAGCCTATCACACCCGATCATCACGTGGTGTCTCAAAGACGAAGAACTTTCGCAAGCGGTGCATACTCGGGAGAACACTTCTTGATAATTTAGTAAGGATCATCTTATAATGCTACCGTCAATCAAAGCAAAATAAGATGCATAAAGGATTAACATCACATGCAATCAATATAAGTGATATGATATGGCCATCATCATCTTGTGCTTGTGATCTCCATCTCGAAGCACCGTCATGATCACCATCGTCACCGCGCGACACCTTGATCTCCATCGTAGCATCGTTGTTGTCTCGCCAACTATTGCTTCTCGACTATCGCTACTCCTTAGTGATAAAGTAAAGCAATTACATGGCGTTGCATTTCATACAATAAAGCGACAACCATATGGCTCCTGCCGATTGCGATAACTCGGTTACAAAACATGATCATCTCATACAATAAAATATAGCATCACGTCTTGACCATATCACATCACAACATGCCTGCAAAAACAAGTTAGGCGTCCTCTACTTTGTTGTTGCAAGTTTTACGTGGCTGCTACGGGCTGAGCAAGAACCGTTCTTACCTACGCATCAAAACCACAACGATACTTCGTCAAATAGACTCCGTTTAACCTTCTCAAGGACCGGGCGTAGCCACACTCGATTCAACTAAAGTGAGAGAGCAGACACCCTTGATCACCTTTAAGCAACGAGTGCTCACAGCGGTGAAACCAGTCTCGCGTAAGCGTCACGCGTAATGTCGGTCCGGGCGCTTCATCTCACAATACCGCTGAACCAAAGTATGACATGCTGGTAGGTAGTATGACTTGTATCGCCCACAACTCACTTGTGTTCTACTCGTGCATATGACATCAACGCATAAAACCAGGCTCGATACCCTTTGTTGGGGAGCGTAGTAATTTCAAAAATTTTCCTACGATCACGCAAGACCATGGTGATGCATAGCAACGAGATGAGAGTGTTGTCTCACGCACCCTCGTGAGACCAGCAACGGAAGCGTTGACGCAGCGTATAGGAAGTAGTCGTACTTCTTCCCGATCCAACCGATCCAAGTACCGAGCGTCACGGCACCTCCGAGTTCTGCACACGTTCAGCTCGATGGCGTCCCTCGAACTCCGATCCAGCCGAGTGTTGAGGAGAGTTTCGCCGTCGACGACGGCGTGGTGGCGATGATGATGTTCCACCGGCGCAGGGCTTCGCCTAAGCTCCGCAGCGGTATATTCGAGGTGTAGTTTGGTGGAAGGGGCACCGCACACGGCTAAGGAACGATCCGTAGATCAACTTGTGTGTCTATGGGGTGCCCCTGCCCCGTATATAAAGGAGCAAGGGAGGAGGAGGCCGGCCCTATGTTTGGTGCGCCAGGGGAGTCCTACTCCCACCGGAGTAGGATTCCCTTTCCTAGTCCAACTAGGAATCCTTCCATGTAGGGGAGGAAGGGAGAAGGAAGTGGAGGAGTAGGAAGGTGGCGGCCCCTTTCCCTAGTCCAATTCGGACTAGAGGGAGGGGGGCAGCAGCCTTTTCCTCTTCCCACTAAAGCCCATCAAGGCCCATTACTTCTCCCGTAACTACCGGTACTCGAAAAATACCGAATCACTCGGAACCTTTCCGAACTCGAATATAGTCGTCCAATATATCGATCTTTACGTCTCGACCATTTCGAGACTCCTCGTCATGTCCCCGATCTCATCCGGGACTCGAACTCCTTGGTACATCAAAATACATAAACTCATAATAACCGTCATTGAAACCTTAAGCGTGCGGACCCTACGGGTTCGAGAACTATGTAGACATGACCTAGAACTATTCTTGGTCAATAACCAATAGCGGAACCTGGATGTCCATATTGGCTCCTACATATTCTACGAAGATCTTTTATCGGTCAAACCGCATAACAACATACTTTGTTCCCTTTGTCATCGGTATGTTACTTGCCCGAGATTCGATCGTCGGTATCCAATACCTAGTTCAATCTCGTCACGGCAAGTCTCTTTACTCGTTCCGTAATACATCATCTCGCAACTAACTCATTAGTTGCAATGCTTGCAAGGCTTAAGTGATGTGTATTACCGAGAGGGCCCAGAGATACCTCTCCGACATTCGGAGTGACAAATCCTAATCTCGAAATCGCCAACCCAACATCTGCCTTTGGAGACACCTGTAGTACTCCTTTATAATCACCCGATTCGTTGTGACGTTTGGTAGTACCAAAGTGTTCCTCCGTAAGCAGGAGTTGCATAATCTCATAGTCATAGGAACATGTATAAGTCATGAAGAAAAGCACTAGCAACAAACTATACGATCAGGTGCTATGCTAATGGAATGGGTCATGTCAATCAGATCATTCAACCAATGATGTGATCCCGTTAATCAAATAACAACTCCTTGTTCATGGTTAGGAAACATAACCATCTTTGATTAACGAGCTAGTCAAGTAGAGGCATACTAGTGACACTCTGTAGGTTTATGTATTCACACATGTATTATGTTTCCGGTTAATACAATTCTAGCATGAATAATAAACATTTATCATGATATAAGGAAATAAATAATAACATTATTATTGCCTCTAGGGCATATTTCCTTCAGTGTGCCCAATACACAGAGGAAGAAGTGAAGAAGGCACTTCTCGACATTGGGGATCTCAAAGCACCTGGACCTGATGGAATGCCTGCTATATTTTTCAAAAAGTTTTGGCATATCATGGGTGACCAAATAACGAGAGAGGTGCTGAATGTACTTAATGGGGGAGAGATGCCTGAGGAGTGGAATAATACGATGGTGGTGCTTATACCAAAAACACCAAGGCCGGAAAAAACAAATGACTATAGACCAATCAGCCTTTGCAATGTCCTCTACAAGATGGTGTCCAAGGTAATAACAAATAGATTAAAGTATATCTTACCAGACATCATAGGACCCAATCAAAGTGCATTTGTACCAGGTCGTATTATCACTGATATATTTTATTGGCCTATGAACTCACACATTTTTTACAGAGGAAAAGGAATGGTGCAAATGCCTATGCAGCCATAAAGCTGGACATGAGCAAAGCATATGACAAGGTCGAATGGAGGTTCCTGCATGACATGATGACAAAGATGGGCTTCAACAAAAACTGGGTCAATCTGATTATGAATTGCGTCACCACTGTTAAGTACCAAATTAAGGTGAATAGGGGAGTCATGGATGTAATTATCCCACAAAGAGGACTGCGTCAGGGAGACCCCCTTTCCCCATATCTATTTCTGATATGCGCAGAAGGTTTCTCCGCCCTACTTAACGAAGCTGAAGCCAATGGAAGACTAAAGGGGATACAAATATGTAGACAAGCCCCAAGTGTGAGTCACCTTCTATTCGCTGATGATTCACTTCTGTTGATGGAGGCAAATGCAAATGCAGCGCGGGAAGTGAATAATATCCTAAGCACTTATGAAGCATGCTTTGGGAAAATGATCAATAAAGAGAAGTCAGCCATTCTATTCAGCAAAAGCATTGTTGGAAGCAAGAGGAATGAGATGAAGAGAATTCTAGGGATAAATGTTGAAGGGTTTAGAGGGAAGTACTTGGGCCTGCCGGTATATATTGGGAAGAACAAAGCAAGGGCTTTCAATTACATAAAAGAGAAAGTATGGAAAATAATACATGGATGGAAAGAAAAGCTCTTATCAAAGGCTGGCAAGGAAGTATTGATCAAAGCTGTAGCACAGGCTATACCAGTATATGCAATGGCCTGTTTTGACTTGACAAAATCATTTTGTGAAGAGTTAAGTGCAATAATCGGGAGGTACTGGTGGAGCCAAATGGATAAAACAAATAATATACATTGGGTGAGTTGGGACGTAATATCAAAAACAAAGGCAGAAGGTGGATTAGGATTCATGAACCTGCACTACTTTAACTTGGCCATGTTGGCCAGGCAAGCATGGCGGATATTGCAAAATCCTTGCTCATTATGCACACAAGTTCTTGCTGCTAAATACTTTCCAGATGGTTCAATACTAGAAGCGAAGCCAATGAAGGGTATTTCGTATTCATGGCGAAGTATTCTCAAAGGGGTACAGTTGCTCAAAAAGGGAATCATTTGGCGAGTAGGAAATGGAGAAAACATTCGAGTATGGGAGGACCCATGGATCCCAAGGGGAAGTACGAGGAAGATTAGTTCGCCCAAAGGAAGAAACTTAATAGGAAGGGTTTCTGAATTGATAAATCCTATAACAAAACAATGGGATGCTGACCTAATAAAGCAAACATTTTGGCCAAAGGATGCAAATATCATCCTTCATATACCTATTCAAGAACAAACAGGTGACTTCCTTGCTTGGCATTATGATAAAAAGGGTCTCTTCTCGGTAAAGTCGGCGTACAGGGTTGTTGTAGATAATGTAGTAAGAGAATCATCTTCAGGACTAATTTCAACTTCTAATGCAGAAACAGAGAATTCAGGTTTTGACTGGAAGAAGTTATGGGTGCTTCCCCTACCAAGCAAAGTGAGGCACTTTCTATGGAGAATTGCAACATACAGCCTGCCTCTAAGGACAAAGCTAAAAAGGAAAGGTATGCCTATTGATACTAGATGCCCAGTATGTTTTAGATTCGATGGAGATGGTGGACATATATTTTTGAAATGTAAAAAAGTAAGAGAATTGTGGAGAACATCCATGTTAGAACACATTAGAATTAAACTTCTTGATTGTCCAGATTCGAAAAAGGTTCTTGAGGAAATTTTTAAATTAGAACTGGATGAATGTCTCAAAGTCTGCTTCTTAATGTGGTTGTGGTGGAATGAGAGAAATAAAGCCAATAATGGCGATCAAATTAGATCCATAGGGGAAGTTTCATCTTCTGCTGAATATCATGTTTTTAACTGTATGAAGGATAAGACTCAAGAAAAAGAGAAGAGCAACAGGAAAATGCAGAAATGGAAACCACCTCCAGAGGGAAACGAAGATTAATCTGAGATGGGGCTTTCATCGAGGCATCAAAATAGGAGGCTGGGGTTTCACGTTGAGAAATGATCAAGGAGTTTTATTGGCTGCTTTGGTGCAGTAAGTGAAGCATGTATCGACTCGCTACACGCGGAAGCGCTGCCATGCAACATGCTACAAATATTGCGATCGAATGGGATGCCAAAGGTAATTTTCAAAACGGATTCCATGATTTGAAGCGTGCAATCACCGATCTGGAGTATGATTTATCAAAGTTGGGATCCTTATTCCAAGATGTAAAATTTCAGATGCGTGTAGGTCTGATTGTTGTAAGCTTTGAACATTGTAATAGAGAGTGTAACAGAGCAACACACATTTTAGCTATGCATGGTCTAGGCATGGAAAATGACTGCTTTGAGACTTGGCTTGGTAATTTCCCAGAATTTGTACTCGATGCTATTGTTGGCGATATGCCAAATGTTCTAATGTAATGGAATACAATGTGTCCCTTTCAAAAAAATGCATCCTCCTACTATGATGCTGACATCTGGGACCCACCAGATTGAAACCTAAGCATGGTGTTATCTGTCCAGCCCCAATCATGTGCGTACTTATATGAATCTTCAACGGTGGCCCACGACCGAAGAGCACTATGTACCATACTAATCATAGGTTTTAAGTACCATGCATATGAGACTGTGTCAAGCATGCAACACTGCATATTTAGGTAAATACAATACACTAGAGAAAGAGAGAGGTAGAGAGTACACACACAGCTACTAAGGTGCTCAAACTGGTCCACGGAGATCAAGACACTACGCATACAAGCATTAACACAACTGAAAGGATCGATATGGTCGACTAGAGGGGGTGAATAGTCGACTAACAATTTTTCACTTCTTTTGCAAATTAAGGCTTGACAAGGAACATGTTATCTAGATATGCAACTAGGTTGACAAGTGATACGTCTACAACGTATCTATAATTTTTTATTATTCCATGCTATTATATTATCAATCTTTGATGTTTTATATACACTTTCAAGCAAGTATATATCATGTTTTGGGACTAACCTATTAACTTAGTGCCCAGTGCCAGTTGTTGTTTTCTGTTTTTTTATGTTTCGCAAAATTTTAGTACCAAACGAAGTCCAAATACCACGAAACTTTTTAGAGATTTTTTTCTGGACAAAAGAGACACTAGAAGCTTCAAGAGAAGACCAGACGATGGACCGTGGGCCACAAGACACCAGGGCGTGCCCTGGTATGTTGTGGGGCCCACTTGGCTTCGTTTGACCTAACTCCGCCTCTATACATTCTCTAAAATCGTGAAACCAACAAAGGAGTTCACGAAATACTTTTTCCGCCGCCGCAAGTTCCAGAACCACGAGATTCCATCTGGAGGCATTTTTCGGCACTCTGCCGGAGGGGGATTTGATCATAGAGGGGGCTCTTCATCTTCCTTGCTGACCTTCGATGATGCGTGAGTAGTTTACCATGGACCTATGGGTCCATCAATATTAGCTATATGGCTTCTTCTCTCTATTTGGTTTTCAATACAATGTTCTCCTCGGTGTTCTTGGACATCTATTCGATGTAATGACTTTTTTGTGGTGTGCTTGTTGGGATCCGATGAATTGTGAGTTTATGATCAGGTCTATCCATGAATATTATTTGAGTTTTCTCTCAACTCTTTTATGCATAAATGTTGTAGCCTCGTATTTTTCTCCGATTTATTGGTTTGGTTTGGCCAACTAGATTGATTTATCTTGCCATGGGAATAGGTGTTTTGTAATGGGTTTGATCTTGTAGTGCTCAATCCTAATGACAGAAAGGGACATGACATGCATGTGTCGTTGCTATTAAGAGTAAAAAGATGGGATTTATTTCATACGTGAGTTTATCTTGTCTACATCATGTCATCTTGCTTAAAGCGTTACTTTGTTCTTCCATGAATTTAATACACTAGATGCATGCTGGATAGCAGTCGATGTGTGGAGTAATAGTAGTAGATGCAGAATCGCTTCGGTCTACTTGTCTCAGACGTGATGCCTATATACATGATCATTGCCCTGGATATCGTCATAATTATTTGCTTTTCTATTAATTGCCCAATAGTAATTTGTTTAACCACCGTATGCTATTTTTATGAGAGAAGCCTCTAGTGAAATCTATGGCCCCGGGGTCTATCTTTTATCATCTACTAATGTTGGGAATTTGTAAGCACACGCAAGATCATGGTGATGCATAGCAATGAGAGGGGAGAGTGTCGTCCACGTACCCTCGTAGACCGTAAGCAGAAGCGTTATGACAACGCGGTTGATGTAGTCGTACGTCTTCATGATCCGACCGATCCAAGTACCGAACGCACGCCACCTCCGAGTTCAGCACACGTTCAGCTTGGTGACGTCCCACGAACTCACGATCCAGCAGAGCTTCGAGGGAGAGTTCCATCAGCACGACGGCGTGATAACGGTGATGATGTTGCTACCGACGCAGGGCTTCGCCTAAGCACCGCTATGATATGACCGAGGTGGATTATGGTGGAAGGGGGCACCACACACGGCTAAAAGATCAATGATCAACTTGTGTGTCCATGGGGTGTCCCCCTCCCCCGTATATAAATGAGTGGAGGAGGGGAGGGGCCGGCCCTCTCTATGGCGCGCCCTAGGGGAGTCTGATACGTCTCCAACGTATCTATAATTTTTGATTGCTCCATGCTATATTATCTACTGTTTTGGACTAGGCCTCCGGTTAATAGGTTAGTATCGGTTGAGCCTAAGTTTTTGCTTCTTCACATGATGAGTGTTATCCTTGAAATGTCATTTTATTTTGTTTTGCTTGTTGTTTGAATAAAGTACCAAGATCTGAAATCCTTAAATGTTAGAGAGTCTTCACATAGTTGCATAATTATTCAACTACTCATTGATCCTCACTTATATCTTTCGGAGTAGTTTGTTTTTGCTCTAGTACTTCACTTATATCTTTTAGAGCACGGTGGTGGTTTTGTTTTATAGAAACTTTTATTCTCTCATGCTTCACTTATATTATTTTGAGAGTCTTAAACAACATGGTAATGTGCTTAATCTTAATATGCTAGGTATTCAAGAATAGTAAAAACTTTCTTATGAGTGTGTTGAATACTAAGAGAAGTTTGATGCTTGATGATTGTTTTGAGATATGGAGGTAGTGATATTAAAGTTGTGCTAGTTGAGTAGTTGTGAATTTGAGATATACTTGTCTTGAAGTTTGCAAGTCCCGTAGCATGCACGTATGGTAACCTTATGTAACAAATTTGAAACATGAGGTGTTCTTTGATTGTCCTCCTTATGAGTGGCGGTCGGGGATGAGCGATGGTCTTTTCCTACCAATCTATCCCCCTAGGAGCATGCACGTAGTGCTTTGGTTTTTGATGGCTTGTAGATTTTTGCAATAAGTATGTGAGTTCTTTATGACTAATGTTGAGTCCATGGATTATCGCACTCTCACCCTTCCATCATTGCTAGCCTCTTGATGCCGTGCATTGCCCTTTCTCACATTGAGAGTTGGTGCAAACTTCGCGATGCATCCAAACCCCGTGATATGATACACTCTTTCACACATAAACCTCCTTATATCTTCCTCAAAACAGCCACCATACCTACCTATTATGGCATTTCCATAGCCATTCCGAGATATATTTCCATGCAACTTTCCACCATTCCGTTCATCATGACACATTCATCATTGCCATATTGCTTAGCATGATCATTAAGTTGACATAGTATTTGTGGCAAAGCCACCGTTCATAATTCTGTCATACATGTCACTCTTGGTTCATTGCATATCCCGGTACACCGCCGGAGGCATTCATATAGAGTCACACTTTGTTCTAGTATCGAGTTGTAATCATTGAGTTGTAAATAAATAGAAGTGTGATGATCATCATTTTCTAGAGCATTGTCCGAAGTGAGGAATATAAAAAAAGGCCATATAAAAAAAGAGAAGGCCCAAAAAAAGGAAGGCCATAAAAAAGAGAAGGCCCAAAAAAAATGAGAGAAAAAGAGAGAAGGGACAATGCTACTATCATTTGCCACACTTGTGCTTCAAAGTAGCACCATAATCATCATGATAGAGAGTCTCTTGTTTTGTCACTTTCATATACTAGTGGGAATTTTTCATTATAGAACTTGGATTGTATATTCCAACAATGGGCCTCCTCAAGTGCCCTAGGTCTTCGTGAGCAAGCAAGTTGGATGCACACCCACTTAGTTTCTTTTGTTGAGCTTTCATACATTTATAGCTCTAGTGCATCCGTTGCATGGCAATCCCTACTCCTTGCATTAACATCAATCGATGGGCATCTCCATAGCCCATTGATTTGCCTCGTTGATGTGAGATCTTCTCCTTTTTGTCGTCTCCACATAACCCCCATCATCATATTCTATTCCACCCATAGTGCTATGCCCATGGCTCGTGCTCATATATTGCGTGAAAGTTTATAAGTTTGAGATTACTAAAGTATGAAACAATTGCTTGGCTTGTCATCGGGGTTGTGCATGATGAGAGCATTCTTGTGTGACGAAAATGGGGCATGACTAAACTATATGATTTTGTAGGGATGAACTTTCTTTGACCATGTTATTTTGAGAGGACATAATTGCTTAGTTAGTATGCTTGAAGTATTATTATTTTTATGTCAATATGAACTTTTGTCTTGAATCTTTCGGATCTGAATATTGATACCACAATTAAGAGGAATTACATTGAAATTATGCCAAGCAGCACTCCGCATCAAAAATTCTGTTTTTATCATTTACCTACTTGAGGACAAGCAGGAATTAAGCTTGGGGATGCCTGATACGTCTCCAACGTATCTATAATTTTTGATTGCTCCATGCTATATTATCTACTGTTTTGGACAATATTGGGCTTTATTTTCCACTTTTATATTATTTTTGGGACTAACCTATTAACCGGAGGCCCAACCCAGAATTGTAGTTTTTTTTGCCTATTTCAGAGTTTCGAAGAAACGGAATATCAAACGGAGTCTAAACGGAATGAAACCTTCGGGAACGTGATTTTCTCACCTAACATGATCCAGGAGACTTGGACCCTCGTCAAGGAAGCTTGAGGAGGGCACGAGGTAGAGGCGCGCCCACCACCCTCGTGGGCCCTCATGGCTCCTGACGTACTTCTTCCGCTATATATATATATATATATATATATATATATATATATATATATATATATATATATATATATATATATATATATATATATATATATATATATACCCTAAAACTTGAGGAAGCAGAATAGATCGGGAGTTCCGCCACCGCAAGCCTCTGTAGCCACCAAAAACCAATCGGGACCTGTTAGGCAAGCACCTGCCGGAGGGGGGAACCCTCACCGGATGCCATTTTCATCATCCCGGCGCTCTCCATGACGAGGAGGGAGTAGTTCACCCTCGGGGCTGAGGGTATGTACCAGTAGCTATGTGTTTGATCTCTCTCTCTCTCTCTCTCTCTCTCTCTCGTGTTCTTGAGGTGGTATGATCTTGATGTATCGCGAGCTTTGCTATTATAGTTGGATCTTATGTTGCTTCTCCCCCTCTACTCTCTTGTAATGGATTGAGTTTTCCATTTGAAGTAACCTTATCGGATTGAGTCTTTAATGATTTGAGAACACTTGATGTATGTCTTGCCGTGCGTATCTGTGGTGACAATGGGATATCACGTGATTCACTTGATGTATGTTTTGGTGATCAACTTGCGGGTTCCACCCATGAACCTATGCATAGGGGTTGGCACACATTTTCGTCTTGATTCTCCGGTAGATACTTTGCGGCACTCTTTGAGGTTCTATGTGTTCGTTGAATAGATGAATCTGAGATTGTGTGATGCATATCGTATAATCATACCCACAGATACTTGAGGTGACATTGGAGTATCTAGGTGACATTAGGGTTTTGGTTGATTTGTGTCTTAAGGTGTTATTCTGGTACGAACTCTAGGGCCTTTTGTGACACTTATAGGAATAGACCAACGGATTGATTGGAAAGAATAACTTTGAGGTGGTTTCATACCCTACCATAATCTCTTCGTTTGTTCTCCGCTATTAGTGACTTTGGAGTGACTCTTTGTTGCATGTTGAGGGATAGTTATATGATCCAATTATGTTATTATTGTTGAGAGAACTTGCACTAGTGAAAGTATGAACCCTAGGCCTTGTTTCCTAGCATTGCAATACCGTTTACGCTCACTTTTACCACTTGTTACCTTGCTGTTTTTATATTTTCAGATTACAAAAACCTATATCTACCATCCATATTGCACTTGTATCACCATCTCTTCGCCGAACTAGTGCACCTATACAATTTACCATTGTATTGGGTGTGTTGGGGACACAAGAGACTCTTTGTTATTTGGTTGCAGGATTGTTTGAGAGAGACCATCTTCATCCTACGCCTCCCACGGATTGATAAACCTTATGTCATCCACTTGAGGGAAATTTGCTACTATCCTACAAACATGTGCACTTGGAGGCCCAACAACGTCTACAAGAAGAAGGTTGCGTAGTAGACATCAGAGTCCTACTCCCACCGGGAGTAGGATTCCCCCCTTCCCTAGTTGGAGTAGGAGAGGAAGGGAAGGAGGAGTAGGAGAGAAGGAAAGGGGGGCCGCCGCCCCCAAACCTATTCCAATTCGGCCTCCTACCCAAGGGGGGCGCACCAGCCCCTTGTGGGCTGGTGTGCTTCCTTCTTATGGCCCATAAGGCCCATAACTTCTCCCGGGGGGTTCTGGTAACCTCCCGGTACTCCGGAAAAATGCCCGAACCACTCGGAACCTTTCTGATGTGCGAATATAGCCTTCCAATATATCGATCTTTTTATCTCGACCATTTCGAGACTCCTCGTCATGTCCGTGATCTCATCCGGGACTCCGAACAACCTTCGGTACATCAAATCGCATAAACTCATAATACCGATCGTCACCAAACGTTAAGCGTGCGGACCCTACGGGTTCGAGAACTATGTAGACATGACCGAGACACGTCTCCGGTCAATAACCAATAGCGGAACCTGGATGCTCATATTGGCTCCTACATATTCTACGAAGATCTTTATCGGTCAAACTGCATAACAACATACATTGTTCCCTTTGTCATCGGTATGTTACTTGCCCAAGATTCGATCATCGGTTTCTCAATACCTAGTTCAATCTCATTACCGGCAAGTCTCTTTACTCGTTCCGTAATGCATCATCCCCCAACTAACTCATTAGTCAGATTGCTTGCAAGGCTTATAGTGACGTGCATTACCGAGAGGGCCCAGAGATACCTCTCCGACAATCGGAGTGACAAATCCTAATCTTGATCTATGCTAACTCAACAAGTACCATCAGAGACACCTGTAGAGCACCTTTATAATCACCCAGTTATGTTGTGACGTTTTGTAGCACACAAAGTGTTCCTCCGGTATTCGGGAGTTGCATAATCTCATAGTCATAGGAACATGTATAAGTCATGAAGAAAGCAATAGCAACAAACTAAACGATCAAGTGCTAAGCTAACGGAATGGGTCAAGTCAATCACATCATTCTATAATGATGTGATCCCGTTAATCAAATGACAACTCATGTCTATTGCTAGGAAACTTAACCATCTTTGATTCAATGAGCTAGTCAAGTAGAGGCATACTAGTGACACTCTGTTTGTCTATGTATCCACACATGTACTAAGTTTCCGGTTAATACAATTCTAGCATGAATAATAAACATTTATCATGAAATAAGGAAATGAATAATAAATTTATTATTGCCTCTAGGGCATATTTCCTTCAGTCTCCCACTTTCACTAGAGTCAATAATCTAGTTCACATCGCCATGTGATTTAACACCAATAGTTCACATCACCATGTGGTTAACACCCATAGTTCACATCACCATGTGACCAACACTCAAAGTGTTTACTAGAGTCAGTAATCTTAGTTCACATCGCCATGTGATTAACACCCAAAGAGTACTAAGGTGTGATCATGTTTTGCTTGTGAGAGAAGTTTAGTCAGCGAATTACGCCATATTCAGATTCGTATGTATTTTGCAAATTTCTATGTCAACAATGCTCTGCATGGAGCTACTCTAGCTAATTGCTCCCACTTTCAATATGTATCCAGATTGAGACTTAGAGTCATCTGGATCAGTGTCAAAACTAGCATCGACGTAACCCTTTACGACGAACCTTTTGTCACCTCCATAATCGAGAAACATATCCTTATTCCACTAAGGATAATTTTGACCGCTGTCCAGTGATCTACTCCTAGATCACTATTGTACTCCCTTGCCAAACTCAGTGTAGGGTATACAATAGATCTGATACACAACATGGCATTTGAGGGAGTCCTGGATTAGGGGGTGTCCGGATAGCCGGACTACCATCATCAGCCGAACTATCATTTGCCGGACTATCATCATCAACCGGACTCCAAGACTATGAAGATACAGGATTGAAGACTTCACCCCGTGTCCGGATGGGACTTTCCTTGGCGTGGAAGGCAAGCTTGGCGTCTGGATATGTAGATCTCCTACCATTGTAATCGACTCTATGTAACCCTAGCCCTCTCCGGTGTCTATATAAACCGGATGGCTTTAGTCCGTAGGACAACAATCACAACAACCCTTACAATCATACCATAGGCTCGCTTCTAGGGTTTAGCCTCCTCGATCTCGTGGTAGATCCACTCTTGTAAACATCCACAATATCAATATCAATCAAGCGGGGCGTAGGGTTTTACCTCCATCAAGAGGGCTGAACACAGGTAAACATCGTGTCCCTTGTCTCCTGTTACCATCCGCCTAGGCGCACGATTCGGGACCCCTACCGAGATCCGCGGTTTGACACCGACATTGGTGCTTTCATTGAGAGTTCCTCGTGTCGTCACCGATAGGCTTGATGGCCTCTTCAATCAACAACGGCGCAGTCTGGGTGAGACCTTTCTCCCGGACAGATCTTCGATTCGGCGGCTTGACCGCCGCTGCGGGCCAACTCCCTTGGCCATCTGGAGCAGATCGAAGCTTCGCCCCTGGCCGTCAGGTCAGGTTTGGAAGCTTAAACTTCACGGCCGATATCCGCAGGGACTTGATCCTCGATGGATCTGAGCCACAGCCGAGCATGCCATGCTGTCACGATGGGCATGACCTAACTCTGCCGCCGGACCGCACCTTGGAGGCCGCACACGAATCCGCTCCGACTCATAGTCCGGAGCCGATCGCTCGAATCGAGGGCGGATGGCTGGACACCGCCTCGGGAGCCACAATTCCTCTGGCGATGGGGCGAACACTTACCTTGTCCCCACAAAGCCCATGACTCGAGGTGCGGACTCCTGCGGACTCGAACCTCCTGCGCCTTTGCGGTCGAATCCGATTGGGCGCCGATCATGGAGTTCACCGCTGCGGACATCTTTCAGCTTTTCGCCCTTGGCGATATCATAAATTCATTGAAGCATCTCTCGCTATCCGGAGAGCCTGGCGAACTACGGCCGGGACGGTTGGGACGCGGATGACGAAGAAATTCAGATCCCACCCACCACCCACCGTAGCCACCGTCGGCGATTTAACCGGCGTGCTCGACTACGACTCGAATATATCGGCGGTATGGGCGGCGATGCCGAGACTACCAAGAACCGGTGCCTACAGGACACCGAAAACCACCTCGTCATACGACATATACATGGTGGACACCCCAAAAGATGGGGACGGCGAAGAAGCAGCGGAGGCCGATACCTTAAAGAAACAGCCCAAGCGCCGGCGTCGTGGCGCCGCTCTAAATCCCGCCACGGCAAGAATGGAGATTCGGCACGGGAGATAATAACACCCCGAAAGTGCG
Organism: Aegilops longissima; assembly: GCA_021605205.1. NCBI lineage: Eukaryota > Viridiplantae > Streptophyta > Magnoliopsida > Poales > Poaceae > Aegilops > Aegilops longissima. Next base: position 83,838,862 of record CM038678.1, on the reverse strand, counting down.
AAGACAACTCCCTCCGGACGATCCAGCGGAGGAGGAGAGAAGCAAGCCCTCGGGAGAGGCGGCGATTTAAGAGGTCGAGGATGACAATTACTTACCTCCCTCCGGAGACGAGGCAAGCCTCGGCGACATTTAATTCGTCGTGCTTGAGGATCCCGTCGAACAAGAGCGTTTTAGGCGAGGCTAATGGCCACGGCAAACAGCCTAAAGAAAAAGCAACAACAGCTTCAAGCTGATCAAGACCTCTTGGCCGACAGATGGACCGAGGTCCTCGCGGCAAGAGTATGAACTCGAGCGCCCCTCAAAAGTTACCCAAAGCGCAAGTTGCTCCCCGATTAGAGGAGGCAGCATCACCAGCGCACAATACGGCAGACCGACCACCTCGTGGCCGCGATAGAGAGGCATGCAAGCCCTCCGCCAAAACCGTACCCCAGCATCGCTCTAAAAGCAAGAAGCCACGGGGGAACGCGCCGGACTTGCGAGATATATTGGAGGACAAGGCAAGACAATCCAGATCTATCTATGGATCACGTGGACGCCCAATGACCCACGACGAATACCGTCGCACCGGATACAACTCCGGCCGGGCCGAACACAGCAGACAACGCTCTCTCGAGCTACGTCGCGATATTGCTCAATACAGAGGTGCCGCACACCCACTATGCTTCACTGACGAAGTAATGGATCATCAAATCCCTGAAGGGTTCAAACCCGTCAATATCGAATCCTACGATGGCACAACAGACCCCGCGGTCTGGATCGAGGATTATCTCCTCCATATACACATGGCCCGCGGCGACGATCTTCACGCCATCAAATATCTCCCGCTCAAGCTTAAAGGACCAGCTCGGCATTGGCTTAACAGCCTGCCCGCAGAGTCAATTGGATCTTTGGGAAGACCTAGAAGCCGCATTCCTCGACAACTTCGAGTGGCGCGTAATGCGACCACGGACGCAGATGACCTAAGCCACATAATCCAGCAGCCAAGCGAATCGGCCAGCAATTCGGACACGGTTCTTAACAAAGAAAAATCAAATCGTCGATTGTCCGGATGCGAGGCACTCGCTGCCTTCAAACATAACATCCGCGACGAGTGGCTGGCCCGGCACCTAGGGCAGGAGAAGCGAAATCCATGGCAGCCCTCACATCCCTCATGACCCGCTTACGTGCGGGAGAGGATAACTGGCTCACTCGCGATAACAATCTCAGCAAAAGCGCTGGCAGTCCGGATACCAAGGACCGCAATGGCAGGTTGCGTCGAAACAAAAACAAGCGCCGCGTGCGGCGACGGCAATGAGGATCTGACAGTCAACGCGGATTCGAGGCTCCAAACCCGGTCAGCGGAAGAAGCCATTCAAAAGAACCACTCCGGGCCCGTCAATTTGGACCGAATACTCGACCGCTCTTGTCAAATACATGGAACCCCGAAAAGCCAGCTAACCACACCAACCGAGATTGTTGGGTATTCAAGCGAGCGAGCAAATTAATCGCCAAAACAGTGACAAGGGCTACACAGCGATGACGAGGAAGAGACCCGCCGCCGAACAGCAGAGGACAAAGGATTCCCCCTCAAGATCGGACGGTAAACATGATATACGCAACGCATATTCCCAAGAGGGAGCGAAGCGTGCACTAAGGGCGTATCTGCGATGGAGCGGTCGCCCCAAAATTCAACCCATGGTCATCTTGCCCGATCACTTACGATTGAAGAGACCACCCGACTAGTATCCGCCATGGCGGATTCGCGCATTGGTTTTAGACCCAATCGTTGTGGATTTCACCTCACGAGAGTCGATGGGCGGCAGCAGAGCTGAACCTGCTTTATCGGGATACGGTCGCGCAAGATGGGCATAGACCCTCAAGGATTAAACCTACAACAGCGACCTTCAAAGGCGTCATACCAGGTGTCGAGGCCAATTATGCAGGCTCGCCACACTGGAAGTGGTCTTGGATCCCGGATAATTTCCGAGCGAGGAGTTAATCTTCGACATAGTCCCGTTCCGCGGCTATCACGCTCTGCTTTCGGACGAACGCGCTTGCAAAATTCAGCGCGTGCCGCATTACACATACCTTAAGCTCAAGATGCCAGGCCCTCGTGGAGTCATCACGGTCAATGGAAACACGGGCGCTCCCTCGAGCGGAGGAACATACAGCGGCTCTGCGGCGGAAATCTGAGCAGCCTTTTAAGGCAATTCTCGAGTCCGGCCGTTAAGCGACCGGACACGACCAAACGTGCCCGAGCAACATCAACCAAGACCACAGCACGTTCCGTGCATCGCAGCGTAATGCGGCCCTAACCCCAGCCCTCGCAAAATTGCAAGACAAACTCTCGCGTACATAATTACACCACGGAGATACCATGGGCATAGGGGAAGGGCACAACCACAACAGACCAGTGCGGTTCGACCACACGGGGGCTCCCAAGTGTGTCGCTCTTTTTCTTTATTTTTCTCTTTTTATCTGAGAACTCAGTCCGTGGCGAACCTGCCGAACTCATGATGCAACAGCGGGGAAGGACAAAGGCGCGGCGAACACTCGGTGGTCTCCATCACGAGCATTAAATTTGTTCAAATAAAAAATTCGCGGCCTACCCTCGGAGGAGACACCTTTAATTCGTCCAATCCCTTGCTTTCCGCACTATTTGTATCATTCCGCACTGATAGCATATCTTCTCCAATAAAATGCAGCACTTTTTGCCTATAATTGCATTACTTTATATATATATGTGTTCATTTACGACATGTTGCACCCGTGCGTCTTGGTACGGCCAAATACACCAGGGGCTTATGTCCTCCGCGTTATGGTGTGATAAAGTCCGCACACTTTCACAAGTGCGGCACCCCGAACTTATAGCATTATATGAATCATCTCCGAATCACGTCTTGGGTCAATAGTTGGGTTTGCCCGGCTCCCATGTTCGGCACCTTACGTTCCGTTCTATCGGCTAAGGTAGCACTGGGAGAACCACTGCGATTGCGCCCCGGTTGAGCCGGGTTAACGCCTCAGTGGAGAAAGCTAAAACTGACCGGCATGATAAGGCGAGAGACTGGTCGCTGTTCGAGAGGTCCTTTCGGGTCCTTAAAGACCTACGCCGCTTCGAGCGAAGTTCCGGATTATGTCCGATGAAGGCGTGGATAGCGCCCCAATTCGGTCTTCCGAATACTAGGGGCTTCGCCGAAATTTAAAATTATAGAATTCTATGGCTAAGTGAGAGTGTTCAAGCACTATAAGTCCAGTTGCCTTGTTCGTTGTGTTGGCGCCTCCTAGATGGACCCAAAATGGGAACAAGAGTGCTCAAGTTTATCCCGAACACCCCAGCACTTTCGTGGCATGGGGGCTGAAGCCGACGACTTGCCATCTCTCAGATTTAATAAGCGGCCGCCTGAAGGTAATATTTTAAATTAAACAAGCGTTGCTTAGCGCATATGAACAAAGTTTTCAGCGCACAGGATAACACATTGCGACTTCACTCAATAATTATATCCACAGGGCACTCATCCGCAATCTTGCGGGCACCCTTGAGACAGCCTTATAGTAAAGTTCGGCGACGATGCTCCTTGCCCGCTGGTGGCGCGTTAGTGATTAGCTTCTCCGCATCCAGCTTGCCCCAATGCACCTTTGCGCGGGCAAGGGCCCGACGAGCACCTTCAATACAAGCGGGCGCTTGATAACCTCCATCCGAGGCACGATCCACCAGCCCGTCGACGAGGCGAAGTAGCTCCAGGCATGGCCTCTCGAGCCACGGCCGGACTATGAGGCCCTTCATGGCCTGCTCGGCCACCTTGTGAAGTTCGACCAGCTGCTTCACTGGTCGCTAGGGGCACCGGATGGCGGCCTCGACATCTTGAGACCGAAGACCCTCTCCGTTGAGCTCCCTTCTCGGCTCGGTAGAATGCGGCGACATCGGACACGCTGCAAGGCAGATCTGCAAGCATCGAGAGCTCTGAATCCGGGTAAGTAACACGTAATTTACATCCACATGCTTGCTTTGCATGAAAAATGCATTACCGCGCTATCTTCCTCATCAACTCAACCTCTGAAGGGACTTATGGGCCTCGGCCTTGGCGGTTTTAGCACTTTCGAGAGCGAGGCAAGCTCGGACTCTCGAGTCTTGAGTCACGCCCAAACTCTCATGCTTTTCCATGAGAGCACGGAGCTCTTGCTGAACCACCGCCACCCGCGCCCTTGCTTTTCTCGCTCTGCCCGTTCCGTGGCGCATTGCGTTGACGCGGACACGGCCTCCTTGAGGCCGCCACCTCGTTCGTGCCCCTGCGGTACCCATGTTATCCTTGTTATTTTTGTCGCAACCTAAATCCTTTTTCAGAAGGTACAAATTCAAAGTGGTGTTACTCACCTTCTTTGTCTTGGAGCTGCTTTCTAGCGGCCGAGTTCTTGCCGGACCGCTCGAGCTCCTGCTTCAACGCACCGACCTCCATGATAAGTGCGGCAGAGGTCAGCAGCGCACACTGCAACCCATATTGACATAATTTTTAGCAACCCTCGTATATCTTTTTTAAGATCCTCGGTCCGGCTTTTCTTTCCGAACACGAACCGAGCATCGGGGCTACTGTCTATGCGGTATTACATTGCATATTTTAACTTCTTACCTCAAAGCACGATAGAAGGCTATTGCGAGGCTTCGGTCAGCCCGCCTTTGGCGAGCTGCACCTTCGAATCACCGCACTCATAATAGTGCGGTGTTCTTCCTCGATGGAAGCGCTCTGCAGCGCCCAACAAATTGCCCGGCGCCTCGGTTGGGCCGGAAGCCGCCCGGCTTCACGGTCTTGCCCTTCGATCGAAGGGCGCTGCCGGACTCCGGAACCACTGCGGGTTCTGTTGTGGAGTCGGCGCAGAAACCGGAGGGCGCCTTGTGGCGCCTCCGAGCCTCCCGATGGGTCCCTTCAGGGATCCCACCTCGGCGTCTTCGGTGTCGCGAGGGTGGAGCGGTCGGGATGGAGTCTACATCCGACGAAGCCAACGACCCTTTCGATGAAGCGGGAGATCATCACTAGCCGGACTACAGGCAGCATGCGGCATTAGAATGACACTATGTGGCAGAAAAGAAATTATAAATCATTCAGAATCCGGATACTTACGATCTCGCGGAGGCTGGCCCTTGAAGGCCATTCTTCCTCGCCAGCGTTGATGTTGGCGAGCTGTCCGGGAATAGTCCTTCCCTCTTGGACCCTCCGGCCTCCCGGTTGGGGAGGCCTTCCTCTCTCTCTCCCTCCTGCGGGAGAATCCTCTTCCTCCTCCTCATTTTCGGGAGGAGTCAGCCCAGTCGTCGGACACCTGAAAGCAGGCACTCTTTTGAGCACCGTGGCCTCCTTCTTGGCCTTCTTCTCCGCACCACGTGCGGTGCGGAACCAGCAACCTCGCTAGGCGGCGTCTCTGGATTTTACGGGATAGGAGCCGGACGGGTAATCTGCTCCGCTTTCTTCATCCGATCTGTCAAAGGAAAAGGGGAAATTAAAACCGCATAGAGTCAAACTATGGAAAACGAGTGTCCGTAAAGGGTAGAATCACTTACCTCGTCGACTGGCGCTGCGGCGAAATCCGCGATCTTGATCGCGGATGCGAGGCTTGGCGCCCTTGAACAGCACCTTCCAGCGCCTTCATGCGTTGTGTCGAAGAGCTTGTTCAGCGCTGGTGCTGTTCCGGATCAAACTCCATAGATTGAATGCCGCTCTTGGCATGGGAGAATCCGCGGACGAGCATGACTGGACCACGTTAACCAGCCGAGCTTCTTCACCTTCTTGATACAGTGCGAGTCCGTCGGCTCCTTCAAACTGCCCCACAGCAAGCCCTTCTCTTTCCGGAGGTGAGCTGCGTGGGGATACCAGATCTAAACTCGGGGCCGCCGCCAATTTAGGGTCACGCGGCTCGGTGATGTAGAACCACCCGATTGCCACCCTTGACGGATTCCACGAAGGCCCCTTGAACTAAAGGGCGTTGGGCATCTTGCCCAACATGGCGCCTCCGCACTCCGCTTGAATGCCCTTCACTACCTTGACTTGACATTGAAGGTCTTGAGCCACGAGCGAAGTGGGGCTGGATGCGAGAGGAAGGCCTCGCACACTGACGATAAACGCCGAGATGTTGAGGATGAAGTTGGCGCCGGATCATGGAAATCCAGGCCGTAGTAGAACATGAGCCCCGGACAAAGGGGTGAAGTGGAAAGCCCGATCCATGGAGGAAGTGGGAAAGAAAGACAACCCTCTCATGTGGCACAGGGGTAGGGATGAGCTGCCCCTCGTCGGGCAGCCGGTCGCTGATGTCGCCGGAGAGGTATCCGGCGCCGCAGGTTTGGCGATTGCTCCTCCTTAGCGCTGGAGGCCAACCATTTACCTCCCGCTCCGGACATGGTCGGAGAAGGTTGAGACGAGATCTTGCGAACTTGGGCGCTGGAGCTCGTGTCTTGTGGAGATGGATAAGCAAAGGAGGAAGAAGGCGTGGGTGAGAAGGTGAATCCTTATCCCTTATATGGCGAGGCGAAGTCTTACGCGTCCCTCACCGGCCTGGTAAAACTCGCTTATCTCCCAAGCGTCACCATCAATGGCGCGTTGGGTTACCCACGCCCGTATTGATGAGAATCCCGGATTAAGGGGAAACACGATCTCTGCTTCGACAAGGCGTGCCAGGAAACCGCTTCGCTAAATGCACTGAGGTGGTAAATTAAAAAACAATTCGAGTAATGGCTTGGTAGTGGTATGACGTCATACCATGGAAAGCGTCGGCAGATTGAACTTGTGTATATATTATTATTCTCTCTACGGTGGAATGTGGAATTTATTTTGCGAGCGGACACTATCTGGTGTTCCCAATCTTCTATCATTTGGAGGAGGAACCCGCCTTGCAATGCCAAGCAATATACACGCCGGACTTATCGTCATTGAAGCCTGGTTCATGGGCTCTTGAGGAGTCTGGATTAGGGGTGTCCGGATAGCGGACTACCATCATCAGCCGAACTATCATTTGCGGACTATCATCATCAACCGGACTCCAAGACTATGAAGATACAAGATTGAAGACTTCACCCGTGTCCGGATGGGACTTTCCTTGGCGTGGAAGGCAAGCTTGGCGATACGGATATGTAGATCTCCTACCATTGTAATCGACTCTATGTAACCCTAGCCCTCTCCGGTGTCTATATAAACCGGATGGCTTTAGTCCGTGGGACAACAATCACAACAACCCTTACAATCATACCATAGGCTAGCTTCTAGGGTTTAGCCTCCTCGATCTCGTGGTAGATCCACTCTTGTAAACATCCACAATATCAATATCAATCAAGCGGGGCGTGGGTTTTACCTCCATCAAGAGGGCCCGAACACAGGTAAACATCGTGTCCCTTGTCTCGTGTTACCATCCGCCTAGACGCACAGATTCGGGACCCCCTACCGAGATCCGCGGTTTTGACACCGACATTGGTGCTTTCATTGAGAGTTCCTCGTGTCGTCACCGATAGGCTTGATGGCCTCTTCAATCAACAACGGCGCAGTCTGGGTGAGACCTTTCTCCCGGACAGATCTTCGTGATTCGGCGACCGCGATGCGGGCCAACTCCCTTGGCCATCTGGAGCAGATCGAAAGCTACGCCCCTGGCCGCCAGGTCAGGTTTGGAAGCTTAAACTTCATGGCCGATATCCGCAGGGACTTGATCCTCGATGGATCTGAGCCACAGCCGAGCATGCCATGCTGTCACGATGGGCATGACCTAACTCTGCCGCCGGACAGCACCTTGGAGGCCGCACACGAAGACCAAACTCGATGGATCTGAGCCACAGCCGAGCATGCCATGTGTTGTTCCAGGTGGCGTGAGCTGCAAAACTATTCCGCATTGTTTCAAATGAAGACCAAACTCGTAACTCAAATATTCTCCTCCACGATCAGATCGTAGAAATTTTATTTTCTTGTTACGATGATTTTCCACTTCACTCTGAAATTATATGAACTTTTCAAATGTTTCAGACTTATGTTTCATCAAGTAGATATACCCATATCTGCTCAAATCATCTGTCAAGGTCAGAAAATAACGATACCCGCCGCGAGCCTCAACACTCATCAGATCGCATACATCAGTATGTATTATTTCCAATAAGTCAGTTGCTCGCTCCATTGTTCCGGAGAACGGAGTCTTAGTCATCTTGCCCATAAGGCATGGTACGCAAGCATCAAGTGATTAATAATCAAGTGATTCCAAAATCCCATCAATATGGAGTTTCTTCATGCGCTTTACACCAATATGACCTAAACGGCAGTGCCACAAATAAGGTGCACTATCATTATTAACTTTGCATCTTTTGGCTTCAATATTATGAATATGTGTATCACTACGATCGAGATCCAACAAACCATTTTCATTGGGTGTATGACCATAGAAGGTTTTATTCATGTAAACAGAACAACAATTATTCTCTAACTTAAATGAATAACCGTATTGTAATAAACATGATCAAATCATATTCATGCTCAACGCAAACACCAAATAACACTTATTTAGGTTCAACACTAATCCCGAAAGTATAGGGAGTGTGCAATGATGATCATATCAATCTTGGAACTACTTCCAACACACATCGTCACCTCGCCCTTAACTAGTTTCTGTTCATTCTGCAACTCCCGTTTCGAGTTACTACTCTTAGCAACTGAACCAGTATCAAATACCGAGAGGTTGCTATAAACACTAGTAAATTACACATCAATAACATGTATATCCAATATACCTTTGTTTACTTTGCCATCCTTCTTATCCGCCAAGTATCTAGGGCAGTTCCACTTCCAGTGACCATTTCCTTTGCAGTAGAAGCACTCAGTTTCAGGCTTAGGTCCAGACATGGGCTTCTTCACTTGAGCAGCAACTTGCTTGCCGTTCTTCTTGAAGTTACCCTTCTTCCCTTTGCCATTTTCTTGAAACTAGTGGTCTTGCCAACCATCAACACTTGATGCTTTTCTTGATTTCTACCTTCGTCGATTTCAGCATCACGAAGAGCTTGGGAATCGTTTCCGTTATCCCTTGCATATTATAGTTCATCATAAAGTTCTAGTAACTTGGTGATAGTGACTAGAGAACTCTGTCAATCACTATCTTATCTGGAAGATTAACTACCACTTGATTCAAGTGATTGTAGTACTCAGACATTCTGAGCACATGCTCACTAGCTGAGCAATTCACCTCCATCTTGTAGGCAAAGTGCTTGTCAAAGGTCTCATACCTTTCGACATGGGCATGAGTCTGAAATACTAATTTCAACTCTTGGAACATATGTTCCGTGGCGTTCCAAACGTCTTTGAAGCCCCGATTCTAAGCCGTAAAGCATGGTGCACTAAACTATCAAGTAGTCATCATATCGAGCTTGCCAAACGTTCATAACGTCTGCATCTGATCCTGCAATCGGTCTATCACCTAGCGGTGCATCAAGGACATAATTCTTTTGTACAGCAATGAGGATAATCCTCAGATCACGGATCCAATCCGCATCATTGCTACTAACATCTTTCAACTTAGTTTTCTCTAGGAACATATCAAAAATAAAACAGGGGAGCTAAACGCGAGCTATTGATCTACAACATAGATATGCCAAATACTACCAGGACTAAGTTCATGATAAATTTAATCAATTAATCATATTACTTAAGAACTCCCACTTAGATAGACATCCCTCTAGTTATCTAAATGATCACATGATCCAAATCAACTAAACCATGTCTGATCATCACGTGAGATGGAGTAGTTTTCAATGGTGAACATCACTATGTTGATCATATCTACTATATGATTCACGCTCGACCTTTCTGTCTCCAGTGTTCAAAGGCCATATCTGCATATGCTAGGCTCATCAAGTTTAACCCGAGTATTCTGCGTGTGCAAAACTGGCTTGCACCCGTTGTATGTGAACGTAGAGCTTATCACACCCGATCATCACGTGGTGTCTCGGCACGACGAACTTTCACAACGGTGCATACTCAGTGAGAACACTTGTACCTTGAAATTTAGTGCGAGATCATCTTATAATTCTACCGTCGTACTAAGCAAAATAAGATGCATAAAAGATAAACATCACATGCAATCAATATAAGTGATATGATATGGCCATCATCATCTTGTGCCTTTGATCTCCATCTCCAAAGCACCGTCATGATCACCATCGTCACCGGCGCGACACCTTGATCTCCATCGTAGCATCGTTGTCGTCTCGCCAACTATTGCTTCTACGACTATCGCTACCGCTTAGTGATAAAGTAAAGCAATTACATGGCGATTGCATTTCATACAATAAAGCAACAACCATATGGCTCCTGCCAGTTGCCGATAACTATGTTACAAAACATGATCATCTCATACAATAAAATTTAGCATCATGTCTTGATCATATCACATCACAACATGCCCTGCAAAAACAAGTTAGACGTCCTCTACTTTGTTGTTGCAAGTTTTACGTGGCTGCTATGGTCTGAGCAAGAAACGTTCTTACCTACGCATCAAAAACCACAACGATATTTCGTCCAGTATGTGTTGTTTTAACCTTCACAAGGACCGGGCGTAGCCACACTCGATTCAACTAAAGTTGAGAAACCGGACCGCCAGCCACCACGTATGCGAAGCATGTCGGTAGAACCAGTCTCGCGTAAGCGTACGCATAATGTCGGTCCAGGCCGCTTATCCAACAATACCGCCGAATCAAAGTATGAAATGCTGGTAAGCAGTATGACTAGTATCGCCCACAACTCACTTGTGTTCTACTCATGCATATAACATCTACGCATAAACCTGGCTTAGATGCCACTGTTGGGGAACGTAGTAATTTCAAAAAAACTCCTACGCACATGCAAGATCATGGTGATGCATAGCAACGAGAGGGGAGAGTGTCGTCCACATACCCTCGTAGACCGTAAGCGGAAGCGTTATGACAACGTGGTTGATGTAGTCGTACGTCTTCACGGTCCGGCCAATCCAAGTACCGAACGCATGGCACCTCCGAGTTCACCACACATTCACCTCGGTGACGTCCCACGAACTCACGATCTAGCAGAGCTTCGAGGGAGAGTTTCGTCAGCACGACAGCGTGATGACGGTGATGATGTTGCTATCGACGCAGGGTTTCGCCTAAGCACCACTACGATATGACCACGGTGGATTATGGTGGAAGGGGGCACCACACACGGCTAAAATATCAATGATCAACTTGTGTGTCCATGGGGTGTCCCCCTCCCCCGTATATAAAGGAGTGGAGGAGAGGAGGGGCTGGCCCTCTCTATGGCGCGCCCTAGGGGAGTCCTACTCCCACCGGGAGTAGGATTCCCCCCCCCCTTCCCTAGTTGGAGTAGGAGAGGAAGGGAAGGAGGAGTAGGAGAGAAGGAAAGGGGCCGCCGCCCCACAAACCTATTCCAATTCGGCCTCCTGCCCAAGGGGGGCGCACCAGCCCCTTGTGGGCTGGTGTGCTTCCTTCTTATGGCCCATAAGGCCCATAACTTCTCCCGGGGGGTTCCGGTAACCTCCCGGTACTCCGGAAAAATGCCCGAACCACTCGGAACCTTTCCGATGTCCGAATATAGCCTTCCAATATATCGATCTTTACATCTCGACCATTTCGAGACTCCTCGTCATGTCCGTGATCTCATCCGGGACTCCAAACAACCTTCGGTACATCAATCACATCAACTCATAATACCGATCGTCACCAAGCGTTAAGCACGCGGACCATACGGGTTCGAGAACTATGTAGACATGACCGAGACACGTCTCCGGTCAATAACCAATAGCGGAACCTGGATGCTCATATTGGCTCCTACATATTCTACGAAGATCTTTATCGGTCAAACCGCATAACAACATACGTTGTTCCCTTTGTCATTGGTATGTTACTTGCCCGAGATTCTATCGTCGGTATCTCAATACCTAGTTTAATCTCGTTACGGCAAGTCTCTTTACTCGTTCCGTAATGCATCATCCATAACTAACTCATTAGTCACATTCTTTGGCAAGGCTTATAGTGGCGTGCATTACCGAGAGGGCCCAGAGATACCTCTCCGACAATCGGAGTGACAAATCCTAATCTTGATCTATGCCAACTTAACAAGTACCATCGGAGACACTTGTAGAGCACCTTATAATCACCCAGTTACGTTGTGACGTTTGGTAGCACACAAAGTGTTCCTCTGGTATTCGGGAGTTGCATAATCTCATAGTCATAGGAACATGTATAAGTCATGAAGAAAGCAATAGAAACAAACTAAACGATCAAGTGCTAAGCTAATAGAATGGGTCAAGTCAATCACATCATTCTCTAATGATGTGATCCCGTTAATCAAATGACAACTCATGTCTATGGCTAGGAAACTTAACCATCTTTGATTCAACGAGCTAGTCAAGTAGAGGCATACTAGTGACACTCTGTTTGTCTATGTATCCACACATGTACTAAGTTTCCGGTTAATACAATTCTAGCATGAATAATAAACATTTATCATGAAATAAGGAAATAAATAATAACTTTATTATTGCCTCTAGGGCATATTTCCTTCAACTAAAACTAAAAAATACTTTGCTGCAATTTTTTTAATTTTTTTCCATTGTGTCTGATCTATCTATCAAAAACTATACCATTTAATCTTGCTCGTAACCGTCAAGGGATTGACAACCTCTTGTTCGTGTTGGGTTGCAAGTATTTGTTATTTGTGTGTAGGTGTTGTTCACTAGTCGTTGCTTGGTTCTCTAACTGGATTGATAACCTTGGTTTCACAACTGAGGGAAATACTTATCTCTACTGTACTGCATCATCCTCTCCTCTTCGAGGAAATCCCAACGTAGCTCACAAGTAGCAACAACCTATTTGACAAGCACAACAACAAGAACACAAGCAAGCACATGATACGAAAATGATATAAGCTTGCACAAAGTAAACGTAAGAAGTAACCGCAAATGGAGATGATGAAGACGAGGATGTGTTATCGAAGTTCCCTCCTTTTGTGGAAGGTATGTCTCCGTTGGAGCGGTGTGGAGGCACAATGCTCCCCAACAAGCCACTAGGGCCACCGTCCTCTCCTCACGCCCTCGCACAATGCAAGATGTCATGAATCCACTAGCGGTGTCCTTGAAGGCGGCAACCGAATTTTTACAAACAAGGTTGGGCCTCTCTCCACAACTTAATTGGAGGGTCCCAGCACCACCATGAAGCTTCACCACAATGGAATGTGTATCCGAGGTGACCTCTTCACCGAATGTCCCACTTTGGGCTGGATCCCTTCCTCATACAGCCCATAAGGCCCTCCGGGAGAGGTGTCCCCTCCCGGTGGACCCCCGGAACCCCTCCGGTGGCCCCGGTGCAATACCGATATGCCCCCGAACCTTTTCGGTGACCGTATGATGACTTCCCATATATAAATCTTTACCTCCGGACTATTCCGGAACTCCTCGTGACATCCGGGATCTCATCCGAGACTCCGATCAACATTCGGTAATCACATACAAGTCTTCCTAATAACCCTAGCGTCACCGAACCTTAAGTGTGTAGACCCTACGGGTTCGGGAGACATGTAGACATGACCAGAGGCGGCTCTCGGTCAATAACCAACAGCGGGATCTGGATACCCATGTTGGCTCCACATACTCCTCGATGATCTCATCGGATGAACCACGATGTCGAGATTCAAGCAACCCGTATACTATTCCCTTTGTCGACGGTATGTTACTTGCGAGACTCGATCGTCGGTATCCCAATACCTCGTTCAGTCTCGTTACCGGCAAGTCACTTTACTCGCACCGTAATGCATGATCCGTGACCGGACACTTGGTCACTTTGAGCTCATTATGATGATGCACTACCGAGTGGGCCGGTGATACCTCTCCATTATACGGAGTGACAAATCCGATCTCGATCCGTGTCAACCCGCAGACACTTTCGGAGATACCTGTAGTGTACCTTTATAGTCACCCGATTCGTTGTGGCGTTTGGTACACCCAAAGCACTCCTACGGTATCCGGGAGTTACGGTCTCATGGTCTAAGGAAGAGATACTTGACATTGGAAAAGCTCTAGCAAAGCGAACTACGATCTTGTGCTATGTTTAGGATTGGGTCTTGTCCATCACATCATTCTCCTAATGATGTGATCCCGTTATCAACGACATCCAATGTCCATAGTCAGGAAACCATGACTATCTATTGATCAGCGAGCTAGTCAACTAGAGGCTCACTAGGGACATATTGTGGTCTATGTATTCACACGTGTATTACAATTTCCGGATAATACAATTATAGCATGAATAAAAGACAATTATCATGAACAAGGAAATATAATAATAATTCTTTTATTATTGCCTCTAGGGCATATTTCCAACAGTCACCCACTTGCACTAGAGTCAATAATCTAGTTACATTGTGATGAACCTAACACCCATAGAGTTCTGGTGTTGATCATGTTTTGCTCGCGGAAGAGGTTTAGTCAACGGATCTGCGACATTCAAATCCGTATGCACTTTGCAAATTTCTATGTCTCCTTCTTGAACATTTTCACGGATGGAGTTGAGCGGCGCTTGATGTACTGGTCTTCTTGTGAAACCTGGGCTCCTTGGCAAGTGCAATAGCTCCGGTGTTGTCACAAAAGAGTTTGATCGGCCCCGACGCATTGGGTATGACTCCTAGGTCGGTGATGAACTCCTTCACCCATATTGCTTCATGTGCTGCCTCCGAGGCTGCCATGTACTCCGCTTCACATGTAGATCCCGCCACGGCGCTTCGCTTGCAGCTGCACAGCTTCATTGCTCCACCATTCAACATATACACGTATCCGGTTTGTGACTTAGAGTCATCGGATCGTGTCGAAGCTAAGCGTCGGCGTAACCCTTCTGACGAGCTCTTCATCACCTCCATAAGCGAGAAACATGTCCTTTGTCCTTTTCGGTACTTCAGGATATTCTTGAGCGCTGTCCGGTGTTCCTTGCGGGATTACTTTGGTACCTTCCTACCAAACTTACGGCAAGGTTTACATCAGTCCGGTACACAGCATGGCATACATAATAGATCCTATGGCCGAGGCATAGGGATGACACTCATCTCTTCTTTATCTTTTGCGTGGTCGGGCATTGAGCGAGCTCAATCTCACACCTTGTAGTACTGAGGCAAGAACCCTTTCTTGGACTGATCCATTTTGAACTTCTTCAAAATCTTATCAAGGTATGTGCTTTGTGAAAGACCTATGAGGCGTATTGATCTATCTCTATAGATCTTGATGCCTAATATATAAGCGGCTTCTCAAGGTCCTTCATTGAAAAACTTTTATTCAAGTAGGCCTTAATGCTGTCCAAGAGTTCTATATCATTTCCCATCAAAAGTATGTCATCTACATATAATATGAGAAATGCTCTGAGCTCCCACTCACTTTCTTATAAACGCAGGCTTCTCCATAAGTCTGCATAAACTAAACGCTTTGATCATCTCATCAAAGCGAATGTTCTAACTCGAGATGCTTGCACCAGCCCATAAATGGATTGCTGGAGCTTGCATACTTTGTTAGCATTCTTAGGGTCGACAAAACCTTCCGGCTGCATCATATACAGCTCTTCCTTAAGATAACCGTTAAGGAATGCCGTTTTGACGTCCATCTGCCATATCTCATAATCATAGTATGCAGCAATTGCTAACATGATTCGGACGGACTTAAGCTTCGCTACGGGAGAGAAAGTCTCATCGTAGTCAATTCCTTGAACTTGCCGATAACCCTTAGCGACAAGTCGAGCTTTATAGATGGTTACATTACCATCCGCGTCCGTTTTCTTCTTAAAGATCCATTTGTTTTCTATCGCTCGCCGATCATCGGGCAAGTCTGTCAAAGTCCACACTTTGTTTTCATACATGGATCCTATCTCGGATTGCATGGCTTCAAGCCATTTGTTGGAATCCGGGCCCGCCATCGCTTCTTCATAGTTCGAAGGTTCACCGTTGTCTAACAACATGATTTCCAGGACAGGGTTACCATACCACTCTGGTGTGGAACGTGTCCTTGTGGACCTACGAAGTTCAGTAGCAACTTGATCCGAAGCACCTTGATCATCATCATTAATTTCCTCTCCAGTAGGGGTAGGCACCACAGGAACATTTTCTGAGCTGCACTACTTTCGGTTCAAGAGGTAGTACTTCATCGAGTTCTACTTTCCTCCACTTACTCCTTTCGAGAGAAACTCTTTTCCGAAAGGATCCGTTCTTGGCAACAAAGATCTTGCCTTGGATCTAAGGTAGAAGGTATACCCAATGATTTCCTTGGGGTATCCTATGAAGACGCATTTTCCGACTTGGGTTCGAACTTTTCAGGTTGAAGTTTCTTGACATAAGCATCGCATCCCCAAACTTTTAGAAAGCGACGACTTAGGTTTCTTCCCAAACCATAATTCATACGGTGTCGTCTCAGCGGTTTAGATGGTGCCCTATTTAAAGTGAATGTAGCTGTCTCTAGAGCGTATCCCCAAAATGATAGCGGTAAATCTGTAAGAGACATCATAGATCGCACCATATCCAATAGAGTGTGATTATGACGTTCGGATACACCATTACGCTGAGGTGTTCCAGGAGGCGTGAGTTGTGAAACGATTCCACATTTCCTTAAGTGTGTACCAAATTCGTGACTTAAATATTCTCCTCCACGATCTGATCATAAGAACTTTATTTTTCGGTCACGTTGATTCTCTACCTCATTCTGAAATTCCTTGAACTTTTCAAAGGTCTCGGACTTGTGTTTCATCAAGTAGACATACCCATATCTACTTAAGTCATCGTGAGAGTGAGAACATAACGATATCCTCCATGAGCCTCAACGCTCATTGGACCGCTTTTACATCGGTGTGTATGATTTCCAATAAGTTGGTTGCTCGCTCCATTGTTCCGGAGAACGGAGTCTTGGTCATTTGCCCATAAGGGATGGTTCGCATGTGTCAAATGATTCATAATCGAGAGACTCTAAAGTCCATCGAATGGAGCTTCTTCATGCGCTTGACACCAATGTGACCAAGGCGGCGATTACCACAAGTATGTGGGACTATCGTTATCAACTTTACATCTTTTGGTATTCACACTATGAATATGTGTAATATTACGTTCGAGATTCATTAAGAATAAACCATTGACCATTGGAGCATGACCATAAAACATATCTCTCATATAAATAGAACAACCATTATTCTCGGTTTAAATGAGTAGCCATCTCGCATTAAGCGAGATCGATACAATGTTCATGCTCAAACTTGGCACTAAATAACAATTATTGAGGTTTAAAACTAATCCGTAGGTAAATGTAGAGGTAGCGTGCGACGGCGATCACATCGACCTTGGAACCATTCCGACAGCGCATCGTCACCTCGTCCTTTGCCGGTCTTCGTTTATTCGAGCTCTGCTGTGAGTTACAAATATGAGCAACGGCACGGTATCAAATACCGGGAGTTACTACGAGTCTTGGTAAGGTACACATAAATTACATGTATATCAAATATACCTTTAGTGTTGCCGGCCTTCTTGTCCGCTAAGTATTTGGGGCAGTTCCTCTTCCGATGGCCCTTCCTTTGCAATAAAAGCACTCTGTCTCGGGCTTGGGTCCATTCTTTGACTTCTTCCGGCAACTTGCTTGCGGGCGGCGGCAACATCCTTGCCGTCCTTCTTGAAGTTCTTTGACCCTTGCCCTTTTGAACTTAGTGGTTTTATTGACCATCAACACTTGATGTTCTTTCTTGATTTCAACCTCTGCTGACTTGACATTGAGAATACTTCGGAATGGTCTTCACCATCCCCTACATATTGTAGTTCATCACAAAGCTCTTGTAGCTTGGTGGGGCGATGAAGGATTCTGTCAATGACCGCCTCGTCCAGGGAGGTTAATGTCCAGTGGGACGGCGGTTGTGCAACAGGACATTTTGAGTATGTGCTCATTGACAGAACTGTTTTCCTCCATCTTACAACTATAGAACTTGTCGGAGACTTAATATCTCTCGACCGGGCATGAGCTTGGAAAACCATTTTCAGCTCCTCGAACATCTCATATGCTCCGTGTTGCTCAAAACGCTTTTGGAGCCCGGTTCTAAGCTGTAAAGCATGCCGCCTTTGAGCGAGGGAGTAATCATCAAGACGAGACTGCCAAGCATTCATAATGTCTTGGTTCTGCAGGATAGGTGCATCACCTAGCGGTGCTTCTAGGACATATTGTTTCTTGGCTGCTATGAGGATGATCCTCAGGTTCCGGACCCAGTCCGAATAGTTGCTGCCATCGTCTTTCAGCTTGGTTTTCTCTAGGAACGTGTTGAAGTTCATGGTGACATGAGCGTTGGCCATTTGATCTACAAGACATTTTGCAAAGATTTTAGACTAATGTTCATGATAATTAAGTTCATCTAATCAAATTATTTAATGAACTCCCACTCAGATTTGACATCCCTCTAGTCATCTAAGTGTTACATGATCCGAGTCGACTAGGCCGTGTCCGATCATCACGTGAGACGGACTAGTCATCATCGGTGAACATCTCCATGTTGATCGTATCTTCCATACGACTCATGTTCGACCTTCGGTCTCTTGTGTTCGAGGCCATGTGCTGTACATGCTAGGCTCGTCAAATTAACCCTAAGTGTTTTGCATGTGTAAAACTGTCTTACACCCGTTGTATGTGAGCGTAAGGATCTATCACACCGATCATCACGTGGTGCTTGAAGCAGACGAACTTTAGCAGTGTGCAGTTAGGGGAACACTTTCTTGAAATTATCATAAGGGATCATCTTATTTACTACCGTCGTCCTAAGTAAACAAGATGCATAAAACATAATAAACATCACATGCAATTATATAAAGTAGTGACATGATATGGCCAATATCATATAGCTCCTTTGATCTTCATCTTCGGGGCTCCATGATCATCTTGTCACCGGCATGACACCATGATCTCCATCATCATGATCTCCATCATCGTGTCTCCATGAAGTTGCTCGCCAACTATTACTTCTACTACTATGGCTAACGCGTTTAGCAATAAAGTAAAGTAATTTACATGGCGTTCTTCAATGACACGCAGGTCATACAAAAATAAGACAACTCCTATGGCTCCTGCGGTTGTCATACTCATCGACATGCAAGTCGTGATTCCTATTACAGAACATGATCTCATACATCACAATATATCATTCATCATTCATCACAACTTCGGCCATATCACATCACATGACAATTGCTGCAAAAACAAGTTAGGCGTCCTCTAATTATTGTTGCATCTTTTACGTGGCTGCAATTGGGTTCTAGCAAAACGTTTTCTTACCTATGAATAACCACAGCGTGATTTTGTCAACTTCTATTTACCCTTCATAAGGACCCTTTTCATCGAATCCGCTCCAACTAAAGTGGAGAGAGACACCGCCAGCCACCTTATGCAACTAGTGCATGTCGATCGGTGGAACCGGTCTCGAGTAAGCGTCACGTGTAAGGTTGGTCGGGCCGCTTCATCGCACAATACCGCTGAAGCAAGATAAGACTAGTAGCGGCAAGCAAGTTGACAAGATCTCGCCCACAACAAAATTGTGTTCTACTCGTGCAATAGAGAACTACGCATAGACCTAGCTCATGATGCCACGGTTGGGAGCGTTGCAAAAAATAAAAAAATTCTACGGTTTCACCAAGATCCATCTATGAGTTCATCTAAGCAACGAGTCATGGAGAGAGATTGCATCTACATACCACTTTGTAGATCACGGCGAGCGTTCAAAAGAACGGGGTTGAAGTAGTTGCTCTCGTCGTGATCCTATCACCGGAGATCCTAGCGCGAGCGGACGGCACCTCCGCGTTCAACACACGTACGGAGCGGATGACGTCTCCTCCTTCTTGATCCAGCAAGGGGAAGGAGAGGTTGAGGAAGATGGCTCCAGCAGCAGCACGACGGCGTGATGATGGTGGAGAGGCAGTACTCCGACAGGGCTTCGCCAAGCACTCAACGGAGGAGGAGAGGTGTTGGGGAGGGGAGGGGCTGCGCCTTGAAGTGTGTTGCAGCCCTCCCCTCGCCCCTCTATTTATAGGGGAAGGGAGAAGGGGGGCCGGCCCCTCTAGATGGGATCTAGAGGGGGGGCGGCGGCCAAGGGGAGGGGGCTTGCCCCCCAAGCAAGGGGGGCGCCCCCCGGGTTTCCCCCAACCCTAGGCGCATGGGCCCTAGGGGGGAGTGGCGCCCCAGCCCACTTTGGGCTGGATCCCTTCCTCATACAGCCCATAAGGCCCTCCGGGAGAGGTGGCCCCTCCCGGTGGACCCCCGGAACCCCTCCGGTGGCCCCGGTACAATACCGATATGCCCCCGAACCTTTCCGGTGACCGTATGATGACTTCCCATATATAAATCTTTACCTCCGGACTATTCCGGAACTCCTCGTGACGTCCGTGATCTCATCCGGGACTCCGAACAACATTCGGTAATCACATACAAGTCTTCCTAATAAACCTAGCGTCACCGAACCTTAAGTGTGTAGACCCTACGGGTTCGGGAGACATGTAGACATGACCGAGACGGCTCTCCGGTCAATAACCAATAGCGGGATCTGGATACCCATGTTGGCTCCCACATACTCCTCGTTGATCTCATCGGATGAATCACGATGTCGAGGATTCAAGCAACCCCGTATACTATTCCCTTTGTCAGACGGTATGTTACTTGCCCGAGACTCGATCGTCGGTATCCCAATACCTCGTTCAGTCTCGTTACCGGCAAGTCACTTTACTCGTACCGTAATGCATGATCCGTGACCGGACACTTGGTCACTTTGAGCTCATTATGATGATGCACTACGAGTGGGCCCGGTGATACCTCTCCGTTATCACGGAGTGACAAATCCGATCTCGATCCGTGTCAACCCAGCAGACACTTTCGGAGATACCTGTAGTGTACCTTTATAGTCACCCGATTACGTTGTGACGTTTGGTACACCCAAAGCACTCCTACGGTATCCGGAGTTACGGTCTCATGGTCTAAGGAAGAGATACTTGACATTGGAAAAGCTCTAGCAAAACGAACTACACGATCTTGTGCTATGCTTAGGATTGGGTCTTGTCCATCACATCATTCTCCTAATGATGTGATCCCGTTATCAACGACATCCAATGTCCATAGTCAGGAAACCATGACTATCTATTGATCAGCGAGCTAGTCAACTAGAGGCTCACTAGGGACATATTGTGGTCTATGTATTCACACGTGTATTACGATTTCCGGATAATACAATTATAGCATGAATAAAAGACAATTATCATGAACAAGGAAATATAATAATAATTCTTTTATTATTGCCTCTAGGGCATATTTCCAACAATGTTCACCATTGATGACTACCCCATCTCACGTGATGATTGGACATGGGTTAGTTTATATGGATCATGTATCACTTAGACAACTTGAGGGATGTTGATTTAAGTGGGAGTTCATTAGTAATTTGATTAAATGAACTCAATTTATCATGAACTTAGTCCGGATAGTATTTGCAAATCTATGTTGTAGATCAATAGCTCGCGATATAGCTCCCTTGTTTTTGATATGTTCCGGAGAAAAATAAGTTGAAAGCCGATAGTAGCAATAATGCGGACTCGGTCTGTGATATGAGGATTATCCTCATTGCTGCACAGAAGAATTATGTCCTTGATGCACCGCTAGGTGACAGACCTATTGCCACAACAGATGCAGACGTTATGAACGTTTGACAAGCTCGGTATGATGACTACTTGATAGTTTAGTGCACCATGCTTTACGGCTTAGAACCGGGACTTCAAAAACGTTTTGAACGTCACGGAGCATATGAGCTGTTCCAAGAGCTGAAATTGGTATTTCAGACTCATGCCCGTGTCGAGAGGTATGAGACCTCTGACAAGTACTTTGCCTACAAGATGGAGGAGAATAGCTCAGCTAGTGAGCATGTGCTTAGAATGTCTAGGCACTACAATCGCTTGAATCAAGTGGGAGTTAATCTTCCAGATAAGATAGTGATTGACAGAGTTCTCTAGTCACTATCACCAAGCTACTAGAACTTCGTGATGAACTATAATGTGCAAGGGATAACGAAAAAGATTCCTGAGCTCTTCGCGATGCTGAAATCGGCGAAGGTAGAAATCAAGAAAGAGCATCAAGTGTTGCTGGTTAACAAGACCACTAGTTTCAAGAAAAAGGGCAAAGCAAAAGAAAGGGAACGTCAAGAAGAATGACAAGCAAGTTGCCACTCCCGTGAAGAAGCCCAAAGCTAGACCTAAGCCTGAAATTGAGTGCTTCTACCACAAAGGGAATGGTCACTAGAAGCGGAACTACCCCAAATACTTGGCGGATAAGGATGGCAAAGTGAACAAAGGTATATTTGATATACATGTTATTGATGTGTACTTTACTAGTGTTCATAGTAACCCCTGGGTATTTGATACCGGTTCAGTTGCTAAGATTAGTAACTCGAAACAGGAGTTGCAAAATGAGCGAGAGACTAGTTAAGAGGCGAGGTGACGATGTGTGTTTGAAGTGATTCCAAGGTTGATAAGTGTTGGGAAACACGGTAATTTCAAAAAAAATCCTATGATCACACAAGATCTATCTAGGAGATGCACATCAACGAGAGGGGAGAGTGTGTCCACATACCCTCGTGAACCGAAAGCGAAGCGTTTAATGCTTAGCAGTTGATGTAGTCGAACTTCTTCGCGATCCAACCGATCCAAGTACCGAACGTACGACACCTCCGCGTACAGCACATGTTCAGCTCAATGATGTCCCTCGTGCTCTTGATCCAGTTGAGAACAAGGGTGAGTTCCGTCAGCACAACGATGTGGCGACGGTGATGATGAGGTTACCGGCGCAGGGCTTCGCCTAAGCACTACGATGGTATGATTAAGGTGTGTAACTGTGGAGGGGGGCACCGCACACAGTTAAGAGAAACTTGTGTGTTCTAGGGTGCCCCCCTGCCCTCATATATAAAGGAGGGAGGGGGAGGCCGGCCGGCCAAGCTAGGCGCGCCGGGAGAAGGGGAATCCTACTAGGACTCCAAGTCCTAGTAGGTTTCCACCTAAAGGAGAAGGGGAAAGGAAGGAGAGGGGGGCCGCGCCCCCAACCCCTTGCCCAATTCGAACTGGGCTTGGTGGGGCGGGGGGCACCTCCTAGCCGCTGCCTCTCCTTCCCACTAAGGCCCATCAACTCCGAGGGGGTTCGATAACCCCTTCCCAAGCGCCGTTTTGCCCAAAACTATCCAGAACACTTCAGGTGTCCGAATAACATGGTCCAATATATCAATCTTTATGTCTCGACCATTTCGAGACTCCTCGTCACATCCATGATCTCATCCGGGACTCCGAACAAACTTTGGTCATCAAAACACATAACTCATACAAATCATCATCGAACGTTCAGCGTACGGACCCTATGGGTTCGAGAACTATGTAGACATGACCGAGACACATCTCCGGTCAATAACCAATAGTGCAACCTGGATGCTCATATTGGCTCCTACATATTCTATGAAGGTCATCGGTATGTTACTTGCCCGAGATTCAATCGTCGGTATCATCATACCTAGTTCAATCTCATTACTGATAACCCACAAGTATAGGGGATCAATTGTAGCCTCTTTTGATAAGTAAGAGTGTCGAACCCAACGAGGAGCTAAAGGTAGAACAAATATTCCCTCAAGTTCTATCGACAACCGATACAACTCTACGCACACTTAACGTTCGCTTTACCTAGAACAAGTATAAAACTAGAAGTACTTTGTAGGTGTTTTTGGATAGGTTTGCAAGAATATAAAGAACACGTAAATAAAAACTAGGGGCTGTTTAGGTAAAGAAGCAATGAAGTTAGTATAGCAAGTGTGGAAAAGTGGTGGTAGGAGTTGTGAAATTGTACCTAAGCAATTGACTACTTTACTAGACCGATAGCAAGTTTTATGTGGAAGAGGCCATTGCTAGCATGTCACCCCTGACTTGGAATTCTATGCACTTATGATTGGAACTATTAGCAAGCATCCGCAACTACTAACGTTCATTAAGGTAAAACCCAACCATAGCATTAAGATATATTGGTCCCCCTTCAATCTTGTATGCATTAATTTCTATGCTAGGTTGAAGCTTCTGTCACTCTTGCCCTCCAATACATAGTCCTATCAACATACAACTAACCCTATGGTGTGATCCATGCGCGCGCTCATATGATGGGCACCAAAGGACAACAACATAACCACAAGAAAATTAAACCAATCATAGCAATTCACCAATTACTGGTAGGACAACGAAAATCTACTCAGACATCATAGAATGGCAACACATCATTGGATAATAATATGAAGCATAAAGCACCATGTTCAAGTAGAAGGTGAAGATGATGGAGGTATTGGTGTAGATCACGGTGATGATGATGGTCCCGGCGGTGTTCCGGCGCCACCGGAAGCGAGGGGGAGAGAGCCCCCCTTCTTCTTCTTCTTCCTTGACCTTCTCCCTAGATGGGAGAAGGGTTTCTCCTCTGGTCCATGGTCTCCATGGCGTGGGAGGGGCGAGAGCCCCTCCGAGATTGGATTTGTCTCTCTATCTCTCTCTGTTTCTGCGTGCTGAATTCTGCCCTTTCACCGTTTCTTTTATAACTGGAGATCCGTAACTCCGATTGGATTGAAATTTGAACACGATTTTTATCCGGATATTAGCTTTCTTGCGGAGAAAGAAGGGCAACAAACGCCTTACGGGGTGTCCACGAGGGTCAGGGGCGCGCCCCTGCCTCGTGGAGAATCGTTTTGCGATGATTCCACTTCCCAAAATTCAGATATATTCCAAAAAAATCTCCGTCAGTTTTTATCCCGTTTGGACTCCGTTTGATATGGATTTTCTGCGAAACAAAAAACATGCAACAAACAGGAACTGGGCACAGGATCAATATGTTAGTCCCAAAAATAGTATAAAAAGTTGCCAAAAGTTGTAGAATATTGGCATGGAACAATAAAAAATTATAGATACGACGGAGACGTATCAGTTACCGACAAGTATCTTTACTCGTTCCGTAATACTTCATCCTGCAATTAACTCATTAGTCACATTGCTTGCTAGGCTTATAGTGATGAGCATTACCGAGAGGGCCCAGAAATACCTCTCTGAAATACAGAGTGACAAATCCTAATCTCGATCTATGCCAACCCAACAAATAACTTCAGAGACACCCATAGAGCATCTTTATAATCACCCATTTACGTTGTGACGTTTGACAGCACACAAAGTGTTCCTCCGATATTCGGGAGTTGCATAATCTCATAGTCTGAGGAACATGTATAAGTCATGAAGAAAACAGTGAAACTATAACGATCATAATGCTAAGCTAACGAATGGGTCTTGTCCATCACATCATTCTCCTAATGATGTGATCCCGTTCATCAAATGACAACACATGTCTATGGTTAGGAAACATAACCATCTTTGATATATGAGCTAGTCAAGTAGAGGCATACTAGGGACACTTTGTTTTGTCTATGTATTCACGCATTGCTAAGTTTCCGGTTAATATAATTCTAGCATGAATAATAAACATTTATCATGAAATAAGGAAGTAAATAATAACTTTATTATTGCCTCTAGGGCATATTTCCTTCAGTCTCCCACTTGCACTAGAGTCAATAATCTAGATTACAAAGTAATGATTCTAACCATTGTGACGCCCTCGATTCAATCGTACACTAACATACACGCAAATGTGTACGATCAAGATCAAGGACTCACGGGAAGATATCACAACACAACTCTACAAATAAAATAAGTCATACAAGCATCATAATACAAGCCGAGGGGCCTCGAGGGCTCGAATACAAGTGCTCGATCATAGGCAGTCATGGAAGCAACAATATCTGAGTATGGACATAAGTTAAACAAGGTGCCATAAGATGGCTAGCACAAACTGGGATACAGATCGAAAGAGGACAGGCCTCCTGCCTAGGATCCTCCTAGGTCACTCCTGGTCGTCGTCAGCGGGCTGCACGTAGTAGTAGGCGCCTCCAGAGTAGTAGTCGTCGTAGGCGGTGGCGTCTGGATCCTGGTCTCCATCGTCTGATTGCAGCAATCGAGTAGAGATAGGAAAAAGGGGGAACAAGGCAACCGTGAGTACTCATCCAAAGTACTCGCAAGCAAGGAGCTACACTACATATGCAAGGATATATGTATAAAGGCCATATCGATGGGTGAAGCTGCAGAATGCCGAGAATAGAGAGAAGGCCTAGTCCTATCGAAGACTAGCATCTTAGGAATCCACCATCTTGCAGCAAACAAGAGGGAGTAGAGTAACATAACTTAAAGTAGCAGTAGTGTTATCAACCTCGGCCGAGATCCTTCCTCGACTCCTGCGAAAGAAATCCCGAGCCATACTATCCGATTATTATCACAATCCAAAGCTCATATCCATGTCTCATCTCAAGTATCCGATTCTAGTTGTATCGATCGGGATACAACTCCAAGTGTCCGTTACCGTGGGACAGGCTATCGATAGATGTTTTCTTCCCGCAGGGTGCACCAACTTACCCACCGCGCCGCTTAACTCCGGCGGACACACTTTCCGTGGTCATGCCCGGCCTCGGTCAAACAATACGCCGCAACCCGACCTAGGCTTAATAGAGGCCAGACGCGGACTAAACCTATGCCCCGGGGTCATGGGCCATCTCCCCGGGAACTCAACCTTGCGTTGCGAGGGCGGCGGAAGCAGACCTAGCCTAACAGCGTTCCAGCCCAATCCGGCGCGCCCGCTCCGGCCTTGACGTCTAGTAAGCTTCGCTGATGTATCTGACGAAGCACGCCCATACTTAGCCCACGTGATGGTTAGTGCTATCGGGCCGAGGCCCCTCGGATCAAATATCCAAATCGTAGTGGATTAGGGCAGCGGTAACAAGCAGAACTCACGAAAGATGTGACCCCGTTGCCCCGTCTCGAGGACTTGTGGCAAGGGCTAGGAATGCCCGGCCACGCCTCGTAAGTATCTCGCGGGCACCATCCAGGTCAACCCGTCTCCACATCACTCGCAATTAAGCACGCGCGGGTACCTCTCAGGGTCGACCCGTCTTTCCAAGTAACAGTGGTAACAAGCCAAGTAACCGTGAGTCCAAACATCAAGGGGAAAACACGAGGAATCACCCTCGGTGTATTCCACTCAATGTAGTCGTCAAGGTGAACATAAGAGGATTCACCCTCGAGGTCCACACTTGAGGGGTTGCACGACAAGTCGTATCGGAAGTGGTTAAGGAGGAAATCACCCTCGATGACCACAACCGGATAGCTATACTACTGAGGTTAATATCGGAGGTGTTTGTAGAGGTTTCACCCTCGGTACTCGATAGTAACCTAGTAGTGTCGAGCAACTAAGGGAAGTGATGTGCGGTGTCGGGCTGGTCTTGATCCCGTTGATCGGGTCTTCAATGATGAAGCGGGGCAACAAGGACAAGGTGGGGGTCAGCGATGGGTATCTAACCAACCTATGCTAAGCGGTTTAGGATAAGCGGTAGGTAACAATAGCGAGGTTACAATAAGCAGGCTATGCAATGAATAGGAGCAACAATAACAGTAGCAAAATCTAGTGCAAGCAATAAGAGAATGGAATGGGCGATATCGGGATGATCAAGGGGGGCTTGCACAGGTTGCTCTGGCAAGAGAGAGGGTCGTCAAGATCAGTAGTCGAATCGCCACCGCATGGCGTCGGTCTCAGTAGTCTATCAAGAGAAGAGGGGAAGAAACAATGAATACGATAACGGATGCATAACGATGCATGACATGCCAAGAAGCGATGCTAGGCGTGCCCTAACGTGGTAAGAAGGGTCTTGGTTTAGGGGAAAGCATCAGGAAGTTGTCCGGTTCCGGACGTCTGTCGAGACAGATGAACCGGAGGAGAAAGTTTGCAGGTTCGATAGGTTAGAGGCGTGCGGTGGACGAGCGGATGCGCGATCCGGAATCGTCTCGTCGTTACGAGCAACTTTCATGTTGAAAATATTTTAATCAAGACCACGGATTAAAAGTTATGATTTATAAAAGTTTTATTAATTTACGGAATTTTAAATTAATTAAATAATTAATTTGAAACGTATTTATGACATCGGCATGAGGTCATCTTGGCGTCATCATACCAACAGGTTGACTAAGTCAACCCGCCAGTGGGTCCACATGTCATACACTAATTGCTTAATTAACCTAATCAGCATTAATTAACCTAGTTAATTAGGTTAATTAAGTTAATTAATAATTAGTGATAATTAATGCAAAATTAATTAGTTTAATTAATTACCCAATTAATTTAACTAATTATTAGGTTTAACTAATCGGTATTAATTAGTTTAATTAATTACCCAATTAATTAATTAATTAATTAATTAGTTAATTATTTTAATTACTTTTAATTCATTTTTTGTTTACATTAATAAAACATTTTTAAGCGTTTTTGGGGGTGGGGCCCCTCAGTGGAGGCACGTGGCCTAGCAGTGCAGGCGCCCTTGGTGGAGGTGGCGCCTGCCCAGTCGGGCCTTGACCCGGCCGGGCGGCGGCAGTGCGAGGCGGAAGTGAGGCGGCAAAATGGCTTGAGCCAGCGCCCAAGCCCAGCAAGCAGTGACGCAGTGAGGCGATGGGCGGCGATCTTGAGGTTCAAGGGCGGAAGCGCGCGTCGGAGGAAGGGGGATCGAGGAGCGCGTGGGGGTGGGGCCTCGCCACAGCGTCGACGAAACGCGACGGGAGGAGAAGGAAGGGGAAGAGGGAGGCTTGGTGGGCGGGCGTGGGCGACGGCAGCGGGCAGGCTGGGGTCAGCCATGGTCTGTATGAGGGGCATGGGGGAAAGGGAGAGGGTCGGCGCGTCGGAGCTCGGCCGGGCGGCTCGGAGGGACCGGAGGAGCGGAGGGGGGGGACGTCGCCGACGAGGGAGGGGAGAGAGGAGGTCGAGCTCACGGGGTTTGCAGGGTCTCGGGCTGGCGAGGGAGCTGGGCAGTCCGTGAGGAGGGAGGCGGGGAGGACGCCGGCCGAGGTGGGCGAGTCCGGCGAGAGGCCAGGCGTCCGGCCGAGGTCTGTGACCTGCCGGCCCAGTGGGGGCGCGGAGGAGGGCGGGGCCGGGCGGTGAGGATGAGGGGAGGAGCGAGGCGGGGGCTGGGGGGCCTTGAAGCGGCGGAGGGGGAGGGGTCCCGGGGGAGGCGGGCGGTGGCAGAGCCAGATCCCGATCGGATCGGGGAGGTGGGGGGAGTGGGGAGGGAGAGTGGGGGGCGAGAGGGCTGGGGTTCCCCTCGGGTGGGGATAAGGGAGAGTGGGGGTCTACTGGGTGGGGCTGAGGCCCATGGGGCTGGCCCTGGGGGGGAGAAGGAGATGGGCCAAGGGGAAGTGGGGAGGGGGCGGCTGGTTGGGCGGTTGGGGTTTTATCCCCTCCCAGCTTGTTCCTTTTTTTTTTATAATTTTTACAGATTTGAAACCACGATTAACTAAATAATGTAACGGGGATCAAGGCGTTACAAATCTCCTCCACTACAAGAAATCTCGTCCGAGATTTAGGAGGTAGAAGGAAAGAGGCGGGATATTCATCTCGTAGGCGATCCTCGCGTTCCCGGTGGCTTCATCTTGAGTGATTCGACCCTTTGGACTTTGAGAAATTTGATCGCTTCCGGCGTGCGGCGTTCAGCAGTCGAGAATGCGGACGGATGCTCTTTATAGGAGAGGTCTGTTGCAATTCGAGCACTTCATGGTCCTTTGCCGGATTGGGTCCTTGAAGCAGCGTCGGAGTTGGGACACATGGAACACATCGTGAACTCCGAGAAAGGTTGAAGGAAGCTCCAGTTGATAAGCCACTTTTCCGCCTTTCGAGAATAGTGAAAGGGCCTATATAGCGAGGAGCTAGCTTGCCCTTGATTCCAAGCGGTGAGCACCCTTCATTGGTGTAGCGAAGATAGGCCTTTTCGCAAAGTTGATAGACCATGTCTTTGTGATGACGGTCATAATTACTCTTTTGGCGCGATCGAGCAGTCTTGAGATTCTCGCGAATAATGCGGACTTGTTCTTGGCATGTTGGATAATATCCGGACGAAGAGTGGGCGCCCCGATTTGACCAGTTCGGAGGGTTCGCACTTTCGTCCATATAACACTTGAGGGGGCCATCTTGAGACTAGCTTGAAAGCTATTATTATAAGAGAACTCAGCATACGGAGAGATTCCTCCCATTTCTTGCGAAAGAGGCGACACAAGCTCGAAGCATGTCTTGAGAATTTGGTTGACACGTTCAACTTGCCCTTGGGACTGCGGATGAAACGCGATCTTGAAAGATAAATGAGTCCCCATAGCTTCTTGGAAACTTGCCCGAATCTTGAAGTGAATAAGCTGCCACGGTCCGAATCGATAACCGGTGGAATACCGTGAAGTGAAACAATTCTGGACATATAGGCGTTGCGGTGGCTAGCGGTGATCGTTTCTTTGACCGCCGGAAAATGTGCAACTTTAGAAAGCGGTCAATGGCGACAAGAATAGCATCATTACCTTTCTGCGATTTGGGAAAACCGGTGGCGAAGTCCATTTCAACATGGTCCCATTTCCATTCGGGAATAGAGATAGGCTGCGAGTTCCAAGAGGCCTTTGATGTTCTGCTTTGATCTGACGGCAAGCGTCACACTCGAAACATAGCGAGCAATGTCACGCTTCATATTAGACCACGGAATCTCGGCGAATGTCTTGATACATCTTGGTACTGCCGGGGTGGATACATAGAGGCGTATCATGAGCTTCTTGCATAACCTTCGAGTCATATCCAGGTTGTCCTGCTTGCAAGGTACCACTAGGCGACCTTTGAAGTACAAGGCGCCATCATCGGCAATAGTGAATGATGAGGGATTTCCTTTCTGACGTCTTGTTTAAGCTTGTAGACCTCGAGAGTCGATCCTGCATTGTCTTTATGGTGCCCAAGAGATCGGGTTCAACAGCCGGGGTAAAGAGGATCCTGAGGGAACAACACGGAGATTCATCTTGCGGAACTCGGAGGAGGGGGGCGAAAGTGCCCGGAGGAACGATATGGAGGTTCACTGCTGAATTCTTCAACAAGTGAGGCTGAACTTTGTGAACTCGAAGGTGGTTGCGAGAAGACTTGCGGCTCAAGGCATCAGCCATCACATTAGCCTTGCTGGCGTATAGGAGATTCCCAAGTCAAAGTCTGCAGCAGTCTCCATCCATCTCTGGCGACGGAGGTTCAGGTCTGGCTGAGTAAGCAGATACTTCAGACTTTGGTGGTCGGTGTAGATCTCATAGCGATTACCGAGAAGGTAATGTCGCCTTTGCTTTAAGCGCATGAATGACAGCAGACAAGTTCGAGGTCGTGAACTGGGTAGTTCTCCTCGTGAGGGCGAATCGTCGAGAGGCATAAGCAACCACTTTGCGATCTTGCATTAGGACACCGCCTAATCCTTGACGAGAAGCGTCGCGATATATGACGAAGTCCTTCTTAGTATCGGGAGGAGCTAGCTTTGGGGCGGTTGTCGACTTGTCCTTGAGTTCCCTGAAACTTTCCCGACACTTATCATCCATTGAAACTTGACGCCTTTATGCAATAGATTAGTCGAGGCTCGGCAATCTTGGAGAAGTTCTCGGCGAATCGACGGCAATAGTCTGGCGAGACCGAGAAAACTTCGACCGACTTATGCGTTCTTGGAGGAGTCCAATCGAGAATAGCTTTGAACTCGTTCGGGGTTGGCGCAATACCATCCTTAGAAATGACATGCCCAAGATAGGTTACTTGGGAAGCCGAATTCACATTTGGAGAACTTGGCATAGAGTTGATGCTCTCGTAGCTTTTCCGGACGAGGCGAAGATGTTCAGCATGTTCTTCTTCATTCTTGGAATAGATCGGGATATCATCCGGATAAACCACGACGAACTTGTCGAGGTAATCCATGAATATATAGTTCATCGAGCGAGAGAGAAGGTGGCTGGAGCATTGGTTAAGCCGAAAGACATGACGGTGTACTCGTATGAACCATAACGAGTCACAAATGCGGTCTTGGGGATATCCTCCTCGCGAACACGGATCTGGTGGTAACCCAACCTCAAGTCGAGTTTCGAGAACACTGACGAACCAGCCAGTTGATCATAAAGATCATTGATCCGAGGAAGAGGATACTTATTCTGAATGGTAGCTTGATTTATAGGACGGTAGTCTTGAACCAATCGGTTTGTCCCATCTTTCTTCTTGACAAAGAGAGAAGGTGCTCCCCAAGGAGAGCAACTTGGGCGGATGAAACCACTTTGAAGAGATTTGTCGATTTCCTCCTTTAGCTCAAGGAGTTCATGCGGCGGCATCTTGTAGGGGCGCTTGGCTATAGGAGTGGTGCACGGTTTCAAGTCGATGACGAATTCGACAGCTCTAGCGTGGGGAATCCTGGAAGTTCTTCAGAAAGAGCGTCTTGGAAATCATAAGCAGCAGTGAATGTTTTCAATTCCCTCGAGGGTGCGGCGTTCAATGCATTCAATGCATAGAGCCTTGCCTCGGCATTTTGAACGAGACGAGCATTGTAGCTACGATTTCATCGAAGGGTGCAGCAGATGGGCCGGTCTTAGTGGGCAAAGCGATTGTCGCCGTATGCGCTTTCAACCAATCCATCCCCAAAATG
This sequence comes from Aegilops longissima, assembly GCA_021605205.1. Lineage (NCBI taxonomy): Eukaryota > Viridiplantae > Streptophyta > Magnoliopsida > Poales > Poaceae > Aegilops > Aegilops longissima. The sequence goes on along the minus strand of CM038678.1, from coordinate 83,806,272 downwards.
AGGTCAATGCTACAAGACTTTAGCACGATAGGAGAGACAAGGAATTCCATTCCTTCGATTTCAACGGGACGTCGTTGCAAATCATGGAAGTCCGACATTGGCCCTTGGGGTGTGTACTAATAGTGAGGCATTCATGTCTTCGCTTTTAAGGCCATGCATGAATGCAAAATCTTGGACATGAATGAATGTGATGCTCTGAATCGAATAAAACAGATCGTGTACTGAATTTACGAGGAGTGTACCCATCACGAGAGCAGGCTGGTCTTGAGCTTCATTCAGTTCAACGTGGTTGGCCTGAGCTTTCCCATAAGACTTGCCGGTGTTGTTGCGGTTACGGTTGTTTCCACGGCGGTTCTTTGGAAGGGCGGCTGATTCAGTTCTGGTTGCAATCTCTAGCACGGTGCCACGGCTGTCCGCTTTGAAGCATAAGCCATTATTTGGAGTGGGAGCAGGAGCATGGGGTGGCGGAGCTGGAAGCTTCGCTGCTTAGTTGTAGGCGGGCGAGGTGTAGCATAGTTACCTTGAAGCGGATGCATTGGGCTGGTACATGCTATTGGGAATCCATATCTTGCGCCTGCGAGGGCGGGCCGAAGATGAGCCGGTGTCACAGTTGCGCTGTTAGAGCTCTGGTATTCCTGCAGACCAGTTTCGACATTGATAGCTTTGTTCACCAAGGTGGCGAAATCAGCAAAGTCGTGCACTAGAAGTGCGAGCTTGATGTCAGCTTGAAGTCCGTCACGGAACTTCTCTTGTCTGCGTGCATCAGTTGCAATATCCTCTTCAGCATAGCGAGACAAGTCCAAGAACTCTTGATAGGCTTCAACATCTTGTTGCCTTGGGTGAGGTTGCGGAACTCACGCTTCTTCCGTCCATGACCCCTTGAGGAATGAAGCGGCGCGGAAGGCAACTGGAAGTCTGGCCGGTGATGAGTGTCCCAAGCTGGCGAGTACTGACGGTGGCTGTCCCACCATTGAGCTGCGGGTCCCTTCAGGAAGAAGGAAGCAAAGGTGACATAGCTGGCAGGGGGGACATTAGCAGACTCCATCTCATAGGTGATGTCACGGAGCCAGTCATCAGCATCCAGTGGCTGAGTTGAGCTGCGGTACACGCTGGGGTTCAGGCGTATGAATTCCTGCAGAGTTGTCCCGTTTGGGTGCTGGTTCATATTGGGGCGAGGGAACTGAGCCATCATGTTCTCCATGAACTGGCGATTCATCTCGAGCTGTTGGATCATACCAGCCATGTACTCAGGCGGTGGTGGAAGATTGTCACCACGACCACGACCTGCTGGCCTAACCATCCTGCTATTAAATAACAGGGGTAGTTCAGCATTGAGAAGATAAGCAAGAGACAAGAATCATTCATGATGAAACACGCATAATGAAAGCAGCATGATGGAAACTACATAGTAGTTGGCATATCTTACAAAAGGAATCATGCATAGAGTTCGATACATAGAGTCCAGTACATAGACTACTACATCATAGGCGGCACGCAGGCTCGCGGCGAATACATCAAATGCTAACAAGCAAGCCTACATCAGTCCCACGCGGTACTGCGGAGGTAGGTGTAACTGAAAGCTGGTAGTCTGGCGGTGGATAGTCCTCCACGTCGGTGACACGAGGGCGCATGGATACTCTGGTGCTGAATCCGGCGTCCAGTGGCGTGAAAGGGCCAAGTGCGGGAGAGTAGCCTCCCGTCCGCCAACCAACTCCCCAGGGCATCACGGTCTGGCGGGGTAGATCGCGAACGCAGCAGCTCTCGGAGCGGACAAAGGGTGCATCAGCGTCGAGAGCACGGTAGAGTGCTTGACGGGTGATGTACAACTCGTGGCGAAGAGCTCGGTTAGCTCGATCCAACCCATCGGCATGTAGAACAAAGTTACGATGGTGGAAAGGCTCTCTGGTGACGATGGTGTAGGCAGCGGTGTAGTAACCCTCCTCACCAACATCGACGCGATAGCAATGTGCACGAAGGGGAGGTGTCCAACTCTCGATACTCTGCGCGAAGGCGTGTCGGTCGCAGCATAAGCAACATCGTGGACTGCCATATCGATGGTCACTCCAACACCATGTGCGGTGTGCGCAGACAAGAGTGGACTCGTACTCGAGAGTAGAGGTGGGCGATGGCGCGATCTGCTCTGGTTGTAGTCTGGTACTCCTCATAGGCGGTGTACTCGGGGTGCCAGCGATAACCCGATAGGTCATCATCTCGGCTAGCACCGCAGTGATCCCGAGCACCAATGGCCGTCGTGTGGCGCACGACCTGCCTCGTGGGTTCCATCTGAAAACAAAGATGTTTCAAAGGAGTCAAATGACAGTGTGGAAATTGTTCAAATACAATTCCAAAAACAACTAGGGCTATATCCAACTTCGGGGTGAATGCGGTCACGGGATCCTAGTGATAGTTAGTAAAATCGTTTAACCCGAGTAGAGAGAGTTGAGCCCCGAGTAAAGGTCGAGGAGTAAAAGATCCTAATACCACCCAATGGCGACGTGTGCCCATAAGACACACAGCCAAGTTAGTAAAAGTTTTGTAATGTCTAGACTCGACTTCGCCAAGGAGTGTGGAAGGGGATTCTACAGCAATCGGCTCGATACCAACTTGTGGCGCCCTCGATTCAATCGTACACTAATCATACACGCAAATGTATGCGATCAAGATCAAAGACTCACGGAAGATATCACAACACAACTCTACAAATAAAATAAGTCATACAAGCATCATAATACAAGCCGGGGGCCTCGAGGGCTCGAATACAAGTGCTCGATCATAGACGAGTCAGCCGAAGCAACAATATCTGAGTACGACATAAGTTAAACAAGGTGCCATAAGATGGCTAGCACAAAGCGGGATCAGATCGAAGAGGACAGGCCTCTGCCGGGATCCTCCTAGGTCACTCCTGGTCGTCGTCAGCGGGCTGCACGTAGTAGTAGGCGCCTCCAGAGTAGTAGTCGTCGTAGGCGGTGGCGTCTGGATCCTGGTCTCCATCGTCTGATTGCAGCAATCGAGTAGAGATAGGAAAAAGGGGAACAAGGCAACCGTGAGTACTCATCCAAAGTACTCGCAAGCAAGGAGCTACACTACATATGCAAGGATATATGTATAAAGGCCATATCAGTGGACTGAACTGCAGAATGCCAGAATAGAGAGAAGGCCTAGTCCTATCGAAGACTAGCATCTTCCGGAATCCACCATCTTGCAGCAAACAAGAGGGAGTAGAGTAACATAACTTAAAGTAGCAGTAGTGTTATCAACCTCGGCCAGAGATCCTTCCTCGACTCCCTGCGAGAAAGAAATCCCAGAGCCATACTATCCAGTTATTATCACAATCCAAAGCTCATATCCATGTCTCATCTCAAGTATCCAGTTCTAGTTGTATCGATCGGGATACAACTCCAAGTGTCCGTTACCGTAGGACAGGCTATCGATAGATGTTTTCTTCCCTGAGGGTGCACCAACTTACCCACCACGCCGCTTAACTCCGCCGGACACACTTTCCGTGGTCATGCCGGCCTCGGTCAAACAATACGCCGCAACCCGACCTAGGCTTAATAGAGAGGCCAGACGCCGGACTAAACCTATGCCCCGGGGTCATGGGCCATCTCCCGGGAACTCCTGCGTATAGGGCGGCCGAAGCAGACCTAGCCTAACGAGCGTTCCAAATTAATCCGCCAAGGCCGCTCCGACGCCGACGTCTAGTAAGCTTCGGCTGATGTATCTGACGCAGAACGCCCATACTTAGCCCACGTGATGGTTAGTGCTATCGGCCGAGGCCCTCGGATCAAATATCCAAATCGTAGTGGATTAGGGCAGCGGTAACAAGCGAGAACTCACGAAAGATGTGACCCGTTGCCCGTCTCGAGGACTTGTGGCAAGGGCTAGGAATGCCCGCCACGCCCGTAAGTATCTCGCGGGCACCATCCAGTCAACCCGTCTCCACATCACTCGCAATTAAGCACGCTGGTACCTCTCGTGGTCGACCCGTCTTTCCAAATAACAGTGGTAACAAGCCAAGTAACCGTGAGTCCAAACATCAAGGGGAAAACACGAGGAATCACCCGGTGTATTCCACTCAATGTAGTCGTCAAGGTGAACATAAGAGGATTCACCCTCGAGGTCCACACTTGAGGGGTTGCACGACAAGTCGTATCGGAAGTGGTTAAGGAGGAAATCACCCTCGATGACCACAACCGGATAGCTATACTACTGTGGTTAATATCGAGGTCTTTGAGAGGTTTCACCCTCGGTACTCGATAGTAACCTAGTAGTGTCGAGCAACTAAGGGGAAGTGATGTGCGGTGTCGGGGCCTGGTCTTGATCCCGTTGATCGGGTCTTCAATGATGAAGCAGGGGCAACAAGGACAAGGTGGGGGTCACTGATGGGTATCTAACCAACCTATGCTAAGCAGTTTAGGATAAGCAGGTAGGTAACAATAGCGAGGTTACAATAAGCAGGCTATGCAATGAATAGGAGCAACAATAACGAGAGCAAAATCTAGTGCAAGCAATAAGAGAATGGAATGGGCGATATCGGGATGATCAAAGGGGGGCTTGCCTGGTTGCTCTGGCAAGAGAGAGGGGTCGTCAGCACTGTAGTCGAACTGGCCAGCTGCAGCGTCGGTCTCGTAGTCTACCGAAGAGAAGAGGGGGAAGAAACAATGAATACACGATAACAGATGCATAACGATGCATGACATGCCAAGAAGCGATGCTAGGCGTGCCCTAACGTGGTAAGAAGGGTCTTGGTTTAGGGGAAAGCATCAGGAAGTTGTCCGGTTCCGGACGTCTGTCCGATGATGAACCGGAGGAGAAAGTTTGCAGGTTCGATAGGTTAGAGGCGTGCGGTGGGACGAACGGATCGTGATCCGGAATCGTCTCGTCGTTCTGAGCAACTTTCATGTTGAAAATATTTTAATCCGGGCTACGGATTAAAAGTTATGATTTATAAAAGTTTTTATTAATTTCTGGAATTTTAAATTAATTAAATAATTAATTTCGAAAAAGTATTTATGACATCAGCATGAGGTCATGCTGACGTCATCAGCCAACAGGGTTGACTAAGTCAACCCTGCCAGGTGGGTCCCACATGTCATACACTAATTGCTTAATTAACCTAATCAGATTAATTAACCTAGTTAATTAGGTTAATTAAGTTAATTAATAATTAGTGATAATTAATGCAAAATTAATTAGTTTAATTAATTACCCAATTAATTTAACTAATTATTAGGTTTAACTAATCCAGTATTAATTAGTTTAATTAATTACCCAATTAATTAATTAATTAATTAATTAGTTAATTATTTTAATTACTTTTAATTCATTTTTTGTTTCATTAATAAAACATTTTAAACGTTTTTGGGGGTGGGGCCCCTGTCGAGGCACGTGGCTCAACGGTGCGGGCGCGCTTGGTGGGGCGGCGCCTGACTGAATCGGACCTGACCCGGTCCAGGGCGGCGCATGTATGGGCGGACTGGGCTGGGCGGCTAAATGGCGGACCACAGCCGCGGCCACGGCCAGTGACGTAGTGCCGGTGAGGGGCGATGGGCGGCAGTCTGAGGTTCAGGCGGCCGAGCGCCGCGGAGGAAGGGGGGATCGAGGAGCGCGTGGGGGGGGGGGGCCGCGCCTGCCGTCGAGAAACTGGACGGGAGGAGAAGGAAGGGGGAGGGAGGCGCGGTGGTCGGGCGTGAGCGGCGACGGCCTGGGCGTGGCGCGGGTCAATCATGAGGTCTGCGGCGCAGGGGGCCATGGGGAAAGGGAGAGGGTCGAGGGGCGCGGCTTGAGCTCGCTGCGGGCGGGGTCGAGGGGACCGGAGGGAGCCGGAGGGGGGACGTCGCCGACGAGGGAGGGAGAGAGGAGGTCGAGCTCACGGGGTTTGCAGGGTCTCGGTGGGCGCGAGGGAGCTCAGGCGATCCGTGGGAGGAGGCGGGGAGGCACGGCCGAGGTGGGCGAGTCCTGAGGGGGCGAGGCGTCCGCGCCGAGGTCTCACCTGCTCGGCCCCTGTGGGGGGGTGGAGGAGAGGGCGGGCCTGCCCGGGCGGTGAGGATGAGGGGGAGGAGGCGGCGGGGGGGGGGGGAACGGCGAGGGGGGGGTCGCCGTCGGGGAGGCGGGCGGTGGCGAGGCTGAGCCGATCCCGATCGGATCGGGGAGGTGGGGGCGAGGGGAGGGAGAGAGTGGGAGCGAGAGGGCTAGGGTTCCCCTCGGGTGGGGATAAGGGAGAGTGGGGGTTGGCCCGGCTGGGCCGGCCTGGAGGCCCATGGGGCTGGCCCAGGGGGGGGGGGAGAAGGAGATGGGCCAAGGGGGGGGAAGTGGGGAGGGGGGGGGGGCCGGCTGGTTGGGCCGGTTGGGGTTTTATCCCCCTCCCAGCTTGTTCCTTTTTTTTTTTTTTTATAATTTTTACAGATTTCGAAACCACGATTAACTAAATAACAGAACCGGGGATCCGGGCGTTACAAACACCCATGGAGTTTTGGTGCTGATCATATTTTGCTCGTGGAAGAGGCTTAGTCAACGGGCCTGCAACATTCAGATCCGTATGTATCTTGCAAATCTCTATGTCACCTTCCGACACTTGATGACGCATGGAATTGAAGCGTCTCTTGATGTGCTTGGTTCTCTTGTGAAATCTGGATTCCTTTGCCAAGGCAATTGCACCAGTATTGTCACAAAAAGATTTTCATTGGACCCGATGCACTAGGTATGACACCTAGATCGGATATGAACTCCTTCATCCAGACTCCTTCATTTGCTGCTTCTGAAGTAGCTATGTACTCCGCTTCACACGTAGATCCCTCCACGACGCTTTACTTGGAACTGCACCAACTGACAGCTCCACCATTCAATAAAAATACATATCCGGATTGTGAATTAGAGTCATCTGCATCAGTGTCAAAGCTTGCATCGACATAACCATTTACGACAAGTTCTTTGTCACCTCCGTAAACGAGAAACATATCCTTAGTCCTTTTCAGGTATTTCAGGATGTTCTTGACCACTGTCCAGTGCTCCACTCCGGGACTACTTTGATACCTCCCTGCTATACTTATAGCAAGGCACACATCAGGTCTGGTACATAGCATTGCATACATGATAGAACCTATGGCTGAAGCATATGGAATGCCTTTTATTTTCTCTCTATCTTCTGAAGTGGTCGGGCATTGAGTCTGACTCAACTCCACACCTTGTAACACAGGCAAGAACCCTTTCTTTGACTGATCCATTTTGAACTTCTTCAAAACTTTATCAAGGTATGTGCTTTGTGAAATTCCAATTAAGCGTCTTGATCTATCTCTATAGATCTTGATGCCCAATATGTAAGCAGCTTCACCGAGGACTTCCATAGAAAAACTTTTATTCAAGTATCCCTTTATGCTATCCAAAAATTCTATATCATTTCCAATCAACAATATGTCATCCACATATAATATTAGAAATGCTACTGAGCTCCCACTCACTTTCTTGTAAATACAAAGCTTCCAAAAGTCTGTATAAAACCATATGCTTTGATCACACTATCAAAATGCTTATTCCAACTCCGAGAGGCTTGCACCAGTCCATAAATGGATCGCTGGAGCTTGCACACTTTTTTAGCACCCTTTGGATCGACAAAACCTTCTGGTTGCATCTTATACAACTCTTATTCCAGAAATCCATTTAGGAATGCAGTTTTGACATCCATTTGCCAAATTTCATAATCATAAAATGCGGCAATTGCTAACATGATTCGGACAGACTTAAGCATCGCTACGGGTGAGAAAGTCTCATCGTAGTCAACTCCTTGAACTTGTCGAAAACCTTTTGCAACAAGTCGAGCTTTGTAGACAGTAACATTACCGTCAGCGTCGGTCTTCCTTTTTGAAGATCCATTTATTTTCTATGGCTTGCCTATCATCAGGAAAATCCACCAAAGTCCACAATTTGTTCTCATACATGGATCCCATCTCATATTTCATGGCCTCAAGCCATTTCTCGGAATTTGGGCTCATCATCGCTTCCTCATAGTTCGCACGTTCACCATGGTCTAGTAACATGACTTCTAGAACAGGATTACGGTACCACTCTGGTGCGGACCGTACTCTGGAAGACCTACGAGGTTCTGTAGTAACTTGGTCTGAAGTTTCATGATCATCATCATTAGGTTCCTCACTAATTGGTGTAGGAATCACTGGAACTGATTTCTGTGATAAACTACTTTCCAATTCGGCAGAAGGTATAATTACCTCATTAAGTTCTACTTTCCTCCCACTCACTTCTTTTGAGAGAAACTCCTTCTCTAGAAAGGGTCCATTCTTAGCAACAAATATTTTGCCTTCGGATCTGTGATAGAAGATGTACCCAATAGTTTCCTTTGGGTATCCTATGAAGACACACTTCTCCTATTTGGGTTCGAGCTTATCAGGTTGAAGCTTTTTCACATAAGCATCGCAACCCCAAACTTTAAGAAACGACAACTTTGGTTTCTTGCCAAACCACAGTTCATAAGGCGTCGTCTCAACGGATTTTGATGGTGCCCTATTTAAAGTGAATGCAGCCGTCTCTAAAGCATAACCCAAAACGATTGCAGTAAATCAGTAAGAGACATCATAGATCGCACCATATCCAATAAAGTATGGTTATGACGTTCAGACACACCATTTCGTTGTGGTGTTCCAGGTGGCGTAAGTTGTGAAACTATTCCACATTGTTTCAAATGAAGACCAAATTCATAACTCAAATGTTCACCTCCATGATCTGATCATAGAAATTTTATTTTCTTGTTACGATGATTTTCCACTTCACTCTGAAATTCTTTGAACTTTTTAAATGTTTCAGACTTATGCTTCATTAAGTAGATATAACCATATCTGCTCAAATCATCTGTGAAGGTAAGAAAATAACGATACCCGCCACGAGCCTCAACACTCATTGGACCACATACATCGGTATGTATTATTTCCAATAAGTTAGTGGCTCGTTCATTGTTCCGGAGAATGGAGTTTTAGTCATCTTGCCCATGAGGCACGATTCGCAAGCACCAAGTGATTCATAATCAAGTGATTCCAAAAGCCCATCAACATGGAGTTTCTTCATGCGCTTTATACTAATATGACCTAAACGGCAGTGCCACTAAGTTGCACTATCATTATCAACTTTGCATATTTGGTTTCAATATTATGAACATGTGTATCATCACGATCGATATTCAACAAAAATAGACCACATAGCAAGGGTGCATGACCATAAAAGATATTACTCATATAAATAGAACAACCATTATTCTCTGATTTAAATGAATAACCGTCTCGCATCAAACAAGATCCAGATATAATGTTCATGCTCAACGCTGGCACCAAATAACAATTATTTAGGTCTAAAACTAATCCCGAAGGTAGATGTAGAGGTAGCGTGCCGACGGCGATCACATCGACCTTGGAACCATTTCCCACGCGCGTCGTCACCTCGTCCTTAGCCAATCTTCATTTAATCCGTAGCCCTTGTTTCGAGTTGCAAATATGAGCAATGTAACCAAAGATCGATACCCACGCGCTACTATGAGCATTTGTAAGGTACACATCAATAACATATATATCAAATATTACTTTCACTTTGCCATCCTTCTTATCCGCCAAATACGGCAGTTCCGCTTCCAGTGACCAGTCCCTTTGCAGTAGAAGAACTCAATTTCAGGTTTAGGTCCAGACTTGGGTTTCTTCTCCTGAGCAGCAACTTTCTTGCCATTCTTCTTGAAGTTCCCCTTCTTCCCTTTGCCCTTTTTCTTGAAACTAGTGGTCTTGTTGACCATCAACACTTGATGCTCCTTTTTGATTTGTACCTCCGCAGCCTTTAGCATTGCGAAGAGCTCGGGAATTGTCTTGTTCATCCCTTGCATATTATAGTTCATCACGAAGCCTTTATAGCTTGGTGGTACTGATTGAAGAACTATGTCAATGACACTATTGATACATCTCCAACGTATCTATAATTTTTGATTGCTCCATGCTATATTATCTACTGTTTTGGACAATATTGGGCTTTATTTTCCACTTTTATATTATTTTTGGGTCTAACCTATTAACTGGAGGCCCAGCCCAGAATTGCTGGATTTTGCCTATTTCAGAGTTTCGAAGAAACGAAATATCAAACGGAGTCCAAACGGAATGAAACCTTCGGGAACGTGATTTTCTCACCGAACATGATCCAGGAGACTTGGACCCTATGTCAAGGAAGCTTCAAGGAGGGCACGAGGTAGGAGGGCGCGCCCACCCCCCAGGGTGCACCCTCCACCCTCGTGGGCCCCACGATGCTCCACCGACGTACTTCTTCCTCCTATATATACCTACGTACCCCAAACGATCAGATACAGAGCCAAAAACATAATTCCACCGCCGCAACCTTCTGTACCCACGAGATCCCATCTTGGGGCCTGTTCCGGAGCTCCGCCGTAGGGGCATCCACCATGGAGGGCTTCTACATCATCACCATAGCCCCTCCGATGAAGTGTGAGTAGTTTACCTCAGACCTTCGGGTCCATAGTTAGTAGCTAGATGGCTTCTTCTCTCTTTTTGGATCTCAATACAATGTTCTCCCCCTCTCTCGTGGAGATCTATTCGATGTAATCTTATTTTTGCGGTATGTTTGTTGAGACCGACGAATTGTGGGTTTATGATCAAGATTATCTATGAACAATATTTGAATCTTGTTTGAATTCTTTTATGTATGATTGGTTATCTTTGCAAGTCTCTTCGAATTATCAGTTTGGTTTGGCCTACTAGATTGGTTTTTCTTGCAATGGGAGAAGTGCTTAGCTTTGGGTTCAATCTTTATGTGTCCTTTCCCATGTGGATGAGGGGCAGCAAGGCACCTATAGTATTGTTGCCATCGAGGATAACAAGATGGGGTTTTTATCATATTGCATGAATTTATCTTTCTTAAGGCGTTACTCTGTTTTCATAAACTTAATACTCTAGATGCATGCTGGATAGCGGTTGATGAGTGGAGTAATAGTAGTAGATGCAGGCAGGAGTCGGTGTACTTGTCACGGATGTGATGCCTATATACATGATCATACCTAGATATTCTCATAACTATGCTCAATTCTGTCAATTGCTCAACAGTAATTCGTTCACCCACCGTAAAATACTTATGCTCTTGAGAGAAGCCACTAGTGAAATCTATGGCCCCCGGGTCTATCTTCATCATATTAATCTTCCATCACTTTATTATTGCCTTTGCTTTTTACTTTGCTTTTATTTTACTTTGCATCTTTATCACAAAAATACCAAAATATTATCTATCATCTCTATCGATCTCACTCGTAAGTGACCGTGAAGGGATTGACAACCCCTTATCGCGTTGGTTGCGAGGAGTTATTTGCTTTGTGCAGGTACGAGGGACTCGTGCATAGCCTCCTACTGGATTGATACCTTGGTTCTCAAAACTGAGGGAAATACTTACGCTACTTTGTTGCATCATCCTTTCCTCTTCAAGGAAATCCAACGCAGTGCTCAAGAGGTAGCAAGAAGAATTTCTGGCGCCGTTGCCGGGGAGTCTACGCAAAAGTCAACATACCAAGTACCCATAACAATCCCTTATCTCCCGCATTACATTATTTGCCATTTGCCTCTCGTTTTCCTCTCCCCCACTTCACCCTTGCCATTTTATTCGCCCTCTCTTTTCCGTTCGCCTCTTCTTCGTTTGCTTGCTCTGTTGTTATGGCTAGTCCCTTATCCACACCGTTGTCCCCTGAGTTTGAAGTCTTTCACTTCAAACAAAGACAAGGAGAAAACTTAAAAGATGCCTGGAGAATAATGGAGTCTTATCGTAATTGTACCTTTGAAGTAAATCTGAGAATTTTGCTTCGCAATTTTTATGTTCGATTAAATTTGTCTCATAGACAACTTTTGGATTGCGTTGCCAAAGGCAATTTTATTGAAATTGATCCCCATATTGCACTTGAAATTATAGAAGGTATAGTGGGAACACTACCTCAACAAAAGGGGCCTCATCCTACCCATGAAGAGACACAAGTTCTTGAAAAAATTTGTGAAGTTACTAAGAATTTACAAAAGTCTCTTGAACCTCTTAAGAACGTTAGCGGAAATATTCACCACACGAACATGTTGATTACTGTTTGCAATAAGCGGTTGGATTCTTTAGATCTAAACATTTCGGAATATGAAGGGAAACGTAAAGAACCTCCCAGATGCGAGCTTGACTCTGCTAAAAATTTGAAAACCAAAGATGGCAATACCTAGATCTATCCTTGCTTTTATGCCTAGCTAGGGGCGTTAAACGATAGCGCTTGTTGGGAGGCAACCAAATTTTATTTTTAGTTTTTTTGCTTTTGATTCTGTTTAGGAATAAATCTTTGATCTAGCCTCTGGTTAGATGTGTTTTTATGTTTTAATTAGTTTTTGTGCCAAGTTAAACCTATAGGATCTTCTTGGATGATAGTTATTTGATCTTGCTCTAATTTCCAGAAACTTTCTGTTCACGAAAACAATTGTTAAAAAACACCAGAACGTGATAAAATAGTGATTCTAATTGTTTCTGATCAATAAACAAATTTCCTAGGTCTTCCTATTTTGGCTGATATTTTGGAGTTCAAGAAGTTTGCGTTAGGTACAGATTACTACAGACTGTTCTGTTTCTGACAGATTCTGTTTTTCGTGTGTTGTTTGCTTATTTTGATGAATCTATGGCTAGTAAAATAGTTTATAAACCATAGAGAAGTTGGAATACAGTAGGTTTAACACCAATATAAATAAAGAATGAGTTCATTACAGTACCTTGAAGTGGTCTTTTGTTTTCTTTCGCTAACGGAGCTCACGAGATTTCTGTTGAGTTTTGTGTTGTGAAGTTTTCAAGTTTTGGGTGAAATCTTTTGATGGATTATGGAAAAAGGAGTGGCAAGAGTTTAAGCTTGGGGATGCCCATGGCACCCCAAGATAATCTAAGGACACCAAAAGTCAAAGCTTGAGGATGCCCTGAAGGCATCCCTCTTTCGCCTACTTCCATCGGTAACTTTACTTGGAGCTATATTTTATTCACCACATGATATGTGTTTTGCTTGGAGCGCCTTGTATGATTTGAGTCTTTGCTTTTAGTTTACCACAATCATCCTTGCTGTACACACCTTTTGAGAGAGCCATACATGATTTGGAAATTATTAGTATACTCTTTGTGCTTCACTTATATCTTTTGAGTTATATAGTTTTGCTCTAGTACTTCAATTATATCTTTTAGAGCACGGTGGTGGATTTGTTTTAAAGAAACTATTGATATCTCAAGATTTACTTAGATTATTTTGAGAGTCTTAAATAGCATGGTAATTTTCTTAAATAATCTTAATATGCTAGGTATTTAAAATAGTAAAAACTTTCTTATGAGTGTGTTGGATACTAAGAAAAGTTTGATGCTTGACGATTGTTTTGATATATGGAGGTAATAATATCAAAGTCGTGCTAGTTGAGTAGTTGTGAATTTGAGAAATGCTTGTGTTGAAGTTTGCAAGTCCCGTAGCATGCACGTATGGTAAACGTTATGTAACAAATTTGAAACATGAGGTGTTCTTTGATTGTCCTCATGAGTGGCGGTCGGGGACGAGCGATGGTCTTTTCCTACCAATCTATCCCCCTAGGAGCATGGGCGTCGTGCTTTGGTTTTTGATGGCTTGTAGATTTTTGCAACAAGTATGTGAGTTCTTTATGACTAATGTTGAGTCCATGGATTATACGCACTCCCCCCTTCCATCATTGCTAGCCTTTCGGTATCGTGCATTGCCCTTTCTCACCTTGAGTGTTGGTGCAAAACTTCGCCGGTGCATCCAAACCCCGTGATATGATACGCTCTTTCACACGTAAACCTCCTTATATCTTCCTCAAAACAGTCACCATACCTACCTATTATGGCATTTCCATAGCCATTCCGAGATATATTGCCATGCAACTTTCCACCATTCCGTTCATCATGACACATTCATCATTGTCATATTGCTTAGCATGATCATGTAGTTGACATAGTATTTGTGGCAAAGCCACCGTTCATAATTCTTTCATACATGTCACTCTTGGTTCATTGCATATCCCGGTACACCGCCGGAGGCATTCATATAGAGTCATACTTTGTTCTAGTATCGAGTTGTAATCAATGAGTTGTAAATAAATAGAAGTGTGATGATCATTATTTTCTAGAGCATTGTCTCAAGTGAGGAATATAAAAAAAGGCCATATAAAAAAAGAGAAGGCCCAAAAAATGAGAGAAAAAGAGAGAAGGGACAATGCTACTATCCCTTGCCACACTTGTGCTTCAAAGTAGCACCATAATCATCATGATAGAGAGTCTCTTGTTTTGTCACTTTCATATACTAGTGGGAATTTTTCATTATAGAACTTGGCTTGTATATTCCAACAATGGGCCTCCTGAAGTGCCCTAGGTCTTCGTGAGCAAGCAAGTTGGATGCACACCCACTTAGTTTCTTTTGTTTTTTGACTAGGAACAGTAGGAAAGGCTCCTACTGTGTTACTATATTATAATAATAAGTAAGTTGTACAATGGGTATGTACATGATGGGGGGGGAGATACAAGTTGCCAACTTTGTGGCAAGTAGCACTAAGAAAAACAAAGAGAAACCACTAAAGGGAGTGCACAAGGTTCAGCACAAGGAGCCTATGCTCCTCCTTGACTCTATGTTGAAGAAGCCCAAAGTCTCTCTTGAATCTGTCCAGCCAGGAGGTTAGTGAGGGTGTTATCGCTCGGAAATGCTTGTTATTCCTTTCCTTCCAAATACTCCAGGCTGCCACAATGAATTTCTCAAGGAACAGAGGGGTGGGATGAGAGTTGTTGTGATCTTCAACAGCTTGTATTCGGCCAAGGAAAGGTTCCCAACGAAGCCCAAGTTTGGCCCAACAGAGTTTACTGAAAGTGCATGTGAAGATCATGTGTTCCACTGTTTCCTCAATGTTCAAACCACATAGGAGGCAGTTGTGGTCATGTCCTATGTTGTAGTGCCTCTGTTTCAACATGTTCCTCGTATTGAGCCTGTCATGGAAGAGCAGCCAAGCAAAGACTTTCAACTTCATCGTGCATTTGGAATCCCAAATCCATCCAAATATCTGTTGCACATGGACATCTTTGAAGAAGAATTTGTAGTAGTCCGTTGATTTGTAGATGGTTTTACCCCACGTAGTGCCAAATATCCGTGGAAGACGAGGATGGTTGTAGATGAGCCGTAATTGTCCAGAAGTCTCTAACCTCCCCAAGGGCTTGAGGGGTCAAGGCAGGTGAAACGCTTTCTTCTAGCGGGTTATTCCTGTGAACTTTTGACCAAACATCCTCATCGAGAGAGTGAGAGAAGGCCCTAGGATGGGAGTCTTGAAGAATTTGCCCTGACCACAAATCTTTCCAAAACAAAGCCGTGGTGCCACACACAATATTGATTTGAGAAATCCCACGAAACTTAGGTGTGAGCTTGAGTACGTCCTTCCACGAGAATGAGCCGACTGGATCCGAGGCATGAGGAATTTTTTGGGTGTAATAGGAGTCCCATGTGAGTTGCACCCAGGGTATATCCAACTTGTTATAGAACTTGTGTAGGAACTTCGAAGCAAAGCTTCATTCTCATACACGAAGGTTAAGCACTCCCAGCCCTCCCTTCTTTTTAGGTTTACATACCATGTCCCAAGCCGCCAGAGAGTTACACTTATCACCTTGTTCAGTCTTTTTAATCCATAGACATCGACGCCTAATTTTGTCTAAGAGCTCAATGAGTTTTGATGGAAAATGTAGCGTGCACATGGCATAGATGAGAAGTGAGGTAACTGTGGAGTTGAGAAGGGTCAGCTTGCCAGCATGGGACATAAGGGACAACGTTGACGACAAGCTTCGCTCAACCGCGGCGACAAGGGGCATAAAATCCTGAAGTGTAGGTCGAGACGTGCCCAGGGCAGCCCTAAGGTGTGAAAGGCATGGATCCAATTGTACACTCAAAGATAGCAGCAAGTTGGGCAGCTAGATCATCCTCCAAGTTTATGGGAATTAGTGTGGACTTGTGGAAATTGATTTTAAGGCCGATGGACTGAGCATATTTGGTGAGGATGTATTTAATGATCATTGCTTGTTGAGGGCAGGCAGGCATAAGCAAGATTGTATCATCAGCATATTGGACAATTGGGTAGTCCATTTGACCCGTGGCAGGGAAAGGTAGTTGAATTCTGCCCTCTCTATAAGCTTCGTTAATGGCCAATTGAAGGAGGTCGGCAGCCAACACAAAGATTAGCGGAGATAATGGGTCGCCCTGCCTAACCCCACGCTTGCAATGAAACCTCTTCCGGGAACACCATTTAGGAGCACCGAGGATTGGCCCGAGGAAAAATAGCCTTTATCCAGAAAGCCATCTGTCATTAAAGCCCATATGCTTCATGATGTTGATCATGGGATCGTGCTCAATTGTGTCGAACGCCTTAGCAAAATCCAACTTAAGTAGAACAATCGGTCGCTTGGAGGCTTGGAATAGGTGAATGTATTGAAATGTCCATGCAAGACAATCCTGTATAGATCTCCCACGGATGAATCCATACTGGTTACGGTGGATAATTTGCAAAATGACTTTCTGGAGACGGTTAGCCAAAAGTTTGGTAATGAGCTTAAGACAACAATTGAGTAAGGTGATTGGCCTGTAGTCATTAACTGTGGATGGGGATCCATTCTTCGGGATAAGAGTAATCAGTCCATCATTAATGCTCTGGAGGTTAAGTGTTCCTGCATGGAATTGATCACATAGCGTAGAAATCATTTTTAATGATTGGCCAACAAGCTTTAAGAAAAATACCACTAAATCCATCCGACCAGTGCCCTATCGCCCGCATCTCTTTAACCACCAAGTCAATTTCTTCATGCGTGAAAGGAAGCGTGAGGTGATCCAAGTTTGCATTGTGCCCGATTAAAGACGGGAGATCAAAATGCATCTGAGTAGGGCTAGAAGTGCCTAGTGTGTCCAAGTATGCATGAAAAAGCAGGGCCTCCTTCCCATTATGATCTTCCACGACTAATCCCTCCGGAGTTTGCAGGGTAGCAACGTTGTTTTTACGATATCTATCAGTAGCCATCGCTTGGAAGAACTTGGTATTTTCTTCACCAAACTTAACCCACCGGACAGTACATCTTTCTTTCCAATACCGATTCGATACTCCAAGAGCCGAGGAGATGGTTTTAATAATCTTATAAAATTGTTCTCGTGTAATCGGAGAGGCCTTAGATTTTCCAAGGCATCCAACTCTTCCAAGGTTTTGTTGGTGTTTTCAATAGCCACCGATAGTCTTGAGATATTTTTGTCTAAGTTTTGAGCTCTGCTTGAGCCGCTTGAATTTTCAGCAGAGCACAAGAGCAAAGATTCTCGCACCGCAATGTGTTTATCCTAAACACTTTTAACCACGCCCATAAAGCCCGGTGCATAAGCTAAAATGACTCAAATCTGAATAACTTGGCACGAGGGATTTTAGTCTCAATGGTGACCACGCATGGTGTGTGATCGATGTGGGTTTACATAGTGGTTTGACCATGGTATTGGGGTAAATACTTGTCCAAAGGCATGGAAGTGAAGAACCAATGAGTTGCTCGAGGAGTGGATCGTGTTGCATGTTACTCCAAGTGTATAGCCTACCCTTAATGGGTAATTCCACTAGGTTTAGTTTGCGAATGATGTCATTGAAGGTGGACATATCATTGACATCCCCGGCTTGTTTCGATTATCCGCCCTCTCGATGTAATTAAAATCCTCAAGGAATAAGCAATCCTCATTTGCCTCGAATGTCCCTCGCATATAACCACAGGTATAGATGTCCCGAGCAGGCCCATTACAAGGACCATAGATGTTAAAAAGTGTCCAAGCTTGGGCAGAAATGGTGCTAGTGAACTGAATGCCTAGAGCAAAATCTTCCTGGACAATAACCGAGCCCGAGAACATGGAGCTGTTCCAAACTATGAGTAATCCACCCGAAGCCCCACGAGAAGGAATATAAGAAAATTTATCGAAACGCTTAGGGCAGCAAGTTTTAATAAACGCTAGATCGATAACAGGTTTTTTAGTCTCCTGTAAACAAACGATGGCACACCCACTAACAGAAATCGCGTTCGACAGAGCTAACAACTTTTTGTCTGAATTTAACCCACGCACATTCCAACATAGCACGTTCCAGCTACGCAAAAGTGGCATAGAAAACTGCGGTTAAGTGAAGATGAAGAGGAGCCTTCCGGGCTGGCTATTGTGGATGGTAGCCGATCTTCAAGAGTGGTGGCAGCTTCGTGAGCTCCCGAGGCGGGACAGCGCAGCGAGTAATTCCAATTTCCTGCATGTTGCGGAGAGGAGTAGGTGGCGGGCTCGATCCATGATCGCAGAGCTGGAGGTTGAGTAGCGTAAGGTATCACCCGGGCTTCACTTTGATACAGGAGGGCGCAGCATCGAAATTTGTGGCACTCAAGCCATCAAAACGCTGCCGATCGAGTGCTGCGCCTAACCTCGTGAGGTCACCACAGGGCTTTGAGCTTTGAGCGCCGAGGCACGGGCTGCCGAGGTTCCCAAGATCGACAAGACTTGAGCGAGGCCTAAATCAGAGGTAATCTCCAGGGGGAAGTTAGAGGCCAAAGGAGGTCCCTCCATGGAAGCAGCAGATGGCACCAAGGTAGGAACAGTACCCGAAGAATCAGCATGTGACGGCATAGAAATCATATCAAAGTGATCACTATCCAAGGTAATAGTGTCAATTGAGGGCAGCAGAATCATATCAGTGTTGTCTACAGGGAGAACTCCAGGCTGTTCGGAAGGCAGAACTGCAAGATGCTCCTCGTCTGGCGTCAGTTCACTGATCTTCACCGAAGATGGTGCAGCCTGCAGAATGCATGGTGAGAAGCACAGGATGCGAGTGGTCGACTGATTAGTCACCTGAAGGACCGAGCGAGTAGGTGCTAACTGAAATTCCGGGGGAGGCAATCCATACCAGAGCCCAGGCCCAAAAGCAGCAAAGCATGCATAAAATGGACTCGAAAGATAAGCAAGGAAGACATTCCTCGATCCAATCTGAAGTAAGCACTGCCGCTAGCTCAAACCCTCAACAAAGGATACTGATATTCATAGTTGCAGCCGAAATTGCCACATCCACATTGATGACATTTTGAGTCTCGAGGAGGAGCCACAAGCAAGGTGCTTACTTGACCGATGGAATCCAAAGAAGAGCCATGAGTGCTTGCCGAGGATGCAGTTTCATACCAAACCGAGTTCAGACTGTCAGACACATTATCTTCAGGTAGAATGACGTCTTGAACACAGAGACCTTGAGCAGCAAGCCAGACTGAAAGTTAACCAGAGCAGCAGGCATTTGCGAACCGGAGGCTGCGCCATGGATCCCATTGAGCATCTTATGCCCATCGTGGCCGAGGAGCCATGGGGCGCTCGATCCCGACCAATCCCATTCTCGCAGCAGCCACCTCAAGCTGCTGTTGGTATAGTTGTTCCGCTGTGAGCCCCTCCCCGAACATAGGATGAGGAACACCATTAACCAGAGGGGGTTCTTCATCAGCAGTTGGAACCTCGGGGTCATGAGCATTCCAATCAGTTCCACGGAGAATGAAAACATCAGCGGTCCAACAAGCTCTATCACCACCTACCTGAAGGATGACAATACTCTTGGGTATGAGGCGCATGTGAATCACTCTAACCTTAATAAGCACCACAGAGCGATCGGTATTAGGACTATTACAATTAACTACTCTGCCATAATCATCCACTGAGCGCTGAAGATAGAAATCAGTCTGATAATCATCCGGAAATCCAATGTACATAAGCCAAAGTTCGTGACCATAGGTGGTGTTGTACATATTAAGAGCAGCATTGTGACGCACAAAAGAAATCACTAGATCCTCATCATCAAGCTGGAAAGTGGTGTTTACCGCAGTTGTCGTGGATGAAAGAATTGGCAAAAGCAAACATACCCACTCCCAACGGATGGTCAGAGGTCTCAGTGATGTGCAGTCCAGCCTCGTGCAGCATGCCTTCAATCGTGTTGCGAAGATCTTCCCGGAGATGCAATGGCACAAACCGGCTGGCCTCGGCAATGGCAAGGAAGTTGTTGTTGAGGGGCGGGATGGGATTGATTGCCATGTCCGCCCTAACCTTGCGATCTGCAGGCCCTGGCTCAATGGACCAGCCCGGCGGAAGGAAGGGGAGGGGGTTGACAGGGTAGTTGGCCATGGCGGTGGACAGGGCGGGGGTGCCGACGGCGGCGGTGGTTTGCAGGGGCGGAGGTGGTGCTAGAGCAGAGCGCTCTGTTTCATTGGGAAGCGGGCGGCAACGGGGAGAAGGCGGGCGCCAAAGGTGGACGGGGTTTATTCCATTGCCAGCCATGGGCTCAATGACGCCGCCAAAGAAGATTGGCGCCAGTGTTCGTAATGCCCGCATGCAGTACATCAAACGGTGGAGGGGGGTTGGCTCTTGGAAGCCGCAGATGGGCAAGGTTGCTGCACAGACGGGTGATTGATTGATTGCCCAGAGAGAGATGATTTGACTGGAAAATACGAATCTGAACCCATAAAAGCCTTTCCAATTAGAGAAGCCTGAAGCCTCGACGGACAATTAATTCCAATGTGCCCCGGGGCCGAACAATGCAAGCAAATCATCCGGGCGTGACAGCTGAATTTGTCGTGCCCCATTGTAAACATTTTGCACAAAGAACGCCCCAAGCAAGAACCAAATCATTTACTTCCTCGATTATATCCTCGCACGCGCTAAATCCGCTGATATGTGCCTTTGGAAAGCAAAGGCGCCAGAAGTAAAAGGAGGCGATATTTGAATGCCGACACAAGGAAACTTTGAGGTAATTTCGTAAATGATATTACAAGGAAACCGGAAAGAGCCAATCCAAGTAAAGGCACCAAGAATTTTCGGGCATTGAATGTCCGTGTTCCGCTAATTCGGTTACCATGGTACTAACGTCAGGTGCTCGAGCTTGCTGTGCTTCAGAAGAACATGAAGCTTCATGCCTATTCTTATCAGCAAAATCCATAGAAGCCATAGGCACAAGTCCAAATTTGCGCAACTCATTGGAGGATGAAGGATCATTTCAAGGTTGTGAAAACAAGAGGAGCAAAAAAGACCGCCACGGACTTCGGCGAGCAATAGATTCTATTCTTTCATCCGCATGCCAACGATAATCCAAATGCTTAAACCCATTGAAACGACCATTGAATGATGAAAGTGACAAATGAAGTCCGCCAACACGATCCTTGAGGCCATGTATGAAATGACCAACTTTGTTTCCCGCCACGAGAGGCTTAAAGGACCTCTCAAAAATCTTAGAGACCTTAAAACCAAGATGATGACCACCAATGCAAGATTGTAGAGCCACACCCACAGATTCCTCATTGAGGGGGAAAGAGGCCGAAGAAAAGGAGACAACCAAGAAAAACTCCTTGGTCTTGCGAGAAGGAGAGAAGTGCACCGTCTCTCCAAACCGACGACGTACCTGATCGGCCACCGCAAGGCCAGGGTTGAAATCCCAGTGAAGGAGCTAGATCCATGGGGGAAGGTGGAGCAGGTGGGAGGAGAGGAGAGGAGCCCTTCCATCCTGCATCCCCATTTATAGCTCTAGTGCATCCGTTGCATGGCAATCACTACTCCATGCATTAACATCAATCGATGGGCATCTCCATAGCCCATTGATTTGCCTCGCTGATATGAGATCTTCCTTTTTGTCTTCTCCACATAACCCCATCATCATATTCTATTCCACCCATAGTGCTATGTCCATGGCTCGCGCCATATATTGCATGAAAGTTTATAAGTTTGAGATTACTAAAGTATGAAACAATTGCTTGGCTTGTCATCGGGTTGTGCATGATGAGAGCATTCTTGTGTGACGAAAATGGAGCATGACTAAACTATATGATTTTGTAGGATGAACTTTCTTTGGCCATGTAATTTTGAGAGGACATAATTGCTTAGTTAGTATGCTTGAAGTATTATTATTTTTATGTCAATATGAACTTTTGTCTTGAATCTTTCGGATCTGAATATTCATACCACAACGAAGAAGAATTACATTGAAATTATGACAAGTAGCACCGCATCAAAATTCTATTTTTATCATTTACCCACTCGAGGACGAAAGGAATTAAGCTTAGATGCCTCGATACGCTCCAACGTATCTATAATTTTTGATTGCTCCATGCTATATTATCTACTGTTTTGGACAATATTGGGCTTTATTTTCCACTTTTATATTATTTTTGGGACTAACCTATTAACCGGAGGCCCAGCCCAGAATTGCTGTTTTTTGCCTATTTCAGAGTTTCGAAGAAACGAAATATCAAACGGAGTCCAAGCGGAATGAAACCTTCGGGAATGTGATTTTCTCACCGAACATGATCCAGGAGACTTGGACCCTACGTCAAGGAAGCTTCGAGGAGGGCACGAGGTAGGGGGGCGCGCCCACCCCCCAAGGCGCGCCCTCCACCCTCGTGGGCCCCATGATGCTGCACCGACGTACTTCTTCCTCCTATATATACCTACGTACCCCCAAACGATCAGGTACGGAGCCAAAAACCTAATTCCACCGCCGCAACCTTATGTACCCACGAGATCCCATCTTGGGGCCTGTTCCGAAGCTCCACCGGAGGGGGCATCCACCATGGAGGGCTTCTACATCATCGCCATAGCCCCTCCGATGAAGATCTTCGGGTCCATAGTCAGTAGCTAGATGGCTTCTTCTCTCTTTTTGGATCTCAATACATTGTTTTCCCCCTCTCTCTTGGAGATCTATTTGATGTAATCTTATTTTTGCGGTGTGTTTGTTGAGATCGATGAATTGTGGGTTTATGATCAAGATTATCTATGAACAATATTTGAATCTTCTCTGAATTCTTTTATGTATGATTGGTTATCTTTGCAAGTCTCTTTGAATTATCAGTTTGGTTTGGCCTACTAGATTGGTTTTTCTTGCAATGGGAGAAGTGCTTAGCTTTGGGTTCAATCTTATGTGTCCTTTCCAAAGGATGAGGGGCAGCAAGGCACGATAGTATTGTTGCCATCGAGGATAAAAAGATGGGGTTTTATCATATTGCATGAATTTATCCTCTACATCATGTCATCTTGCTTAATGCTACTCTATTTTCATAAACTTAATACTCTAGATGCATGATGGATAGCGGTCGATGAGTGGAGTAATAGTAGTAGATGCATGCAGAGTCGGTCTACTTGTCTCTGACGTGATGCCTATATACATGATCATACCTAGATATTCTCATAACTATGCTCAATTTCACAATTGCTCAACAGAATTGCTCACCCACCGTGAAAATACTTCTGCTCTTGAGAGAAGCCACTAGTGAAATCTATGGCCCCGGTCTATATTCATCATATTAATCTTCCATCACTTTATTACTGCCTTTGCTTTTTATTTTACTTTGCATCTTTATCACAAAAATACCAAAAATATTATCTATCATCTCTATCGATCTCACTCGTAAGTGACCATGAAGGGATTGACAACCCCTTATCGCGTTGGTTGCAGGAGTTATTTGTTTGTGCAGTACGAGGGACTCGCGTAGCCTCCTACTGGATTGATACCTTGGTTCTCAAAACTAAGGGAAATACTTACACTACTTTGCTGCATCATCCTTTCCTCTTCAAGGAAATCCAACGCAGTGCTCAAGAGGTAGCAACTATCATCAGGATGTTTAACTCCCAGTTGAGTCGTGGTTATGGTACCCGCACATTTCGAGTATGTGTTCGCCGTAAAGAACTATTCTCTCCATTTTGCAGCTATAAAACTTGTTGAGACTTCATATCTCTCAACTCGGTCATTTTCTTGAAATATTAACTTCAACTCTTGGAACATCTCATATGCTCCATGACATTCAAAACGCCTTTGAAGTCCCGATTCGAGCAGAAAGTATGGCACATCGAACTATCGAGTAGTCATCAACATGCGCCCGCTGCATTCACAATGTCTCAGCTGTTGGCGTTGGTGGTACACCTAACGGTGCTTCTGTGACGTAATTCTTCCAGGCAGCAATGAGGATAATCTCAAGTTACGGACCCAGTCCGTAGTTGCTGCCATCATCTTTCTACTTAGCTTTCTTGGAACGCATTAAAATTCAAAGGAATGGTAGCACGGGCCATTGATCTACAATAACATAGACATGCCAAATAACTATCAGGACTAAGTTCATGATAAATTAAAGTTCAATTAATCATATTACTTAAGAACTCCCACTTAGATAGACATCCCCTCTAGTCATCTAAATGATCACGTGATCCAAATCAACTAAACCATGTCCGATCATCACGTGAGATGGAGTAGCTTTCAATAGTGAACATCACTATGTTCATTATATCTACTATATGATTCACGTTCGACCTTTCGGTCTCAAGTGTTCCGAGGCCATATCTGCATATTCTAGGCTCGCCATGTTTAACCCGAGTATTCTCATGCGGTGCAAAACTAGCTTGCACCCGCTGTATGTGAATGTACAACTTATCACACCCGATCATCACGTGGTGTCTCGGCACGATGAACTGTAGCAACGTTGCATACTCAGGGAGAACACTTATACCTTGAAATTTAGTAAGGGATCATCTTATAATGCTACCGCCATACTAAGAAAAATAAGATGCATAAAAGATAACATCACATGCAATCAAAATGTGTGACATGATATGGCAATCATCATCTTGTGCTCATGATCTCCATCACCGAAGCATCGTCATGATCTCCATCGTCACTGGCGCGACACCTTGATCTCCATCGTAGCATCATTGTCATCTCACCAACTATTGCTTCTACGACTATCGCTACCGCTTAGTGATAAAGTAAAACAATTACATGGCGATTGTATTGCATACAATAAAGCAACAAGCATATGGTTCTCGCCATTGTCGATAACTCACATAAAACATGATCATCTCATACAACAAATTATATCACATCATGTCTTGACCATATCACATCACAGCAAGCCCTGCAAAAACAAGTTAGACGTCCTCTACTTTGTTGTTGCAAGTTTTACATGGCTACTACGGGCTTTAGCAAGAACCATTCTTACCTACGCATCAAAACCACAACAATTTTTCGTCAAGTGTGATGTTTTAACCTTCAACAAGGACCGGGCGTAGTCAAACTCGATTCAACTAAAGTTGGAGAAACAGACACCCACTAGCCACCGTGCAGCGAAGGACGCCGGTAGAACCAGTCTCGTGAACGCGTAATGTAATGTCGGTCGGGCCGCTTCATCCAACAATACCGCCAATCAAAGTAACACATTGTCGGTAAGCAAGATGATTATTATCGCCCACAACTCATTGTGTTCTACTCTGCATATAACATCTACGCATAGACCTGGCTCGGATGCCACTGTAGGGAAATGAGGTAATTTCAAAAAAACTCCTACAATCATGCAAGATCTATCTAGGAGATGCATAGCAACGAGAGGGAGAGGTCTCCACGCACTGTGAGACCAAAGCGGAAGCATTTAGTAACGTGGTTGATGTAGTCGAACTTCTTCGCGATCCAACCAATCCAAGTACCAAACGTATGGCACCTCCGCGTTCAGCACACGTTCAGCTCGATGATGTCCCTCGTGCTTTGATCCCGTTGAGGACGAGGGTGGCAATGATGTTACTGCAGGGCTTCGCCTAAGCACTACGATGGTATGATCGAGGTGTGTAATCGTGGAGGGTGTCGGCGCTCGGGAACGGGGTCCCCTGACTTGCTCGCTCGCGCCCGCGGGCGTGGCTCAAGGAGGCCCAAAGACGCCCATCTTCATCAACGCAGCTCAAGACCTCGCGAGGGGCCAGATTGCGGGCGGACGACAAGGAGCTTCTCGTGCACGGCCTTGTCAGCTGGCTCATGAGGAGGCGGAGAGTTCAAGGGTGGTACCTCATGAGGTGCCCATGACGCAAGCCATGACGCACCAGGGCGCCAGTCAGCGCCAGCCCGCAGAAGGTCCTCCTTTCCTCTTTGGTGCAAAGGGAGCAAGCGCAGTAGAGCATCAAGCAAAGGCATCCGCTTCGTGCAACAAGATTCAAGACCAGCCCAACGGCCGGAAGGGAGTCATCGTGGAGCCCAAGCAAAGGCCATCACCAGAGCCTTTGGCAAGCGAGGACCAACTTTAGTCAGATAAGTGTACCCGCTGTTCCCTTCAAATGGCTAATTGTTGGCGCCTTCCCGCCAATATTTGGGAAGAGGCCCAGGGCCTTCGCCTATAAATAGGAGTAGCCACCCCTAGGGCAGGGAGATCCGAGCCGAATCCTCATCAAGAAACGAGTAGCTAGAGCGACTGAACACCACCTTGCAGTTCATCGCACCCACCAAGAGCAGACCCTCACGAGGCTGTTCTTCCTTGTATTGTTCCTCATCAGCCCAAGAGGCAATCCACCACACCACACACTGGAGTAGGGTATTACACCACAATGGTGGCCTGAACCAGTATAAATCCCGTGTCTCTTGTGCTGTTCCGTTTAGTAGTTTAGGTCCCAGCGATTCGGGCGAGGTACGAGACGATGGAGGGTTGATCTCCGCGCACCCCAAGTGTTCGAACCTTAAGGGTCTGCCGAACCCGAACCGACATTTGGCGCGCTGTAGGTGCGCTGAATCTGCCTTTCGTCGCTTCGCTTTTTCCCCGACCACCGCAATTAAGTTCGACGCCTGCTGGCTCGCCGAAGCGCCGAAGTCGCCTTCCTCCCATGTCGCCTGACAGCTCCCCTGCGGCGGGCGCCTTTGTCGCTTCCTCGTCACCGCCGTTAACGCCGCCATCGCCCGGGCGGGAACGAGCAGCAAGCATCGCCCCAAAGACTCGCCCATGAGGCGGATGGCCGCACCGCCACGCTTTCGCCACCCCCGCTAGTTCTTCGCCACGCGCGCGCGCGCCATGGAGGCCCGAAAGCACACTCATCGCGCAACGAAGCTCCTGCGCTACGCTTGCCGACGACGTTTACGAAGAATGGTTTCGACCGAAGTCGCCGAGCTCGTCTGGCTGCAGAGGCGCCAAGACCGTCCGCCTCGCTGCACCGCACTCGCCCGGGCGATGAAGCCCTGGGCGCCCAGCCGCCTCCTCAAGAAGGCGCTTTGGCCCCAAGGCGCGCGCCTTTACGGAACCCGCCCGCCAGCCGGCGCCGCAGTAGAGCTGTCAAGAAGTTCTCGCCCACGAGAAGCTGCCCGAAAGCCTCGCTCCAAAGACGCCAGACCATGCGCTGCCCCCAGCCAAGGGCGCAAGGAGGCCCGCAAGACCAGGTTCTTCGTCGCCGAGGCCCCTCATGCCACGGCGGGCTGCCGCGCTTTCACCTTCGAAGGCGCGCAGCATCGCGGGTTCGCCAAGTTCAAGCTGACCTGCCTCCTCGCCACGACGGCACAACCGACCCTACGGAGTTCCTCTAGTTTCTACGAGCTGGGCATCGAGGCTGCCAACCGGGATGAAAAGGTCATGGTGAACTGGTTTCCCATGGCGCCAAGGACGGAGCCCGCACTGCTCCTCGATCCGCCCCTGCACGATCTCTTCCTCGGCCGAGATGCGCACCCGCTTCATCACCAACTTCTGTGGTACTCGCGACCGCCACCCGCCGTGAGCGACATGCGCCGAATCAAGCAGCAGCTGTGGGAAACCCCGCAAAAGTACATCCAGCCGCTTCAACAACGCACAACTCAAGATCCCTGTGGTAACAGAGGAGGCCATCATCTCTTCCTTCTCCGACGGGCGACGCGACGCCAAGATGAAGGAGGAGTCGGCGATGCATGAAGATCTATGCACCTCCTTGAGCTGTTCAACTTGGCGATACCGCGCGCCAGTATGAGGAGGGCGCCTCCTCCTCGAGCTGCCTCGCCACGGATCCCAAGAAAAGAAGCCCAAGGCCAAGGACGTGAAGCGCAAGGGGCTGCCGCATCGCGCCGTAACTGCACACCAAGCGAGGGTAGATCGCAGAGTCCTCCAAGGGCAATCGGTATCGCGGTACCACGACGCCCACACCCACAACACCAATGAATGCCAAGAGCTCCGGCCAGACGCTGAAGGAAGGGTCGGCAGACGCCCGAGCGCAGCGACCGGGCTACGGCCGAGGAGGAGGAAGGAATGCAGACGCTGGAAGACCATGCCCGCGCCAAGGGTGGCGCGACTAACCTCGCGAGGATCGTTGGCAAGACCTGGCCATGAGGGAGGCTAGAGGATCAGCCTCATGAGGATCACCCATGGGGAACGCAGGCCTCCTCCTGCCGCCGCAGCCAAGGAGAAATGAGGACCGCCATCGATTTAGGGGCTGGGGCTTCAGAACCAAGGCGATCGCCGATCCCGGGCCGAGCTCAAGCCCCACCTCTCAGCAGATCTTCAAGCAGTTCGCCCACAAATGAATGCAGTCCTCCCTAAGCTCGAGGCCACGACCCTCTCGTGGTCGGGCGTATGCATCACGCTCAGTTCAGCAGATCAGCTCGCGCGCGCCATAGCCGGAGTTCTCCGATGCTTTGTTCCCCAATCATCGCGAACGCTAGTCACCAAGACACTATCGACGGGCGGCAGGACTCAACGCCCCGTCCGTGGAAACATTCAACAATCTTCAAGCGCCTTACACCAGCTTCAGCCAACCAAGCCTTTCTCCGAGTCACCGACGGCTCCACGGTCCCGATCGGGCAGGTCCGCTTCCCGCCACCTTCGGGCTCGCGATAACTACCACACCGAGCTCATCGACTTCGACGTCGCCATATTCGCCGCCAGATAACGCCATCCCTGTACCAAGCGCTGGCCAAATTCATGGTCAGAACCCACCACGCTACAACGCCCTCAAGATGCTGTGAAGCGGCAGGGTCATCACAAGGTTCTGCGGAAGAGAGAGACGCAGCAGGCTCCCTCGGAGCGAGCCTTTCAGCCGCATCGCTAGAAGACCTGCACCACAAGAGCAGGAGGCCTCCCGAGGCCGCACTCCAAGAAGAAGAAGACATCGACCGCCCGGCCTCAAGAGGTAGGCCCCTCAGGCCCGCGCCCGCCGGGGAGCCTCCTTCCATCGCATAGGAAAGCGCGCCCGGCCGCCTCCTCAGCCGGGCTCGGGGTTCTCCCCGAGGGCCGCCACCCCGCCAAGGTCACGAGGGAGGCGCTGGGCACCACGTGAGGCGTGCTTCAAGCACGCTTCCCGCAAGTAGGAGCAAGGCAAGGAGGGCCGAACCTTAGGAGTTCGCTGCCAAGGCCATTCAGAGCTACAGGAGTCAAGGGTCATGAGGGCAGCCGCCGCCACTGGCTGTGGCCCCCATCCATGCGAGGATGGTGGGTTGCGCGCCTCGTGACGACATACCAGGCTCAACCGAGCCAAGATCTCAAGAGCGCCTGCCCTCGCGAGTGGGTCGCTGCGATGGCCCGCCCCATTAGCCTACGCGGCGCATGCCTCACGGCTCGCCAAACACGGTTGTCAGCGCACTAGTATCTCATGAGGGCCATCCCGAGGCTCGAGAGGTCGCACGCCACAGCCTCGGGCGGAGATGGAGATGGCCCCGAGGAGCCGCCAGCCTCCCGATCCCCGAGGCCCCCGGCCTGGGGGCTCGTGAGGATCGGCCCCGCAGCCCACCGAGTCTGCTACACCAATACCCCTTCGTCTCAACATCACCAGTGACATCTTTAAGTTTTGTTCCTGGGAGCGCCTTCAGGTCAGACATTCTGTGCCGCTGGGTCCGTCCTGCTGCATGTACCCTTTTTATTTCATGTCATTAGCCTATCTCTGGGGGCGCCTGGCTGCATCATCCCCAAGCCGCCTGGCCTGCCCCAATGCATGTATCCTTCTTACGCTTTCCTTAGGATTATGCTCGCCCACCATGCTTGTTATTTGGTGCCTTTTCCTGGGTGATGAATCTTGCACGTTAAAGGGGGGTGCCCGAGCATCGCGACTGTGGCTCCTACCGCCTCCGCCCTCACCATCCGGTCTTGTCCATGGCATCACGACTGGCTTGCCAACGACGGCCGAGACCAGCCCGAGAGCCGGGACCCGAGGACGAGTTTCACATCTCAACCAGCTTGCTGCTAAAGGGGGTGCCCGAGCATCGCGACTGTGGCTCCTACCGCCTCCGCCCTCACCTCCGGTCTTGTCCATGGCATCGCGACCTGGTTGCTGCCGACGGCCGAGACCAGCCCGAGAGCCGGGACCAAGATGTAGAGCACCGCATCCGCCAAATTTGCAGGAATACACTCAAGATAAGGCTCTGTAGCCAGCGCAACCCGCTTGAGGTAGGGCCCCGTGAGCCTGCTACCGCTCACGGGTACCCCTAACACACCTCTCGAGGCCTCTCGCCTCCCAAGCAACTAATGGCAGAACTAACGACGCCACGGGCGAGCTCTTGCTCCTTTGTGGTGAACCTGCAGTGGTCCCTCCAAGGAGCACGAAACGACTCGCCACGCAATCTCTCGCCGCCCAGGCACGACCTAGCGCCGCACTGTGAAGCATTGTCCTCGACCTCGAGATAAGTCACCCCCGACACACTAGTTATCGCAACACCATCCCCACACTCAATGCAACCCCTGTTAGCAACGCCGCCTCCTTTGTCACCGAATGATGGCTGCTTGAGCGCTTAAGGGGACCCCGAGCATCGCGACTCAGGCTCTTGCCGACTCGGCCGCCACCTCCGCCTTGACCCCGCATCGCGACCAGATACCAGCGACGGCTGAAGCCGCTTTGGGATGGGACCTCACGGCACAGAGCATCGTGCCCTTGTGAGGATGTAAAGGAGGAAACTGAGCTGAACGGAATGAGCATCTCGACCGCTTCATAAAAAGGATTATACCGACGGATGGAGCTACAAACATCTTACAAGCCCCTGGGGTATATTATTGGCCCTCGCAGAACAAAAGGCGCGATCCTAAGGAACTTAACTATAGGGGCATCGCGCCGATGCCATCATCAACAAGGCCACCCGTCCGCCCCAACCCCATCCAGATCAGGGGCGGCGACGACCGACGAGCCCGCCCGCCCGGGAGCGGCGCAGGCTCGAGGCTCAGAGCAGCCGCCGCCATCTCCGCGCGCCAAGAGCTCGGCGGAGTCGCTGATCCTCCGCGCTTGCCGCCTAAGGAGCGCCAAGCAGGTGATCGGCCGGCCTCGCCTCACCGCAGCAGATCCCGACCACCTCTCCCGGCAGCACTCCAGCCGACGCACCTCCGTCAAGACCTTGAAGGACACCACCAAGCACCATCGACCTGTGGATCGTGAGGGCGCCTCGCCCCGCAGACCTGGCACCTCTCCCAGCCTC
Source organism: Aegilops longissima (assembly GCA_021605205.1). Taxonomy (NCBI): domain Eukaryota; kingdom Viridiplantae; phylum Streptophyta; class Magnoliopsida; order Poales; family Poaceae; genus Aegilops; species Aegilops longissima. Next base: position 83,775,034 of record CM038678.1, on the reverse strand, counting down.
GAAGTCATGAAGACCTCGCCCGGGCAACTATCATGACATCTGCCCCGGTCATGAGGGTGCCGCAGCCGGGCGGTTGCAAGCAGAGTCTCTGGGGTTCCTCACGGACGACGGAGGCGAAGAAAGAAGGAAGACGAATCCAAGATTTAGGAGGCGTATGGCGTGAAGCACGAACTCCCGGCAGAGCCTCGGCGTGGACTCTGGGAAGACGACACCTTCGTGACTCCGCCGGCGTTGCCGGTGGCGCCGCCTGTGGGCCAGCGCCGCCTCCTCGTGAGCCGCTGATGTGTGCGCATAAGGGAAGAGGGAACCCTGGTGGCGGCCGCTCACACCAGGGCACGGGCGCCTCCTGGCGAGCGCTCTTGCCCTCGACACAGAGGGTAAGCCGCTTTTGGGGGAGCAGGTCAGGATCCTCTTGAGGAGCCTTTCCCTTCTTCCGTGGAGAACCGCGGATCGGAGCCATGGCAACCAGACAAAACGAGGAGGAGGGGAAGCGGAAAGATAGACAGGAAGGGCACGCCGCTGCTCTGCACTTATAGCCGGGCGAAGGCCAACCGTCGGCCTCCACGATCACCGTAATCATGACCGACTCGCATGCAGGGACTTGTCGAATCCGGGTGGTTACCGAGGCATCATGGGGAAGCAAAGGCGACGCGCCCAATCAATCGCCACGCTGGCGCCTAAGGCCGCAGCTGTTAGGGCCCGCGACGCTTCCCACTTGCCCTTTCGCCTCGCCGCCAAGTTCGGGCGCGCCGTGGGCCGGGGCTACTGCCGGTGTTCTCGGGAACGGGGTCCCTGCACTTGCTCGCTCGCGCCCGCGGGCGTGGCTCAAAGGAGGCCCAAGACGCCCATGTTCATCAACGAAGCTCAAGACCTCGCGAGGGGCCAGATTGCTGGGCGGACGACAAGGAGCTTCTCGTGCACGGCCTCGCCAGGCGGGCTCATGAGGAGGCGGAGAGTTCAAGGCGTGGTACTCGCGAGGTGCCCATGACGCAAGCCATGACGCACCGGGCGCCTGGCCGGGCGCCAGCCCGCCGCAGGTCCTCCTTTCCTCTTTGGCAAAGGGAGCAAGTTTACGCAGAGCATCAAGCAAAGGCATCCGCTTCGTGCAACAAGACCAAGACCAGCCCAACGGCTGGAAGGGAGTCATCGTGGAGCCCAAGCAAAGGCCATCACCAGAGCCTTTGGCAGCGAGGACCAACTTTAGTCGATAAGTGTACCGCTGTTCCCTTCAAATGGCCAATTGTTGGCGCCTTCCCGCTCAATATTTGGGAAGAGGCCCAGGCCTTCGCCTATAAATAGGAGTAGCCACCCCCAGGCAGGAGATCCGAGCCGAATCCTCATCAAGAAACTAGTAGCTAGAGCGATCGAACACCACCTTGCAGCTCATCGCACCCGCCAAGAATGCACCTCACGAGGCTGTTCTTCCTTGTATTGTTCCTCATCGCCCCAAGAGGCAATCCACCACACCACACACCGGAGTAGGGTATTACACCACAATGGTGGCCTGAACCAAGATAAATCCCGTGTCTCTTGTGCTGTTCCGCTTAGTAGTTTAGGTCCCAGCGATTCGGGCGAGGTACGAGACGGTGGAGGGTTGGATCTCCGCCAAGCACCCCAAAGGTTCGAACCTTAAGGGTCTCGCTGAACCCAACCGACAGAGGGGGCACCGCACACCATTAAGAGAAACTTGTGTGTTCTAGGGTGCCCCGCCCTCAGATATAAAGGAGGGAGGGGGAGGCCGGCCGCCTGCTAGGCACGCCGAGAAGGGGAATCCTACTAGACTCCAAGTCCCAAAGAGGTTTCACCCAAAGGAGAAGGGGAAGGAAGGAGAGGGAAGCGCCCAACCCCTTGTCCAATTCAGACTAGGCTTGGGGGGGGGGGCACCTCCTTGCCGCTGCCTATCCTTCCCACTAAGGCCCATCAACTCCTGGGGGGGTTCCGGTAACCCCTTCCGGCACTTCGTTTTTACCCAAAACTATCCAAAACACTTTCGGTGTGTGAATAACATGGTCCAATATATCACTCTTTCTTTCTCGACCATTTCGAGACTCCTCGTCACGTCCGTGCTCTCATCCGGGACTGATACGTGTCCAACGTATCTACTTTTCCAAACACTTTTGCCCTTGTTTTGGACTCTAACTTGCATGATTTGAATGGAACTAACCCGGACTGACGCTGTTTTCAGCAGAATTGCCATGGTGTTATTTTGTGCGTAAATAAAAGTTCGGGAATGATCTGAAACTTCACGGAGATTTTTTGGAAATAATAAAAATATCGCAAAAGAATCAAGGCTGGGGGCCCACACCCCTGTCCACGAGGGTGGGGGCGCGCTTCTGCCTCGGGGCCCTCGGTGCTCCACCGACCTCAACTCCAACTCTATATATTCAATGCTCGGGGAAAAAAAATCAGAGAGAAGGATTCATCGCTTTTACTATACTGGAGCTGCCGCCAAGCCCTAATCTCTCTCGAGAGGGCTGATCTGGAGTCCGCTCGGGCTTCTTGAGAGGGGAATTCGCTACATCATCATCATCAACCATCCTCCATCACCAATTTCATGATGCTCACCGCCATGCATGAGTAATTCCATCGAGGCTTGCTGGACGGTGATGGGTTGATGAGATTTATCATGTAATCGAAGTTAGTTTTGTTAGGGTTTGATCCCTAGTATCCACTATGTTCTCGATTGACGCGCTATGACTTTGCTATGCTTAATGCTTGTCACTAGGGCCCGAAAGTGCCATGATTTCAGATCTAAACCTATTATGTTTTCATGAATATATGTGAGTTCTTGATCCTATCTTGCAAGTCTATAGTCACCTACTATGTGTTATGATCCGCAACCCAAGTGACAATAATCGACCTCTCCCGGTGATGGCCATAGTTTGAGGAGTTCATGTATTCACTATGTGTTAATGCTTTGGTCCGGTACTCTATTAAAAGGAGGCCTTAATATCCCTTAGTTTCCATTAGGACCCCGCAGCCAAGTTTCATTCTTTCTATTCCAAAATCCAATAGCCGGAACTGGTAAATCAAACAATGTAGGCACACGTTGGCACAGTTCTGTAAATAAGAGATGAGGGTTGTCGGTGTTCTAGGAACGGGGGTACCCAGACTTGCCTACCTGCGGCCTGTGGCGCGGCTCAAGGGGTGGCCCAGCACGGCCCATCTTCATCAGCACAAGCTCAAGACCCTCACGAGGGGCCAAGCCTCGCGGGCGGACGGCAGGAAGCTTCATCAGGCACGGCCTCATCAGGCTGGCTCGCGAGGAGGCGGAGAGATCAAGGCGGGGTGCCTCACGAGGTGCCCATCACGCAAGCCATGATGACCAAGGGCGGCAGGAGGGCGCCAGCCCGCGCAGTGTCCTCATTTCCTCTTTGGGGCAAAGGGGGCAAGCACAGGCGAGAGCATCAAGCAAAGGCAACCATTTCGGTGCAACAAGACCAAGACCAACACAACGGCAGGAAGGAGGTCATCGTGGAGCCCAAGCCGGTGTCATCGTCAGAGCCTTTGACAAAGCGAGGACCAACTTTAGTCAGATAAGTGTACTAGATGTTCCCTTCAAAATGGCCAATTGTTGGCGCTCTTCCCGCCAATATTTGGGAAGAGGTCCTGTGGCCTCGCCTATAAATAGACTAGCCACCCACAGGTAGAGGGATCCGGAATCCGCAATGAGCTAGAGGTCAAGTAATCTAGAGAGAGAGAGCGACCAACTCCCCTAGCAGTTCGTCAGACCGCTAAGAATGCACTCGCGAGGCTGTTCTTCCTTGTACTGTTCATCATCAGCCCCTGGGGCAATCCACCACACCACACAATGGAGTAGGTTATTACACCACAATGGTGGCCCGAACCAGTATAAACCTTGTGTCCCTTGTGTTGCTCTTTGTGTAGTTTAGATCCTTGCGAGGCGATGAGGTGCAGTGTAGGTAGGGGTGAGATCTCCGCAGGCACCCCAAAGTTCGAACCTAGAGGGTCCGCTGAACCCGAACCGACATTTGGCGCGCCAGGTAGGGGCGCGCGAGAGTTTCTTCACGACCCGCTTCTCCGCCAACATCGCTGTTCGCCTTATGATGAGCAGCACACCGCCCACTGGGGCCAGCCGCCAGCAGCGCAGGGGCCTGGGGCTCGAGCCTGGCCCCAGCCCTGCGATAGGTGCAGGCTAAACAAGTTCAAGCCGGAGACGCCACTGCTACAACGGCACGACAGATCCACTGGCATTTCTTCACGGGCGCACGAGGAGGCCGCCTCGAGGCAGGAGGCAACGACAGGTCATGGCTAATCTGGCTTCCCATGGCCTCACCGGCGCCTGCATGTGGCTGCTCCACCGCCAGAGCTTCCGTGGGCCTCTTGGGAGGAGCTGCGCTGATTTCTTCCTCGCCCAAAGATGCTGCGCCGGGCGCTTGGTCGCCGCAGAGCCTCCTGGCAGCTTGCAGCGCCACCTTCAGCCGCCACGCTGCCATTCATCTGCCAGATCGGCGCTGCCTCCGCAGCATGGGGCTCTCCAGGTCGGTCGGCGCGCAAGGCCGATCTGGCCTTCAGCGGAGGACCACCCTCCAACTCAGCCTGCCAAGCTAAGGCTTCCCAATGCGTGCACCCCCACCATCTCGCCTGTGGTCGCCACCAGACCTCATCGACGGGCGGCGCTGGCCTCAAAGGTTTCTGTTGAAGCCTTCAGCTCTCCTCCACATACCGCCGGAGCGGTTTCAGCCAAGAGGTCTTTCTTACGCCGGAGGTTGTTCACCGGCTCAGGCAGATCCGCCTTCCGTGACCTTCGCACTCACGATAACTTCCATACGGAGCTAATCGACTTCGACATCGCTCCATCGGCCTCCCATACAACGCCATCTCGCTACCCAAGCACTAGCCCGATTTATGGTCACACTCACCCCCGCACAACCTCATGAAGATGTCCGGAGCAGCAAGGCCCTCACCGCGGTCCGGAGATGCCGGGATGCGCTGTAAGTTCTCAAGCTCGCCTTCAAGACTACGGCGGCACGCACAGCCCGCCACTCAGCGCCTCGAGCCCAAGGGCTGCGCCGCCAAGAAGAAGCAAGTTGTTCACCCAAGACAAGGCAGTAAACCAAACAAATCGGGTCGACGAGGACGGATCCACTAATGCCACCTTCACCATAGGCGCCAACCTCCAGCCCGTGTAGGAAGAGGCCCTGATCAAGTTCCTACGCGCGAATAAGAAGGTATTCTGAACCTGATCAATTGGCAGGGATCCCGAGAGGCGAATCGAGCACCACCTCAATGTGTGCCCTAACGACGCCTGCGGAAGTAAAGTTTAGACGGCAGTCCACCGAAAAGCAGTGCTTTCATCATCCAAGAGACCCGCAAGCTAGAAGCGGCAGGGTCATCTCGCGAGGTCCGATACCCAGATTGGTTGGCTAACCCGCTGCCGTGCCAAAGAAAGGGGGAAGGAACGCATGTGTCGACTTCACCAACCTCAACAAAGCCCGTCCGCAGGATCCATTCCCGCGCCCTCAGACGATCGATCGCCGATTCCACCATCGAAAAGCACCTGTTATGTTTCTCGATGCCTTCTCCGGCTATCACCAGATCAAGATGGCGTAGAAGACGTGGAAAACGGCTTCCCGACCCCGTGGAGGTACCGCACACATGCATGCTGCTCTGGCTGCGAACGCAGAGCGACCTTTCAGCGGCCGATGCATATCACCTGGGCCCGCAGCTGGAGGAATGTTGAGGCTTACGCCGATAACATTGTGGTGAAGTCTCAGGAGGCCGTAACCTCGACACAAGACCTGAGGAAACCTTTACAGCCTCAACGCAGCTCAACCTCGGCTCAACCCGAGAAGTGTGTGTTTGGGGTCCCCTGCAAGCTCTTGGCTTCCGTGTCCCATCGGGCATCGAGGCTAACCCAGAAAAGGTCAAGGCAGTCGAGGACATGAGCCCGCCGAAGACCCTCAGAGAAATGCAGAAGCTCACTAGGCGCGTGACCGCACTAGGACGCTTCATCTCCAAGTTGGGGAGCGAGCGCCACCTTCTTCAAGCTAATGAATAAAAGGGCCCTTTGAATGGATCAAGAGGCCAAGGCGCTCCAAGATCTCAAAAGGTACTTAACCAGCCCTCCGTAATGGTGGCTCACGCCTCAAGAGCCCCCCGGTGTTTACCTTGCAGCCACCCTTACTGCTAGCGCAACTCGTGGCGGTTAGAGGAGGAGTTGGGACCAAAGCCGGCACGCCCGGTCAAGGCGGCAGATCAAGGGGCCTCTACAGACCACTACCACAGCCGAGAAGGATCAGCCGCCACAGTGGAAGCGACTCGAATAGAAGAGACCCTTCCTCGACGTACCAGCCACCTGGGGCTCCACTGCCTCAGAGGCGCCACGCCTCCGGTGGACGCCAACAACACCAACACTCCCAACCTCGTCAACACCTTGTGTACTTGTCAAGACAAGGTTAAGGGACGCGAGGCGCGGTACCCCATGCCCGTAAACCTCCTCAAGGCTCTGGTGGCCTAGCGCAAGCTCGCTGCACTAATTTCAGTGGCCATCCCATCAAGGTTGTCTCGCGCACTTTTGAAAGGGTGCCTGAGCCCCAACTCTACCGGAAGAGTCGCTGAGGGAACATCGAGTTGCAAGCATTTTAGATAGAATTCAGCCCACCGTAATCATCAAGGAGCCGCTAGCGCACTTCATGGCGGAATGGACGGAGGCCGGCCTCAAGGCTGATGAGGATCGACACTCTCCTCGGAAGCGAGGCACCGGACGGTTGGATCATGTACTTCGACGGGCGCTCTCCAGACATCGGCGGAGCCGGGCGCAGGCTTATATCTCCTACTCAAGACAAGCTCTACTACGCCATGCAGCTCGCTTCAAAGACAGAGAAAAGGTCTCCAACAACATAGCAGAATATGAGGGCTCGATAGCAGGCTCAAGGCCAAGGTTGCCCGGGAGTGAAGCGCCTACCATCAAGGGTGATTCACAACCTCTTCAACTTCTCCAACAAAGTATACGAGCCGAGGGATGAGCACATGGAAGCCTACCTCGCGGAGGTCCGCAGGATGGAGAAGCAATTATGGGGACCGGAGTTGCAAAGATGTGCCTGTGGCACCAATCAAGAGGTCGACGACATCGCCAAACGGGCATCCAGCGGCTACCTCAGAGCCCGGCTCGAGGAGCGGTTCTTCAAGCCCTTGGCAACGCCCATCGCTATCAAGCATGGTGCAGCTCGAAGAGCTCCCCACCACCTACTCGGGAGCCCCGCCCATGGCCCGCCTCGGAGCTGGGCTCGCCCTAACACCGGAGCCTCAGAGGGGTGCTGGATCACGAGCCCGGAGCTACTCCGACGAAGGGACCTTTTCCTAGAAGGAGGAGGAAGCGGAGCGTGGCGCGGGCAAGCCACGACGCATCGCATCGTGGATGGAGAGCTTCTATCGAAGCAACTAAATGAAGTGTCCTCGCTGCATCTCCAGTGGAGCAAGGGAAGGAGCTGCTAGCGATATACACGGTGGAGATCAGGCATCATTCGTCATCACGACCTCGCTAAGGCTGCTCTCGAACGGGTTCTATTGGCCCATCGCTACCAATGATGTCGTGGAGCTGGTGAAGGCTTGCAGGCCTGCCAATTCCATGCCAAGCAGATCCATCACCGGCGGAGGTCTGCAAACTATACCCTCTAGGCCATTCGCAGCCTGGGGCTGGATATCTCGCCCGCTTCTGGGCGCCAGAGGCTATAGTTACTCTACGCCGCCAGGACAAGTTCACCAAGTGGGCTGAAGTGAAGCCGTCTGCACCATCCCCGCAGTTCTCGGTCAAGTTCATCAAGGGCATCGTGAGCGGTTCGTGGTGCCGAACCGCATCATCGCCGACAACGGTTCGCAGCTCACCAAGAACTACTTCAAAACATATTGTGCTAACCTGGGATGCGTATGCTACGCTTCGTAGCGCACTCCATGGAGCAACGGTCAGCCGAAGGGCTAACGCAGAGGTCCCGAGGGGCCTCAAAACCAGGACATTCAAGAAGAAGCCGAGGCCCGCGGCAGGCTGGTACGCATTTAACTTCGCCGTGGTTGTGGTCCATCCGCGATGACCGCCACTCAAGCCGACCGGCGAGACCCCATTCTTCCCGGTCTATGGAGCTAAAGCAGTCCTCCTCAAGAGGTTAGACGCCGCTCCGCACGGGTCTTCATGCTCGACGAGGCGCAGCAGACGCCATGCGCGGGGACGGACCTCGGCCGGGGAGGAGCATCGCCGAGAAGCCGCCACAAGCAAAGAAGGTACCAACAAGCACCGGGCGATACCACTATCGCAACATTCGCCCTGTGACTCTTGAGGTAGGGACCTCGTGCTCGACGGTTCTCTCTGTGGAGGGACTGCATAAGCTTTCTCCCATGTGGGAGGGCCTGCTCAAGGTTGTTCATGTTTCCAGTCTGCCCGCCGCTGGAGACTCAGGAGGAGGTGCCCGCCTGTAACGCTGTGGAACATCCAACACCTCCGGAGGTTTTACCACTAAAAAGGCCCGGTGCCTGCGAAGAAGGCGAATGCCTGTGAAGTTGTTGCGTTTTGGAAAAGGCCCGGTGCCTATGAAGAAGGCAAACGCCTATGAAGCTTATCTTTCTGAGAAAGGCCCGGTGCCTGTGAAGAAGGCCAACGCCTGTGAAGCTCGCCGCCCGTGACACTCTCACGTAATAATGAGTTGGGGCTATACACGCCCGGAGTCTCAAGAGCGCCGCCTCAGCCCTCGGGCTCCCTCCCACGCCCAAAGGGCACTTAGCTCCGCTACCGGTGAGAAGACGTCAAGACTAGATTAGGTGCCGGACGCGCTTTTTTCATTTGCTTTCAGCTTGGCTTGTTCATTCCCATTTGAAGTTTTATTGAAGGTGTTGCCGCCTTTGGCTTGTACTTTTGCCTTCTTCTCTCTCCTACATCGATTTCTCTCGTGAGTCTCGTGAGGGAGCAACGCTGGCGCCTCGCGAGTATTTTCTGCCCCTACTGCTTGAGGCTTCCCTAACCGGTTCGCAAGTGGAGCACTCCTCCAAATTGCGCTCCCACGGGCACCGCGACGCGAACACAGGACTTGGGTCGGTCGCCCATGATCGAGGCCGAAACTACCTCTCCTCGCTAATATTTGCAGGGCATGAAGCGTTCGACAAGACCTCGGCCTCGAGAGGCGAAGACCGCGAGAGGTCGCCCCCAAGCTAAGTAATTTCTATGCGCAGGCGTGTGGCACAGAAGCCTAATACAAAAATAGCAGAAATAGTACGATAATTAAATAGCAACAGTCCAAGCACGCCCCCGCGGGGCCCTACACTACTGTCTCCTTGCGCAGGAAAAAGGAAAATAACAAGACAGGCGCGGCTCGCTTGACACCAACTCGTGGCGGAAGCTCGAACTGCCTCCGGAGCTCAAGCGGACTCCATCTCGCGCTTCACCGAGGCGCGACGGCGGGCGAACCCGCTACCTCCTCCAGCGGCGCGGCGGCGCGAGGCTGGTCACGCCACCGCTAGAGGAGCCGCCAGGCGAAGAAGAGTCACCGCTTGATTTAACCCCGAAGCGCCGCCAACCACGCCGCACGCCGTCATCTTTGTCCCGATCGCCGCCAGGCTAGGCCCACGCCATGTCGCCATCTCGGGCAACACCCAAGACGGGCGACCGTTTTCCCGAACACCTCACGTAGAGGGTGGCGCCGCCTTAACTTGAAGTGCAGGGTGCACGCTCAGACACAAGGCTGGCAAACGCTTGCTACCAAGGGTCAAGGCCACACTCCCAGCAGCCGAGACCTCCAATGGAAGCCCAGGAGGCCAAGGCAGCAACCGTCCGCCCGAAGCGAGGTCCGTCTGGGCGCCGCCGGAAGTTCACCTAAAAGGAAGCGGGAAGCTGGAGCTGTGGCCGGGTCGCCTCGCCGACCATACGACAAACTCCGTAGCACCTCTCCGCCAAATGGAAGCACGATCAGAAGGCTGCTTCTATCAACGGCCCGACGCCTGCCACCATGCGGGAGATCGCTTCCACGGTCGCGGAGAAGCCGCTACGGAACCACAGTGGTGCTTATGAGGACGGCCTCGACCGCGCTATTGGGAGAGTCAGCTCCACCTGGCGGGTTTTTCCTTCTCCGCGGGCCGAGAACCTCTTCGACGGAGCCATGGAGAAGAAGGAGAAGCAAGAAGAGATGGACTGAAGGGCACGCGGTGTTCCATACTTATAACCGGGAAGGCCAACCGACGCACCTCCACGATCACAGTGTAATCATGACCTCTTTGCATGCATGGACTTGTCAATTGCAGGCCGCCGAGGCGTGTGGGGAAGCAGAGACGCCACGTCTAATCAATCGCCACGCTGGCGCCTAAGGCCGCAGGCTGTTAGGGCTCAAGGCGCTTCCAGACTTGCCCTTCGCTTCTTCTCAACCAAGTCTGTGCACGATTGGGGTCTGGGCTACTGTCATGTTTCGGGAACGGGGTACCTCAGACTTGCTTGCTCGCAGCCAGCAGCTGCCAAGGGGTAGCCCAAAGACGCCCATCTTCATCAAGACAGCTCAAGACCTCGCGAGGGGCCTGAGATTACTGGGCGGACGATGTGAAGTTTATCGTGCACGGCCTCGCCAGCCGGGCCACGAGGAGGCGAGAGATCAAGGCGGGTGCCTCACGAGGTGCCCATGACGCAAGCCATGACGCACCAAGGGCGCCAGGAGGTCATCGTGGAGCCCAAGCCGGGCGCCATCGCCGAGCCTTTGACAAAGCGAGGACCAACTTTAGTTAGGATAAGTGTACTAGATGTTCCCTTCAAATTGCTTCAATTGTTGGCGCCTTCCCGCAATATTTGGGAAGAGGCCCAGGCATCCGCCTATAAACAGGACTAGCCACCCACATGGTAGAGGGATCCAAATCCGCAACAGAGCTAGAGGTCAAGTAATCTAGAGAGAGAGAGAGAGCACCAACTCCCCTAGCAGTTTGTCGACCGCCAAGAATGCACTCGCGAGGCTGTTCTTCCTTGTACTATTCATCATCAGCCCTCAAGCAATCCACCACACCGCACAATGGAGTAGGGTATTACACCACAATGGTGGCCCGAACTAGTATAAACCTTGTGTCCCTTGTGTTGCTCTTTTTGTGTAGTTTAGATCTTGCGAGGCGACGGGTGTGTAGGTAGGGGTGAGATCTCCGCAGGCACCCAGAGTTCAACTCTAGAGGGTCTGCTGAACCCAACCGACAAGGGTAGGACAAAAGATGTCATGCAAGTTCTTTTCCATAAGCACGTATGACTATATTCGAATACATGTGAGGGAGTCCCTGACTAGGGGTGTCGGATAGCGACTATCGCCACGGCCGACTCCAATACTATGAAGATACAAGATTGAAGACTTCGTCCCGTGTCCGGATGGGACTTCCTCATGGCGGAAGGCAAGCTTGGCGATGCGGATATGTAGATCTCCTACCATTGTAACCGACTGTAACCCTAACCTATCCGTGTCTATATAAACCGGAGGGTTTTAGTCCAGAGGACTAACAACAATCATACCATAGGCTAGCTTCTAGGTTTAGCCTCCTTGATCTCGTGGTAGATCTACTCTTGTAGTACCCATATCATCAATATTAATCAAGCAAGAGTAGGGTATTACTCCATCGAGAGGGCCCAACCGGTAAAACATCTTGTCCCTTGTCTCCTGTTACCATCCGCCTAGACGCACAGTTCGACCCCTACCCGAGATCCGCCGGTTTTGACATCGACCTTGGTGCTTTTATTGAGAGTTCCTCCGTCGCCACCGATAGGTCTGATGGCTCCTTCGATCATCAACAATGACGCGGGTCTAGAGTGAGACTTTTCTCCCGGACAGATCTTCGTGTTCGGGCGGTTTTGCATCGGGCTAATTCGCTTGGCCATCCGAGCAGATCGAAGTTACGCCTCGCCATCGTGTCGACGGAAGTTTGAACTATACGGCCGATATCCGCGGAGACTTGATCTTCGACGGATTCGAAGGCAGCCAAGCGTGCCGTCAAGACCGCCTCGATGGGCATGATCTAGCTCGCAGCCGAGCAAAGGCCCTAGAGGCTGCACCAAGATCCGCCCGACCTTAATCCGAGCCGGATTCCCGATCGAGGCCGAGTGGTTGGGCACCACCGGGGCTACAATCTCACGGTGATTGAGCCGAACTCATCCCTGTCCTTTGCGAAGACCTTGACTCAGGTGCCGGACTCTCTCCGACTCAACCTCCGCGCCTCTACCAATCGAATCCGATTAGGCGCCTGCTATGGAGTTCATTACGGTCATCTTTCGCCGCCACCCTTTGGCGGCATTCTCGAACGCGCTTAAAGTCTCTCTTTATCCGAGAGCCCGGCCGAATCAAGGATGTGAAGGTTGGGATACGGACGATTAAATTCAACGCCCACCCACCACCCACTTTGTAGCCACTTTCGATGATCTAACCGACATGCTCGACTTGACCAAGACGCCGACGGTATGGACAACGACGCCGAGATTTACTCAAGACCCAGCTACCTTGTGGCACCGGAAGGCCACCTCTTCATATGACATATACATGGTGGACATCCCAAAAAATGGGAACTGCGATGGAACAACGGAGGATGACCCCTCCAAGAAACAGCTGAAGCACCGACGTCAGCGGCACCGCTCTAAATCCCGCCACAATAAAAATGGTGATTCCGCACGGAGAAAATAACACCCTTGACAAGAAATGAAGAGAACCCTCCAGCAGGACTCAACGCAGGAGGAGGTAGAAGCAAGTCCGCACGACATTGCGGCAGAAAGAGAGGTCGAGGACGATAATTATGCGCCTCCCTCCTAAGATGAGGCAAGCCTCGACGACGCATTTAATTTGTCGTGGCTCGAGGATCCCGCCAACAGAGCTGCTTCAATCGCAGGCTTATGGCCACGGCAAACAACCTCAAGAAAAGCAGCAACAGCTTAGAGCTGACTAAGACCCGCTTAGTCGGATGATGGATCAAGTCCTTGCAGCCAAGAGTATGAACTCAACGCCTCCAAAAGCTACCCCAAACGCAGCCGCTGTTCTCGATCAGAGGAGGAAGCACCCAAGTCACTAGCGACGACATGGCAGATCGCCACCCTGCGGGTCAGCGACGAGAAGCCTCTCCCTCCGCCAAGCCACACCCCGACGCCAAAAAGTACCAAGGCACGGAAAATGCGCCGACTTCATAGATATATTGAGGATAAGGCAAACATACAAGATCGATCCACGGATCGCGTGGGCGCCAACGACGCGGATGATTACCGCCGCTACCGATACAGCAAACTCGCCGGCCGAACATAGTAGACAAAGCTCATATGAGCTACGCCGTGATATAGCCCAACATGTAGGCGCCAGACACCCACTATGCTTCATGATGAAGTAATGGATCATCAAACTCGAGGGCTTCAAACCCGTAAACATCGAATCATACGATGGTACCACAGATCCTGCGGTCCGGATCGAGGACTATCTCCTCCATATCCACATGACCCAAGGTGACGATCTACATGCCATCAAATACCTCCCACTCAAGCTTAAAGGACTAGCTCGGCATTGGCTCAACAGCTTGCCAAAGAATCAATTGGTTGTTGGGAGGACCCGAAGCCGCATTCCTTGATAACTTCCAGTGGCACATATGTGCACCACCGACGCCATGACCTTAGCCACATAATCCAGCAGCCGTAAGAATCGCCGCATAATTCTGGACACGGTTCCTCACAAAGAAAAATCAAATCGCTGATCGTCCCGGATGCAGAGGCCCTTGCAGCCTTCAAACATAACATCCGCGACGAAAGTGGCTCGCCCGCACCTAGGACAGAAAAGCCAAAATCCATGGCAGCCCTCACAACACTCATGACCCGCTTTTGTGCGGGAGAGGACAGCTGGCTAGCTCAAGCAACAACTTGGCCAAACATCCCGATAGTTCGGATACCAAGGACAGCAATGGCAGGTCGCTAAGCAACAAGAATAAGCGCCGCATTAACGGCGATAACATCAAGATACGGGCCAATGCCGGATTCAGAGGCTCTAAACCCGTCACGGAAGAAGCCATTCAAAAGAAATACCCAGGCCCGGCCCAACTTGGACCGAATACTCGATCGCCAGCGATACATGGCACTTCTAAAAACCAGCCAATCACACCAACAGGATTGTTGGGTGTTCAAGCAGTGCAGGCGTTAAGTGCCGAACTCAATGACAAGGTGCTGCATAGCGATGACGAGGAAGAGCCCCCACCGAACAATAGAGGATAGAAGGGTTTTCCTACACAAGTGCGGACGGTGAACATGATATACGCAACCCACATACCCAAAAGGGAGCGGAAGCGCACTAAGGGACGATATGCGATGGAGCCACGCTCAAGTTCAACCCATGGTCTTCCCGCCCGATCACCTTCGATCAAGGGACCACCCCACTAGCATCCGCCACGGCGCCGCATTGGTTCTTGACCCAATTATCGACGGATTTCACCTCACCGAGTCCCGATGGACGGCGGTAGCAGCCTGAACCTGCTTTATCAGATACAAAGGCAAAATGGGCATAGACCCTCAAGGATTAAACCTACAAACGACATCGCCCCATTTCGCAGCCGCTATCATGCATCGCTCGGACGAATCGACGGTAAAGTTCAATGCGGTGCCGCACTATGCATACCTCAAGCTCAAGATGCCAGCCCTCGAGGAGTAATCACGGTCAATGGAAACATCAACGCCTCTCCGAACGGAGGAGCACACAATGCCCTCGCGACGGAGGTACAAAGCAGCCTCTCACAGCAATTTCGTGTCCGCCATCGAAGGCCCGGACACCGCTAAGCACGCCCGAGTAACCTACAACAAGACCGCCTCGCACGATTCAAGCACGCATAGCAATCCGCCCCAAGCCCCGCCTCACGAAATTGGCGGTTAGTATTACGCTGCATAATTACACTGAGATACCATGGGCATATGGGGAGGGCAAGACCACGGCACGCCAAGAATGCGGCTCGACCGCACTGTGGGCCCTGATTGTGTCATTCTTTTCTTTTTCCTTTTTCTTCCTTTTTCTTACTTTCAGACTCCGCCTTTGAGAAGTCATGTCCGCACTTGAATCGCCGAACTCACGATGCAACAGCTGTGGAAGCGGAAAGCCACGTTGAATGTTGTGTGGTCTCTATTACGAGCATTATACCTGTTTTACATACCATCCCGCAGCTTACCCCTCGAGGGGGACATGTTAGATAGTCCCATCCTTGCTTATAGCACTATTTGTATCGCTCGCTTTCATTGCAGTACTTTTTGAATAAACAATACATAGCTTTTGCTTATGATTGCACTACTTGCTTTATCTATACATATGTTCATTTCATGACATGTTGCAACCGTACACTTTGGTACGGCCAATACACCAAGGGCTTAAGTATCCCAAAATTATGGTGTGATAAGTCTAACACTTTCACAAGTGCGGCACCCCTAACTTATAGCATTATATGAATCGGTTCAATCATGTCTTGGGTCAATAGTTGGTTTGCCTGCTCCCTGTTTTGGTACCTTACGCCCGCTATATCGGCTAAGGTAGCACCGGAGAACCATCGCGATTGTGCCCCAGCTTGAGCTGGGTTGAGCACCTCAAAGGAGAAAGCTAAACTGACCGTCATGATAGGGCGAGAGCCGGTCGCTGTTCGAGAGGTTTTTCGGTCCCTAAAGACTTATGCCGCTTAGAGCGAGGAACCGAATTGTCCGCCAAGGCGTGATAGCGCCAACTCGGTCTTCCGAATACTAGGGGCTTCACTAAATTTAAAATTATAGAATTCTATGGCTAAGGAGAGTGTTCAAGCATTATAAGTCCGGTTGTTTTGTTTGTTGTGTTGAGCGCCCCAGATGGACCCAAGAATGGGAACAAGAGCGCCAAGTTTATCCCAACACCCCAAAGACTGTGGCATGGGGGCTGAAGCCAACGACTTGCCATCTCTCAAATTTGATAAACGGCCGCATCGGAAGGTAATATTTTAAATTAACAAGCGCTGCTTAGCGATATGAACAAGTTTTCAGCGACAGATAAAAAATGCGAGCCTATTCAAAATTACATCTTTGGAGCACTCATCCGCTATTCAAGGCACCTTCCGAGGCCCTCATAGTACATTTCGGCATGCGATGCTCATGGCCCTTTGGTGGTCCGTCCACACAAGCTTCTCCACATCCAGCTTGCCCCAGCAGCACTTTAGCACGGGCAAGGGCCCGACGGACACCTTCAATGCATACGGAGCGCTTGATGACTTCAATCCGTGGACAGCATCCACCACCGCCGCACTAAGCAAGTAGCTCCTGGCATGGCCTCCAATGGCCACAACCGCTTATGAGGCCCTTCATGGCCTGTTCGGCGACTCGTGGAGCTCGACCAGCTGCTTCAGCTGGTCGCCAGGGCACTGGATGTCCGCCTCAAAGATACCGAGACCGAACACCTTTTCCGCCGAGCCCTCCTTGGCACGGTAGAATGCGGCAAGATCGCATACACCACGGGCAAATCACAATGCTCCCGAAAGTCCAAACCGGGTAAGTAATAGGTAATTCACTTTCACATGCTTGCTTTGCATAAAGAATGCCTTACCCGCCGCTATCTTCTTCAACGACTCAATTTCTTGAGGGCTTTTTGGGCCTCGGCCTTAGCAGCTTTGGCACTCTCAAGAGCCGAGGCGAGCTCGACTCGAGTTTGAGTCAAGCCCAAACCCTCGTGTTTTTCCACGAGTTTGGAGCTCTTGCCGCATTTTGGCCAGCTGCGCCCCCTTCTCTCGCTCAAGGCGCCCGCAGCCATGAGCTGCCACGGACACCGCTTCCTTCTGTGGTCGCCACCTCGCTCGTGGGCCCCAGAGTACCCAAGTTATTCCTGTTATTTTTGCAACCAAAACCTTTTCTATAAGGTATTTCTTTAATAAGGTATTACTTACCTTCCTTGTCTCGAGCTGCTTCTTGGCTTGTCCGAGCTCGCTCTCGGACCGCCGAGGTTCTCGCTTCAATGCATCGACCTCCGCAGCAAGGCGGTAGAGGTCAAGCAGCAGCAGCCTCGCATTCCCATATTGACATACTTATGTTAGACTCTCACAGATATCTTTTAGATCCTTAGTCCAGCTTTTATTTCCTAACTAGGAACTAAGCATCAGGGCTACTGTCTATGCGGTAATATTTTACATATTCTAAACTTACCTCAAAGCCGTTAGAAGGCTGGTACAAGCTCGGGTCACCCGCTTGGCGGATCGAATCGTCCGGATCATCGCACTCATAATAAAGGCGGTGCTCCTCCTCGATGGAAGCGATGTGCCTCGAGAAGCTATCCGTGCCTCCGCTGGACGGAGGACACCGTGTCTTACCCTTCTTGTGAAGGATCCACTGGCCGGACTTCGGAACCGCCGATGGTTCCGGCATGGAGTCCGGACGTGGGTCGGGCTTAGAGCCCCTGGGGGTCTTGCCCCCCACGCGCCTGGAGTCCGGGAGGTTGCCTTGTGGCACCTCCCGCGCCACCTCCTCTTGACCAAGCCCCCTTGGGGCCCCACCACGGGCGCCGTCTGCAGCGTGAGGCGAGGAGGCGGTCGGAAGCGAAGTACTCTCCATTTCCGACGAGCCCAGGGACCCGCTTGATGAATCGGCGAACTCGCCCTTGGGTGGGCTGCACAATTGTTCGACATTAGAGAACACTCTGCAATAATAAAAAGCCATGGGTATCCTGGACACTTACGATCTCGCCAGGGCTTGGCCTCAGAGGCCAATCCTCCTCGCTGTTGCTGACGCTGGTGGAGAAGTCCGAGGAAGGGTTCTCCTTCTGACCTCCGCCTCCCTAGTTGGGGCGGCCTTCCTTTCTTCTCCTCTCCCACTGGGGAGGAGCTTCTTCTTCCTCCTCGCCCTCGGAGAAGATTCTGCTTCAGAATCTGACAAAGACTCGCGCCGGGAGCTCCTTCGAGTTCCCGTGGCCTCCTTCTGGTTTCTTCTCCGCACCACATGGGTGCCGAGCCAGCAGCCCCTGCCAATCGGTCGTCCGCACGGGTCTTCAAGAAGGAGCCGGACAGATTAGTTAATCTGTCCGGATGTCTTCACCAGTCCCTGCCAAAGAATAGGGAGTTTTAGATCCCACATAGAGTCAATCTATGAAACAAGAGTCCCGTAGAAGGGTAAATAACTTACCTCGCCGCTTGACGCCGCGAAAGCTGTATCCGCGATCTTTGTTAGCGGATGTGGGCTTGGCGCCTTTGAACAGCACCTTCCAGCGCTTCAGACGTAGTGTCAAGAGCCGCTCAAGGTTCGTGCCGTGCCGGATCAAACTCCCACAAATTGAAGGCCCGTTGTTGGCAGTGGGAGAATCCGCGGATGAGCATCACCGGATTACGCCAACAAGCGTGAGATTCTTGTCCATCGTGTTTCGGACGCATGTTTGAGTCCGGATATCTCTTCCGAATTCCCCACGCCAGCCCGCTCTTTCCATGACGAGAGCCGTGGGGAAGCCAGATCTAAATTGGAGCCGCCACCCATTCGGGTCGCGTGGCTCGTGATGTAGAACCACCCCGATTGCCACCCCTTTATTGTCTCCATGAAGGCACCCTCGAGCCATGGGACTTTGGCCATCTTGCCAACCATGGCGCCCAAGACTCGCTGACGGCCGCCCACTACCTTCGCCGGACGTTGAAGATCTTCAGCCATGTCAAGTGGGGCTGGATGCAGAGGAAGGCCTCACACATGACGATAAATGCCGAGATGTTGAGGATGAAATTCGGGGCCAGTCGTGGAAGTCCGGCTGTAGTAGAACATGAGCCCCCGGACAAATGGGTGAAGTGGAAAACCTAGTCCATGGAGGAAGTGGGGAGAAACACCACCTCTCATGGGGCCCGGGTTGAATAAGCTGCCCAAGATCGGGCAGCCTGTGCGCGATGTCGCGAACAAGTATCCGCCTCGCAGCTTTCAGGATGTGCCCTCCGTGACGGAGGAGGCCATCCACCTGCCTCCCGCCCCGACATGGTTGGAGAAGGTTGAGGTGGGATGCGGACTTGGGCGCCGGAGCTCGAAAAGCGCGGAAATGGATGAGCAAAGGAGGAAGAAGGCGAGGTGAAAAGGTGGATCCTTATCCCTTATATCGACGGATGAAGTTATGCGCCCCACCAGCCTGGTAAAACTCGCTATCTCCCAAGCGCCAGAATCAATGGCGCGGATGGGTTACCCACATCCGTATTGATGAGAATCCTGAATAAGGGGCACGATCTATGCTTTGATAAGACGTGCTAAGGAAACCGCCGCTAAACGCGCGAGGTGGAACGGTAAAAACGATTCATATAAAGGCCTGGCCGTGGTGTGATGTCACGCCAGAATACGCCGCAGATCTGTGCAAAAGTTATTTTCTACGATGGTATGTGGAACTTGTTTTGCAGAGCCGGACACTATCCTTGTGTTCAAAACCTTCTATGAAGTATTCGGAGGAGGGACCTGCCTTGCAATGCCGAAGACAATATGCGCGCCGGACTCGTCGTCATTGAAGCCTGGTTCAGGGGCTAATGAGGGAGTCCCGGACTAGGGGGTGTCCGGATAGCCGGACTATCGTCACGGCCGGACTCCAAGACTATGAAGATACAAGATTGAAGACTTCGTCCCGTGTCCGGATGGGACTTTCCTTGGCGTGGAAGGAAAGCTTGGCAATGCGGATATGTAGATCTCCTACCATTGTAACCGACTTTGTGTAACCCTAACCTATCCGGTGTCTATATAAACCGGAGGGTTTTGGTCCGTAGGACGAACAACAATCATACCATAGGCTAGCTTCTAGGGTTTAGCCTCCTTGATCTCGTGGTAGATCTACTCTTGTAGTACCCATATCATCAATATTAATCAAGCAGGAGTAGGGTATTACCTCCATCGAGAGGGCCCGAACCTGGGTAAAAACATCGTGTCCCTTGTCTCCTGTTACCATCCGCCTAGACGCACAGTTCGAGACCCCCTACCCGAGATCCGCCGGTTTTGACACCGACAACATGCCTACATTACATTGATGAATTGGAGCTAGTTCTTTGTCACCCTATGTTATAACTGTTGCATGAATAATCGCATCCGGCATAATTCTCCATCGCCGATCCAATGCCTATGAGCTTTTCACATATTGCTCTTCGCTTATTTATTTTTCCGCTGCTATCTGTTATAATCATTACAAAACTATCATCAAGTATTTTGCCACCGCTACCATTACTATCATACTACTTTGCTACTAATTACTTTGCTGCAGATATTAAGTTATCCAGTGTGGTTGAATTGACAACTCGGCCCCTTATGTCGAATCAATAAATTTGGGTTGAATACTCTCACCGAAAACTGTTGCGATCCCTATACTTGTGGGTTATCAAGATTATTTTCTCGCCATGCCGGGAGCATAGCTCTATTCTTTGAGTCACTTGGGATTTATATCTGCTGGTCACTATGAGGAACTTGAAAGACGAGAAAACTAAAATTTATCCCTTAACTACGAGGGGAGGTAAGGAACTACCATCTAGCTCTGCACTTGATTCACCTTCTGTTTTGAGTAAGCTTGCGACACCTAAACCTCCTTCTGCTATTAATTCTGATATGTCGCATGTTATTGATGATGCCACTTCTGCTATGCATGATACTTATGATGAAACTACTTCTATGCTTGATAGTACTGTGCCACTAGGTGAATTTCTTGATGAACAACTTGCTAGGGCTAGAGAGAATGAAATTATTGAAACTGATAATATTGATGAAAGTGATGATGAAGATTCTCCCCCTAGATATGAATTTCCTGTTGTGCCTGAGAGTTATGTTATGGATGAAGAAACTGCTAGAGACTTTCTTGCTTGCAATCATAGAAGTGATCTTAAGAAATTATTAGCTAAGCTGAAAGAAAAAACTCTGAATGCTAGCATGAAATATGACCCTGCTTATGCTACTTCACCTATCTTTGTTACTGATAAGGATTATGATTTCGCTGTCGATCCTGAGATAATTACTCTGGTTGAATCTGATCCTTTCTATGGCTATGAATCTGAAACTGTTGTGGCACATCTTACTAAATTAAATAATATAGCCACCCTGTTCACAATGATGAGAAAACTCGCTACTATTATATCCTTAAATTATTTCGCTCTCATTTAAGGGTGATGCTAAGATATGGATAATTCTCTTGATCCCGTTGTGTGTAGTCCCTGTGATATGATTTATTACTTTATGCTAAATATTTCCCGCTAATAAGAAACAAGCTGCCTTAAGGGAAATATATAATTTTGTGCAAATTGAAGAAGAGAGTCTCCCACAAGGTGGGGAGGCTTCTCCAATTACTTAATGCTTTGCCAGATCATCCTCTCAAGAAAAACGAAATACTTGATATCTTTTAGAATCGACTAACCGATGCTTCCAGAGACCACCTGGATAGTTGTGCTGGTTGTCTTTTCAGGGAAAGAACTGTTGATCAAGCTGAAATTCTATTGAATAATATGTTGACCAATGAAAATAATTGGACACTCCCTGAACCAACTCCTAAGCCAACTTCGAAGAAAAGGGGTGTTCTATTTCTCAGTCCTGAAGATATGGAAGAGGCAAAGAAATCTATGAAAGAAAAAGGTATAAAAGTTGAAGATGTTAAGAATTTACCTCCTATTGAAGAAATACATGGTCTTAATTTACCGCCTGTTGAAGAAACACATGGTCTTGATAACCCGACACAGGTAATAAAGGTAAATTCTCTCTATAGATATGATAAAGCTGAAATCATGCCTACTAAGTTTGCTAGCCAATGCTTAGATGAGTTCGATAATTTTACGCTTAAGCAAGAAAACTTCAATGCTTATTTTGGTAGAGAATTAAAATGCAATGATTATATGATTTAACACTTGAGTGATTATATGTCTAGAGTTAAAGGTGAACTTAAACTCATTAGTAAACATGCTTCTATGGTTACCACTCAAGTAGAACAAGTACTTAAAGCTCAGAATGATTTTCTCAATGAATTGAATAGTAAGAATATTGACTTTGCTGTTAGAGTTGCAACTAGAGGGGGTAAAGTGACTCAGGAACCTTTGTATCCTGAGGGCCACCCTAAGAGAATTGAGCAGGATTCTCAGAGAAATAATTTAGATGCACCTAGTCCTTCTAAAAAGAAGAAAAAGAAGAATGATAGGACTTTGCATGCTTCTAGTGAACCCGTTGTTGACACACCTGAGAATCCCAATGATATTTCTATTTCTGATGCTGAAACATAATCTGGTAATGAACATGAACCTAGTGATAATGTTAGTGATGATGTTCATGTTGATGCTCAACCTAGTAATGACAATGATGTAGAAATTGAACCTGCTGTTGATCTTGATAACCCACAATCAAAGAATCAACGTTATGATAAGAGAGACTTTGTTGCTAGGAAGCACGGTAAAGAAAGGGAACCATGGGTTCAGAAACCCATGCATTTTCCTGCTAAACCATCCAAGAAAAAGGATGATTAGGATTTTGAGCGCTTTGCTGAAATGATTAGACCTATCTTTTTGCGTATGCGTTTTACTGATATGATAAAAATGAATCCTTATGCTAAGTACATGAAATATATTGTCACAAATAAAAGAAAGATACCGGAAGCTGAAATTTCCACCATGCTTGCTAATTATACTTTTAAGGGTGTAATACCAAAGGAACTTGGAGATCCAGGAGTACCAACTATACCATGCTCCATTAAAAGAAACTATGTGAGAACTGCTTTATGTAATCTTGGAGCCGGTGTTAGTGTTATGCCTCTATCTTTGTATCGTAGACTTGATTTGAATAAGTTGACACCTACTGAAATATCTTTGCAAATGGCTGATAAATCAACTGCTATACCTGCCGGTATTTGTGAGGATGTGCCTGTTGTGGTTGCAAACATTACTATTTTAACGGACTTTGTTATTCTTGATATTCCCGAGGACAATAGTATGTCTATTATTCTTGGAAGACCCTTTTTGAATACTACAGGGGCTGTTATTGATTGCAACAAAGGTAATGCCACTTTTCATGTTAATGGCAATGAGCATACGGTACACTTTCCGAGGAAACAACCTCAAGTTAATAGTATAAACTCTATTGGAAAAATTCCATCGATTATTTTTGGAGGTTTTGAATTTCCTCTTCCTACTATCAAGAAGAAATATGATATACTTATTATTGGGGACGTGCATATCCCCGTTGAGGTAACCTAGTGTTATTCCAAATTTCTCCGGTTTCATGTGATTCGGAATGAGTTTGTTAACAAGACTTGATCAACCTTGTTAGTGGATTCCTTTTTGATGAGCATGAGATAGATGAAGTTAGAAAGCACAACCTTTTGTACCCTCCTTTTACTTTCTGTTATTTAGTTGAAATAAAGCAAAAAATCGTATTTTCTGTCTGTTTTCTGAGTTATCCGTGCAATAAAAAATACCCTGAAAATAAAAGTTCTCCAAATGCCCCGAAATTGAAATATGATTTTTTCTGGAATATTTGAGAATATCTCGCACTAAGAACACAGCAGGGGGAGCAAGCACCTGGCCACGAGGGTCCAGGGCGCGCCCCTGCCTCATGGGCCCATGGTGGCTCCCCTCCACTTATCCCAGCATCCACACACTCCTTCCTCCCAAAAAAATCACCAGCTAGCTCAAGCACGAGTTCTAGCTCACCTTGCTGCCATTTTCGATCTTCTTGCTCAAAGCTCCACTCATAAAACTGCTTTGGGGGATTGTTCTTTGTATGTGACTCCTCCAATGGTCCAATTAGTTTTTGTTCTAGTGCTTTATTCATTGCAAATTTTTGCTGCCTAGGTGACCCTGTTCTTGAGCTTGCATGTCAAATTTATTTGGTCCCAAGTAGTTCTAATGCATGATATAGTCTCTAGGCACTTGTGGGAGTAGTTGCTATTAATTTTGTTGAGTTTGGTTCACTTTTATTTGAAGTTACTAAAAATTTCAGAAATTTTCAGAAAATGATGAAGAGATTTTTGAGGGGCTCTTCGAGCCGAAGCTCGAAGGATAAGCAAAGTGAAGAAGACAAGAGGCCCAAATATAATCTCCCTCACACCACGAAGGTTCGGCCATGTGAATGGCCTTGTGATGATTTCTTGAGAGCAGCCGGGATTTATGATGATTTTTACGAGCTAGCAGAGAATGCAGGCCTCACCGACTTCCTCCGCGACCAACGCGAACAG
The DNA here is from genome assembly GCA_021605205.1 of Aegilops longissima. Classification (NCBI taxonomy): domain Eukaryota; kingdom Viridiplantae; phylum Streptophyta; class Magnoliopsida; order Poales; family Poaceae; genus Aegilops; species Aegilops longissima. The sequence continues at coordinate 83,750,930 of CM038678.1, read as the reverse complement.
TGTCTCCTACTCATGTCAGGACCCCGATTCCAAGTCACATCGATCTAGCCAAGAAGACCTCATATCACTTTTGCGGTCTCACGACGGTATTCCACGGGTGTCGCCTTACCATGGCTCGGGACCGCTTGCGCCTTTTGGCTCATGTATATGATAGTGTCGCTAGCATCCATATGACAGAGAACCCGGCCGACATGACTAGTCGTGGAACCAAAAGTGGCACTAACTTACGGGACAGGCATACATGAATCAACATCGAGCATGTCGGTCGCCAGCAGCGCGAATCCGAAGCTGTAGCACTGGCTAACAGGACTCCGTGAACCGGCTGTAGCAGTTAGGCAGGACTTTGATGTCGCCATGTGACATTTCAAGGGATGCATACAGTGAACGGCGAATCACATGCCGCTACCAAGTGTTCCGGAGCAGTAGTGCTGGCTAGAAGGTGACTCGTGAACCGGCTGTCAGCGGACTACTATGGCTCATGGAAGCACAAGACTACATTTCCCCATAAGAGAGGCTACCAAGGATAAACAACTAGGTTGTCGGATCCCACACATACCAAGCATTTCAATCATACACACAATATGCTCGATATGTGTAAATACAACATGGCATCACAACAAAACTCTACGACTCAAAGTATTTATTCAATAGGCTCCAAGGAGCGAGATATTACAAACATGTGTCTCACGACCCAACATTCAGAGCATACAAGTCAAAGCACATGCGGAAGCTTAACATGTCTGAGTACAGACAACTATAAATGAAAAAAGTCTGAGAAGCCTGACTATCTACCAGATCCTGCCGAGGGCACAAGATCGTAGCTGAGGTAACAAGCTAAATGTTGAAGTCCAAGCTGAACTACTAGCGAGATTGAAGTCTCTCTGCAAAAACATAAAATAGGCAAACGTGATCACAAATGTACCCAGCAAGACTTACATCAGAACTAACTACATATGCATCATTATCAACAAAGGGGATGGTGGGGTTTAACTGCAGCAAGCCAGCTTTGACTCGGTGGCTATCCTGAACTACGACTGCAAGTAACTCTTTTGAGGTGGCGCACATGAGTCCACATATTCACCATTCCAATACACCACTATGGATCCGCTCCCGTCTTCCTACGAGAACGCCATCCATAGCACTCACGCTTATCTTACGCATTTTAGAGTATCCACTTTCACTTGTCTATGAACTGTATAGGCAACCCAGAGGTCCTTTATCGCGGACACAGCTATTCGAATAGATGATGTTAACCCTACAGGGGTGTACTTCTTCACACACGCTCTCACCACTTACCGCCGTTTACACGACATGTACTCGGCAACCTTCAAGCGGAAGCCCAACGAGGGTGTCGGCCACGGCCTACCTAAATACTCAAGTGTCTAGTCCAGGTTTATCGCCTATTCAGGTTCCATCCGCAGGAGTCCGCCGAGGTTTCCACACGGCCCCTTAACGATGTGTACAGGGTTCCGTGACACCAAACGGTGCCCTGCATACCCGCCACGTGCCTACCGTGATCACAGCCCACCCTCCGGTCAGCGCTACCCACGGCCTCCAAAGATACTACAAACACCGAAACTACTTGCAACTCCTGGACAGAGGACAAGGGTGATTAAGAAGCCGAGAGGGTCCATTGGTTTCGGGCCCAATGCGTGGTAGTAAATGTTTCATGGATCACAAACACAACACTCAGTTCTTGAGGACGGCTTCAATGAGACAACCCACCATGTACTCCTACATGGCCTCACGCCGCTACCTTTACCAAATCGTGTTCACACACTTAGCTCACACACAGAAGGACATGACAAACAAGCATGAATGAGTAGGCACTTAGTTCACACACCTCTGATTCATCCCCGATGAATCAGACCTGACTCAACTCTAAGCAGTAGCAGTCATGACAAACAAGCATGAATGAGTAGGCACAACAGGGCTCAAACAACTCCTACTCATGCTAGTGGGTTTCATCTATTTACTGTGGCAATGATAGGTCATGCAGAGGATAAAGGGGTTCAGCTACCGCAACAAGTAACAAATGATTCGTTGTTGTCCTAATGCAGTAAAAGAGAGCAAGAGTGAGAGAGTAGGATTGTATAGGAATGAACAAGGGGGTTTTGCTTGCCTGGCACTTCTGAAGATAGTATAGTTCTTCATCGGTGTCATCGATCTCAAAGCCGGAACCACGCCATCGAGAGGGGACAAAACCGGCAAACAAGGAAGAAACACAATCAATGCAATGGAACAATATGATGCATGCTCATGACATGGCAATATGAGTGTGTTGGGCTAATGCAACTACAACCAGATGGGTTTGAGCCATTTTGAACCAAAGGTTCAACCCCAAACTCATCTTATGAATTTAAATAGTTCTTTATCATGTTTTGATATAAACAGCAGGTTTAATTTGCTTTAACATGCACGAAACCAGTACAGATGGATAGATTGGATTTTTCTGATCATTTTTCATATATAAAACTTTGTATTTGGAGTTACAGATTAATTTCTATGATTTTTAGAAGTTAGCACTATTTTCTGGAATTTCTAATTATTTTCTGATTTATTTTAAAACCAGAAAATCACTTACTGCGTCAGCATGACGTAAGGCTGAGGTCAGCAGGTCAACTGACCAGGTCCGGGTCAAACCTGACCAGTGGGGCCCACTGGTCAGTGACACATCTAACTAACAGCGTTAGTTAGTGTTAGACTAGGCACTAATCTAGGTTAATTAGTACTAACTAAAACTAACTAGGAATTAACAGGCGGCCCACCTGCCGCTGACCCCGGGGGTCAACAGGTCAAACCCGGGTCAACTCGCTGGAGTTGACCCGCGGCTCGTCGCCGGCGACGCCAGAGACGGCGGAGGGCGTCGGGATTCCTCCTCCGGCGACCAAATGGCCGGCGGAGGGCGTCTACGTGACGCGGGCACTCATCCGCGTCGAGTAGTGGCGGTGGCTGGGCCTGAGGTGGCCGGAGTCGTCACCAGCATCGACCTTGGCGGTCGCCGGAGCTCGGGTGAGCTCGGGGTCGACGCTACGGTGGCCGGGGAGGCTCGTGCAGGGCACCTAAGTGCTCTACATGGTGCGGGAAGGGAGATGAGCACGACGTCCGGACCACTAGGTGGCTGGAGGCACGACGGCGGCGGTCACAGGTGGCGGTGCATGCGGGTGAGCAGGGTGTAGCGGCTACAGCGCACGAGAGCGAGAACGGAGAGGGGGGGAAGGTGCAGTGGCTCACGGCGGTTGAAGCACTGCAGACGGCGAGCCCGGAGGAGGTCCGAAGCGAGCGGGGCGGCGGAGGCGATCTCGGCGAACCGAGGTTGAAGAAGACTGCATGGTCGGCGTTCGAGGGCGTCCGGCGAGGCGTGGCTCGGTGAGGGGGTCGAGGACGAAGTGGCGGAGCTTCTGGGCGCGTCGGTGAGGCGTGGGGTGGCCGGTGGCCGTGGGAACGGCGAGCGGCGCGCGGGCGGGTTCGGGCGGCTGCGCGTGAGAGAGACAGAGGAGGGGAGAGGCACGGGGAGAGGTCGAGGGGATTCCAAGGGGTGCATGGCGTCGCCTGGGGTCGTCCAGGGCGTCGGCAGACGCAGGAGGTGGCCGGCGCGGGGCGGCCACGCGCCCATCCTTTCCGGGCGAGGGAGGAAGACGACAGGGAGGGGCGGTCAGGCTGGGCCGGCCAGCTGCGATCTTGGGCCGGGGTTGGTGGCGCCTGTAAGTTAGGTAGGCCTCTGCTTTTTTAATTTTTCTTCCGCTTTTGTTTAATTTACTTTTTTTGCCACTGTTTCTAAATATAACAAATTCAAAAAAAGTGACAAAATTTCTAACATTTTATTTAGCACAATGAAATTATACCAAAGCACATAAAATTGTTTCATTTATTTGAACATATATTCAGTATATATTTGAATATAAGTTCAAATTCAAATATAGTATTGATTTAAATTCAGAGTCCCAAAATAATTCCTTAAAAATGTTCCTAAATTTTGGTTTGATATATAGCTCTTGCCAAAATTCTCAAACATTGCAAAAGGACATCTTGGAACAAAGAATGAAATTTCTAGGGTTCTTTGCCGTTCTTTTAATTAAGTTTTTGAGGATTTCAAAATTCCTCAATTCAAGTTTCAGAAATTTAGACATGATGCATGGATGCAAAGCCACTATTTACAAACATTATTCTAGGGCTGTGACAACTCACCCCCACTAAACAAGAATCTTGTCCCGAGATTCAAGATGTGAGGTAAGAAGACAGAGGGGACACAAAGCTAGCACAATCTTCACAATCCAGGTTGTACTTCATAAGAACGTTGATTGGTCACTATCTTTGTCTCGTCGTCTTGCTCTGAGAACTCCAGCCAACATGACAATGAGAGGAGAAGGAAACTCTAGAAGGATCGATCTTCTCAAAGATCGAACAACTCAGGATCAACTCATGGGATGACACATAGCAACATCTCTCGAGCTGAGACATGAAGCACACATCTAGAGGGATGGAGTGGAACAGATGACGAGGGTGCACCAGGTAGACAACAATTTCACACTTAAGAAGGTGAAAAACAGTTGTCAACGTAGCGAGGAGTTGAATTGCCATGATACCATAACGAGACATCTTAAAGGAAGTGGCTCGTAGAATTAATACCTTAAGTGGCAAAAAGAATTACTTTTGATATAGAGATCATTGAGACTTTCTATACCAGCCTAAGGCAAATTACCAACAATCGTTTGGCGGAGTTCGGTAGAATGGCATACTCGGACTAGTATGGATGATGTGGACTACCTTGTTGAAGACAATACAAGTGGTGATTTGCTTATCACCGAAAATGGATGAGACCCATGGTAGACTGGCACAATGACGGGTGCTAGCTGGGAACAAAATGCAAATGCTGGGAATGATTCTGGTAACTGGGGAGAGGCTCAACAGTAGAGAGTGAGTCCACTGTTGAAAATTTACAGCATAACCGAGGAAACTAGGAGCAATCCCAGTTAGTGCCGGTGATAACACCTAGTGCTTGTGCGTGCTCTCAAGAACTTGAGCATCTCCATATTCATGAAGGTTTTAACAATATCCGTGTCAAAGATCCTGGCAACACAACGTACTACCATGATGAATACCGGTGGAAGATGCAGATGCAAAGGAAAATATCACCTCTCAGATTTCACCTTGGCAGGGCCAAGGGGAAAAAATCTGGATGATTGACCGAGAGACATTTAGCACTCCACTTCTAATGTTCTCCTTGATGTGCTAGCGTAACCCATTCATTGAGATGGTTTGGTATCTAGAACATCAAGTAACAGGTCAGACTTCGGGAGCTCAAGAATCCATAAGGAATAACTACGAAGGTAAATCCTGCGAAATCCTTATGGGGATGTGGCCAACTTCTTCAATCAAGATACTACAATAATAGGTCTTCCGTCTGGGTGTGTCAGCCACGACACCCACTTTACCGGGTTACACAGAGACCAATATTATAGTTCTTGGGAAACGTTCCAACCATCATTTCTGCCTGGGATTCAGATCTGGTTGGTGTCAGGATATTCCAGACTCATCGAGTCTAGAGAGAAAAATGATAGTTTGCAACACAAATCGACGAGACGATGTTGCGAGATTCTCGGGAAATGGACTACGGTAGTAAGCTCCAAAATATGAGCTGGTTCTGCTACAAACATGTGAACACATTGTCCGAGACAAGCGTGGCCACGTGGTAGTCTTATAATAAAATACTACCAAGTTCAGGTTGGGGAACCATCATTAAGGATAACGAAGTCCTACATAAGTCATGATTCTTAAGAAGGAACTTCTTCTCCTTGAACAAATCAATCAGTGGCTTGGTGTCGGTGTCAAAACCGGCGGATCTCGGGTAGGGGGTCCCGAACTGTGCGTCTAGGCGGATGGTAACAGGAGACAAGGGACACGATGTTTACCCGTGTTCGGGCCCTCTTGATGGAGGTAAAACCCCACGCCCCGCTTGATTGATATTGATATTGTGGATGTTTACAAGAGTGGATCTACCACGAGATCAAGGAGGCTAAACCCTAGAAGCTAGCCTATGGTATGATTGTAAGGGTTGTTGTGATTGTTGTCCTACGGACTAGAGCCATCCGGTTTATATAGACACCGGAGAGGGCTAGGGTTACATAGAGTCGGTTACAATGGTAGGAGATCTACATATCCAGACGCCAAGCTTGCCTTCCACGCCAAGGAAAGTCCCATCCGGACACGGGGAAGTCTTCAATCTTCTATCTTCATAGTCTTGGAGTCCGGTCGATGATGATAGTCCCGCAAATGATAGTTCGGTCGATGATGGTAGTCCGCTATGCGGACACCCCCTAATCTAGGACTCCCTCACTTGGTGTGCTAGGAAATACATATATAATGGAGGCGGCCAACCTATCAAACCATAGAGCACTTCGCACATGTGTGACTAACTTGGGATGATTCCAAGGAAGCATAACGGGATCACATCATTAGGAAAATGATGTGATGGACAAGACCCATCCATTCGCTTAGCATAATGATCGTCGTTCAGTTTTATTGCTATTGCTTTCTTCATGTCAAATGCATATTCCTTCGACTATGAGATTACGCAACTCCCAGATACCGGAGGAATGCCTTGTGTGCTATAAAACGTCACAACATAACTGGGTGATTATAAAGATGCTCTACAGGTATCTACGATGGTGTTTGTTGAGTTGGCATAGATCGAGATTAGGATTCCACCGTAGAGAGAATAATAATATATACACAAGTTCAATCTGCTGACGTTTTCCGTGGTATGACGTCACACCACTACCAAGCCATTTACTCGAATTGTTTTTTACCTTACCACCTCAGCGCATTTAGCGAAGCGGTTTCCTTGGCATGTCTTGTCGAAGCAGAGATCGTGTTTCCCCTTAATCCGGGATTCTCATCAATACGGGCGTGGGTAACCCGACCGCGTCATTGATGGTGAAGCTTGGGAGATAAGCGAGTTTTACCAGGCCGGTGGGGGACGCGTAAGACTCGCCTACCATATAAGGGATAAGGATTCACCTTCTCACCTAAGCCTTCTTCCTCCTTTGCTTATCCATCTCCAAGACTCGAGCTCCATACCAAGTTCGCAAGATCTCGTCTCAACCTTTCTCCGACCATGTCCGGAGCGGAGGTAAATGGTTGGCCTCCACCGTTAAGGAGGAGCAATCGCTAAACTGGCGCGCGGGCGCGGATACCTTTCCGCGACATCACGCACCGGCTGCCCGACGAGGGCAGCTCATCCCCACCCCTGTGCCCCATGAGAGGGTTGTCTTTCTTTCCCACTTCCTCCGCTGGATCGGGCTTTCCACTTCACCCCTTTGTCCGGGGCTCATGTCCTACTACGGCCTGGATTTCCATGATCCGGCGCCAACTTCATCCTCAACATCTCGGCGCTTATCGTCAGGTGCGAGGCCTTCCTTCAGATCCAGCCCCACTTCGCTTGTGGCTCAAGACCTTCAATGTCAAGTCAAGGTAGTGAAGGGCATTCTGCCGGAGTGCGGAGGCGCCATGTTGGGCAAGATGCCCAACGCCCTTGGTTCAAGGGCCTTCGTGGAATCCGCCAAGGGGTGGCAATCGGGTGGTTCTACATCACCGAGCCGCGTGACCCTAAATGGGTGGCGGCCCCGAAGTTTAGATCTGGTATCCCCACGCAGCTCACCTCCTAGAAAGAGAAGGGCTTGCTGTGGGCAGTTTGAAGGAGCCGACGGACTCTGCACTGTATCAAGAAGCTGGTGAAGAAGCTCAGCTGGTTAACGTGGTCCAAGTCATGCTCGTCCGCCGGATTCTCCCATGCCAAGAGCGGCATTTAATCTATGGAGTTCGATCCGAACAGCACCAGCGCTGAACAAGCTCTTCGACACAATGTCTGGAAGGCGCTGGAAGGTGCTGTTCAAGGGCGCTGAAGTTTCGCATCCGCGATCAAGATCGCGGATTTCACCGCAGCGCTAGGCCGACGAGGTAAGTGATTCTACCCTTTATGGGACACTCGTTTTCATAGTCCGACTCTATGCGGTTTTAATTTCCTTTTTCCTTTGGCAGGATCGATGAAGAAGGCGGGCAGATTACCGCCGGCCCTATGCCGAAAACCCAAGAGACGCCGCTCAGCGAGGTTGTTGGTTCCGCACCGCACGTGGTGCCGAGAAGAAGGCTAAGAAGGAGGCCACGGTGCTCGAAAGAGTGCTCGTTTTTAGGTGTCCGACGACTCGGGTTGACTCTCCAAAATGAGGAGGAGGAAGAGGACTCTCTCCAGAGGAGGAGAGAGGAAGAGGAAGGCTTCCCCAACTGGGGATGCCGGAGGGTCCAAGAGGGGAAGGACTATTCCCCCGGACAGCTCTGCCAACGTCAACGTTGGCGAGGAAGAATGGCCTTCAAGGGCCAGGCCTCCGGCGAGATCGTAATTATCCGGATTTATGAATGATTTATAATTTCTTTTCCTGCGTCACATAGTGTCATTCTAATGCCGCATACTGCCTGTAGTCCGGCCAGTGATGATTTTCCCGCTTCATCGAAAGCGGTCGTTGGCTTCGCCGGATGTAGACTCCATCCCGACCGCCCCACCTCGCGACGCCGAGGACGCCGAGGTGGGATCCCCAGAAGGGACCCATCAGGGGGAGGCTCCGGAGGCGCCACAAGGCGTCCTCCCGGACTGTGCGCCGGACTCCACAACAGAACCCGCAGTGGTTCCGGAGTCCGGCCGGCGGCCCCTTCGAACGAAGGGCAAGACCGTGACGCCGGCGGCTTCCGTCCAACCGGAGGCGCCGTGCAATTTGTTGGAGGCACTGCAGAGCGCTTCCATCGAGGAAGAACACCGCACTATTATGAGTGCGGTGATTTAGAAGGTGCAACTCGCCAAAGGCGGGCTGACCGAAGCCTGCAATAGCCTTCTATCAGGCCTTGAGGTAGGAAGTTAAAAATATGCAATGTAATACCGCATAGACAGTAGCCCCTGATGCTCGGTTCGGTGTTCGGAAAGAAAAGCCGGACTGAGGATCTTAAAAAAAGATATACGCAGGGTTGCTAAAAAATTATGTCAATATGGGTTGCAGGTTGCGCTGACCTCCGCCAGACCGATCATGGAGGTCGGTGCATTGAAGCAGAGCTCGAGCGGTCCGGCAAGAGCTCGCCACGCCAGAAGCAGCTCCAAGACAAAGAAGGTGAGTAACACCACTTTGAATTTGTACCTTACAGAAAAGGATTTAGGTTGCGACAAAAAATGACAAGGATAACATGGGTACTGCAGGGGCCACGAACGAGGTGGCGGCCCTGAAGGAGGCCGTGTCTGTGACCGAACGCAATGCGGCCACGGAACGGGGGAAGCGAGAAAAGCAGGAGGCGCGGGTGGCGGTGGTTCAGCAAGAGCTCCAGGCTCTCATGGAAAAGCATGAGAGTTTGGAGCGTGACTCAAAGACTCGAGAGTCCGAGCTTGCCTCAGCTCTCGAAAGTGCCAAAACCGCCAAGGCCGAGGCCCATAAGTCCCTTCAGGAGGTTGAATTGATGAAGAAGATAGCGGCGGGTAAGGCATTTTTCATGCAAAGCAAGCATGTGAATGTAAATTACGTGTTACTTACCCGGATTCGAGCTCTCCAGGCGCTTGCAGATCTGCCTCGCAGAGCGTGTGTGATGCCGCCGCATTCTACCGAGCCGAGGAGGGAGCTCAACGGAGAAGGTCTTCGTCTCAAGATGTCGAGGCCGCCATCCGGTGTTTCTAGCGACCAGCCAAGCAGCTGGTCGAAGCTTCTAAGGTGGCCGAGCAGGCCATGAAGGGCCCCATAGTCCGTTGTGGGCTCGGAGAGGCCATGCCTGGAGCCACTTCGCCTCGTCGGCGACGGCTGGTGGATCGCGCCCTGGATGGAGGTTATCAAGCGCCCGCTTTGTATTGAAGGTGCTCGTCGGGCCCTTGCCCGCAAAAGGTGCATTGGGGCAAGCTGGATGCGGAGAAGCTAATCATCGACGCGCCACCAGCGGGCAAGGAGTATCGACGCTCAAATTTATTATAAGGCTGTCTCAAGGGTGCCCGCAAGATTGCGGATGAGTGCCCTGAGGATGTAATTATTGAGTGAATTCGCAATGTGTTATCCTGTGCGCTGAAAACTTTGTTCATATGCGCTAAGCAACGCTTGTTTAATTTAAAATATTACCTTCAGCGTCCGCTTATAAAATCTGAGAGATGGCAAGTCGTCGGCTTCAGCCCCCATGCCACGAAAGTGCTGGGGTGTTCGGGATAAACTTGAGCACTCTTGTTCCCATTTTGGGTCCATCTAGGAGGCGCCAACACAACGTAACAAGGCAACCGGACTTATAGTGCTTGAACACTCTCACTTAGCCATAGAATTCTATAATTTTAAATTTCGGTGAAGCCCCTAGTATTCGAAGACCAATTGGGGCGCTATCCACGCCTTCATCGGACATAATCCGAACTTCGTCAAGCGGCATAGGTCTTTAAGGACCCGAAGGACCTCTCGAACAGCGACCGTCTCTCGCCTTATCGTGCGGCCAGTTTAGCTTTCTCCATCGAGGCGTTAACCTGCTCAACCGGGCGCAATCGTAGTGGTTCTCCCAGTGCTACCTTAGCCGATAGAACGGAACGTAAGGTGACGAACATGGGAGCCGAGCAAACCCAACTATTGACCCAAGGCAGGATTCGGAGCTGATTCATATAATGCTATAAGTTCGGGGTGCCGCACTTGTGAAAGTGTGCGGACTTTATCACACCATAAAGCGGAGGATATAAGCCCCTGGTGTTGGGGAACGTAGTAATTTCAAAAATTTTCCTACGATCACGCAAGATCATGGTGATGCATAGCAACGAGATGAGAGTGTTGTCGTACGCACTCGTGAGACCCAGAACGGAAGCGTTGACGCAACGTAGAGGAAGTAGTCGCATTTCTTCCCGATCCAACCGATCCAAGTACCGAACGACGGCACCTCCGAAGTTCTGCACACGCTCAGCTCGATGACGCCCTCGAACTCCGATCCAGCCGAGTGTTGAGGGAGAGTTTCAATCGACGACGGCGTGGTGACGATGATGATGTTCCACGGCGCAGGTTTCGCCTTAAGCTCCGCAACGGTATATTCGAGGTGTAGTTTGGTGGAAGGGGCACCGCACACGGCTAAGGAACGATCTCAATGATCAACTTGTGTGTCATGGGGTGCCCCTGCCCTCAGATATAAAGGAGGGAAGGGAGGGGCTGGCCGGCCAAGGAGAGGTGCGCCAGGGTGTCCTACTCCTACTAGAGTAGGATCCCCCAAATCCTAGTCCAACTAGGTTTCCCAAGTGGGAAGAGAGAGAGAGAGGGCCCTTCTCCTAGTCCTAATAGGACTAGGAAGGGGGAAGGTGCGCCAGCACTATGGCCCCTTTTCTTTCCCACTAAGGCCCATCAAGGCCCATTGACCCCGGAGGTTCCGTAACCTCCTGCACTCGGTAAAATTCCCAATTTCACCCGGAGTGATTCCGAGTCCAAACATAGGCTTCCAATATATCAATCTTTATGTCTCGACCATTTCGAGACTCCTCGTCATGTCCGTGATCTCATCCGGACTCAACAACCTTCGTACATCAATATCATATAAACTCATAATAACCGCCATCGAAACGTTAAGCGTGCGGACCCTACGGGTTCGAGAACTATGTAGACATGACCGAGACACCTCTCGGTCAATAACCAATAGCGGACCTGGATGCCCATATTGGCTCCTACATATTCTACGAAGATCTTTATCGGTCGACCGCATAACAACATACGTTGTTCCTTTGTCATCGGTATGTTACTTGCCCGAGATTCGATCGTCGGTATCCAATACCTAGTTCAATCTCACATTGGCAAGTCTCTTTTCTCGTTCCGTAATACATCATCTCACAACTAACACATTTAGTTGCAATGCTTGCAAGGCTTATGTGATGTGCATTACCGAGAGGGCCCAGAGATACCTCTCCGACAATCGGAGTGACAAATCCTAATCTCGAAATATGCCAACCCAACATGTACCTTCGAGACACCTGTAATGTACCTTTATAATCACCCGATTACGTTAGACGCTTGGTAGCACCCAAAGTGTTCCTCGGCAAACGGAGTTGCATAATCTCATAGTCATAGGAACATGTATAAGTCATGAAGAAAAGCACTAGCAACAAACTATACGATCAAGGTGCTATGCTAATGGAATGGGTCATGTCAATCGATCATTCAACCAATGATGTGATCCCGTTAATCAAATAACAACTCCTTGTTCATGGTTAGGAAACATAACCATCTTTGATTAACGAGCTAGTCAAGTAGAGGCATACTAGTGACACTCAGAGGTTTATGTATTCACACATGTATTATGTTTCCGGTTAATACAATTCTAGCATGAATAATAAACATTTATCATGATATAAGGAAATAAATAATAACATTATTATTGCCTCTAGGGCATATTTCCTTCATCTCCCACTTGCACTAGAGTCAATAATCTAGATTACACAAGAATGATTCTAACACCCATGGAGTCTTGGTGCTGATCATGTTTTGCTCGTGGAAGAGGCTTAGTCAACGGTCTGCAACATTCAGATCCGTATGTATCTTGCATATCTCTATGTCTCCCACCGACCAAATCCCGGATGGAGTTGAAGCGCCTTTTGATGTGCTTGGTTCTCTTGTGAAATCTGGATTCCTTTGCCAAGGCAATTGCACCAAGATTGTCACAAAAGATTTTCATTGGACCCGATACACTAGGTACAACACCTAGATCGGTTATGAACTCCTTCATCCAGACTCCTTCATTAGCTGCTTCGAAGCAGCTATGTACTCAGCTTCACATGTAGATCCCGAACGACGCTTTGTTTGGAACTGCACCAACCGACAGCTCCACCGCTTAATGTAAATACGATCCGGTTTGCGATTTAGAATCGTCCGGATCAGTGTCAAAGCTTGCGTCGACGTAACTGTTCTGACGAGCTCTTTGTCACCGCCATAAATGAGAAACATATCCTTAGTTCTTCTCAAGTACTTAAGGATGTTCTTGACCGCTGTCCAAATGATCCACTCTGGATTACTTTGGTACCTGCCGCTAAACTTACAAAGAAGGCACACATCAGGTCCGGTACACAGATTGCATACATGATAGAGCCTATGGCTGAAGCATAGGAACATCTTTCATTTCTCTCTATCTTCTGCGGTGGTCGGGCATTGAGTCTTACTCAACTTCACACCTTGTAATACCGCAAGAACCCTTTCTTTGCTCGATCCATTTTGAACTTTTTCAAAACTTTATCAAGGTATGTGCTTTGTGAAAGTCCTATTAAGCGCCTTGATCTATCTCTATAGATCTTAATGCCCAATATGTAAGCAGCTTCACCGAGGTCTTTCATCGAAAAACTCTTATTCAAGTATCCCTTTATGCTATCCAGAATTCTATATCATTTCCGATCAATAATATGTCATCCACATATAATATCGAAATGCTACAGAGCTCCCACTCACTTTCTTGTAAATACAAAGCTTCTCAAAAGTCTCAGATAAAACCAAATGCTTTGATCACACTATCAAAACGCTTATTCCAACTCCGAGAGGCTTGCACCAGTCCATAAATGGATCGCTGGAGCTTGCACACTTTGTTAGCTCCTTTGGATCGACAAAACCTTCTCGTTGCATCATATACAACTCTTCTTCCGTAAATCCATTCAGAATGCAGTTTTAACATCCATTTGCCAAATTTCATAATCATAAAATGCGGCAATTGCTAACATGATTCGGACGGACTTAAGCATCGCCACGGGTGAGAAGGTCTCATCGTAGTCAATCCCTTGAACTTGTCGAAAACCTTTTGCAACAAGTCGAGCTTTATAGACAAGAACATTACCATCGTCCGTCTTCTTCTTGAAGATCCATTTATTCTCAATTGCTTGCCGATCATCGGGCAAGTCAACCAAAGTCCACACTTTGTTCTCATACATGGATCCCATCTCGATTTCATGGCCTCAAGCCATTTTGTGGAATCTGGGCTCACCATCGCTTCTTCATAGTTCGAGGTTCATCATGTTCCAAAGAATATGACTTCCAAAATAGGATTACCGTACCACTCAGTGCGGATCTTGCTCGTTGATCTACGAAGTTCTGAGAAACTTGATCCAAGTTTCATGATCATCATCATTAGCTTCCTCCCTATTTGGTGTAGGTGTCACGAAACTGTTTTCTCGTGATGTACTATTCTCAATAAGGGAGTAGATACAGATTATCTCATCAAGTTCTACTTTCCTCCCACTCACTTCTTTCGTGAGAAACTCTTTCTCCAAAAAGTTTCCAATTTAGCAACAAAATCTTGCCTTCGGATCTGTGATAGAAGGTGTACCCAACTGTCTCCTTTGGGTATCCTATGAAGACACATTCGATTTGGGTTCGAGCTTATCAGGTTGAAGCTTTTTCACATAAGCATCGCAGCCCCAAACTTTCAAAACGACAACTTTGGTTTCTTGCCAAACCACAGTTCATAAGGCGCCGCCTCAACGGATTTAGATGGTGCCCTATTTAAAGTGAATGTAGCCGCCTCTAAAGCATAACCCCAAAACGATAGCGGTAAATCAGTAAGAGACATCATAGATCGCACCATATCTAATAAAGTACGATTCGACGCTCGACACACCATTACGTTGTGGTGTTCCTGTGGCGTAAGTTGCTAAACTATTCCGCATTGTTTCAAATGTAGGCCAAACTCAGAACTCAAATATTCTCCTCCACGATCAGATCGTAGAAACTTTATTTTCTTGTTACGATGATTTTCCACTTCACTCTGAAATTCTTTGAACTTTTCAAATGTTTCAGACTTGTGTTTCATTAAGTAGATATACCCATATCTGCTCAAATCATCTGTGAAGGTGAGAAAATAACGATATCCGCCATTTAGCCTCAACATTCATTGGACCACATACATCAAGATGTATGATTTCCAATAAATCTGTTGCTCTCTCCATAGTTCCGAGAACGGTGTTTTAGTCATCTTGCCCATAAGGCACGGTTCGCAAGTGCCAAGTGATTCATAATCAAGTGACTCCAAAAGTCCATCAAGATGGAGTTTCTTCATGCGCTTTACATCGATATGACCTAAACGGCAAGGCCACAAATAAGTTGCACCATCATTATCAACTCTGCATCTTTTGGTTTCAACATTATGAATATGTGTATCACTACTATCAAGATTAAGTAAAACAAACCATTCTTCAATGGTGCATGACCATAAAAGATATTATTCATATAAATAGAACAACCATTATTCTCTGATTTAAATGAATAACCGCCTCGCATCAAACAAGATCCAGATATAATGTTCATGCTCAACGCTGGTACTAAATAACAATTATTTAGGTCTAATACTAATCCCAAGGTAGATGTAGAGGTAGCGTGCCGATCGCGATCACATCGACTTTGGAACCATTTCCCACGCGCATTGTCACCTCGCCCTTAGCCAATCTTCGCTAATCCGTAGCCCTGCTTCGAGTTGCAAATATTAGCAATGTAACCAAGATCAAATACCCAGGTGCTATCTGCGAGTATTAGTAAGGTACACATCAATAACATGTATATCACATATACCTTTGTTAACCTTGCCATCCTTCTTATCCGCCAAATACTTGGGGCAGTTCCGCTTCAAAGGACCAGCCTGCTTGCAATAGAAGCACTCGGGCCAGGTTTAGGACCAGACTTGGGTTTCTTCTCTTGATCAGCAACTTGCTTGCCGCTCTTTTGAAGTTTCCTTTTCTTTCCTTTGCCCTTTTCTTGAAACTAGTGGTTTTGTTAACCATCAACACTTGATGCTCCTTTTGATTTCTACCTCCATGCTTTCAAAGATCGCCAAGAGCTCGGGCATTGTTTTGGTCATCCTTGCATATTATAGTTCATCACGAAGCTCTTGTAGCTTGGTGGCGTGATTGGAGAATTCTGTCAATGACGCAATCATCCGGAAGATTAACTCCCAGTTGAATCAAGTGATTGTTATATCCGACATTACGAGTATATGCTCACCGATGTAACTGTTCTCCTCCATCTTACAGCTATAGAACTTATTGGAGACTTCATATCTCTCAATCCGGGCATTCGCTGAATATTAACTTCAACTCCTGGAACATCTCATATGCTCCATGGTGTTCAAAACGACGTTGAAGTCCCGGTTCTAAGCCGTAAAGCATGGCACATCGAACTATAGAGTAGTCATCAGCTTTGCTTTGCCAGACGCTCACAACTTCGGCGCAGCCCTTGCATCAGGCCCGGCACCTAACGGTGCTTCCAGGACGTAATTCTTCCGTGCAGCAATAAGGATAATCCTCGTTACGGACCCAGTCCGTAATTGCTGCCATCATCTTTCAACTTTGCTTTCTCAAGGAACGCATTAAAATTCAACGGAACAACAAAGACGAGCCATCTATCTACACATCATAGACAAGCAAGATACTATCAGTACTAAGTTCATGATAAATTTAAGTTCAATTAATCATATTACTTAAGAACTCCCACTTAGAAAAATATCCTCCAATTCTCTAAGTGATTGCGTGATCCATATCAACTACACCATGACCGATCATCACGTGTGATGGAGTAGTTTCAATGGTGAACATCAATATGTTGATCATATCTACTATATGATTCACGCCGACCTTCGGTCTCCGTGTTCCGAGGTCATATCTTATATGCATAGCTCGTCAAGTATAACCTGAGTATTCTGCGTGTGCAACTGTTTTGCACCCGCTGTATTTGAACGTAGAGCCTATCACACCCGATCATCACGTGGTGTCTCAAAGACGAAGAACTTTCGCAACGGTGCATACTCGTGGAGAACACTTCTTGATAATTTAGTAAGGGATCATCTTATAATGCTACCGTCAATCAAAGCAAAATAAGATGCATAAAGGATTAACATCACATGCAATCAATATAAGTGATATGATATGGCCATCATCATCTTGTGCTTGTGATTCCATCTCAAGCACCGCCATGATCACCATCGCCACCGGCGCCGACACCTTGATCTCCATCGTAGCATCGTTGTCGCCTCGCCAATCTTATGCTTCTACGACTATCGCTATCGCTTAGTGATAAAGTAAAGCATTACATGGCGATTGCATTTCATACAATAAAGCGACAACCATATGGCTCCTGCCGATTGCCGATAACTCGTTACAAAACATGATCATCTCATACAATAAAATTCAGCATCATGTCTTGACCATATCACATCACAACATGCCCTGCAAAAACAAGTTAGACGTCCTCTACTTTGTTGTTGCAAATTTTACGTGGCTGCTACGGGCTGAGCAAGAACCGTTCTTACCACGCATCAAAACCACAACGATATTTCGTCAAATAGACTCCGTTTTAACCTTCTCAAGGACCGGGCGAGCCACACTCGATTCAACTAAAGTGAGAGACAGACACCCGCCGTCACCTTTAAGCAACGAGTGCTCGAGCGGTGAAACCAGTCTCGCGTAAGCGTACGCGTAATGTCGGTCCGGGCCGCTTCATCTCACAATACCGCTGAACCAAAGTATGACATGCTGGTAGGTAGTATGACTTGTATCGCCCACAACTCACTTGTGTTCTACTCGTGCACATGACATCAACGCATAAAACCAGGCTCGGATGCCACCGTTGGGGAACGAGTAATTTCAAAAATTTTCCCACGATCACGCAAGATCATGGTGATGCATAGCAACGAGATGAGAGTGTTGTCTCACGCACTCGTGAGACCAGCAACGGAAGCGTTGACGCAACGAGAGGAAGTAGTCGCATTTCTTCCCGATCCAACCGATCCAAGTACCGAACGACGGCACCTCCGAAGTTCTGCACACGCTCAGCTCGATGACGCCCCTCGAACTCCGATCCAGCCGAGTGTTGAGGGAGAGTTTCACAAGACGACGGCGTGGTGACGATGATGATGTTCCACCGCGCAGGGCTTCGCTTAAGCTCCGCAACGGTATATTCGAGGTGTAGTTTGGTGGAAGGGGCACCGCACACGGCTAAGGAACGATCTCAATGATCAACTTGTGTGTCATGGGGTGCCCCTGCCTCAGATATAAAGGAGGGAAGGGAGGGCTGGCGGCCAAGGAGAGGTGCGCCAGGGTGTCCTACTCCTACTAGGAGTAGGATTCCCCCAAATCCTAGTCCAACTAGGTTTCCCAAGTGGGAAGAGAGAGAGAGGGCGCTTCTCCTAGTCCTAATAGGACTAGGGAAGGGGAAGGTGCGCCAGCACTATGGCCCCTTTTCTCTTTCCCACTAAGGCCCATCAAGGCCCATTGACCCCGGGAGGTTCCGTAACCCCTGCACTCGGTAAAATTCCCAATTTCACCCGGAGTGATTCCGAGTCCAAACATAGGCTTCCAATATATCAATCTTTATGTCTCGACCATTTCGAGACTCCTCGTCATGTCCGTGATCTCATCCGGACTCAACAACCTTCGTACATCAATATCATATAAACTCATAATAACCGCCATCAAACGTTAGCGTGCGGATTCTACGGGTTCGAGAACTATGTAGACATGACCGAGACACCTCTCGGTCAATAACCAATAGCGGACCTGGATGCCCATATTGGCTCCTACATATTCTACGAAGATCTTTATCGGTCGACCGCATAACAACATACGTTGTTCCTTTGTCATCGGTATGTTACTTGCCCGAGATTCGATCGCCGGTATCCAATACCTAGTTCAATCTCACATCGGCAAGTCTCTTTTCTCGCTCCGTAATACATCATCTCACAACTAACACATTTAGTTGCAATGCTTGCAAGGCTTATGTGATGTGCATTACCGAGAGGGCCCAGAGATACCTCTCCGACAATCGGAGTGACAAATCCTAATCTCAAATATGCCAACCCAACATGTACCTTCGAGACACCTGTAATGTACCTTTATAATCACCCAGATTACGTTGTGACGCTTGGTAGCACCCAAAGTGTTCCTCGGCAAACGGAGTTGCATAATCTCATAGTCATAGGAACATGTATAAGTCATGAAGAAAAGCACTAGCAACAAACTATACGATCAGGTGCTATGCTAATGGAATGGGTCATGTCAATCAGATCATTCAACCAATGATGTGATCCCGTTAATCAAATAACAACTCCTTGTTCATGGTTAGGAAACATAACCATCTTTGATTAACGAGCTAGTCAAGTAGAGGCATACTAGTGACACTCTGTAGGTTTATGTATTCACACATGTATTATGTTTCCGGTTAATACAATTCTAGCATGAATAATAAACATTTATCATGATATAAGGAAATAAATAATAACATTATTATTGCCTCTAGGGCATATTTCCTTCACCTGGTGTATTTGGCCGTACCAAGACGCACGGGTGCAACATGTCGTAAATGAACATATATATGTATAAAGTAATGCAATTATAGGCAAAAAGTGCTGCATTTTATTCGAGAAGATATGCTATCAGTGCGGAATGATACAAATAGTGCGGAAAGCAAGGGATTGGGACGAATTAAAGCGTCTCCCTCCGGGGTAGGCCGCGGAATGTTGTATTTTAACAAATTTAATGCTCGTGATGGAGACCACCTGAGTTTTAAATCGCGCCCTTTGTCCTTCCTCGGCTGTTGCATCATGAGTTCGGCAGGTTCGCCACGGACTGAGTTCTGTATAAAAAGAGAAAAATAAAAAGAAAAGAGCGACACACTTGGGAGCCTGGTGTGGTCGAACCGCACTGGTCTGTTGTGGTTGTGCCCTTCCCCTATGCCCATGGTATCTCCGTATGTAATTATGTACGTGGAGAGTTTGTCTTGCACTCGCAGGGCTGGGGTTAGCCGCATTACTACGCATGCACGGAACGTGCCTGTGGTCTTGGTTGATGTTGCTCCGCACGTTTGGTCTTGTCCGGTCGTTTAACGGCCGGACTCGAGAGTTGCCTTAAAAGGCTGCTCGCATTTCGCCGCGAGAGCCGCCAGATGTTCCTCCGCTCGGAGGAGCATTCCGTATTTCCATTGACGGTGATGACTCCACGAGGGCCTGGCATCTTGAGCTTAAGGTATGCGTAATGCGGCACCGCGTTGAACTTTGCAAACGCGGTTCGTCCGAGCAGAGCGTGATAGCCTCTACAGAACGGGACTATGTCGAAGATTAACTCCTTGCTTCAGAAATTATCCGGGGATCCGAAGACCACTTCTAGTGTAACTGAGCCTGTACAATTGGCCTCGACACCTGGTATGACGCCTTTGAAGGTCGTCGCAGTAGGTTTAATCCTTGAAGGGTCTATGCCCATCTTGCGACCTTGTATCCCGATAAAGCAGGTTCAGCTACTGCCGCCATCCATCGGACTCTCGTGAGGTGAAATCCATCAACGATTGGGTCTAAAACCAATGCGCGAATCCGCCATGGCGGATACTAGTCGATGGTCTCTTCGATCGAAAGTGATCGGGCAAGAGGACCATGGGTTGAATTTTGGGGCGACTGGCTCCATCGCAGATACGCCCCTTAGTGCACTTCCGCTCCCTCTTGGGAATATGTGTTGCGATATCATGTTTACCGTCCGAACTTGAGGGGGAATCCTTTGTCCTCTGTTGTTCGGGCGGCCGGGTCTCTTCCTCGTCATCGCTGTGTAGCCCCTTGTCACTGTTTTCGGCGATTAATTTACTGCCTGCTTGAATACCCAACAATCTCTGTTGGTGTGGTTAGCTGGCTTTTCGGGGGTTCCATGTATTTGACAAGAGCGGTCGAGTATTTGGTCCAAATTGGACGGGCCCGGAGTGGTTCTTTTGGATGGCTTCTTCCGTTGACGGGTTTGAGCCTCGAATCCGGCGTTGACCGCCGTATCCTCATTGCTGTCGCCGTTACGCGGCGTTTGTTTTGTTTCGACGCAACCTGCCATTGCGGTCCTTGGTATCCGGACTGCCAGCGTTTTTGCTGAGGTTGTTACTACGAAGCGAGCCAGCTATCCTCTCCCGCATGAAGCGGGTCATGAGGGATGTGAGGGCTGCCATGGATTTCGCTTCTCTGCCCTAGGTGCCGGGCCAGCCACTCGTCGCGGATGTTATGTTTGAAGGCAGCGAGTGCCTCTGCATCCGGACAGTCGACGATTTGATTTTTCTTTGTTAAGAACCGTGTCCAGAATTGCCTGGCCGAATCGTCTGGCTGCTGGATTATGTGGCTGAGGTCATCTGCGTCTGGTGGTCGCACATATGTGCCCTGGAAGTTGTCGAGGAATGCGGCTTCCAGGTCTTCCCAGCATCCAATTGACTCTGCGGGCAGGCTGTTAAGCCAATGCCGAGCTGGTCCTTTAAGCTTGAGCGGGAGATATTTGATGGCGTGAAGATCGTCGTCACGGGCCATGTGTATATGGAGGAGATAATCCTCAATCCAGACCGCGGGGTCTATTGTGCCATCGTAGGATTCGATATTAACGGGTTTGAACCCTTCTGGGATTTGATGATCCATTACTTCGTCAGTGAAGCATAGTGGGTGTGCGGCGCCTCTGTATTGAGAATTATCGCGACGTAGCTCGAGAGAGCGTTGTCTGCTGTGTTCGGCCCGGCCGGAGTAGTTGTATCCGGTGCGACGGTATTCGTCGTGGGTCGTTGGTCGTCCACGTGATCCATAGATAGATCTGGATTGTCTTGCCTTGTCCTCCAATATATCTCACAAGTCCGGCGCGTTCCCCCGTGGCTTCCTGCTTTTAGAGCGATGCCGGGGTACGGTTTTGGCGGAGGGCTTGCATGCCTCTCTATCGCGGCCACGAGGTGGTCGGTCTGCCGTATTGTGCGCTGGTGATGCTGCCTCCTCTAATCGGGGGAGCAACTTGCGTTTTGGGTAACTTTTGGAGGGGCGTTCGAGTTCATACTCTTCGGCCGCGAGGACCTCGGTCCATTTGTCGGCCAGTAGGTCTTGATTAGCTTGAAGCTGTTGTTGCTTTTTCTTTAGGCTGTTTGTCGTGGCCATTAGCCTGTGTCTGAAACGCTCTTGTTCGACGGGATCCTCAGGCACGACGAATTCGTCGTCGCCGAGGCTTGCCTCGTCTCCGGAGGGAGGTAAGTAATTGTCATCCTCGACCTCTTCGTACGCCCGCCTCTCCCGAGGGCTTGCTTCGCCTCCTCCTGCGCTGGATCGTCTTTGGAGGGAGTTGTCTTCAGCACTTTTTGGGGTGTTATTATCTCGTGCGGAATCTCCATTCTTGCCGTGGCGGGATTTAGAGCGGCGCCCGACGCCGGCGCTTGGGCTGTTTCTTTAAGGAATCGGCCTCCGCTGCTTCTTCGCCGTCCCCATCTTTTGGGGTGTCCACCATGTATATGTCGTATGACGAGGTGGTTTTCAAAGGTCCTGTAGGCACCGGTTCTTGGTAGTCTCCGCATCGTCGCCCATACCGTCGATGTCTTGAGTCGTAGTCGAGCACGCCGGTTAAATCGCCGACGGTGGCTACGAAGTGGGTGGTGGGAGGGATCTGAATTTCTTCGTCATCCGCGTCCCAACCGTCCTGGCCGTAGTTCGGCCAGGGCTCTCCGGATAGCGAGAGATGCTTCAATGAATTTATGATATCGCCGAAGGGCGAGTGCTGAAAGATGTCCGCAGCGGTGAACTCCATGATCAGCGCCCAATCGGATTCGACTAGCAAAGGCGCAGGAGGTTCGGAGTCCGGCAGGGAGTCCGGCACCTCGGAGTCATGGGCTTTGTGTGGGACAAGGTAAGTTTTCGGCTCCATCGCCGTAGGAATTGTGGCTCCCGAGGCGGTGTCCAGCCATCCGTCCTTGATTCGAGCGATCGGCTCCGGACTATGAGTCGGAGCGGATTCGTGTGCGGCCTCCAAGGTGCTGTCCGGCGGCAGAGTTAGGTCATGCCCATCGTGACAAAGACGGGCACGCCGGGTGTGGCTCAGATCCATCGAGATCAAGTCCCGCGGATATCGGCCGTGAAGTTTAAGCTTCAAACCTGACTGACGGCCGGGCGTAGCTTTCGTCTGCTCCGGATGGCCAAGGGAGTTGGCCCTTGATCTTGAAGCTGCCGAATCGAAGATCTGTCCGGGAGAAAGGTCTCACCCAGGACTGCGTCGTTGTTGATTGAAGAGGCCATCAAGCCTGTCGGTGATGACACAGAGGAACTCTCAATGAAAGCACCAATGTCGGTGTCAAAACCGCGGATCTCGGGTAGGGGGTCCCGAGCTGTGCGTCTAGGCGGATGGTAACAGGAGACAAGGGACACGATGTTTACCTGTGTTCGGGCCCTCTTGATGGAGGTAAAACCCTACGTCCTGCTTGATTGATATTGATATTGTGGATGTTTACAAGAGTGGATCTACCACGAGATCAAGGAGGCTAAACCCTAGAAGCTAGCCTATGGTATGATTGTAAGGGTTGTTGTGATTGTTGTCCTACGGACTAGAGCCATCCGGTTTATATAGACACCGGAGAGGGCTAGGGTTACATAGAGTCGGTTACAATGGTAGGAGATCTACATATCCGTATCGCCAAGCTTGCCTTCCACGCCAAGGAAAGTCCCATACGGACATGGGGGAAAGTCTTCAATCTTCTATCTTCATAGTCTTGGAGTCCGGTCGATGATGATAGTCCGGCAAATGATAGTTCGGCTGATGATGGTAGTCCGGCTATCCGGACACCCCCTAATCCAGGACTCCCTCACTTGGTGTGCTAGGAAATACATGTATAATGGAGGCGGCCAACCTATCAAACCATAGAGCACTTCGCACATGTGTGACTAACTTGGGATGATTCCAAGGAAGCATAACGGGATCACATCATTAGGAAAATGATGTGATGAACAAGACCCATCCATTAGCTTAGCATAGTGATCGTCGTTCAGTTTTATTGCTATTGCTTTCTTCATGTCAAATGCATATTCCTTCGACTATGAGATTACGCAACTCCCAGATACCGGAGGAATGCCTTGTGTGCTATAAAACGTCACAACATAACTGGGTGATTATAAAGATGCTCTACAGGTATCTACGATGGTGTTTGTTGAGTTGCCTAGATCGAGATTAGGATTTGTCACTCCGAGTTTCGGAGAGGTATCTCTGGGCCCTCTTGGTAATACAAGCAAACGACTAAGGAGTTAGTCACGAGGTGATGTATTACGGAACGAGTAAAGAGACTTTCCAGTAATGAGAATGAACTAGGTATGAACATACCGACGACCGAATCTCGGGCAAGTAACATACCGATGGACAAGGGGAATTACGTATGTTGTCATAACGGTTCGACCGATAAAGATCTTCGTAGAATATGTAGGAACCAATATGAGCATCCATGTTCTGCTATTGGTTATTGACCGGAGAGGTGTCCCGGTCATGTCTACATAGTTCTCGAACCCGTAGGGTCCTCACGCTTAACGTTCGATGACGATTTTCTATAATATGAGTTATGTGATTTGGTGACCGAATGTTGTTCGGAGTCCCGGATGAGATCACGGACATAACGAGGAGTCTCAAAATGGTCGAGAGGTAAATATTGATATATAGGACGATAGTATTCCGATTTAAGACACCGGAAGTGTTCCGGAGGGTACCAGGTACATATCGGGTCACCGGAAGGGGTTCCGGGCATCCCCTAGAGGGAGGCCTGGACTAAGGGGTCCTCAGGCGTCCAGCCTGTTAGCCATGGGCCGGACTGATGGGCTGTGAAGATGCGAAGACCGAAGACTGCACCCGTGTCCGGATGGGACTCTCCCTAGCGTGGAAGGCAAGCTTGGCGACAAGATATGTAGATTCATTTCTCTGTAACCGACCTTGTGTAACCCTAGATCCTCCTGGTGTCTATATAAACTAGAGGACTTAGTCCGGAGGGGGGAGATTCATTACCATAGTCATACATGCTAGACTTCTAGGGTTTGGCCATTACGATCTCATGGTAGATCAACTCTTGTAATACTCATATTCATCAAGATCAATCAAGCAGGAAGTAGGGTATTAACTCCATAGAGAGGGCCCGAACCTGGGTAAACATCGTGTCCCCTATCTCCTGTTACCATTGACCTTAGACGCACAGTTCGGGACCCCCTACCCGAGATCCGCCGCACCGACATTGGTGCTTTCATTGGGAGTTCCACTGTGCCATCCCCAAAAGGTTTGATGGCCCCTTCAATCGTCAATGACAATGCTGTCCAAGGAGAAACCTTCCTCCCTGGACAGATCTTCGTGTTTGGTGGCTTCACACTGCGGGCCAACTCGCTTGGCCATCTGGAGCAGATCGATAGCTACACCCATGGACAGCAGGTCAGATTCGGAAGCTTGAACTACGCCGCGGACATCCGTGGAGACTTGATCTTCAATGGATTTGAGATTGTGGCAACCGCCCCTTGTCGCCCTGATGTACATGACTTAGATCTTTCATCAGACTGCATCCAGGAGATGGCTTCCGTAACTGCTCTGGCTTTAGATCCGGAGCAGACC